>JAYGXS010000005.1:38328118-38468666 GCA_036362985.1 Ligula intestinalis
TATTGCATCCAGTGCCCTCGTAATAACACAGTACGGACTGGACTGGATGAGGTGAAGGACTATGACAAGTGGCTGCCCATACGCACAATATGGGTCTTGAATTAAATTTCGTAGCCATGAAGAGAATTTCACACGCCAGACCCATTAAAAACCACTAATTGATTGAAGCTTCGGCCTCAGATGAGAACTCAGCCTATCGATATATTGATCTGGCACCTGTAACATAGTCCTGCACAGGCACATCCGGACTAGCGTTACTGATGTTTGATTGGCCTCTAATCCCTATAACTGTTGCTTGTTCTATTGCCGCTTTTAACATTGATAATTGATTCCAGTGATAGTTAGAACGTTCGAGAGAAAAAACCGTAATTCTGGCGAGCGAAGGGCCGTCTGCTGTTTCACTCATAAACCCACCTGGAATGTGACATTCACTTCAACTCATCAAGTTGTATTTTGGTAAACCTGGCTCGATATAATTTCAGTATAATTTTGAGCATATATAAAGGAGATGGGCAGAGCCTTTGGAAATCCCATTCTATTAAATCATACCTAGGTTTTAAAGCCCTATGTACATTTTTGTGATCTACCAAATGCATGACCAACAGGTTAGGTATGCTCAAATCTTCTTTTAAATGCGCCAACGCTTTCAGCAATAAGAATTGAGGAAGGAAGTTTATTTTCAGTTTTTTAATGATCCGGTGGGAGAAAAAGTTGGCCCGCAAATCTAATTTGGCATGGTGTTCCCCCAGGTTGTATGGATGACCTCAGAGATGTGTCGTTACTGCCAATTCGAAGAAATCAGTCATCTGAAGAGCACAGTCTATTTGCCTTACGAGTTCGAACACCACGATCATAGCTCCTCTGTATTGCCTAAAATAGAGAGAAAATCTTTCAGCTTTACTACTAGACCTTCATATGGTAACCCCCTAAGCCGCTGACTAATTGATTGCCCTTATTTGAACATTCATTGCTACCGAAGTTTGATCACAAGCTGTAAAATATCCGAATACATGATGGGGTTTAGAAAACGCGTGAAGTGTGGCCAATATTTACGTCCTCGCCCCCACCCGGCAAACATTATAACGCTTTAAGCGCCGAGGGCTTCACGAAATCAACACATACGATGTACGTCCTGAACTTCAACACTGACTATTTAATCACTACTGAGGTGCTTTGGGCGCAGGCTTATTCACAAGACTTCATTAGCCGAGTCACGCCATATTGTTCCCAAATTTTTGATGAGAACCCCAGTAACTTATGAAAGTGTCAACAGGCTTTCTGCAACACCCTAAATTGGAGTTCCGCACAGATTAAAAGCAACTGTCAACTATAAGAACCGAAAAACCTACTGCCAAGGCAGGAAACGTTTGAGATCACTCAGTGGATTTGTTTTTAACTCCAGGCAAAAAATACGTCAAATAAACTGGGAAATTCATCTGAGTGCGTAAATGCCGCAACATGCCGAAGGAACAACGCCAGCTTTCACGTCGTGGCCCATTTTCGATAAGGGCAAAATGCTACCGATGGATAACAAACCCGTAATCCATGACATGTTTTACTGACATGCAGTCAATTAACAAGCGCAGAGCTTCCCCCACTCTTTCATATCCCTGCCTACGGTTTGCATCAGCAGGGTACTTGGCCATGCGTTTCCAACGACAGTATCCGTGGGCCAAATGGTTCTCTACTTATCACGCCACGCATCAAGACCAGCGATGAAGTACCAGCAATTAACGACCCGGTTGCGGGTAAGCAGGCCCTCGTTGCACAAAATGTGACAGTCCGCGATAAATAAGGACCTGGGAGTTGCGCCAGCATGAAAACTGCATCCTACAAATATGCCTTATCTGTGGCTCTATCTGATGTGCGATGGGAGTGAAAATTCAAAACTGTAGGCAAATAAAACTCTCGTTTCATTTATTGCATATGCTTCTTGGGCTTGGTCTTGTTAGAGTTGCTGACCAATTTTCCCGGGACTTTATTTCTGATTTATACCAACTAAAGAGATTTGGGAGGATTTATATTTCTACGCACTCATTGATTTCAACGTCAACATAGGTTATTTCATTGAAGGTCATTTGGAGTTAGAAGAAGAACGAAATGAACTTACGTCTCGTTCTGATACTAACGACCGCATTAACATACGTTGTCCAGTAAAGATATATATTATATTGGGAACCTCATCAAAATTTCCTGAAAGTATTGAATGCATTATCATACAATTTTTGAAGCTATGACTATTTCATTGGACTTTCTCATGAAAAACTCAGCGGCCTCGGTGGGATTCCAACCTCTGCCAGCAAGGGGCATATTTTAACAGAGCTAACATTCTAGCCAACTGAACTACGAGGGTTTAATTACGTTTGGGTCCGTTTTCCCGCCCAGCCAACATCAACCTATGGAATCCCCCAATCCTGATATATTAAGCTAACTGCCCACGCGGCAAATGACTAGCAATAGATGTGGAATCCATCAGATGAATACTAGGCGCAATTACTTAGTTTTTTATCGTATGGGTCAAATATATCAAATGTATTATTTTTGTCTGCAGTATATAAGCTTCATCTAAGCATTTAAACAAGTTTGGTTTCATTTAAAACATATTCCCTCACGCAGTCGTTTGAAGCGTTGATCATGTTGGTGAGTTGGCCTGCAGAGATATTCCTTCAGTGCCAATACAAGCGAACATGCGAGTTCCAGGAAGTAGTTGTAAAGAAGACATTTCGATCGAGTCGTCTTGCTCTCAATATTTCTTTAGTACTGTTGGAATCCACAACCTACCGTTTAAGCTTTAAAAATATATTTTTTCTTATCAGTGAACTGGATTCAATAATTGTTCGCATAAGTAAATGTGCATTTATCCTGAGTGGAGTAAGATTACTGACGACCCCCAAAGCTAGAAAACGTGGCGAACCGGAGAGGGTACAGTTTTTGATGGCTAGAATGAGATTTTCAGTTAATTCACTGCTGAAAATGCCTCGCGTTGTTCTCAATTTATCGGAGAAATTAGTGAGTCGTCGTATAGGAAGCCGGTGTTTCATCCGCTGTTCAGGAGTAAAGTATTTACCACGAACTGACGTTGGATAATTTTAACGATTGAAAATATATAAATGAGTTGCGGCAGTTCTAAATAAACTAATTTCGGGATCTTCTGATTCAAACGATACAGTTAGGTTGCTGCCCAATGCAGGGTTATTCGCCGAACATTAGCCTGTTGCCTATCTCGCCAGTCGGGTGGGAAAAAGCAAAACTTTTTGTACCATGTGGTGCTAAGAGAATTGGTCCAGCTGACGTTATATGACGTGTTTACGCACCCAGGTACCCGTTATTAGAAATAAATTATTTTGTGCCGGAAATAATCTCGTGTCTCTTTCAGTCAGCGGAAATGAATGGGAGCTGCTATTGTCCCGATGCAGCGCCCTGAAAAGAGCTGTGTCTAGTCGCTATCACATGTGACTTAACTTTAAGTTTTCCCTTGGCGTATTTAAATTAAAACCATCCTGTTTCCTTAATGGATTGGCCGAAATAATGCATAATTATTGGTGTTTTTTCCGCTCCATATTCCTCTTACGTAGTGGAAAAGGTGTTTCTTCACCTTAAACGCACGCACTTAGTGAAGCATTCGCAAAGTCTAACGTGTATCACGGTGGGTTCGATGGTGCGTTTAAAAGCACAGATTATATGCAATAAAGTTAATGTGAAAGATGGCAGATGATTCTTCCGAACCCCCGAAGAAATACATAAATGACAAACACAAGAAAGACTGGCTCGGCCATGTCTGGCTCATAAGCCGTCGTCATCCAGCCATAGCCACTCTAGTGGTAGCGACCCCGGGCCTGGAACCCGTGACCTTGTTGGCCATAAGTCCAACACTCTAACCGCTGCGCCATGGGATCGTGTTCTTCTCGGTTTCGATAGGGAATATACAAAGTGGTTCCAAGGTGGTGGTTTCGAGCTCCGCGGGTCGATACACATTGAGGTAGGTATGGCTGGTTGGTTGACGATGGCCATTGAGCCAGAAATAGCTGTTTCAATTTCCCCTGTCTTTGTCAGAAGTTTTTTTCGGCCGACAATATGCTAGACGTTGGGTGGCTGCAGGCTGGGCCGGAGAGCAAGCTGTGAAACATGACGGACTGGGTGAATTTCGTAACTGATCGATACTATTTACCTTCATACGGGAAGCCCCTCGACTAAGGTTAATCCGGCACCTTCCTCCTCTGTTTCAAGTGGTACGGTGACCGAGCATCTTGGCCTGTCCTGGCCCCCTTCCTCTGCCTTGGTAAACACCTATGGACTATGAATGTCACCAATTATAAATACTGAGAGACGCAGTACCATTCTAACCTCCGACGATGGAAGCATGCCCACTTTTACCATGCCAGACCAATACAACCATAGTTCCAGAGACCATCTTAACTTCTCAGAAACATGTTTCTTCGCTTCTGTTGGGTACGTCTTTGCTAGACACAGTCTGTAGCGGCATGGGTAACAGCAGTTCTCTGCTGTCAGAGTCACGGGGAGGGAAGTGGGTATGTAGCAGCCGTGCACGGCCCAGCGGCACACAGTAATTGAAAGCTCAGTAGGGTCCAGCTGGCAGTAACCGGTTAATCAACGCTGGTGACTCAACTCAAACTAACTGGGATTTATCACGCTGCTTCGTAAGCTGTCAATACTAAGCATAGGTTATAGCCTTATCACCAATGGCCCCCTTAGCCGTGCAAATTGTGATTTCCTCGCCTCTGAAGCACTGCTAATCTTTCTGTTATCAGCATAACAAACACTACTTACCGAAACCATAGTCCCTGTGGTCGCCTCAAGCACTCCACAACAGTCCTTTAATGAAAGTCTTGCCCATGGACGCCAACTGACAACGGAGCAAAGGGAGTGCCTATCAGTCGATGACTGAATGGTTATCCATCTCAGAAGGGTGTTGGCCCAATCTTCGTGCGGGGCTGCTCTCACTCTTCTGAAATCCAACGTATGTATGCATATGCAATGCCAGACATCGGCAAACCACGGCCCCTGCGGCCTGGTAAGTGCTGGCACTCTCTCTCGGTTCTGATTCCCTGTCGGTCCACGCGTTCGCGCTCCCACTGGGTTTCAGGCCCCACCTCAGGTGTGCGAGCAGCTAGGCGGTCGCTAGACAGTGGAGGAGAGAGTGAGGTCGTCCCTCAGCGCGTTTCTTTTTTCAATATACTAAATTTGAATGCAGTTGAATCCATCACGTTGCGCTAAAAGCCGTGGTTTGGAGGGTTTGCCAACTTACGGAAAACCTTGAGCCACCTATGTCGCTGCTCCTTTTGTACGCGTGTGTTTGTGTGTGCGTATGGGAGGAAAAGTAGGACTGAGAGTCAGGCTGCAATGGCTCCTTCTTAGTGTGGCCTTTATGGCGCTCCCGTGCAGGCTTGAGTCTACCTAGCGAGTTGGCTGTCAAGTGTGCGCGTGTTGAGTGACTATTGCGCCAGCCAACTACACCCTCCCTCATCCCCGGTCTTATTGACTTTGTCTTTATACTGGAAACGCAGGTGGGAGTGGCGAGCGAATGGGCAGATTCTCAGCGAGTCTGTTTTTAACTCCTGTTTTCGTTCGCGGTAGTTCGCTGCGTTGCTTCTGCCTGCTTGCCTCAGTGTCTGCTTCGGCTTGCTTCAGCGTTTGCTGCGGCTTGTTGGAGCACGCGGTGCCCATCGTCGAAATCGACGGGGAAACTGTCGTCGTGTGGACTACCTGCGCTGCGCTCGTGTGCATGTATCTGTTTCTAGCCACAGTTGGTATTTAAAGATACGATAGGATGAATGAAGGCATAATAACTCCGAAGCGGACGGTATCAATCTGCTTGAATCTCTGCAATTGACAAACAAACAGTACAGGTCAGAATATTTGCATCGTGTTGGCATTCGAAAAACATTGATGCTTATTTACTAATCGACCTTGTAGATTAGGCTCAAATAATTTCAGTCACGCGACGATGCCGGCATTTGAATGAGCTTTTTTGACCGCTAACAAAAAGCATGTACTGCAAAAAATGCCTTACATGCAGTATGCAATTTTTCCATTGATTTGACTGCCTTTAAAAATCCAAATATATTTTGCAGAAAACAAGCACGACAAAATTATTTATTGTACTCATTTGGTTGCAAACTACGCCTTCTTTAAATTTTATACTTAAACAAAGGGTATCCTTGAATTTTATAAAAATGTCTAATTATGACATTTTTTACTATTGTGAGCTATTCATTCGTAATATATCGTATCCATGAATTACTTTATGCTGCCAATAACTTATGCACCATGATACACGTCTGTTGCAACTTTTCATGAAAATTATTTGCCATTTTCTTCAAACCATAGGCAATAAATGCACTTTCCCTTAAGCAGCATGTACAAAACACGCAGGCTGTAAGCATTGAATTCAGATGTAGCAGTCGGTAGGCTTCAAAATTATGCGGCAAGCTATAAACATTTTTAAACCGAAATATAACATTTCTTTAAGTATAATATTTAAAGAGGACGTAGGTTGCGATCAAGCGCGTACAAAAAAGAATTCACTTTAAATACTTTTCATGAAATACGTTTTGATTTATTAGAGCAGTCAAAATCGATGACAAAAATGCATACTACATATGTAGCCACATTTACAGTACATCCGCTTTATTGGCGGCCACAAAAAAGTTCATTAAAATGGCGACATCCTATCGTGACTGAAAGAACTTGCGAATAGGCTGCATAATAATCAGTATTTCAATTTTATTCGATATTGCCTAGAAAGTAACTATCAGTCGTTCACAACTGTCCGCAGGTTGCACGAATTGTGAGCCGTATTGTACGTGTATCTATTACAGAGATGCAAGCCGATTGATATAGTTCATTTTGGGCTTATTGTACCATTTCGGGCGGATTATATATTCTTCAGGGATGGCTGCATCATCTTAACTGGAGCTTTGCATGAGCATTCTGCAAGTCGTCCGTCAATCATAGAGCAGAAAATTTCAAACGATTTAGCAAACGAACTCTTCAAAATGCACGTGGCATAATATGTAATATCAACAAAGGAAACCCGTTTTTGAGAAAATTGGACGGTGCATGCTAATGTCAGACCGTTTGTTTGGATAGGCACCTGGCTCTGCCACGGGAATTTTGACTAAAAATAAAGTACAACCACGAACTTCTCAATTTGAAAATGTAAAGAAAGTCATGGTTTGGGTTCCTGAACGCGAAGGCACTTCACCCTGTCCCAGACCAGCTGGCTTCCATGTTGGGGCTTCACCAGCGGCCACAGACAACGGCAATTGCGGATGCTGTCATGCGACTTATCTCACTAATTGTGAATGATATTTTTCATTGAAAAAACAGCCCTTTTATCTGAATCACTGCAAATCTTTCTAAATCCTTACGATTTTGCAGTGCCTCCGATAAGCGTATTCCTGTTTACAACGGTCAAGCTTAATTTACGCTCAACGGACATTGAACTTTTGGGTATTAAACAGCAAAATTCGAAAGAAAATGAACTGGACTGTTCTGATCAGGCGCCCAATGTACATACATGAAACATCCTTCTGTGCATTAGGAACTGATCTGAACTAACTGAAAGACAGCGGAGGAAGCAGAACATGAATCGCAAAAACCAGCACTCCCTAAACGCCGTCAGCCGGTACACCATACAGATAGTTCTGGCTCTCTAGATTCGAAGGAAGCTGTCTATAAGATCCCGTGCGGTGCTTGTGATGCCTTTTATTGTGCCTAAACAAGAAAATCTTCCTCTGCGTGTGTCCATGATGAGCAGCTGGCAAGTAAGTGGCCAGACCATGCAACTTGAATGGCCATGCATACCTTCGATACTGGACACACCTTCACCTGCGACAAAACTCGCATAGTCAAATTCTGCCTTTCTAGGGGAGGCCAAACGTTTCATGGAGACGCTTACTCCGATACTTCATGCATCAATTGACATATGGACTTAGATGCCAAGTACATATAAATCAGGTCACAGTCCAATTAACGAGAACCAATCAATCCGGAATAGCGCACAGTGGCCACTTTCTGGTGCAAAGACCAACACCTCCCTTTGAAATGTTAATTGTTTTTTGAGCATTTACTCAAATCTAACTAAGACCTGGAGAACCAGCGTCGAATATTTTACCCAATAAAATTTCCTACTTTTCGGGGCGAACATATTTGACCTCAAATTATATCTCTGTGAGGGTCTGCCTTCCAATGGACAATGCACGTAAGCTTAGGGTGCGTTTCACGCCTAGGGCAGCTCCGAATGCGCTAGCCGCCTGGACCCACTCCCGACTCCAGGTGATTAAGAGGGTGAGAGTTTGTTATTTTACTACCATTATACTTTAAGCAATGGGCAAGTGAACAACTCTGTGCCCCTTTTCTCCACGGCACACGGGGATGCCGTCGGTACCGACAGTCGACCTGTCTAGACAGGACTTTCCAAAGATATCAATGAAAGGTGGAAATCATATTGTGAATGTCAGGATGTCTGCGGAATTAACACTACATCTACGAAAAACACACCGGACCCACACGCACGGTTAAGCAGGATTTAGAGCGAAATTGGCTGATTATTTTTAGTAAGGTAATATCACAATGACTGTCACAACCTCAGCGGCCGCATTTGTCTGGTTTCTGCGTCGAAAAATTGCAACCTACTTTAAAATTGGATTACGCTGTCCCCGTTGATGCATTACCGGAAATCAAATATTCAGACCGACCAACCACAGGCCTATAAAATTTTATTATATCATAGTATATACCCAGAGCAGAGCTACCCTAACAGTTTCCTACAAGAGTGAGGCATAGGCACGGAAAGTGGTCAGATCTATTAGCACAAGTCTGTTGGGCAAGAGTTGCAGCATTTTGGAAGGCTCGAGGGACCAGAAAACAAGAACAAGAAATTACTCAAATTAATCCAACCTACTAGATATTATAGCTTAGTTTTCTGCTACAAAATATGTTTTCGACTAAGATATCCCGCTTTTGCTTCATTAAAGCCATTGTGCTCTCAAGTTAACTGTATAAGTTTAAATGAAGGACGTCTTGGTATTTGTTTAACGAGTGCTCATGTTTGGCTTACGGATATTCCATCCAAGTTTCCGGCGTTAGGCGACCACCTAAAAAGACTGATTAAGTAATTGGCTAGTTAGCTGTAGTCAGTGAATATGGTATAACATGTCCTTCCCTGACAAAACTAACGTCGGATTGAAGTCTGGCAAAAAAGTGACAATGTCTTTTTCTTAACAATCTGCTTTAGAAGGCAGGTTTAGATAGTTCAGTTTCAAAGGATCTCATTTTCGCCCTGTTCTCCGATGAACAAACGAATGCGAATACAAAGTAAACTACACATTTTGAGGTAGTTAATTTGTGCGAAACAAACATACAAGTTTGGGTCACGGAAATCGTAGTGCACATATCGTAATAGGTTAAGAACGTAACAAATTTTAACCTTAAATACATGCAAAAGTGTACTGATAGCAAGCAAGTATAAATGAGAAAAAATAAGGCTATATTTTACTTGCAGACGAACTCCCAGCTGACTTTGTAATCCAAAATGGCAGCCTCATAAGATTGGATTAAATTTTGCTTGTCGATATTTGCAATTGGGGACAAATGCCAACTGATCATCTCTCTTGACAAACGTTAGTACAGTTGAGTTTTGTTTTTGAGTTTGTCAATGGCTAATTCTATTTTCTAAAAGTCAGCAATAAAGCATTGTATTTCACAGAAAGCATCGACAGCCATGTAGGAGATGCGGGTTCCTAAATTTATCTTCGAATACATTCTTGAATGTAAGATTACATTAGCGAATTCAGTATCAATTGACCACGTAACTATGCACACAGGAAGCATATAAACTGCAACAGTGGGCGACGGGACTCCGAGGTCTCTTATAGACAAATTCTGGGGCCGGGAAACCCCGGTTCCAGGCCTTAGACCAATTCCGGGGAGGTCAGGGTTAGCGTTAGATCTTGAGTTAAGTTTAGATTCAGGATTACGATTTGCTTTGTGGTTTGTGAAGGCGGCAACGGTAGACTATCCAAGCCCTCATCTAGTAGTATAGGCAGGAATTATTTCTGCCAGAGAGAAGGGAGACCGATATGGCCATTTCTGGCTTATTGGCTATCGTCAGCCAGTCATACCCAGACCCAAGTGGTGCACCAGAGTCTAATGCCCTACCCATTGGGCGACGAGTGATGTACCACTGGTGAAATCAAACAAGCCTTTGCCTCAATGGTTAGGGCTTTAGTGTCTGATCAAAATGTCGTGAGTGACAGACTCCGGTGATAAACTACTTAGTTTTGGGTATGACTGGCTGACAACGAGTAATAAGCCAGAAATACCCATTCTACTCCCTCTTGGCTTTGCCAGTAATACTATCTGCCCATAGTATTAGCTGCCACAGCTGCTTTCAGGGCCCGAGGCCTAAGGCAAAGGTGGGACAAGCAAGTTCCGGTAGCGGTCGGTGAACATCCATCAACGACTACAACTAAGTTTTGATAGCATAAACGGATCTATAGCCACCACTAATACGAAGATAGTGTAAAACGGTATGTGGTCTTTAAAGGGTGGAACATGAATGCCGAAAAGCAGAGAAATGCGTGTGAGAAAACGTAGAGATAAGTAAACTGTCGGCAAATGTCTTTGCCTAGGCTTACATCCAGCGGCAAAATTGAGTGACCTTTTAAAAAAAAATGCAACCCTTAGTAAATTAAAGTTAGTTACAGGTATATCTTTATAGAGACGTAGTATGTAACACATGGAGAAGGCTGCTTACAAAAGAATTAACAAAAGAAGGCTAAGCTATTTGCTTTCAATCCAGAGTTCTCACATGAACTATCCTTACCGCGTAATGGTTGAGATTATGACACGCATATATTCACTTCCCTATACCGAGAACAGAAATAAATTTCTAAGCAAATTAAAGAGCCGACTATTCACTTCCCCTGGAGTACTACCGGGGGGACTTTTCGATGCCCGCGCCGTACCATTTTAGTGAGTTATTTTTAAATCGTACGCACGAGCAAAATGCTCTTTTTCGAGGACTAATGTGTGCGTGACATTTACCTTGTCGCACTGGCGCAAAGTTCATCTCCTGCGCCACTACGAGGGTGAAAGCAGTCCCACTTAGCTTAAAAAATACTTCCGAGCCAAATGCAAATAACAGGATTTCACGATTCAGGAGGTGAAGCCAAAGTGCTAACTACATATGGACAAAAATCTCACGTTTTTGTGGTGCCGACCAACTCTGCCAAATAAATCTAAAGTTGCAATTTTTTGTCTTCTTGACACTCTCCATCAGAAGAAGATGCAGCCTCTGAAACATATACTGATCTATTGCATTCGCACTTGAAGAGACACTCGCTGAAAAGTATGTGAGAGGTTCAAAGGTCGTTACCATCCAGCTCCCAGGCAACCACCTACATTGGTTCACTATAAATACGCCAGGAGAAGGCAGAAATTTTATAGAGGTACATGGGAAAAGGCCAGATGAATAAATGTAGCACTTTACAGTTTAAAAGAAGTCATTTCGAATTTAATAGTCGGTAGGGATGGTTTACAGCTATCACAAACGTAAGTGATAACCTCAGAGCTCTGTTTTACGAAGCCAGTAATCAAAGTTTCTCTTTTCGATCGTAAAGACAGCATATAACTGAAACACGTATGTGAACAGGAACCACAAGTTACAAGGAATGAAAAGCTACGTTATTTATATCAAATTTCCTTTGTATCTAAGTACATACGCATTTACCATGTAGACATTATTATCTAGTAGTTGTAACAGCTGGTTTCTGATAGACTAAAATGTTATTTTTATATGCTTTCTTTACATGCGAAATATATTTTTATGCATTGCCATCGGCTGTGTATTATTGAACTTTGGGATATGTAACACCTTGGTGATATTTGAAATCTATACTTACCTCTTTTCGTTAATTGCAGCAGATAGCCCAACTTATTTACCGTATTTTTCAGACTATATCGCGCAAATAAAGGTTTGTACTTTCTCGAAAAACGACAATGTGCTCTATAACCCGAAGCAATTTTTATGAGGATTACTTCGAAATGTGCAAAGCAAGAAGCAGTTACAGTCTCCAAATTTAAAAGTTTGCAGACTACATATTTTCAGACTGTTTTTCAATCATAACACTTTACTTTTTGTTGGAAAATTCACAATCAAGGTCGCTTATTCCACCAGGAACTGTTAACGGCCCTGACGGAGGCAGACTACTGACTGCCCAAATTCGCACTGGCTATCTCATCTCTGTAGTATCGCAATATATTCGGCTTGGCCGATTAGTCGGTTGAACTAAACAGGCACATTCTCTCAGCTGACACTAGTTGTTGTAGCTTCCGAAACGCTCAACATCGGACGTAAGTTCGTGTTTGTCTCAACCTGAAGTTACTATCTCCCCTCCCGGTGATTTCAAATTTCTTCTGATCAACATACCAAATCGTTACCTTGTAGAAATGGTGCTTAACACCTAAAACATGGTCAGTTAATGACCCTGTACAAATGCAGGACGAAGTTAACGAATATCCCTACATTTGGTCACCTTTTGTTTGTTTTTGTGTTGTTTCCCCCCAAATTTCCGCCCTTTCCCGAGTTAATTTGACAATATGAATGTTCACTTACGCGTAAATTTGAGCTTGCTTTTATCGATTTTGTTGATATTCAAATTGTGCTATCACCCACTTGTTATTCATTCATGCAAAGACGGGCCGCAGCTGACGAGCCTTCACGAAATTTATTTGATCGAATAAATTCTGCCATATTTGCTTGCTTCAAATATCCCAATAGCCAACTCAAGACTTTGGTCAATTTGACCAATCTTGGAAGCCCACTGGCGTCAATAATCAGAATCGACAACGAAGTTGCGCACCGATACTCCAAAGCTAACCAAGACTTCGGCAGGCCACAAGTCTCCGTGCGGAATCACCATGGCCTTTGACTAAGCACAAAGTTGAAGTTGTCATAATGTAAAGTAGCTTTAAAATTACAAAGCGAATAACATTTACAAATGATCATTCAAAACTAGGTGGAGAAAAGCTTTGCCTAATCTAAAAATACCAACATATTAAAAGGAGGGAATTAACGGCTAAGAAACCTTGGCACAACAACTCACGTCCCGTATTGGTTGCTGTAGATTACAGACTACCCTTAGAAAGTCTAATGTCTGCACTAGGATGAGCTAACCTCCAGCAGGATATAATGGAAAATAAAAGCCAATTGTCGCGATTGGCTGAAAGGTACTGAGACAGGTGATCTCAGATAATTAAGAATCGGCAACATGCAACCGCACAAACAGATGGCGCCCTGTCGATAGTTAAAGTTGGCTGTTGTGTTAAGTGTTTAGTGCATTCAAACAGACATACTGAAGCACTCAAGTTAATAAATAAGTGTGCAACTGGACCTGACAGAAGGAGCTGCAAGAGCATCTGCAAAGTGAAGTTACTTGAGCATATTTAAAATTGGCACGTGATGTGCAGAGAAATGAGCGTTCTGTTAGCATGTAGTTAGCGTTCCTCACCGAATGCTAATATTCTCGGGATTAACCGGCAACGTAACTAGCTAGTGGTTCCATGGTTAAAACTTTGGACTTATGCACAGCAGGTCGCGGTTTTGGACCTTGGGTAGCGCAACACCTGCCCTTGAATATGATTGGCTGATGCCAGTTAACGAACCAAGAGTGGTCGTCCTAGTCGCCTTTGTCCTGGGCGACAATATTCGTCTTCCTGCAATGCTAGCCACTATGCAGTGTTATTAAACGAAAGATGAATGACCATAACCCCGAAGTTCCCGTAAGAAATACATTTTTAAATCCCTCGTTGAATCAAGCACGTCCTTCTTCATAGAGTAATGGATGCAAGCCATTTTCCATTGCCTTACCAAGCCAACGCGGCACAGCACAATCCAGAATGAGCTTGAGATTTTCAATCACAAACAAAACGTCAAGATTCAGCAATTCAGCTGAGAAAAGATGAATGTTAATTAACACCTGAAGGCGAGCAGAAACCTAGTATTTTCGATATGCAACTTGTTGGTCAACCGTGGCAAACCAATAAAAGGTTGCAATTTTAGTCTCTCTCGCTGTCAAACTTTTCAGCGATTTTTAAGCTATTCAATGCTAAGTCCTATCTGACCACGCACGTCACTTCCTGATCGGAACACAAAAACGAGGCATTAATCGTGTACAAACGCCTATAAAGCAGTTGGGCGACCGAACCCAATCATTCATAATTTAAAGCATGTTTACTGACGACGGTTGGAATAGGATCACTTCAAAATTTTCTTATAGCCTTCAACCTCATCAAATGACTCAGGGAAATTTTTGGGCCATTTTTATCGAGATATCACTAGCTGATGGAATTAAAGTATTGCTTTCCTAGGCAAAAGCAAAAGAATGCAAAAAATACCCTTCAGACTGGCGGATTGGTTACCTATTTAATGTAGCCACGAGCGTTACAAGTACTTTAAACAGGCCTCGCATTGGTAAAAGTTACCTCTGGAACTAGGAGACTTAGGCGGCCAGAAATCCTTTGCTACTGCATGTTATCAGAGTGCTGACTGTCAAAGCTGTGTCGAATCCTCCCCTCCTAAAGTAATGTGATTACACTTTTTCTCTTTTCCCTGCAGGCCTGGAGGCTAAAACAAACTAGGCGAGTATTGCTATGCAATATGATAGGAATAAAAATTCAGTTAAACAAATTTTGAATAATTCCTGGCCTCGTTGGGAGTCGAACAGACATAGCAGGGAAAGCGTTTGCGCAACCAACGTTCTAAAATTGAGTTACGAAGCTCACCGTGAGCCTTCCCCGCTGTGTGGGTTCGACTCCCACCGAGGTCGCGAATTTTCCAAAATTGGATCAACTAAATTATTCAAATTCACCAAACCCTCTGAATAATTAAGTGAGCCTAGTAGTCATGCTGGTGGTTTCCAAATTATTGCTTAGGAAATCCTGCCTGGGCAGTCAACTTACTGTATCCGTAATGGTGGATTTCATAGGAGCAGTAGGTTTGGCAGATAAATCAAGCTAAGTTTGATTAAATTAATGGCTCACGGTGAGCCTCGTAGTTCAATGGTAGAGCGTTGGCTGTGTGAAAAACCTCCCCTGCTCTGTGGGTTGGACCCCTCTGAGACTACAAATTTTCCACAATTGGGTAAGATTAATTAGATTAATCTGCTAAACCCGACTAATAAAGCAGTACTGCTTCACTCGGGCGTCGTTGTGACTGCTGAAAGGTGCACCACCAGGCGTAAATTCGAAATCTCCTTTCTCTCACGAGAAGAGGTCTGCTGTTTCATAGTGTCCCATTTTAGCATTAGCTGCCTAAGAAATGCCTACCATTGGGAAATCATGTCCAATACGCGGTTATGAAATATGCAGTGAGAAGACGGCTATGTAATTTGACACATATTCAAATGGTAAGAGAGGACAGCTGAAACATGCAACCTCTAAATTATCCGACCTGGCGTTCTGCGTAGTCTGGTAAATAGCATTACAGAACTTTACTATCTGCTCTATTTGAGATGTACGACCACATTCTTTGTGCATGTACGTGTTATTGGGGCATATATGAGGAAACTATAGCCTGTCTAAGACACCTGTTTCGCAATCTTGAAGCTAATGAATGAATATTTCAGAGAAAACAATTTAATTCAAACTAGTAAAACTGTCTTTCCTATGGAAATTGCGGCTAGTAAGAATGTTAGGCTCTCAGTCATCTTCGAAGCAAACGAAGTCTCTCTACAGGAAATCCGTCCAAGTGATTTTTAAATGAGTTTATTCTGCCCGTGCATGAGCTTTGGAGAAAGAGCTATAATTAGCAGGCCATTTTCCACTCCATTTATATGGTATCGCGCATAATGTTTTGTAATGACATTCTATGCAGTTGCCCGGAAGACACGTTGCATAATGGAGCATAGGCTTCTTTCATTAGATTAACGTCACAATCGGTGAAAATATCTCCCCTCTGGCGTCCTAGAACCATTAACACTCAGCTTACTGCAATTAAAATCCTGAAAACCTTCTAGGCAGGTGAATTCTGTCATATAAAGCATAAGCTAAGAAATTCCTTTCATGGATTAATCGGGACCTCATAAACGCTTTCTGTATGGAACGTAATCCTACACCCAACAAAACTGCCCATCACTAAAGGTTTTTGAGGTTTCAGAAAGGTTTATTGTCCCTTTATGTGAAACGTTTTTTTATTCAACTGTGCATCAGTGGCAGCCTAAAGAACGAAGGAGTTTGCAATGACACCTAGGAGAGGCGATCAAAAGTCGGGGAGATTGTCCTTTAGACTTCTCGTTAGGTATGGCCTAGCAGTTTAAAAAGACCCCAGGTGTAAGAAGATCAAAGGATCTGTTTCTTCTGATCACTTTATTTTTCAAAAACATCTTGCTTATGCAGCGTATATTGAATCGTTACTTAGGAAAAAATAAATAAGAGCTCAATAAAATGTCTTGAAACATCTGTTTGTCTATGAAATTTCAAACGAGTGACCAACTATTTTAGCGGTTTTTCTTCACAGTTCATAAAATTTTAATTTTGAAGCTAAAGTGGTTGAGCTTAATATAGGGCTACATCTCCAAATTAAATTTACGGTATATGCATTAGTAGCTGAAAAAAGGGTATATTTTGGTGGCAGTATCACAAATGAGACATTTGTGGACGTCTAATGTTTTATAAGCTAACGGAAATGATAACTTGCGTCAACGATCAAGGCAGAGGAAAGGCGATAAGTCGATATTTTTGAAAAGCTGCTCAGCGGTTACCGTTGTAATGTTTCGTCGAATAAGGGAAATGTGTTTCGATAACTTTCAAAAACTGATGGAAATAAACATCACAACGAAGTGTTTTCGTTTATTCAAGTGTGAGATCGGCCTAAATTACCTGAAGGTTGTCCTGAGTGTGAGCATCAATAAATATAATCGAGGTCATGTAGCTACTAATAAATAAAAATGTCAGTTATAATCGGTGTGTCATACATTTCATAATGCTCATGACCTTTAAAATTTTCATATAAATTTATAAGGTTGTATAAATAATGGCAGTTAATCGGTGGGAAAAAGATTTTATGCTCTTGACGTTTCGAATTCATGCTGGCACATATCGTCAGAGACGGTAGCACACAGGAGTAATAAATGCACACTGTTGTAACCTAATATGTTCCTATATCAACACCGGTTATGTTCCCCAGTGCGTGGTAGGAAGAGAAGACAGGATGCGATAACAACTAGCACTTTACTGTCACTGATACTAGTACATGCACTCTGGTCCATGTTTCCAGCAGTAGCCTTCCGTGGTCGGTCTCTTCTAGGCAGTTTCGTATAGCAGCTTGTCCACAACAGAGTCCCTGTTCTGCTAGCACCTCGCTATTTAAGGGGCAGCCGTCGTTGCTCCCCAGTGGTCGTCCCAGTGCGCACGTCCGCGCGTCTGTCCTCGCGTGACCTCCCTCGGCTCCCGGGCAGTCCGCCTCCAATGTCCGCCTGGCTTCTTTGTCCTAGCCTAGTCGGCCCTGTGACGGTCGCATGACCTAAAGCGTTATGTATGCGTCGGACTAGCCTCACGTGACCTCGTACTGTCAGACGTCTGGGTGACGTGTTTGTCCTCTCTAACACACACGACGTTTTAGTATTTATAAGATGCCATCACTACGCTGCCCCCCAATCAGTAACGATAGCCCCTGTTACGACAAATGTTTAATAGCCGAGAGTCAAGTCGTTACTCCCTGAACTTTGATCATCTGTGTTGGATGATAGCATGATGATTGCTCAGCCATGTGGCCCAGCCCAGTAGCACTGGAAGTAGAGTGCTCCTGCGTGCTTCAAGAGTGACGAATTACCTTAGTCTAACTAAGTTCCCGGTTGCTTCTGAGGACTTGCATTTTCACTTCTAGCTCAGCATAATCTCTGTTACTGCCATCCTACGTTTTAATATGACACTAAGTTTTTGACCAAATATCACAGGTGATGTGTTAACATTTCCTGAAGTTTTTTTATTTCTTTTACAAGGATCACTCAGAAATCTAGGCTTTTACAGGAGCTGGCGTAAAATGACATTAACGTTGGAAATTGGCAATGCATCAGCCCACTTTTCCCTAAACATGTGTTGACCTGATTGTGCAAACACTCTCGGCATTCGGCGGTATTCGAACCCACATAGGAGGAAAGGCCTTCTACGGAAGCCAACGCTTACCGACTTGAGCTACGAATGCCACGCTTCACTTGCTGTTCCGTATTAGTGGATTTCAAACGAGTGGCAAAGTTGGGTGGCTAATATCAATCCAAGTGTGATTAAACTCATGGTGTGAAGCGTGACATTCGTAGCTCAAGTAGGTAGAGCGTTAGTTTGCGTAGAAGGCCGTCCCTCCTATGTGGAATCGAAGCCCGCCGAATTCCGCAAGTTTTCTCACAATTGTGTCAACTAAATTAACCAAATCTGCCAAACCTCCCAAACATTTGTGCCACAAATGATAATCACCTTTGCCGTATATTTAAGGTGTAATGGTAGGGTGCCCAATTCTGTCGGAAAAATATAGAACAGTTGATTCGACAGGAAAAAAAATTATGCAACTCTGCCAGGTACATTTCACAAGTATATTCAACCACCACAAAGCTCAACGCGTTTCACTCCCCCAGATTAGAAACTCTAGGTAAACGATCCCGCTTCAGCCCTCCGGGTGAAATTTATGCAGGGTAGTTTTTCCTTGTGAATTGTGAAACTTCTTGTCATAGTTTTCACTCATCTAACCTCGCTAAGCTAAAGCGAGGTAAGATGTTTCTTAGAAATGTGCAAAATAGAAATGTGGCAATAAAAAAGAAAAGCAGAAACGAAGAATAAAATAAAATCCGCATGGCGATGAGTTCTAGCTATGAATTTCGCAATGTATGTTGTATATGCTTGGCAAATTTTACTAAAAACACGATTCCATTTTTGAAATAGGAACGGCAGACTGCTGCAATGCCAAGAATACTACATTTAGACGTCCGATAGGTTTTAAGATTTTTCAAGATCAACAGAATCAGTGTCATGCTGACTAAGCAGGCACTTGGTGTCAAATAATACCATCTTGAAAGTGTTCGTTTTTTACTTTCGATGGTAACCGTATATTTTGTAATATTCTGAATGGTCGAGGATATGCGAGGCCCAGGTAACTGAATACAAGAAGGTAAGACGTCCCTTGGGACCAGGAGTGTATTTTTCCGACATTTCAAATTCTCCCGCGAGCTCATTGTCAAGGGATAAAAAAGCGCACAGCTTACAGTGTAGTGAAGTCGGTTCTGCCGGGCTTGACCTCTGCCCTTGACCTTTGCCCTCGATCTGCTCACAACGCCAGGTAGGACTCTGGATGTTCGATATGCCTGTTAATTGAGCCCGCACGTAAATGCCATGCTTCCTGCAGCAGGCGTGAAGTTCGGTCGTCTGACCAGCCCAGGATTCGCACGCGTTCGAAGTCCAAGCTGTGCCCCGGCGTGGATGCATGGGCGGCCACCAGGTAAAGCTTGTCGTTCCGTTGCACGGCGAGTTCATGCTGGTGCATTCTCGTGAGAACCCATTTGCCGGTTTCATCAACATAATTGGCTTGACCACAAAGACAGTCGATGCGGTTAATGACATCGGACGTTTGGTTGACGGGTACTGAGTCCTTGGGCCGCACAAGTTGTAAGCAATGCCAATCCCAAATTCGCTGAGCAGCCGAGCGAATTCTTCAGAAACACCAGCAATATAGGGTATTACTCGCCAGCGTGTCGGTTCTAGCCGTCCCGTTGGTTTTCTTCGTTTGGCTCCTCGCCTGCATTTTCCGACGAATGCGCTAGGATAGCCATTAATTGTGAAACATTACCACAGATACTGGACCTCGGCCTTCGTTTCGGCTAACCTGCTGCAGTGGGCTTCTTCAAGGCGATATAGTGTTCGCACGCAGCTACGTTTGTGCGAGACGGGATATTTTCTGAGGTACCTCAGGATTCGAAAGGTATTTGTCACCTTCCTGTAAACTGTTGTTTTGAGTTCCACACGGTCTTTCCTGCACACCAGTACGTCGTTTCGCAGAGCATTCGCCTGAGACTACGTCTTAATTTTAGAGGTAAAAGCCTACATACGCAGACGAGATGAGAAACCAAATCCAACCGGCCCAAAAATTTATGAGTTCTTCCGTATGTGAAGAATTTATCGAAAGCAGTCAGCCGCTTTTCGTTCCACTTAGAGTTGGGGTTGTGAGCAGGCCAGAAGTAACCATCAGGCGCCGGATCATGAGACCGAAAGACCCTATGCCACGGCAGGAAACGGTTGGAGTCGTTTACCGGATGTGCTGCATTTGTGGAAAAAACGACTACATAAGAGAAACTGGGATGTTACTCCGGACGCGAATTGGCGAGCATGCAGCGACAGTGAGGAGGAAAGACGCCAACTCTCAGGTTGCAGTTTACTCGACGGGACCCGGCCATAGTTTCAAGTTTGACGAGGCCGAAATCCTCGCAAGAGGTGAAAACTGCGTGAGTCGTGAGCTGCTCGAGCCGTAGTTCTCAGGCCCTCAACCAATCAACAAGCGCAACGACTTGGCGTTTCCACACTCCGTATTGAGATGTTGTCTGAGCACGAGAATCAGTCACATGGGAAGGGCCAAACCCGGCAACAACTCAGACGACAGTGAACATAACTTTTGCGTAATTATCAAGCCTGCATTCATCAAGGTTAACAAGAGCGCGGCAATTAATGACTCGAAACCAGACTGCCAAGCCATCACGGCACCATTTGCGACCCCCGGCGATGCTTATTGGAGCTAATACTTATAGTGCACACGCGAGTTGCTGCTACGAACTACGAATATTACGCAAGCTATGCATATATTACCCTAGGCTGTTCATGTATCAGACGATTCTACAGTTACCTCTGATAAAGTGTTTTCGACAGAATACGAAACGTCAGGTGAATTAACTTCTTGGTCCAGCGATCACTTCCTCTACTTCTGAGCGGACAAACTAATCATGATCCCATGGCAGGAACAGACAGGAACAATTTTGCCTGCATGCCTTCACTAGCAAAATGGTAGTCCTGAAAACGAGTAGCCTTTATTTTACTTTTAAGTTCTGGAAGACTAGAGCGAACATGAGTCCGATGAGTGAACGCCCACCAGGGTCAAATGTCAGGAAAATAAAATCCTTGCTTCAGTGTTCGCATCTTCTTTGTGTCAACTGTTACTTTTGCCCAACAGCAATTTCGTGCCACTACCTGTTCCATCAGTGCAACCGTTTCCATTTTAATTGCATTAAGTCGAAAAAAACAGCACCAGATTTTGAACCCACTATGGACGTACAGGCAGTTGATTGCTCGCTGACTCTGACCTGCGTGGCAGAAGAGCATTTATGCTTGTGCTAGGAATGATATTCAACTTGTCGTGCCATGAAGCTCAGTTGAGATCCCCGAAAGCAGTCACACAGCAGCCAACTGCATAGGCACACTAACATACTAGACAAATATAACGGAGACTGTGGAGGTTATTTCGGATTTACTAGTCCTCATCAGCTAGTCATACAAAACTTACGTGTTCAAGGCCTGCAGCTCAAAATTAGGTGCTGTTTTTAATCGTCTAACTCCTATCGATTGCGATGCCGAAAATAAGCTCTAAAAAAGCGACTATCTCCTGTCGTAAGATCACCGAGTGCCTCCCCACCATGCCTTATTATAAGCTTTTACCCGAAAACACAACCCAGCCATTGTTTAATGGTAAGAACGTCGGACTTCTATCCAACAGAACGCATGTTCAAGTCACTTGGATTATAAAAACTGAGAGTGTTTACGGTTGGCTGATAAAGAATGGTCATTCCGGTACCCCCTTTCCTCTGTTAGTAAGGTCCTTTTAGTTTGCGCGTTTCTTCAACTCTCCATCTTTTCTATAATTCAGCCTGGTATTCGGGTAGACATATAGCGCCCAACATAGTGTACTGTTATCTTAATTTAGAGTTCAAAATCGTATTATATAAGTAATATATTCAGCTTAGATATTAAAATGTGACCGTACACTCAAACTAAAACACCTTTCGCTTCGTTACAAATCCCTTGAAGTCGGCCTTAAAAACATATTTTTTCTGAAAACAGTTGCTAGAATTATACTTTCCGAGGACGAATTGAAGCACGCGCCAGCAAAATTATGAGGTGAATTCTTCATCCATATGTATCCTTAAATCTAAAGGCCTCCTTGACAGTGAGTAAATTTCACGGCACGTTCTTGCGTGCCTTGCTGGTCGACATTTCGTAAAGTCTTCGAAGGCGTACGACATTCGCGTGGGACTTTCACCCTCTGTATTACCACCGGGCAAGTCGATGAAGGTTTGGCTATAAATAGGAGGGAATTGCGGAAGTAAATGCCGCTCAAGAAGAAGTGTTGGTTACATATGTATTCCCCGATAAGCAGTCACTGACTAGAAGTTTATTTGGTGGAACTGACCCCTACTAGGGAACACGTTGAGTAATATTTTGGCCGGAAGCATTTTAATAAGAAACCATTTTTACTGTGCGACTTCTAAGGGGTCGCCTTGCTTGATTGTGGATCTTTATTTTGACTTATTTGTTCTCCTAAAAACACCCGTCTTGGTAAGTTGCCATAGAATTCATGCCGAATAGGTACGCTGTCAGCTCAGTGCTCAAGAGGAATGACAAAGAGGCAGTTTCGCACGGCAAGTAAGTGAACGGCTGGTGAGTATCCCGGTGTCAATATGAACTTTTGCACACTGACACTGTTGCTGAGTATGATGACAAAAACAAATGGTAAATTTAAAAAAAGAGCGCACGCTAGTTGTCTATCTGAAGATAAAAACGCGTACCATGCACGTGGTATCACCTGATCTATGCAAAAGGGAAAAATCAATAACTGAGAGCGTAAAAGCCACCAACATAAACCTTTCTCCGCGTACGTTATGGAGACGAAATCACAACCCTCACACTTACGGAACATTTTTCGTAAACATTTAGGCAAATCACCAAGGTTATGAACGATTTTTTTATGCAATGCAATGCAAAGAACCTGAAACCTGCTTTCCAAATTTAGTGAGTTTCCTGATTTGCGCTAGCTCTCGCAACTAATATCAGGCATAGAAACTCGCACCTTTTCTATGTTTGGGGTCTTCTTTGTCTGACTATACAGTAAGATCTGATTTAATGACGTGAGGTCAAGATTCGTGTCTGTTTTTTAATTACCTCGATGTGCTCAATTTTGTATATGACTAAGCGATCTCTGAACGGTTTTTGGTTAATCTTTCCCCGAAAGGAGGCACGAAATTGTTTTACGCGGTTTTCAAACCTGCGATTGTTTTCGTTTGGCAAGATGCTGTTGGCGAAAGCAATTAGGTTAATTCCCACCGGTTGACTATAAGGAGCAGTCGCTTTCGAATCCAGTAAACACGAGCTCTGCATCGACATGACGTCTTTTTATCTGAGGAACTCAAAGAGACACACCACAATACATACTGTCATGCAGATTTGTTTTATGAATCAGTTTTAGAAACAATGCCATATTTGGTGATTAAGAAACGTTTGTATGACAAACAGATCACTTAATGCGTAAATCAACGAGGCCCAAGAAATCAAATTACTTCGATGTATGCAAATTTAAGTAGCTGGCCTAATTCAGGAAGTGGCGAAGTATGGCATATGTTTTTCGTCGTTATTATTACTGGTTGAATTGACGTGATACGTTAACAGCAATATAATACAGAAGAATTCATTTCAAAACACCTTAATGAAAGAAAACGGTCCAGGCAGATAAAGATTACCAGAAAAGGCAAGTGAGACTTGAATGGCCCTTTCTGGATTGTTGGCCATCATCAGTCATCCATACCCGATCCCTAATGGTACATCACTCGACGCTCGAACCCACGACCTTTTGACCATAAATCTAATGCTCTAATCCTTGAGCCAGGGATGCGGTGTCTTGCCGGGTTAGATCAGGAAATATTGGCACTCCTTGATGAGCGCCCGCCACTTGCCTAGGGAACCCCCTCGTCCCGATCGGTCTTGAAGCGCATTCTCGAGCATTCGAGAGTGGCTAGTAGTCTATGAATGCAAACACTGCTTAGAGCATTGGATTTCAGATCAATAGCTCACGGGTTCGAACTTCGGGTAGTGCACTATTTGGGAGTGGGTATGACTGGCTGATGACGGCTAATGAGCCAGAAATGGCCATTCCAGTCTCCCTTTTTCTACTGCTCAATTAAAAGCTCAGGACAATAAACAGATTGCTCTGGTGCTCGACAACCCTGCTTCCTTATCCGTGCAAATACCTGGAACGCAAGAAGCTATTCCGTTTTAATCGAACGACTCGCGCAGCATAGATGAGAAAAGGCAAACCCCCGGGCTGGTGCCTTAACGCAATCTGTGCGGGGCCTCTATCATAGATAACTGTGAGCTGGAATCAGAGCCGCCATCGTATTGAAACACTGGTCAGGTGCTTGCTGTTGACCAACGAGCTTGGTGGCATGCCTAGGTGCGGACTCACGCCGCACGTGCCAACCGCCTGCGCATGATCACCGCCCGAACAGGGTGCGGCAAACTATAATACTGTACGTGTGTTTCCTCTGCGCCCGACCCCCTTTCCAATCCTCTCGACTCTGCCATAACTCCGGGTACGGGCGGGTGAGAGGCGAGAGAGAGGGAGTGTTGTAGATGCAACGCAAGTCTGCTACAAGAAACATCAGAGGCAGCCGTGATCAGGTTACGCAAGCCGGCCTTATGCACGCACAATAAAAATCCATGTGAGCCCAAAAACTGCCCACCACTTTCCGTGGCACCTTCATGCTTCGGGACAAACTTAGCAGGCTTCAGACACCCGCCTTCTCAGGGCAAGCAATTTCAATCTCCCGTGTCGACAGTACTTCTGGCTTGTTGCCTGTGGGACCTGCAACTAGCTCCGTGAGGCTGGCGTGTGACTTTCAGTCTCAACGGCTGTGACAAGAAAACTCCCTAACTGTTATCACTAGTCCCATAACGGATGGCCCGATACAGAATTAGCAACTGAAAACCATTGGTGGAGGAATGCTTGCAGGTTGGTAAGGGGACTCCCTCGTTCCGTTGTGGTTCAATTGTTAGAGCGTTGGATTTCTGATCAACAGGTCGCGGGTTCGAGCCTGGAGTAGTGCGCCACCTTGGATTCAAAGTGTTTGACTAATGATGGCCACTGAGCCAGAAATAGTCATTCCAGTCTCTCTAGACTTTGTACGCAATGGTCATCTACCTACAATACTAGCCGCTGTGTGGCTGCTAGCGGACCTCGAGAGTGAGCTCCAGGGTAGAAGGGGACAAATTAGTCCTGTAACCGATCAATTAGTGTGCATCCGCTGATGTCAATAATTCCGATCTAAACCGACAAGACAACGAGCCCATGCCTCAGTTGTTAGGCCGTCGGACTTCTAATAACCAAGTTGCGAGTTCGAGCCTCGGGTAGCGCACCCACTGGGGTTGGGTATGGGTGACTGAGGATGGATAATGAGCCAGAAATGGCCATTCCAGTCTTGCTTGTCTCAACCGGCAATGTTTGTCTGCCAAAACTACTAGCCGCTGTGCGACTGCTGGCTGCACTCGGCCGTTAGCCTCAAGGCAGAGCGAGACGAACAAGCCCCTTTAGCGATCGTCAAACGTTCATCAGGAAATGAAAAAAGTTCAATTGTGATCTAACTCCAATGTTTTTTGACAACCAAATAACTTGTTACACTGTTTAAGTTCAATCGCGCGGAACCCACATTTGCGCGCCTGTTCTATAGAGGAATATAAATGTACCCTAATCCGGTCTGAACACAAAAAATTGGTATTTGCACCAACGAAGATCAGGCTTGAAAAATGTTGCTTTTTCCAAGAGGAAAAAGGGCTGATGCAGCTTGAAAAATTACGTTTCATTAGATTGCGGTATTCGATGACAACAAGCTCAATAATAAAATTATTTGACTGTAGTTTGTTTTACTACACGTCAAATTACAAAATTGAAAAGGCAAATAAATTTATGTATAGAGTATCCACAATAGGCTGACACTCTTCAGTGTCATGCCTTAGGAGAAAGACTCCACACAGTTTTATCTGTCATGGATTAGGAACGGATACTGAATCAACATCAGAAAGAGTGCCACATACATCCATAATAAGTACTTTAATATCAGTAAGGGTACTCTGTGGCGCATTATTAATGATAGACAGGTACCGAAAACGGTTTACCAGAAGGCAAGATTATATTTTTTCACTACACACTAAAAACGTATCAGTATATGTCCATTGAAAGGGAGGAAGATATTCCGACATTGTATATGAGCATAATTAGGAAAAATCTACTATCAGACCGTTTTTATGCAGCAACATATGAGAAAATGTTATTTTTATCGTTTTCTAAAATCCATATTGATTCCAGGTCCTATTCTGCAAGACCAATGAATATTGCATTGATGTCTCATTTTAGGCATTTCTCGGAGGTCGATGTAGATAGCTGTATATAGAAAGAACTGTCCAAGTCCGCATAGTGCGTTGGTTTACATGCCAATCAAGCTCAAAGAACGGTGAGTCAGGGGGTCAATTGCACACCCCATTAACAGCAAGGACTTACAGATATTCTGAAGGGTTTTTTCGGTTCCAATGGGATCTACCACCGCCGAATGCAAAAGATAATGATTCTGTTCCCCGGTCTAATAAGGTATGAACCTGATAGCGCTTGCAATTATAATCTGTTTTGGACAACAACCAGCACCTTGGCATGTGGCCACCAAGTTATTTTAATTCTTATCAGCAGCCCAAATTTTAATGTCATTGAAAATCCGTTGAAATTATCAAAAGTAAGAAACACGAGGCAAACGAGGAGCTTTCCGTGGAAGTAAAGCTTTAGTTTTTACTGAGTAGTCATCCCGAATAATTCAATATAATCACTGTGGCGACCTCGGGACGTTGTGCTGTTGTAAAGGCACATAGATTGTCAAAAAGGAAGTAATTTGTTATATGATCCATTAGCGAGCAAAAGCGTGCTTTCTATAAATTGTTCTCGGGCCAGTACATTTATACGGTAACAGGATATAAGTTAAAACATGCTCGTCTTCTCATGCAAGGTGTTCGTATGAATAGAGAAAGTGTGATAAGAGACAGTGGGTTAAGCAGCACTGAGGGTTTGGTGGAGCCGATCAAGGCGACATTGAGTAAGGAGGTGCGCAGGAATGTAGGCAGTTGGGCGAACGTCGGCCATGCTAAGCGCAAAACTTCCGGGAGGTTATTTTGTGCACACCACAGCGGCTTTCGAAAATGGATTGTAGTCGTTTCTGATTTCGCTGGCAGACACTGCCATGCGGTAGTTTGGTGTCACCCTCAAATTAACCCAGTAAATTTTCTGTTGAGGTCTACACGAGGCCAAGATCAACAGTGTCTGCAAGAATAACGCTGTTTATGTCCGTAGCTATCCCTTTTCTCGGCCATGATTGAAGCTGTTACCTTATTCTTTCGGATAGGTGGCGACTCGTGCGACCAATATATCTTGCTCCATAACAACAAGGAAATGCGTAGGTGCACATGGATGTAGTCTGATTTGGAAACATATCCTTACCTTCTTCGTGTTACTGGAGACTAATATCCGCATTCTCGTTACTGGGAGGATCCCTGAAATGGCTTGTTTAAGGGGTCTTATCAGGAGTTCATTTGCCGCATCTACTTGAAAAGGGACATTGAAGAATAGAGTTTTAAGCTCCAAAGTAAGCGTTGTGGGTTCTACTTGTCTTCCGACAGTATTCTTTGAAATTAGTCATTAATTATCATTATTTTCCCCTCGCCTGTGTCGCCCGTCTTTATGTACCCTTATAGACAATCCATTTTGCTGCATTTTTATTATAGCCCCTTGCTGTTTGCTCTAGTTTGCAGTATAAATAAAATATTTTGTTTCAGGATATATGAGATAATAAGTCACCTTTTGTCTTCTTATAAGGACGGCCTTTTCAGTACTACTACAACACTTCGGGGGAACGCAATATCGACGGACTTTGTAAAACCTGGACTTTATCACGCAACTCATGATAGTGCATGAGTCAGCAAAGTCACCGTATGCAACTGGGAGCAGTAAAAGTGCCCTGCCCAGTACGAGCAAAACCGTTCACATATAAGATTACAACTGTTCCACGCGGCTTCACAAAATCCCTGTTCCCTTTATGGGATATGGGAGAGCCACTGGAACGTGCTCATTTAACCCTTATGCGGTTTTCGTCCGACCCCAAACCTTTCTGCTGACTCATAGGCACGCACCCGCACGCGTTATTAGGATTACGCTCCCAAAAAAGCACGGTATGGTAGCACATTTATGTACAGGCTCACGCCGCACCAGCCATCTGCCCCCGATCCAACCTTCGGTTTTCCTGACTCGGTCATGACGCCGGGAACATGTGGGTGAGCGAAGAGAGAGAGTGCAATAGATACAGCGCAAGTAAACCATCACTTAACGTAACGCTACATGCACTTCACTGTCCCTGCATCACCCTGCTGCAGAGCACACGCTGGGCATCATCGAAACCGACAGTCAGCTGTTATCCGCGCGGTCCGGTAGTGGCTGACTGGCAGACAGGGGCAGAGGCTGCAACGGCTACGTTTTAATGTGGCATTTATGGCACTCCGTATCAGCTAGGATGCAACCCAGGTGTGGCGACCCACCTAGGGGCGGCTCCGGCAGTGGCAACTACCTGTGTCCTCTACCACCTCCAGTCAACTTGACTTTATGTCGGCACCGAGCCCAGTTTGGGAGTGGAACAAAGACTGGGGTATTTGCTGGGCAAGTCTACTCTCACTGTAATCCAGCGCAAGTCACCGTCCCTGTACCACAATCCTCCAGAACAAAAGGCGGACCTCGCCTGAACGCACGGTCGAACTGTGGTAGTTTCTGGTAAAGTTCAAAACTAGGGTTTTGAGTTTTCGCTTACGCTTTTAATTTATTTTTTAGACTGCCACACTCTTTTCAGCAGACGAAAACTAACAAGAATCCAAGAATCATTTTGTTCTTTTAGCAAAAAGTTATCTTCCAAAATCCTAGCAGGCTATCTTCAACGTCGAGAAGCAGCGGTCAAGTATAAAAGGCGCATACCTGTGTCAGTGTTTAAAACGTGAGGCATGTACTGGTGGTCGCACTATACGCTCTCCTGGATTTTTACTTTGCACAATATTCTTATCCTAATTTAAAATTCGCAACCATCAATGCTGAAACTGGGAATATACGCCGGTAGTTTTTCCCAATATAGCTCCCACAAGAGTTCGTTCTCATCGACGTATAGGTAAGAAGACTATAGCAATCGGAGTATTTAGCATTGCCGGCATAGGGAAACTGGAATGACCATGTATGACTTGCGAGCCGTCGTCAACCAATCATACCCACACCGCAAGTGGTGCACTGCCTGATAGTTAGAGAGTAAGTTTCCTAATCAACAAGTCGCAAGTTCAAGCCTCGGATGCTGCACCACTTGGAGTTCGATATGACTGGCTAATAAGCCAGAAATGGCCATTCTAGTCTCCCTTGTTTTTACCGGCAATACTATCTGCCTAGCCTATAAGTCGCTATGCGGCTGCCGTTGGAGCCCGAAAGTGGGGCCCACGGCAGAGTAGAACAATGAGAATTCCGTTAGCGAGCGATGAACCTTTATCAACGAGTGTCACTCTGTGCGTTAGCAGGAAACTCCATGTTATCGCATTCTACAATCCGTCGTCTGGTGTGCAAATGCTGTTTAGAACTGCTGCGCGCGGTATTCCATATGGTCAAAAGAGAATTATGCAAGCCAAAGCCTGTAGTAAAGAAGGCACAAGGTCACAAAGTGAACTAGGACGTTCACCGGATGCGAAAAAGCCCCCTTCATTGGTAACTCAAACTGGCATGCCGAGAGAGTAGGCATCTATAAAAATACTGATTGCAATGTGCAGAAAATTTTACGCAATAACTACCTGTGTGACTTTCCTAATGGTTTTAATCTCCAATCAATCTACTGACACGCTGAGTAGAACTTACGTAGGCTAGCACACGTACTTCTATGACCTCCGGACATGTGAGCTTCTGTACTGCTTTGATGATCACCAAAAAATGAGTGAATACAATTCACCATACGTGAGAGAACAAATAATTCATATGTCCGTAAGAATAACCATTAAGCATGACAATCGCAGGTGATGAGCTGGCAGTTGGCTGCGTAGGTGTCGTGGTATACATTTCTAGTCCCTACTACAAGCTCGAACTGTCTTGAGGCGGAGATCGGGCTGATTCATCCGTTTACGCTAGCCATCGTTGTCCATTTATTTGGGTTGACGCTAGACATCATTCCAAGTATATATAGGACAACGCTAAACCTTATAGGAAATTGGGAGTGTTCGTCTCTCCCCTGCAGGGGCCTGGACAGGAAGTCAAACAGAACTGAGCGCCCTGCATATTCGTCGTGTTTCTCTGATCTTTCCAGCCTACTAAGCTGTCAAAATGATACAACGGAGCTGACGACAGGGGGAGTTTTCGTTGGCAGAGCACATCCAATCCTCTGTTACGTAAGCAGTTCTCCCACCCTAATGCTACCGAAAGCGAATGTCAGGCCATAATAGGATAATAAATCCGCTACGGTTGGACTCCTCCTGTCACACTGAGCTTGTCTTCCTATTCCCCCCGTCAGCATGAGTTAGCGTATTGGGGCCAAACTCCCATGTCTTCTGTCTGCCATTTGTGCAGGAAGGTAACAGCCCCCGCAACCACCCTCCCCGACCCATCTCGGTTAAGGAGATAGCTCCATCCGCTGTCTCGCCCCCACTCTCATCTAGACGTTAACATTTGTTCTTGAGGGATCAATGATAATGGTGACGCAGACGCCGAATTAATTGAGAAGAAATGGAAGCACAATTGGCTGGCAAGAGTAATGGGCATAAGCATCGTCCAATTGGCCGAAATCACTTAGATATGTGCTTTAATCAGTCTTTTTTCAATCATAGGACAGTAGGAAGCACCCATTTCGCAGACAGAAGGGAATAGCCAATCGGAGCGGAAACTCTATTGGACAGATCGTTAATTTTCACCGTGTTTACACAATCTTCAAAATTGCACCAGGGAAAAGAAGCTTTAAATTTCTGAACATGGATACTCTTTAGCTTAAGGTAAAATCTGCGCGTCAATAACCGGAAAGTTGTTGGAAAAAAAACAACGTCAAAATATAGTTTTACAACTGAAGAAAATTACTGACGGAAACGGCTACTTAGCCGTCATTATTTTGGCCTAACCTGACCCCAGATGGTGCCCCGCCAGAGGCTCAAAATGGCGACTTGTTGGTAAAAGACAAACGCTCTAACCCACTGCGCCATGGGCTCCACGTTCTGTCTGCTTCGATCGGGCTTGCAAGCAGTCAGCGATAGAAGCTCTCCAATCGGTTATGAGACTCACTCATCCCGTACTGCCTTGCGGTCCCTACTAGCTATATATTGGCGAATATTACAGACGGGGAAGAACATTGACAAATCGTATTACCGAAAGAGGCATGGGAGACTGGAATTACCATTTCTGGCTTATTAACCGTCAGCAACCAATCATACCTAGGGGCAAATGACATCCCACTTGCGACCTCTCCGACCAGAGTCAAACGTTTTAACCATTAAGCCACGAGCTCGTGGTCATGCCAGTTTAAGGTCAGGAATAATGACACTAGTTAATGAACTTTCACCCGACCACTAACGAAACTTATCTGATCCGCTCTTTCTTGGGCCTCGATAAAGTCCCTGACAGTCGTAGCAGTCGGTAGGATGGGCAGAATCTGCTAAGGCCCTAGGCAGAACTGGACAGATAAGTTCCGTTAGCAGTCGCGTGAATGTTCATCAACGAGAAAAGAACATTACTGACAAGGAAGAGTCTGGAGTTTCTATTTGTGGCTGATTAACCGTCATCAGCCGGCCATAACCAATCTCGGCTGCTACAACTTTCACTAACAGACTCCCGGGGTGCAGAACCGGCAATATAGGGGAGTTTCGTACACTTGTTCACTTACTGTTCTTGAGATGCTAGGGACCGTCCAAAGCATTTTATTTTCAATTTTCTGCTTCTGGAATACTGCAATTCAAAGCCTGACCTCTCGAGTTTAGCATCGATTCTTATGTCAAGGTTCAGATTGAATGCCACAAATATCAGGACCATTTACTGAACAGGGCTTACTCCTGTAGAGTAAGAATCGCAAACCAAAACGCGGATTCGGAGAATTTTTTCGAGTTACAGGGCGCACTTGCCGAGTTTCTCAATATACCTTCCTTCACTAGGTCTCCTAATGTGTTAAACATTTAAGTTTACAAAAATACCTTCCTGTCGCTGGGCGAAACGGGAGCCAAAGAAGAAGTCTCTTACTTATTTACCATAATGGAACAACAGGTGCTATCTGAAAGCCAAGGCGCGTGTTTCGGCGACATTCTGCGACACAGATGCGATGGGTTCGGCTCATCAGGATACTTCCAGCATTCTCTGTGCACTTTCTCGGAAATACTTTGGTTTTGAATATTGTAGTTTTTAAATTTCCTTAGAATTTAATTTCTAATTCAGAGTATATCACTATTAGAGGAGAATATACGAGTTCCAGGCAGCAGTTCAAAAGAAGAAGTTGCAATCACTGGAACAACTCTGAACAGTCTGAAAAATGCGCATTTTTCAGACTATTCTTCGATAACCTATGATTAAGGATTCCCGAGGGAATCCGAAACGTCAGGAAAATAAAGTCCTTGTTCCAGTGATTGCATCTTCTTCAGAGTACATCCGTATATTCAAGGGTCTAGAGGCGCAGACCGAAATTCGATATGAATTTATGGGCCGAAGACCATGAGCCCCTAAAGGGGTGTGTGTAGTATTCTCACACTGTGAACAAGCATACTGTAATAAAATCAAATTAATTTTTTACCACACTGGCAAAATTACACCTTCAAAACTGGTCTATGTAACACAAAAATAACAGGAAACACTGGGATCACACTGACGAGCCGAAACCACCACAAGTAGACCATGCACCCGCAGAATATCGGCAAAACACTTGTCTGGGCTTTTAGCTAGTACCTACGCTGCCAGTCTGATAAATGATTATGTAAATTATACAACTGAGTGCCTGTTGACAGACTGTGAGTGGTGCAGGGCTGTCATGTGGTGGCTGATGAACTTTGACTCAAAAAAATTAAAACTTTAAAAAAACTTTTTTGACTGTGGGCCATTTTAAGAGTCAGTTTTATATTTGTATGTGGTCGTAATTTTGCTCTCCATAGGAGCTTGCTATTTATCCCTTCGTTTTCATGAACGTTACTTCCACTATGCGCAGATTCCGTTCGTCAAACTGCAACACAAATAGATACCCTATTCGACAATCTAGTGTCAGGGAAGACTTTGCGTAGGTTGCTTCTCCTAGACTCTAGACTGATTAAAACTGTTCTTCTTATGCCTATCGGCCAATAAAGAGTAATAGGCGGGTTCCGGAAAGCCGCTCAGAAGAAGGTGTGATTGCAGGAACATGATGTTTTTTAACCTGACCTTTCGGATTCTCATCATCATCACCCATCGATTTCGATGAGGTATACCATGTGTTCAAGAGCAGAGACGGTGATAGGGGCTATGTACGAGATTATAGTAAAATAGATGCGCAGTCGTCTACCTCACTCTAACCATCCTTCGCTTGAGTCGGTGCCAAGACCGAAATCGAGTTGACCGAGTTGGATTTGGGCGGAAGCCGCTTTCTCCAATGCAGCCAGAAACACCGTCTTACTTAGTCTTTAGTGACAGTAAACTTTGCGTGGGTACTACTGCACTGTCTACCCTCACTCACATATAGTAGATGTCGAGCAATACTCTAGGAAGCCAGAGTTGGTACTGCTGCTACCGCTGCTACTATTTCTAATACTACTAACTCGGGTGTAGCTGGAGTGATTGTATTTGCTGGTACTATTACTGACTGTGTTGTAAGTCAGAAGTGAGGCTGATTAAATTAATGGGCATAATGGAGGCACAAAGAGCGTAGTGCACGTTTGCCATGCCAAAGCACTCCTGTAAAATTAGCATCATCGGTATTCGTCGTGGGGTTTCGTGTAGGGTACGATGATTGCTGGCTTGTCCGCATCTAAATCGCTAATTGCTGTAATTTCATCGCCGTTGGTAGTTCGTAAAGTGACGATTTGGTGGCCTTTGGGCTCGTTGTCCGCACCCACCCACGTGGCTAACTACATTGCCCCGACAAAATCGTATCATAAATTATGGAGGCGGGAAATCATTGCAGGTTGGAAAACTCCAGCAGCTCCTGGTTAATGCGCCTTTTTGGCTTTTCTTCGCAAAAAACTCGCTTTACAGTCCTGCAAGCGTCTGCCTATCCCATGCGGTCATTTAGATCGGATTCAGATAACGGCTTCCATGCGTACACATTTGCATTTCTTGTTTAACTCCTCAACCTTTATACCACACCATATCGGCCTTAACGAAGCGCCTGTCTGCGTTTCTCCCGACTGAGCTTGATTCGGAGACTATTTTATTTGCCACTGCGGCAAGCAAAACTGCAGATTTCCTCCCATTAGTTATGAGTGCCTGCAAGGTGCCATTTTACCCCAACATCTCTTCCCTTTCAACATTGCTAATGGTAATTGCCAATAGAGGATTATTTGTCTTCTACTAAGTAATCAGAAGTCAGTCCAGTGTGTTTTCGATTGTGACCCTCTTCCAGTCATGAATCCTTAGACTTTCTACCCAACGGGATATCCTCCTTTGGCCCTTCAATGTCACTCTGACATCTAATGTTTCCTTTTTCTTGATATTGAACTCCTTATCATTGAAGTTTGCACACTCCTTCAGTATATCCGTCGGTTACGTCCCTGTCCCACGACTGAAGCCATAATCTGGTGATTTAAAAATGCCTGCGTCCTTCCCATCATTTCCTGTTCTTCTCCGGTTATATTCCCAGCCACGCGTAAAAAAATTTGCCGTTTTTTAAACGTATCTTCTAAATGCTCGCTGCAGCTGCCGATGTTTCTTATAATTTAAGTTTATATTAAAATGCCGCAACACTTTACAATGGCCAAGCAGTTCACCGATTGAATTCATAATGAGCTTATTCATCCCCTGCACTCTCATTTAATGGCTGTGAATTCTTGTCATACTATGCGCCGAGGCTTCTGACCTTTGTCCTTGCGTACATGGGTATATCAGAGTTCTGCACTACCTGTTCTAGCACACTATATAACCTGTAAAGGAACTGAAATTCAGAAGCTGCGATTAGAACCATCTCCATAACAGACGTGCATTTTATTAAAACCTCTCAATTTTTGTGCATTTTTCAGTACAAGCAGTCACTTTTGGCTGATCATATTGAATGAAATCTTCCCAATAAATCGTATTTATCTTTCTCGCTAACCACTTGCGATAATTTTGGCCTTGTAAAAAGCGAAGGCACTTCCGGTGCCGTCTAGATCCTGTAATAATTTGATTGGCTATAAGTATGGTCTCACACGCTCGAATTACCATTTGAAAATTCACGGTTCCCTATTACAGCCGTATAAAAGAAGCAGTAGACTAAAGGCTATTTTCCGCGGGCCTCAGCTTAGGTGTAATAAGCCAAAGTATGTCAGGGAAAAATCTTGCTTCGTGACAGCTATTGTGTTGTACAGTTCGAAACACACGGTGCTGTAAAGCTTTAGTATATATCACCCACTTTGTCATCCAATCGTGAGACACCACTTACTACCCGGAGGTAACAATGCGGGGTCAAAGCGGCTGATATTTGATTTCTGGTGGCCTATGACTCGTAACAGCCAGAAATAAATACTTTCACTGTAGTCATTCAACTCCATTGAATATCAGGCGCATGTATGCGCTCACGTCTATATGAGAGTATTGAAAAGCGGACCAGCATGCTTCACTCTCGACTACTTAGCCATATTGAGAGGCACTTCACTTGTGGCGAGACGCATAAGTCTGAATGTCCTTTAAGACGTGTGCGGGAAATGTGTCAGGGCAGTACCCTAGCAAGATGCTAATGAGACTACCTTCTTTGGACTGTTGCGCCTGTATAACCGAACTTCCAATGACCACTGGACAATGTGCACATATCTTGCACTTCCTACTGCTCTAGGATTTTTCCTCATGTCTCATTTGCGCAGTTCTTCCGTGGTTGGTGTCCAGCTGAGCGCTTGTGTGAGTCGGAACAGTGAACCAAGGTAAGTTTCCCACTCCGCAAAATGTCTTGACTAATATCCGCAGGGGCAACCAGAGTGATGCAAGAGTGGTAGTGCGGGGAGAGAGAACTATAGGCACGTCTGGCATACGAGACAGGATGCCCGTAGGTAAGTAAAAGTAGCCGATGGCTACCGAAGCTTAGTAATTCTGGAGTGCCTAGGATCCGTGAGCACATACTAGGGAGTGTCAAAATAAGTATCGAAATGCATGTATATAGCTTATCAACACTTCTCATCGGATAACTTTATTGCTATTTAGAAATTCCTGGAAGTATGTCCCTGAATCGTTAGTATGGCAAATTTTGACTGTTAGAATTAGTTCAGTGATGAAGTAGAGTTATAATTATAAAAAAAACTTAATATCAGTGATAACAATTATATCTACGACTTCAGTCGTGAATTTCAGCGCTAAACCTAACCCTACTTCTAAACCCTTACCACAGTTCAGTACTTAAATGGGGTTTCTTTGGGCATCTATACAACTCTTGCTTCATGACGTGCTGAAATTTGTTTTAGTAGTGTAAAGTAAGCAGCTTGAAACCTTTGTGGACCAACAAAATGTCGGTTCCGTTAATTAAATTCCATGGTTTATAAAGCAGCTTCAACCCAAATAGCCAGTTTCGTTGTGAGAGAAAGATGAAGAGCAAGTGATTGTGTGTAAAAAGAATAATAGAACTGAGATTTTTTATCAACGGAAATACTGCGGCTGATTTTTTATAAAAATTAAAACTCAACAAAAAGGGCTTCGTAATAGCAGTGCGCACTATAGACTAGCATTCTACTTGTGTTCCAGTTTAAATGACAACCTGAGGGGGAGATTTTCAAAATGCCTATCAGCAAACAAAATTCAGATTTGAGTTTACCTAATTGTGAAGAAACTCGAGGCGTTCGGCTGGCTTTGAATGCGCAAAGTAGAGAAGGTCCTTACGCGAAGCCAACGCTCTAACCAATAGGGTCAACACAAATTAAGCTAATCTGCCAAACCTCCTAATAATTAAGCCAGCCTAGTAGTTATTCTGGTGGATTTTAGAGGATTGCTTAGGAAATCCTGCTAGCGCAGTCAACTTGCTGTTCCATATTGGTGGATTTCATACGGGTGTTGAAGTTGAGCGGGTAAAATCGACCCAAGTGTGAGATTGGGCGTTTGTAGCTCAATTGGTTAGAGCGTTGGCTTCCCATAAAGGTATTCTCTACTATGCGGGTGCGAAACCCGCCGAACGCCTCGGTTTTTTTTTCACAGTTGGGTCAACTCAAATCAAGCAAATCTGTCATACCTTCGAATAAACTTCAGATTTTAAAAGTCAATTTGTCAGGCAAAACATGCTTTTCGGCAACTCTTCTTCAGGGCCTTAACTTTTCAAACAATGCAATTTAAAAATGCACAAAAATCAAATTTTCTGAGTTGTGCGCCAATTGGCCATTGCGGGGTTTTTAGCCTGCACAAATGGTCGGCATGTTGGTTGGGCGACCGCCAATCTTGGTTGCGGGTGATATGCCATCATCTTCTGGCCTCGGTGTCCGCCAAGGGAGGGACAGGGCTTGTGTAAGCGTTTTCTGGCAGCACAGTACTGGATTCATTAGGCGTATAGCCACTGCTTCTGCTGTTGTCAGCACCCGTTGGCGTAGGCCTTTGGAGAGGTCTGTTGGTGTCCCGTAGACAACATGAAAGGCTTCATTAGTATCAACTCGGGGATTTGTATCAACCAGGTGTGCGAGAATAGAGCTCGAGATCGATTTAGCTTCACCTCTACTCAAGCACGCCGGTAAGTGTTCACCTACTCTCTTTTCCAGGCGTCTCGTTGTCCAGCCGATGTATCCCGCTCCACAAGAGCAAGTAAAGTAGTAAATACACATGGAAGTGGCCTTCAACGGGAGCCTGTCTTTACCTCCTAATCGTAAGAGAGGAAAAGCACACATAAGTTCGCCACAAGGATAGTGTTTGTGATAGCGGTCTTAGGTCGTGGCCTTACCAGCTCGCTGGTTGCGTCTCCTAAGAAAGGTAGTCTTATGAATGTGTCTTTCTTTTCTGTGGTTAAGGAAGTAGACTTCTTGGTGCGTTCGTCAGTATTCTTGAGGATGCTCCCTTCTGGGTATCCGTTTTCAAGAAGCGTGTTCTGCAGCTGTTGCAGTTCTGATTCGACAGTTTCAGGAGGGCAGATCCATCGTACTCTAGCTGCTAATCGCTGGACTAGATTTCCTTTTATATTTAGGGGAAAAAAACTGTGAAAGTTAGTCTATTGTCCCGTCCAGGTTTTCTTTCGGAATACTTTACGCATGATCGATCAATCATTTTGCCTTTGCATAAGGGCATCATGGAATGCAATTTCATTAGTAACCTCAGTTTCTACAGAAAACCTGTGGGCTGGATGCACGCTGTTAAACTTCCTAACCATGGCCTCAGTGTCACTGTTGGAGTCTGTCAGACAGAAGATATCATCCACATATCGACCGTAAAATGCAAGGTCATTGATGCTGTCGCTTAGGCTCTTTCTGTCGACCTTACCTATAAAGAAATCTGCGAGAAACGGGCCAAGTGGTGAGCCCATCGCCACGCCATCTACCTGTCTGTAGAAGCTGCCATTGCAGAGAAAGTGCACATTTTGTGTGCACCTCGTGAGTAATTCTTTGAGGGTTTTCATGGGCATACCCATTTGGCAGTTTGTGTTTCATGAAGGCACGGAGGTAGTTTATTGTTTCTACCACGCGTACGTTGGTAAAAAGTGATGAAACATCCAAGATGAGCATCGTACTTCCACAAACGTTCATATATTTTATAGCTTCGATGAACCAAAATGTGTCCTTTAAGCTTCGAGGGTAAAGGTGACTTCCAAGAGGCTTCAGATTTTCTACCAGCCATTTGGCAATGGTGTGATAAGGGGAGTTTGGCATACCTAAACTAGGACGCAAGGGTAGTCCCTGTCTGTGAATCTTCGGAAGACCATACATTTTGGCTATCGTCGGTCCTTTAGGTCTTAGTCTTTCCATCTCCTTGTCAGTCAAGCAGCCTTCTTTGTGGAGATCTTTGAAAATTGTAGTCAGCTGACCCTCGACGGCCTCTGTCCGATCTTTGTCCTTCTAAGGTTTTGAGAACTTTGTGCTATCTGTCAAGATTGCTCCTAGTTTAGCGGCAATCATTTTTATCCATTAGTACTATTCCGGACCCTTTGTCTGGTCTGGTTTGCATGGTGTTTTCATTTCTTCTGAGTTTTTTTAGGCTATCAAGATGAACCTTTGTTAAGGGTCCTTTGTTAGGCCCTTTCTTGAATACTGCTGGCAGCAGTTAACCAGTGTAGACTTGAGATAATCCACTTCTCTAGACTTGGTACATTTTAGATCGGAAGTCTGACTAAAGAGGCTCAAATTCGGTTTCTAATTCCAGTTGTTTCGGTCTTTTTCCTGTAATGCAGAACTTCGGGCCAAGAGATAGTACCACTAAGAGAGTTTTGTGAGGATGGATTGACGAATAGTTATGCACGTAGCGCTCTGGATTGTTTGGGAGGGTGGTCTGTGCTTTTGTTGATTGAACACTTCCAAGAAGTTTGGTCCACTTGGCCTCAATAATTTTGTTGCTAATTGTTTGTACATAGTCTTCAAACGCCACTCTCTCGTGCGTTTCAAGACAGTCTAGAACTGCTGCTCTCTGACTCCGGATCCGTTGAAGGTAACGTTCCGCTTGTCTCCTTAGATTGCACCGTGGTAGCTTCTGAAGGCCTATTCAAGCGGTCAATGAGAATTCGGCCGTCGGTATTGACGACCTCCACCACGTGACTCCGGTGACTTGCGCAGAGTCAGGAAGACCAGAGGAGGGATTGACCGCAAGTGGCTTGCGCGGCATGGGTGCACACTTCTAATAACGCCTACCTTCACTTGAGGTGAAACTTTTTTGACCCAGTGCCTCTATTGCCTGACCGATTAAAAGGGCTCATTCAAGCAACCACCACTGCTATTATTTAGTCTTGGGAACCCAGTAATCGTTTGAGTAGGGGACGTTCTTTTTATGTCAGATAGCTGTCGAAATGCAACTATATATCTGGTTCATGTGATTTTGCGCATTTACACTTACATCTTGTTCCCATTTACAAAGTTCGCTATATCCCAAACATGTGTAAATTCCTTCTGCGGTTTCAAGATTTGTTAGGGTACTCAAAACAGCTTCACCTGTTCATTCACATTCTCAAAAAGCTTTACTCTGTTAGGAATAGGTAAACTTGTGATCGATATTCCCCAAATGAACACCGACGGCGCTTGGCTAAGGTCCAACGACCATCTGAACATACTATATTATGCCATCTGTAATCGAGTTCAAAGGCTTTAGAAGAAAATCGGGGTAAAAGGTCGGGTGCAGTTTATTTAATTAACGTAACCCAGAGCCACAAATAGTCTATGTGCATCAAGCTCTCGCATCTAGACCTTATCTCCCAAATCCTGCCCCCGTGGGAGAAATGCGGACTGTCTAGAACTAGCAACTAGTTTCCATTCGTATTATTGAGTTTTTTTATCTGTACGGCCAGGCATGTGCAAGTCTCTGATGTGTTTTGTTCAAATGAGGTAAAATCTCCAAAAGCTAGTCATTGCATAATAAGTGCTTCAGTTTATTTTCCTCAAACCCCAATTGCACTGACTGCCAGCCAAGTTTATTTGGGTAGCAGAGCCGACGTGCACCTAATTACGAGGGATTTGAGGACATGAAGGCGACAGCGCCACAAAGCACGGCGAACAAGCTCCTTAGACCCCCTGAGGGCTTCCAGTATGGACACATGGCCCACAGCAACTTCACACCAATGGGTAATTAGGACGGGTCGAGGTAAGACTTCAAAGGTGATAATTAGAGGTGACGAGGATGTGCTCGGACAAGGCAGAATCTGTGTTTACGTCGACTCAGAGCAATAATTGCTACCCTGCCGGTGACCACCTCGTCATCGCCAGTCCCAGTCTGAAGTCCGCCTCCGAGAGTGTAAACCTAACATAAGCTCGCCATTTTACACGCGCCCCGGCAACCGCGCGGACATGCTGTTAATGCAATTGGCGTCAGGGCCACAATCATCGATCTCAAATAGGTGCAGTCAGACGGGGCACGAATACATTCATTCTTCACTGCTCTCCAGTTATTTTTCCAGCCTTACTTAAAAAAGCTCTGGTCACTCTTAAACGTATCCTGCGAATGCTCTCTTCAGCTGCTGATGTTTCCCATGTTTTTTAGCCGACATTATAGTCAAGCACTACTTTAAAACGGTAAAGAAATTTGCTGATCGCTTCCTTAGTGAGGTTGCTCACTTTCTACACTCTTAAAAAATGGCTGCGAAGTCTCCCCGTACAATGCGCCGAGGCTTCCGTTATATGTCTTGCCGTACACCGGCATATCAGCTCTCCGTTCTCCCATTCTTAGCACGTGTGAGGAAGCGGAAATTGAGAAGTTGAAAGCTGACCTGTCTTCGTAGTAAATTTGGATATCTTGTCGAACTTTAATTTTGAGTATTACATGACCTCTTACCTCTGACCTTTTACGATTAACTTTTGCCCTTATTTACCTTATCCTTTGCTCTCCGTGTATGGAGCCATTTTTGCTGGAAGTTTAGGCTTTTCCATTCTAAATAAAGCATTCCTCTCTCTCTCGATACATGCTTAATATTTCCCCCACTGCGTGCTACTGACAAAGTTCAACAGCACCTCATCGGACACGTAGCGGACGTAGCTAGACATCTTTGGGTTTGTCACTGAATCATCTGGAAGCCAAAACACAACCTCTAGTTTGGACGTATAGGACAGAATGGGAGACCCAGCCTGTGCAGCCTGTGTGCCCACAGATAAACCGATACAGAATGGACCTCACTGACCAAGTGGAACAGTATCCAAATCTTAGAGTCCTCTGACTGGGCTTGCAGTGTGCTTACATTTGACGTTACAGGAAACAGAACATAAAGTATGCACTTTTAACGTATTCCTATCCACATTAGTCATACAACAGGTAGGACGATAACAACATCACACTTCTAGATTGGTGTGTGTGTGCATAGATTTTGCATGAGTCATAAAGGCTGTAATTTGAAAAATGGCTCTGAGTGCTGGCGTCCGTATGCAGATGGACAATGGCTCATACTAGCATGTTCCGCGCGTTTCTGCAAGTGAATCATGGGCAAAGTAAACAGTCTTGGCAAGTGTGAACCTTGCCTGCACTGACATGCAGCAGAAACAGGGGACGCAGCCATATGTCTCGCTTCTTACTTCTGTGGGAACTTTGCAGAGGAGTGACCAGCTGTCCCAAACATCTGTTCGCGTCGAAAAGCTAGAACAGGATTCGACCGCCTAAACCGAAACATATTGAGAGAATAGATATTTGATTCCCCGAGGCTATTGGCTTCCAAAAACTCCCCTGCATATAAAGAATGTCTGCCTACTTACTGCTGCGTTTCACTGTGCCAATAACAATGAACTAAGGCTCACAGTAGATTCCCTATCTCATGAAACTTCAAGCGCAATTCAAAGAGGTGTCTTCGATTTGAGCAAAAAGAATCGTAGAATTGATTTGTATGCAGCCTACTATCAAAATATTACAGTCACATCAAGATGCCAACTTTGCAATAAGTTTTTTCTAACTTTCGTTTAAAAGCATATTGTGTGAAAAAGGACAATTTCCTAGTACAAGTGAACATGCGAGTGCCAGGAAGTAATTGAGAAGAAGAGGCCCCTGTTTTCCTGTCCGCCTCACACTCCCGGTCGATTCGCCGCTTGAGGGGTGACAATGCTCGAAGCCAATCGATACGCCCTATTTCACTTCACTGCCTGTAGACAACAGAAGACACGCCCCGGAGTCAGGGCTTCTGAATAGCAGACACAGACCGACACAGCTTGCTTGAAGATACAGCCGGTTGCTAGTTGAATTAAGGTCAGCATTTGTGTTTAGATTTCAGTTTAATTTTCCGGTAAATGTTAGTATTTAAGATAGAGGGGCATTTGCCCTTCTTGATGTGTATCGCATGGCCGCTTATTTTAGGTGGATGGAGCGTTCTTATTCACGTGTCCTATTTAGGCGGTCAGGAGGTAAGGGAGATAAGTGCGAGGCCACCCCACACTGGTTAAGGTCAGCAACTCCTGGATTTATTTACACCTAACGTTTTGCCCCCTAGTAACTGGCGTCTCTTAGTTAAATTAGCCTGTCCTCTGAGGTGGGTGTCAAGTTCAGGCAATTTCCACTTGAAAGAAATCAATATTAGATGTAAACCATCAAGGCGAAAGCAGACAGATATCAAGTATTTTGGGCACAGCCGGATCTTTCCTAGTCAGACATAACCCGAACCGTGATCTCCGACCAAAAAGCAGACTGATGCGTGCACAGATGAAACCCAGATGAACGAAAAAAGGACTCGGATTTGGCCTAAAGTGTCACTCAGCTCAGTAGGCAACCATTTTGAGTTTTTTTTCCTAGATTGCTCTCTATTGCGTTTATCGAGCTGTTGTTTAATGCTCATAAGTTCTTACACTCAACTAAATTGTGGGCCGTTTGGCATTTCCTCATCGAAAGCTGAGGTGTGTACACACTTTTGCCTGAAAGTGGAAGCACTTAACTAATTAATTGGTCAGCCATTTATCGGATCTCACATTTATCTTTCAAGTTGGCCGTGGATCAACTCGACCAAATTTTTTTTCAATCTCACAGATCGGCTGCACGTCCTTTCCCACAACCGAAAGTTTGCTGCTACGGCAGTTTATAGCCCGGACCGATTCTTTCACCAGAAAGCCTTATTCGTTCAACTTTTTGAATGAAACTATTGCATAAAAAGCAAACGTTGACTCACGCGAGCGCTTTAGTCAATATTTGTGACAAAAGCGGTCATTGTATTTAAGATTCATAGAGGAAAAATGTTACTATGCCATCCTACCGCATCAAAAAAGTACATACGGTGACGGTAAATTGGGTGCCGTTGCTATAAATTATGATAGGGATTTTTGATGCCATGAAAATAAAAGCGAATGATGGCGGTAACTTCGCATAGCGGATAGTTGAAATATTCTGTTGCCTGTGACCATCTCGAAAGAGAATTCAAATCATTCCTCGGCTGTGTTCAAATACCACTGGTGTCGCCAACTCTGTTGGGAGCGAGACGTTTGCATGCGGTGCATTTCAGAAAAATAGCATTTTCGAGGCACCTGGACCGACATTGAGTGCGAGCATAGTAAAACCTCTCATGAAGGACAAACGCTTCCCATAGTCGAAGCGCTTGGAGTTTGTGAAGCCTAAGGCTGCTGATCGATAAACTGGAAAAAGCCAAGGTTAGTAAATCCTTGAGAAGAAAGAAAGGCCCGAAAGGGAGATCACATAATATCTAGTGTTTTGCATCAAATTTTGCCCATTTTGAGGCGCATTCCGTCGGGTGTGTAGACAAAATGTTCAGACTCTGATGTGAAATTAGAGGGAAAGCAAAAAGGCATAAAGGTCCACAAAAAGTGACTATGTACTGTAAAAAGGGTGTCATATACAAACGTCGCTCACATACCACACATTCGGGTCCTTCGTCTTGTTTAGCCGAAAGTCTGACCGTCATCGTCGGAGGAGGTGCACCCTGTGCTCCATAGGGACGGTGATATACGCAATGATTACTTTTAAGTGATAGCACAGTTGTGCACTCTATTTTCCCTCACCCACATGTGTCTGGTATCAAGGCAGCTTCAAGATGACTGTAGGCCGGACAAGTGCAGAGGGTTGACTGGTGCAGCGTGAGCCTACGCATGCACGTACAGTAGATTCCCCATCTCATGAAATGTCACCCGGAATTCTGAAATGCGTTTTCGATTCAAACTTATTATTTACGTATGATCGTAACAATGACGACCATAAAGTCTAATCTCAATACATTTTGATCACGTCAGGATGCTGGCTGTTAACTAGCTTCGCTCTGACCGCTAGTAAAGATTGTGTATTGCAAAATGTGGCTTCTTAAGTAGTATGCATTTTGGTGTCTTTAGTATTTCACTCTTTTTTAAGGAAAACATCAACGAAAATATTATTTCTTCTACTCGTTTGGTGGAAAATTTCACCTTCTTTAAATTTTTCCCTGAAAGAAGGATATATTTCGGTTTTTAACAAAAGTTTTTTGATTGGTGAATGATTTTTAAACCTACTGACTGTCACACTTGAAGTCAAGGTTTACAAAATGCGCGTTATGTACATCCTGTTTATGAAGAATCAAGTTTTCTTTACGAGTTAAGGAGGAAGTCATATTATTCTCGCAGAATATTTGAACCAATTTGGAACATGCTGTATACCTTAAAGGCAGAATTAATAAATTGACGGATGTGATATAATATGAATGAAGACCTCACAATCTTAAAAAAGCTCATAAAAAGAAACTTTTTGAAACCAAAAGATACCCCCTTTTTGAGCACAAAATTTAAAGAAGGCAAAATTTCCTACCGAAGGAGTACAATACACAATGTTTTTTCATGCGATCCTTAAAATATATTTGAATTCGTAAAGGTAACCAACATCCATGATGAAAATGCATGCTAATTAAGTCGCCACTTTTTTACAGTTCACCCTTTTTATTAGCGGTCAGAAAGAATCTTATTCAAAAGCCGGCATCCTGATGTGACAAAAATATATTGAGTATTGGCTATACGATCATCATTATTACAACCATATGTAATTAATATTTTTGAACTTAAAATGCATTTCAGAATTCCGGGTGACCCTTCACGAAATAGGGAATCTATTGTACTCACACGCCCACCTCCCTGCGTGGCATCTGCCATGGGAGCGCAGACCGAATAACGCCTGCTAGGTCCTGATCTCCCCCGTTTTTTTATCCTGTACATAATCCACAAGCGTAATACGGAGAGGTTATATGAGAGAGTGTGTAGGAATTGAAATCAACGCCTGAGTTTAGGGAAGTCTGGCCAATAAATAAGATGAGGATTAGCCAGATGACAGCGACTTTAGTATCTTTTTTTCGTTTAAGCACGATATACTTTCATTAAGATTGTAAAAATTACCTATCTGGGACCTTAAACATGACATACGAAGTGGAAAGTCCCGCCCAAGTAAACGCGATGGCTCCGCGCCTACTTCGAAGAATTGAAATATTTCGCTGTTCTATCCCATGCATCAATCTAAACGGCAGCACAATTTTTAAAACTACAACTAAACCTCAAAGTAACACTAAGCCTAACCAGAATCTATACCCACTTTCCTTTATAATTTAGCACAAAGAGACCTGTATCGCGGCCATTTGCTGTTGTCGTGTTCTGCCTTGGGAGGCCCTAGAAGTCAAGGTTGACTTCTCCTCGCATTGGCATTTGATTTGGTTTTCGTGAATACTACTGGTTTTATAGTTTACTGTCCTTGTCTGCGGCCGCAGCTATCAATAATTTTGCATGAAAATAGATTATCCACCAAACTCCTTCTTTGATTTCGCACTTAAAATCAAAATAATAGTTTAACAGATTTTGTGAGAACGTAGGACGCGAATCCTAGCTCCAGCCTTCATATAGCATCATGCAACTTTCCACATAAGCAAAGACCATTTTCTATTATAGGGAAATTTTATTCGAAAAGCTGTAGAGGGAGAAAGATTCACACTTGAATTTTGTTCTTCGCTTAACTTGAAGCCAAAAGCAGAAATATAAGGTGAAACATCCTCACTACTTCCCACAACAAGCCCCAACGTTCCGCAGTCCAGCATTTGTACTTTCATTATACAAAAGGCTTTACGTTTGTTTAAACACTGTCAGGCAGAACTGTTCCTTGGTTTTTCCCCGGACGACACATTCCACGCGGAGGAATCCCGCAGCAATATTGAAAAGGTCGCCTGAATGATGCCTAAAAAGAAGACGATTTTTCTCTGTAATGTCAACTGAATTTTACACGAACCGGTTCTTTCCTAGCGATTTACTCATCAAAAACTCTATCTGTGTCGGCTTCTAATAAAATTTAGTCAGTGAACTGGTGGTCCAATTCGATATACGGCATGTTCCGATTTTTAGAGGTCAGACTCCCAAAAATTAATTTATTTGGGCTAACAAATTCCTGTCATAAAGTCATCTTCCGACTATTCATACGCACAGCTCGAGAGTTTTTAATTCACGTAATGAGTATCCAGAGATTTATTATCTAAATTTATATTTTAAAGCTCATCTAGCTTAGAACTGTTTACTGACTTCATTCTTCAAATTTCATATACGCTAAATTTTGTTCGACATTTCGCCAACGCCTTTATCCTATTCGAACCTGATCAGATAATATGCTACAGAACAAAAAAGTACTTCGGTAATAATTGTGAAGTAGAGCAAAAAGCTCCTTGCAATTCATTTGCCAATTTAACAAAGTTCAGAAAAGTGACTTCGGCAATCAGTGAAAGAGACCTTTAAAAGCTCCAACTGAAGGAAGCACTATATACCACTGAATTAAGTGCTCAGTACGGCACCATATGATAATTGTTAGATTAGTTGACCTCACAGTCAAAGGACGAAAAAGAGTCGACATGTCACCGATTTTTTCCGCTGACTGATATATCTGAGAGCGGCCTAGTTCATCAATGTAGACCTGGCATTGATTGCATAATTTCTGGTATACATCCCATTTTTCAAACTCCAACAGTTTAGTCTCGTTAGAAATTAATGTGTTGCCTTGGAAAAGTTTGTTCAAAACAAAAAGAATTTGGACTCTGTCTAAGTATTTTTATTAATATTGAAGGCGAAATTCATTCTTTTATGCCTGGTAACTGCGCAGTGATCATAAATTACTAGCATGCACTCAGCTTAAATACTGCTATGGGATCCTGAGTCTAGGGAGACTTAACTATAAGGAACCCAAAAAATCCTGATCAAATCGGAGTACTTCATGCATTTATGATGCTTCCTAGATGAAGGGTAATTGTTCGAAGCCATCAGGAGCAGGGATAACCAAAAAGTCTAAATCCGAATTTTACCACCAAATAATAAACCAAAAAGGCTTAACCCAAATTAAATGGGAAATTTTTATTAAGTTAAAAAACACACCATCGTTAACAGCAGTTAAAAGCGCTGAAGAAGTTGGCTGATATTTCAGAGGAGAGTTCTTGTAGAGCGGGAAATAAAATATTCTTGGCAAAACTTCCCTAGTTCCGTGGGGTTATGACGAGCAAAGTATGGGCGCTTAAAAAGTGCATATTGCTGAATGTGTAAAAGTAGCCATTTTGACGCGTTTTCTTGGACTTCAAGGTCATTGTAAGATGATATCTTTCATAAATTATCGAAAAATGTGTGTCTTAAGACACCGTTGTTTTCTGTGAAGAAGGGGAAAAGAATAGCGTCTGTTTCACTTCAAAAGTCTTGTGCGCTGTGTGCAACTTTCAACAGTGCAGTTCGTGTCCTATCGAAAAAAAGTCACAAATTCCGCACTAAAAATCTTGTAGCCCCCGCATATTCCAACGTCATGTTGTCTTAGTCAAACGATAGATTTGCAAAATAAGACTTTTTTCGCTTTGTATATTATGATTACTTACCTATGGAACAATGCCTAGAAGTGGATATCAATGAAGTCTAAAAGTGACTGTGGGACCAGCTCATTATTTAAGACAGCAGAGAAGTACAATATTATATTACGAGCAGGTAAGATAAACCAATAAAAATAAAACTTACTACGAATGCGAGAAAATACTCGTATTCCAGGAATTTCTATTGGTAAAGGAGACATATGGTCCAGTGTTCGACCATATGTCTCCTTTACCAATAAAACTTACTACCATTTAACAATTTTTTTTGCCTTCAAGATTTCTTATACAGTTATCTGTGGTGGCTTGAGCTGTACAAGTACCAAGCAAAAAGTCAACCTTTTACTGCCTCGCAGGTTGTTGCTTTGACGTTTCTCAATTTATTTTGCTTGGTGCGTTTTTGATCAGATTGAGATCCGCACTGTTGGGAGAAATGAATATACTTTGCAAGGGTCCAGAATTCAGTCATGGACTGACTCTCTGTGATCTAAGAATTAATTTTTAGTAAAAAGATGCATCGAAATCATACGTCTTTTGAACGGTTAACATGGGAATTTTTCTGTTAAAGCGCAGACTTCATTAGACGTTGATGACCGAATGCATAATTCTCGATATTGATGAGCAACTTGTTGCTCAAGGTTTTTGTTGTCGACCGCCAGCTCAGTCGTTCACCGAATTTGATGGCCATCCAAAATCTGGGAGGTCAAGAGTTCATAAAATTGACGTTGTAACTTACCATACTAACAGCCTAGGTACTTTCTAACAGGCCTAGACACGTGTTTCGCCGGTATTCTGCCACTGCTTGACACAGCTGTGAGGGCTCCGGCTCATCAGTGGGTCGCCCAGCTTTCACTCTCTGCTTTCTGGTTGATATACCGGTTTTGAAAGTTCAGCTTTTTAATCTCCAGAGAAATTAATTTCTGATCGCGGTATATATCAGTTTATTTAAGGTCTATAGGCGTAGACCTAAATTTTAAGTGTATATTCGTGTTGAAACCCGTCAACCCCTGTGAAATGTACACATGCTGCCATCAGACAGTCAGTCAGGCTGTCAGTATGGTACGCTCTCGTGGAAAGTTCGTCCCTCATCTGAACACCTAGGCCGAATTTGTACGCTTGGCTAAGAATAACAAGCACATCACAAGAAAAAAGGCTTTTCCAGAATTAATTTATGTGATCAATATATCCTTTGGCAAGTAAAAATCGTTCTCTAGTAACTTTCCTGTTCCTAAAGGCTTTCTAATAGCTTTTTGATGGAGCCCAAATCCTTTCACCCCCTTTCTAATTGTGTGCAGACGGAACAATAGCACATGCCCAGTAAATAGCTCTAATTGATGCATAATGGACTTTTAGTGTGGGACGCATGAATTCTTCGTCTTGCTTGCTAATAGACCATTTCAATCAAACTTGCTTGCTTTTAGGCACAATTCTATTATAAATAATCCCTCACAGAGTGGTCTGCCTAGTATTGCAATTATATCCTAATGGTCACACGACAGCTGTTCGGCTGAAAATTGGCTTTTTCGCCTGAAATTAACTTCCGACGGGATCTAATTAGCCATCTTCAACGCACGTCGTGCAAGCAAAAGTGACATATATATGCATAGATGTGGGAAAACGATATAGTAATAGAATAAGGTACGTTCCGGATTTTTCCTGGAGCTCAATTTAGATTCCGAATGGGCAGTCCCATAGTGACTTGAAGGAAAAAAGTAAATGGATCTGACAAAGCCATTTCTAGCTTATTGGCCGTCATCAGCCAGTAATATTCACTATCAGGTGTAGATTGCTCCAGTAGAAGATTGTTAATCCCCACATATTGATAATATTCCCGATCTCAGACGACAAATTAACGAGCCCGCGGTGTTGTGTTAGAGTGGAAAAATCAATGACCAAAGGTCCCTGGTTCGAAGCCCGGGTGATCAGCACCTGGGATTGGGTATGCCTGGCCGATGATGGCTTTATCGGATCCATTTAATCCTATCCTTCAAGTTGCTACGTGACTCTCCGCGCGGGCTCTTAAGTGAGCTCCGGGACACAACCGAAAAAAATAGTTTCATTAACAGATCGGTGATCCCAGACATATTCATAAACATATTTATATGGAATGGATCCCGCAAAAAAAGGGATACCGGAATGGCCAGTTCTGGCTTGTTAGCCGTCATCAGCCCATCATACCCAATCCCAGAGGTCGGAACTCCGAGATTTTAACGCGGTACCTTTCGCCATTGAGTGAGCCACCTCGACCTTGTAAAAGTTAAAGCTGTGACAGGGCCTCGTCGCACAAACTGCAACTTGAAATCCGAAGAGTATTTGGCGAGCATACGTATACTTTAAATAAATTCTCATCAGGCCATTACATTTATATGGGAGGGGGGTAAAGCGTAAAAGGTAAAATTGTAGGCAAATTACGTTCAACGTTACAGGCAAATTAGTCCGCGCAGAAGAACCTGCTGCAAGCCCCAAACTTAGCATGGCCAACGGCCACCTAGCTACCGGCATTTCCCCAAGCCTCCTCTCCTCTTCCACCACCCCCCCTTCTCCCTAACCTTACCGCTTAATTAGCCACCTGTTACTACCCCACCCCCTACTCTATTCCCCAGACTAATTTGCCTGTAACGTTGAACGTAATTTGCCTACAATTTTACCTTTTACGCTTTACCCCCCTCCCATATAAATGTAATGGCCTGATGAGAATTTATTGAAAGTATACGTATGCTCGCCAAATACTCTTCGGATTTCTGTGATGGGAATTTTCGCAACCTTGCAACTTGAAAGTTTGCATTCTTCCTCCTCACTGCAGTCGAATATTCGGCCATACGCGTGCAGAGTAGCGTTGCAGTTTCTTCGACGTACTTGCTTTGTCCGCAACTGCATAAGATTCGTTAAATAACTCCAAACGTTTCCCACCCTGGCAACCGATCTTTCGGCCTCTTTACCTAGCGTCAGATAGTTGCTTCTGGTCGGTCTGCAATCCCAAATGCGAGTGGTGCGGGAAGGCGGCTGACGGCTTCCTGGATCTAGCCTGTTGGCTTCTGTTCGAAAATACTTTGTAATCTATAGTGATAATAATCCCCCAAAGAAGATGAAGAAGAAGGGACATGGACCGAAGTATATTTAAACGGACGTTTTTGACACTCACTCGGTTTCATCGTCAGAGTAACATAGTGATTGTTCCTGTGTGCCGGGACAGTTTAAGCCTTGCCGTGTAACTGGTATTATGTCCGTGCTCGACACACTAACTTTGGCCTGCCTGTTCACTGCTGATTACTGTTGCTCTATCCAACGGTGACCACTAGTTGGCTCAAGTGACATTTGTTCCCTTTGCGGCCCTTTTAATTGTTGACAATTTAGCGTACTTACTGGCATGCGCATCGGCAGTCAACAGACTGATCAGCTGTTGGTGCCCACGTGAGTTGATTTTATTCTCGTACGCGCAAGGGTGAAGTGATGTTCCACGTTAGTCACTTAGCTCCCCGTCGGTTCCTCGCCTATTTTCTTCCGACCTCCGTTTTCTGTCACACGTGATTTGTTTCAGCTCTCCTGCTATCCTTGCTCAAACTGGTTCTAACTGCGTGCGTAACGCCTAACAGACGAGATGCTCGTCTTTGGTCCCGTTATATGTCCTAGTCGAGGACCAACTCTCCAACAACAGTTTGGCCATATTTTCATTGCCTTAGCCTATTACTCTCACTTTATCAAAGGCGAAATTGTCATTCTCGAGCCGTGTGCTGTGTTCTGCAGTCTCCAAAGTTCAATTTAACAGAAAGTGTTCCAATTACCTGATCTGAATTCTCGGAAAATACTGAAGTCAGTTTAAAATTCTATGGTGTGGAGAAGGCCAAGATAAACAGCACAAGCAGAGCCCAGAGTGGTTTTTTCTATGAGGTGACTGTCGGGAATCGCTCGCATGCCACCCCGACAACTCGTGCTCACACTGCACTATCGATTGGTCATGCATGTGGTGATATCGCACGAACTGTCGACAGGATTAATGCTCTACCGGCCAGTCGAGATGCTGACCCCTCAAGGACACTATCGGATTGGTCCGATTGCAGTCCAACCTTGAAAACCACGCACGTCTTTATTTGGCCTTCAATGCATTGTAATAATACTATTTTATTCTTCAGCACTTGTTGTCAAGTTCCCCAGTTGGTGATTCAGTTGAGGTACTGTCGGACAGGTGACCATCCTACCAACCTGCAACCGATAAGCTAGCATGAAGATATTGCATTTCACAGAATGTGTAGTTAAGAACAGTATTAACATTTTTCCGCATTTAGGCAATACTTCAACGAGCACATAACCCCGATTCAAGGCCTTTGTGGAACAGAAATACAAACAAAAAGGGAAACTGAGAAGAAGACGACTCGATAGCTGGGACAATATTTTTATTCGCTTGACGTTTGGGGATCAGTCGTGGATTCGTCATCGCAGACAGATTCAGATATGGGAAGCGTATGTACTCGAGTTTTCAGTATTTATAGGATACAATAGCTTTGACGGATGTTCAGAGAAAATGGCATCTCGCCCATCTTCGTCAACCGGTGCTTGCGCAAACGAGATGGCATACAAAGCTGCACCGACCCCAACGTTCGGCGAGAAATCCCGTACGTCAAAAACGTCTCGAAGGCTGTCGGAAAGCAAGCAAAAGGTGTCATATAATGAAACTGACAGGCCCCCTGCCACGGTAAGAAACATCTGAAGTCGTCTAAAGGATCTGGTGCATTTACGGGCACAGCAACTATGTCAGAGAAACTGGCGGGCATCTCAAGACACCAATAGCTGAACACGCGGCGGCAGAGCGGTGCCAATACTCAACTTGCTGCTCATTCGACCAGACCTGGCCACACATTAAGATTTGATGAGGCCATAATTCTCGTAAAAGGTGATAATCGGGTGAGGCGAGAATAACTTGGTTCACTGGCCCCCAATCCATAAAAAATGCAACGATTTGCTGAATGCATATTCGGTGGTGAGACTCAATTTGGGCCAAGCAAGTCACCACTTGGAAAACAGACGGGTCACCGCGTCATCCTACGCCAACACCGGAGGACCACGTGGCGGAGCAATCCTCACACCTGAGTCTACTCGCGTAGTGCAAGTTCATCGGGTTAGAGTCCGCATGCTGTTCAAAAAACTATCAACACGCAAGAAAACAATTAGCGTTTCATGTTTGCAGTAATGACTGCATCCTACAAATACTGCAAACTCTTGTGCAAACGCTACCCATATCTGCTACTGCTACCTGACTATGTATCTAATGACCAATCAGCGACGGATCCCGAAACGTCAGGCGAATCAATGTATTGTCCCAGCGATCGAGTTGTCTTCTTCTCAATGACTTCCTGGGACTCGCATGTTCGCTTGTATTGGCAAAAAGGGAAATGTTTTGCGATTAAGCTGAAAATAAAAAAAGCTATCAGATATACAGTTTAATTCAGTACGCAATTTGTGCATAAATAAATTCGTCCTGTAATGGACAGCAAATACGTAGTTCGGAACACGTATGGGTATAAAACTGGAAGGTAGAAACACCGCAGTAGGTGTTTACCTTCGTCAATGAAACCGAACGAAGCAAAACACCGTCTTCTTAAAAATACACTTCTATTTTAAGATTGTCTAAGGTAAGTGTTGTAGTCACGTTTGCTACTGAAGCTACGGGTAGGAGGAGAGGTACGCAGAGTGCTGTCATTAAGATTCGAAGCCAAACTTCGAAGCCTTTACCTTAACACCCTTGGTCTTGCGCAAAGTACCAGGAAGGTTACCTTTTCTTATATTAAACTTGATCCTGCTTATAATTAAATGCAAGGCTACCTCTGTGATGAGATTGAAATTCACATGTCCTACCGACCGACCTTCTTAATGGATACTCTATAGACTGTATAATTGCGCTTTCTTCTTCTTCATGCAATCATTAGTGTTTCTCTTCCTTCGTGCTTATCACTGCTCTGTTAGCTAATGACTAAATTCATCGGCGATGTCCTGGTAGTCCTCTCAAAGACGGTTGTTTACTCCACCGCTAATTTCGACCCGGATATCGGACACAAACTTACTTCAACCCTTTTCCGCATCCTGCGAAAGGGAAACCCGGACGAGCACATGCACGGAAATACCAGCGCTCTGCATGTTTATGCTAATCCAGAAGGTTAAAGTAGGAGGTAAGACAGCCTAAGCAACTCACCTAAAGTTGTGCCGTCTTATCTGCTTTTCAGTCAGCCCTGCGCTTTCAGCGAACTGCCTTTGAATACAGCATTTAATTCTCCTTCTGCTCTTCTCCCTTCATCTTGTTTCTTCTTCTTCTTAGCCCTCATTATCGACATCATCATAAACATCAGTCCTGACTTCATTTACAGTTTCGCATTAACAATCAGTCAAGCTTGAGTGTCCTGAGGAGGGGGGGGGGGGGGGGGGGGGTGTGAGGGGGGGGGGGGGGGGGGGGGGGGGGGGGGGGGGGGGGGGGGGCGATGCATGAAGCGTCTGATAGGGGGCGTGTGAGTCTGATTTCGGGTGGAGAGCGGAGCGAAGGCAGGGAAGTCCGGCAGTCATCACCACCCCCACCACCACGACAACAAAAACACAGCTGTCTCCTCTCAAATTGCTACAGCACTCAACAGAAGAGCCAATTTTGCCGTCGGGCATCTGACAATGCGTCCGAAAGTGGGAGTTTGATGAAAAACACGAACACCTAGCACAAACGCACAGAAAAGCCTGTTTACGCACATGTCCATTTTCAGGATTGCGCAGTGATGGCTAAGAGGTAGTCCGAATTCCGTGAAAATTCCTGCTGGCGAAATCAGCGAGCCCATTTTTGAACACATATACATGCATACGTGTGTTTTCACTGATTTAGATTCAGAAAAATAGTTGTGCGTTGGAAGCAATTCGATCGAAAGTTGAGAGGCAATTGGACTTATTATCTTGAATAGCTGAGGACAGGCAGAATCGAATGGGTAGCTGCTTGAACGAAGATTTGGGGCAGTTTACTTCTTCAAAAGAGTTTCTCTATATGCCTCTCCCTGCTCTTTAAGCGCTGTAACAATCGGATAGTGTAAACAATCTTTTTCTTTATTGGGACTAGTTTTTGTGGTATATATATACAGGGTGTCCTAAAAAATGTATACGCATTCTAAATGTTTGCAAACTTGGTGTCTATTATAGTTTTATTATGTTAAAAAATTTAAAATTAACTGGTATAATTTTATTGTTTTTTCCCTGCATGTTCTCAAACTGACGTTCGTTTTGACCCAGATACTGGGGACCACGCAAAGCAATGGAATCGTACAAAGCATGAAACAATTATCTTGCTATTTGGATGCATTCTTCTTCAAAGGCTTCTCTTAATTTAGTTACTTAAAATATAGTCAAAATACGGTTAAAAAACATGAAAAACTGTGAATCTTTTGTCATTTTCGAAATTATGAATTATAGTCAACATCAAGTTTGTGATTAGTTAAACTGTGTCTGCATTTTGGACACCCTGTATATACTGGACCTGCGGCGAACATCCTGACATTGTTCCCCCGCATATGGAAGACGACGAATAATGGCCAAGTCTACGAGAAAAGGGTGTCTTGTTAGTGGATGCCATTTAATACTGCGTCGACGCATTGACATGCGTTTGCGGATGCATGTACTTTGGGGAAATACAAAGTCAACTGGTAGCTAGGTATATTGAATACCTGCTTGGGTGGCTTATTAGACAGGTAAACAGAATCTCGCATTCTACCATTCTGAAATACCTGCTTCATGCGGTCACTATTTTGACCCCAAAACATCCCTTCGTGTATTTGCTCGCGAAGGAAAAACGCGTACAATGCGCTCTTTTGAAGCAGTCTATATACAGTGGAGTAAACCAGACCTATATAAACAGTTGGAGCGCGTGGTTAAACTAAAGTTTTCGTGCTAACTTCTGGCACCTCAATATCTACGTTTTCCCTTCATTTTTGCTTTATATTTTTTACCTACTTGTGTTTCCCGCATGATGTTTTCAGTCAGTCACCCTAGTAATTAGCTGGCACGACACTTGACCATGACAGTGCTGTTATGCAACGAGCTAAAACACACTGCTTTGATGACGAAATTCTTCAAGCAGAAATGAAATATCTGTTTCAACTCTTCTCTAAAAATGGATATCCACGTAATTTCGTGCGTCAGTGTATGAAATGACAGGAATCTAACCAAAAAGACATTTTAAATAAAACGGTCACCCAGGCATCAAAAACGCTGGCCTAACGAACTCGCCCATACGAAAAAAAATGTGTCTGAGCTTGTCGAAATGCAACTACAAAAACGTGAGGTACAAATGGTAACCCAGCCCGCAACAACCTTACAATCACCGCTTTTTAACTCCAAGGATGGTTTGAGCTACCCTGAAAGAAAAGATGTTTTCTACACGATTCTCTGTGCCATTTTGATGCACTTTATTGTGGCCAAACTGGAAAATGCGCCCTAACCCGCAAACACCAACATCAATCAGCGGTCAGAAGACGAGACCACTCCTCCCAGATGGTCATGCACTGGTTGGCACTTGTCCAACCATAAAAGGCCGTGAATTCCTGGAAGCAGTGCACTCAGATCAGGTATACATCAACAGCCATATCGATTTCGGCACCAGCTATAATTACCCCAAGGCCAAGTTCAACGCGTGCGCACGACCAATCACAATGGGATGACGTAATACATGTAACGTCTACTGGCGCAGACTGGCCTAGTCCACAGTTACCAATCAGTGCTCATGGCAGCCGATTATTGCTTTTTCTGTGTGCATACACGTTAAGTTGTTTGCTGCATCTTTCCTGAGGCCTTAAGACGGGCTGGGGAATCAGTCTCGAAAATTGACCCACTAAGGTTTACACTTTTTCAAAGAGGCCCTTATCTACCTGATGTTTTTTCTGTATGAATTCATATTTTCATGACTTAAATCACAAATAGGGGTAAAATTAGATGTATTCCCTGACGCTTCATATTAGCGAGTTGAGTATGGTTATATGTTTAGGTAAGTAGGTAGCATTGCTATTGTTAGGGTTATGGCTAATTATAAGACATGGAAATGTGTACTTTGGATCTTACCATAGCCCCATATGTAGAACGCGGGTCTATGCTTCTGTGCCGGACACAGAATATTCATTATAAAAGTTCGGTTGTGATGTTACTCTTAAAAACTGTTTGTTATTCATCCAGGACACAGAAAGCAGCAGAGTATTCAAGTTGTTACATTTGATACTGCAACCGACGTACTATGAAACGCATTTTAAATGTTCATTCTTGCGTCAAGAATTCAATACTACCTTTCTCCTACTTCCTTTGTCGCAAATTTGCATAATTCCGTATTCCCTGTACGTAGTTCGAGCTCTATGTTCAGGCTCCGATAAGGTGGCATATTTTATGCAATTTTAATGGAACTGTATTTCCTATCAGAAAAAATACTAACCTAGATGGGATTGTAAAGTTAACGAGCATGCTGCATAATTCGGACGTTTTTTCATGGACTGCAGATTGCCGATATTCGGGATTGCTTCTTTTGATGACCCCACTCAGAAAAACATGAGCACTCCTCTATTTTGGACATTTACCAGTGATTTTTGATGTTCCTAGAAATTTAAATATAGTCTAAAGAAAAATGCATACAATATTATTCTCCGTCTTCGTTTGTTGGTAAACTATTCTTTTCGATTTAGCATTAGAAAAGGTGTACCCTTCGTTTTTAAGAACCTTGTATTTATGAGAAGTCTCAAGACTCTGAAAGGTTTTTTTAAGGGATATTTTTTTTTGGTTATGACTGCCCCATTTAAAACATTTAACATGGTCTACGTGTTTTGCCAACCTAGAGAGCATCGTCTTAATAGCATAAGGTAGATACTTGGTATCTGACTTGAAAACATAGAAGTTTTTATTTGCAAACAAATACAAATAAAACTGGTAGGATCACTGGGATCAAAATTATTCAAAATTTGAAAAAGCTTATAAAACCCACAGATTCCCTGCCTTCGAGTACAAAAGTTTAAAGAAAACGCAAAATATTACTCAATTCATATGTCTGTGGACGGCAATTCTATTTAAGTATTTGGTAGAGTCTGCATTTTAAGGTCCTCTTTTTAACTTTCTGAATAATTCAGTCTTGGAAGTAATTATCCTCAAGAAAAGCCTTCTGTTTTTTGCAGATAATTGGAAATTGTGCCCTATGGCCGATTTACTTAATATCAGCATGCAGTACGAAACAAATAATTTACTCTACCTGCGACCTAACCTCCCTCGTCGAGGGTTTTTTTCTTTACCGAGAATTAGGACCATGAACGTACACAGACACCGGAGTATGTGACATGCTTCACTTCCCTCTGTCACGCCGACCTATCACGATGTCAAAACATTTTCTGTTCGATGCTGATTTCGAGGGCAAACGGAAATTGGCAGCGGAAGTCAGAAGTTCGTAATATCGTTCGCAGGAAGCACCGGACCATTTTGTGTACTGTGGACAGCGGTTTTACTAGAAACGAACTTGTATTCCAGTTGCTTGCAATAACCATTAGATAGGTTGCAATATGTATGTCGCCTGCTTTAATGCATTGCAACTGAGTGTGTCGATTAAATTGAGCAGAACTCCGCAGTGTATCATCTGGATAACCAGCAAAACACGTGTTCCAGCTTTTACTTCAAACTATCTGTTCCTAAACGGCCGACACTGTAGTGAACTAAGAATTCGTGGTCAACGCAAACTCTACTGCGCAGACTCAATTAATGGCCTACGTACCAGAAGCATGCATAAAGTAGCAGTCTTTGATCCCGATGTTATCTACAGGATGATTTAATCGTATTTGTCGCTATTTTGGACTGAGGGAGGAGCTAATGAGTGAGGATGATCCAGCGTAGATCTTCAATATAAGAAAAATAAAATTTTAAAAGCTATTATAGTGTCCACGTATTTGGGGTCTGTAAGCTGGTCAAAAAAGAAACGTAGCCAGTTCCCTCAATGACTAAAAGGCAGACTGTGCTGGCCTCAACCGACTGGTATAAGGGTAGGAAGTGGCACATGTGTGATACGTGTGGGATCCTGTGGCACCGTTTCGCAACTGTTATAGTGGACATAAACATTTCGGATCAAAAGTTTTGGCGTTGAGCACGGGTGGCTGATGATGGCTAGTGCTCCAGAAACTGCCATTTTTAATATTTCTGATGGAAAAAGACGAGGCAATGAGTCTACGGTTTGTAACGTTGGCCTTCTAACCAACAGGTCAGGGTTTCAAGCCTCTGGTGTTGCTCGTACACCTGGGTTTGGGTATGACTGGTTGATAGCTGCCATTATTCCGAAAATGAAGATCATAGTTTCCCTGGTCGTTGTCGGTACTGCCATTCTTGCCATTGAGTAGTGGTTGATGGGGCTCAGAATTCATCAGCAACGCAAAATTGGATGGGTATGTCTCGTAATGTGATTGGGGATCGGCGCCCAACCATATATATACGCTATAAGAATGTTCAAGACAAATTTTCGCCTAATTAATATTCGTTGTAAAAAGTGACTGAATAACACTTTGGGGCTGCCTAACGCACAGAAATTGAACATACATTGATGAAGCTGGTCACTAAGCTAGTAATGCCCATCCTGGTCTACCTATCTCTCTTGGCATCAATTCTTGTCTAACTGTATCATGACGAAACACTAGTGTCTTGTATGCTAGAGAAGTTTACTCACAAAACGTATTTTTCCATGCTCCATGTCCATGAATTTGTCTGTGTTTTCTTCCGTACCTACTGCCGTCGCCGTCCCCTCTATAATTATTACAGACTTAATATTAGTTCTTACTCAGCGGCTACCAGATTTCGGCGATCCTAAAAATTCCTGCACTTTTTTCATCGGCTTATATGTCATACATGAAAAAAAATTTTTCAAAACAACATCAAACTGACACCCACGGTTACGCCTGCAAATTTTACATCATATTACTCAGTGATCTCAAGAACGTTGGGGCGTTCAACGTGCTTGCAAATCTGCGATGGATGCAGGCAATGTAAGCCGAGCACAAAACTTGACTGGGCACACACCAGGACCTTTGCTGGTTCTCACATAGCAGCAGAAAGGATTGGAGACTGGCAAAGATAAATGAGGCTGAGAGGACGGTTTCTGGGCTATTATCCATCATCAGCTAACCTTACAAAACCCAAGGTTTTGGAGGATCTGCGCCTCTCAACTGCGTTCTTGAGCCTAACCACTGAGTCGCCGGTCCTTAGCTGTTTAGGCTTAAAGGTGAGCCCACGCGGTCGGCATTTCTTAATAGTTGGTCGAGGGATGACTGCATTGGTGACCGGTGCGTCCGTAATGAGTAATGCGATGTCTAGTAAATATATCATTATATCAGCTTGACAGAGGTTCGTGAAGCCGTGAACCTTTGATTCATTGTTGCCCTGGTACTTCGTTTTCCTAGACTGTTTCTTGTCCAGAATTTAGGTCAAAATTTCCCAATACCTTGTATGCGCTCATCTAAAGTTGTGACCCCATTATAACCATAGGAAATTATATTGCGTACTGCAGTAGGTGTTTTAGTTTTCAAAGAAATTCGAACCAACAAGACATTGATGCTCAAACAGACAATTAGGTCATTGGGAAATTTAGACATTATTTCTGTTTTAGCTGTTATGTGTACCTAACTATATGCCGAATTCATAGAAGAATCATCTAATTCGCAAATAATCACTTGCCTTAGATGCACCTAGACTAACGGATACCGCATAGCTGTTCCAACCTCGATTGGATGTGCGCACAAAAGTATACAATTAGGATTACTCATCTGAACTACTTTGTTTATAAACGTCCGAAAGGCCGAACCGTTTATAGAGGTTCAAAAGTTCATCTTGCTGAATGCTAACGCTATGGTGACCGTACTCATGGAATGTTGAACAAAATTCTTCAAAGTATTTGGATTAGAAAGGATTAGCACTCAGTACTTAATTTTCACCGATGGTAAACGGAACTCACTCGTTCCGCACTGTCTTCGGACTCATTCTCTAGGTCAGCCAGCAGCCGCCCATCGACTAGTAGTCTAGGCAGATAGCATTGCCGGCAAAGACAAGGGAGACTCGAACGGCTATTTCTGGCTTATGAGCTGTCGTCAGCCAGTCATACCCAGACGCAGTTGGTGCACCACTCGAGGCTCAAACTCGCGACCCTTTGATTAGAGTCTGACGCCCTAACCATTGAGCCATGAGCTCGTTGTCTTGCTGATTTAGGTCGGGAAATATCGACACTCGTTGACGAACGTTCATCGACCGCTAACGAACTCAGTTTTTGAAGCATCTTTTCCCAGGTACAAATTTGAAGATTGCGTATGTAGCAGAACTCAGTTTTGCAGCTTCGCTTTTGCTTTAGGCCTTGTTTGTCGACCCCTGACAGCAGCTGTAGCAGGGAGTACTATGGGTAAGTAGGATTACCGGCAAAGACAAGGGAGACAGGAATGGCTTACAAACCGTCGTCAGCTCCAGAAATGGCCCTTTCCGTCGCTCTTGTCTTTCTCGTTAATACTACTTACCCGTAGTACTCCCTGCTACAGCTGCTGTCAGGAGCCGACAAATAACGCCCAAAGCAAAGGGGGCGCGGGATATCTGACTTCCGTTAAGGGTCGGTGAAACGACATCAACGAGTGTCAGAGGTAGCGTTACTGACAAAGATAAGAGGGACTGACACTGCAATTTTTAGTTCATTGGCCGATGTCAGCCGGTCATACCCTAACCCACGTGGTGCCTCATCATCATTTGGCCAGTAGTCTTACGCTCTAACTATTAAGGCCGCGGCATCGTTATCTAACGGGTTTGGATCGGGAGATATCAATAGTTGTTGATATACTTTCACCGATCGTTAACAGGTAGGGCACCACTTGCGGTTGGGCAGGACTGGCTGATGACAGCTAATGAGCCAGAAATTTACATTCGACTCTCATTTGTCGCTGATGGCAATGCTATCTGGTTAAGAAGGATCACGTGAGTGTGTTTGCGAAACCAATTGCAGTCTAATACGAACATACTTAGAAAACGATATAATATCAGTTTTTGACCACATCTCCCTGTCGGTATCTGCACAAGTCCTACTCGGTTAAAATGGGTACTTAAATAATATACCCTTTTCAGTTGATTCTCTAGAATTTAAAATTAAGAATTTTTATTTTATAGAAAGTGTAAGCAGAAAAAGTAATTTCAGTTTTACTCATTTTGGTAGGTTTTAGAGAAGTTTTCCAAGTACCCAATACTTTTTACCGCGACTTTCCGTCGTGTTTCACCTCAGCATTTCGAATTAACGGGCTGCCCATTTACCGAGCAAGGAGAATAAGACATTCGTGCAGGTAATTAAGAAGTTACTATATTTTGCTCATGAAAATGCAATGGATGATATTGGCATTGTATGCTGCATGAGACGCTCTATGTATCAGACCGGTACGGTGATATTGGAATAGGCACTGTACGGTCTTGAAAAATATCATATTCAAACATTAAAAAACATAAGATATGCTTCATTCGAGTAGAGCCTTTAAAGGAGACGTGCTTGGCTGCAAAATAAATGTACAGAAGGCTACTTTAAGTATTCATTTGCTCCAACATGAGTAAATTCATAAGGACATCGAAAGTCAACAAAGAACAGCGTACTACTTAAGGAGCCTTTCTATCGATCCCGATTTTGGCTGACAGCTGAAAAGGCGCATATTGAAAGCCGGCATTCTGTTCTGTCTAAAGCATTATTATGTCATATCTCGAAGTAGTCAATGCTACAACCCCGATTTTGTTATTTTGCCTAAACGAAAACAGACTTTAGAAATTTGATCAATATTCCCCCAGATCTAGCACTCAATTACATGTGAGTATCTTGGTCAGCGGTCAGCGGAAGCTGGCAACGTTCATGATAGTTGATAGCATCGAATTTTTAGACTCGAATTTCAGATCTTACCATCAAGTGCTGGAGGTATCGTGAGGAGAATGTTCCAAAGTGCCTGCAAACCTCGCCACCAATTTTTTAAACCGGGATTTCTTGTCGCAATTCTACTACGTTTGGTATTGGAGCACATGCCTACGTGCAGTCATATCAGAACGGAAGGAAATCCTGATAGCTTTAAATACAAGTAAGGGGTTTGTAAAAATTTGCACATTTTGCTACCAACGAGTTGAAGGACATTCGTGCTCGCCACGGTTATTGCAGATATTTACCACAAGAAAAGTTGACTGCTATTTCACCTGCACGCTTTAGCACGCTTATCCTTTTTGCATAACAAAATAACAGTCTAAGTACGCGTGGGAGAAAAGCTGATCGTTTCAGAGACTAAATGAAAGGGCTTGATTATCACAGAAGGATAACTTCATTAACTCCGTTTTCTGTCACGAGGCAAAAGGAGACACACAAGAGCTTTATTTACTCGTAGTGATAGGGTAGTGCGTTTGCTTTGCATGTGTAGAAGAAACCACCTATTACTGAAGGATATTTGAGAAAAAGTCCTTTTTCTGTGCAAAGACTGGGTGCGGAGAACAGATTTGAATATTTTTACGAGACCACAGGGAAAACACCTACTGCGCAGAAATATGTGCGCATCAACAGACCAAGTAATGAGCAGGAAATTTGGCTGGGGTTTTCAGCTTAAAACGCCTGAAAACAGACTAATCTTTAAAATATTTTCAAGTAACTTCCTGTATCGTTTTCTTATTTTTCAAATGAGATTACCAAGTCTTTTCCGCAAACGTCACGGGGAGAAAACCTTGATTAAGTAGTTCCTTTTTTCATTGTTCATCGTGTACCCAAATATACAGATGTAATTTGCGGAGGAATTAGCATGAAAATTTGCTGGTTTTAAACATCTTGTGGTCGGCGTTTAAACTGGATGCAATTGCAAGATTGTCTGAAGATCACTGACAAAAGTGCTTGTACTTTTAGATGCTCAGACATACTAAAGCGTTCCGTAATTTAACGTAACGAGGCTCATTTAATGACACTTTATGTGACTACCAGGAAGCTGCTGATCGGGACAAAATGAGATAACATAAGTCGACTAACAAAATACTGAATAGCTAGTCTGAAAATATAGTGTGTTTGAGAAAACAGAATGAAATAAATGTCCTTTTTTCAAATGCAAAATTGAGACATGATTTATCCTTTTTTATCGTTAATTGAGAAAATTGTGGTAGCAGTTAAATTTAGGGCACCAAACAGCACGCAAAAATCCCATCCTTCTGAATTATGAGACAGATGATAGTAAAGGTTAAGTGAATGGAGAATATTAGGGGAGAGAAAAAATCAAACGTCAGAGAAAATAAAATTAGAACACAAGAGGAATAATTATTTAAAAAAGCAAATAACTGAATATTTCAGCGTGATAATTTAAATGAACCAGAAGTGCACAAATGGACACAATTATCGACGTTGTATCACCTCCATAGAGGTTATATAGAAAGGATATAGGGATTATATAGAGATGGTGACGTAAAGTCAACTATTGTCACCAATTGGGCACTATTGGGTCATTTAGCTTATCATGCACAGCTATTTGATTACTTTAATGAGCCGTTTGAGCTGTTACCGAAAAGCTTACTGTTTTGAGCTTCCATACAGTCAAGCAAATATAGTATAACATATGCACATTCGTTAAATGCTTCATGTGACTGAGTTTTATGTAGCTAAATGGAAGGTTAATTGGCCATCAATCAACTTTTGCTTTTCCCACATGCCAGCTATTTTTCCAGCCACACCTGAAAACCCGTCTTTTTTGGAAAATACAGCGCAGTTCTTTGACTGGTAATTTAAGAGTTTCTAGGCAAATTTTGAAAAAAACGTATCAAATAAATCTGATTTAATAGGCCTGTGCCTGTTGAGGTAATAGGCACTGCGGAATTATGGTTCAAAATTCATTGAAAAGGCAGCCCATAACGTAGGGTACGTGACGCAGTTGTTTACGATTTCTGTCTGTATTAGAGTTGATAGGAGGCGTCACATGTTGCACGAAGTCAGTTGCTATTAAGCCAAAGCACAAGAAAATGTTGCAGAAGACACTGCATGGATATAAGTGTTATGTGCTCGAACCAGGTCCATGTTTTAGCACCACTCACGTACCCTGGATTAATTTGATTCCCAATTATAATTTTGAGTCTTCGCCAATGGATGCTGGCTGGAAGAAATTAGACTTTGTTTTGTTTCCTGTTTGCATTATTATTCTTTGTGTTCATTGGTGCAGGTGTCATCATTCCGCGAATTATTATTCCAACGAGGCTGAGCTTCTGAATATAGAAGTATTACATTGTTGCATTCAAAGTCATGAAGCAGAAGAATTCGCTTTAAGCCCACAGCTGTCTGGAGAATTCCACTGCTGTTTATAATGTTTATCCCTGTAATCTCCTTGACCATTTTTTAAAAACTCATTCCGAGTCATTTCGTGGAAAGTCCAGGATGGATTGTTGATAACCTTAGAATAATCACCTTTTTCCTTTGCAAATGTGCGCTTTTCCTCTTTGGTTGATCATTTCTAAACAACATTATTTCAAGTTAGATCGATATTAGTGATCATACAGAAGCCTTTGTCTATACTTTTCACCAAAAATCGATGTTTTAGTTGGCTGCTTAAAAAATATAAAGGAGGGCTAACTGATATAGATTATTGTCTATTTTCAACCTATTTTACATTTAAAACATCCAGTACTGTGGCTCCATCATCTTGCTAAATGGAGCGAAGATGGAAGTGTTAGTCACTGATGGGCGCAATTTAGGTACTTGACTCCAAATTTTGGTTAAGATATTTATTTCAAGCTGACATCTCTTGACATTTTCTTACACCTACAACCATCCGATGGGTGAAGCCTTGTGTTTAAAATTTAAAAAAATGTAAGAGCTAAATTGATGTCCAATAGCACCACTGCTTGAAGCAAAAGGTATTTTAAAATCAAAATCTAGATTCTGGCCATTAAAAGCCATGTTCCGTCCACCTACTTCCATGCTACGTACCTAATAATTTCCAAAACAATGTCCTTGATTATTATCTGGCGGTCATCTACTAGAAACTGCATAGAGAACGTTGTGAGACCCACTGAGGAAGCGAAACCCTCGTTGCTATATTATGCAGCAGCAGAAACCTCGGCGAAACACGTGTCTAAGCGTTTGCTTAAATATATGCGGAAGTACGCTATAACATCATTACTATACAGAATTCACAAAACTTTTAGTGCTACTCTTTTTTAGAATGAACATTTAATGGTAGTTGATCGTCCTTGACAGGAAATTTTCATCGAACTCTACAAGTCATGTCCCGTCCATCTAATTGCATGTCATGCCCCTAATAATTTCCACAACCATTCGCCTAATATATATACGTTCAAGGGCGATATCTGAGTCAAACATTTTTTTAGACTTTTTGACATCATTTAATGTCCAGGGGTTTGAATTTGATCGTCTGATCGATCCATATCAATTAGGGTTCACTTCTACCATTGGAGGTGTGACATCAAACAAGTGCATCTTGGGCAGCCTTACGTAGCCCAGTGATAAAAAGCTATAACAGCGGAGTATTTAACTTTTAACTGAGCCGTACGTTCAAATTTACATTGAAGGATATTGAAATTTCGAAGTGTCAAAATAGTGCAGGTTTGCATTTGCAACTCGTCTTCATCTCATCTGAATACAGGCGCGCGCTATTTGCGAGTACTTGACTGTTTTATTAATTAGATCAAATGCACTAGCATTTTACGTATATACGAAGCAGAAGTTTTCAATCAAGAGGATTCTTTAATGTGGACGCGAAACTACTGTAATACACTTAAACTATCTTGATTATAGAAGACTGAGGCCCGGAAAATGTCGAACGATGGTGTTTGGAATCAATGCGCTTCCGGTAATTATAGTCACCAGACTGAGCCCTCTCCAGGGTGGCGGAAAGGAATGTTTTCATGAAAGTCAAAATTGACGAAGAAATTTCTGTCCAACTTAATATTTTTCGTTGCCGATTTTAGGCCCCCACAACCAGTCAGTACCAACTAAGACATTATATATTTCACAGTTGCAAAATTTCCCATGAAGCATAGGTTTGCTTTTGATAGATTCTCTTGAGGCCTGTACAGTAGCCTGCCTAACTTCTGAAATGTGGGGGTCATAATTTGAGGGATAGGTTAATACATATTTTAGGTTGCTTGTTTTATTACTTGAATATACTTGAGGCACAAAAGGCTGTAAACTAGAAAATAGTTCACTTCAGCTCAACATATTGAAGGGAAAAGTTAGTCAATGCTGCCCAAATCCAACGTTTTTCGATATCCCAGGAGTTTCCTATACTATTCAATGCTGCGGACCAAAACCTCCTGTTTATATATGTTGTACTATAAAAAGCATTACTAAAGACCAGAAGCATTTAAATTATATCTGGTCAGGGAACAGAAAATTTTGTTTTGCGTTCTTGACGAAAGTGCAAATAAAAGATGCAGTATTAGTGTCACAAGAAGAAGAATGGATTCAGTTTAACAGAAGCTGTTTTGTAAATTTGCTACGTATGTGCAATAAAATTAAAATATACACGTATAAGGCAGTAATTTTTTTATCACAGGGATAAACAAACATATCGATAATCAACCGAAACATGCCGTCACTTTTCCCTGTCAAGTCAAATGCAAAACATGGTCAAATGTTTTTTGCGAGCATACAGCCACAATAAACGTTAATTGCCTTCTTGTGCGTGGATTGCTTGTTGGACGGCACGCGGGCTCTGACCTTTTGAACTTTCATCACGGGCCGTGGGCTCGGGTGTGATGATTGTTCGGCCATCTGGATTTCCGGTGTTGGTGTAAGATGAGGCGGTGGCCTGCCCGTTCCTCAAGTGACGACTTGCTTTGGCCAAATTGAATCCTTAGCATCGAATATGGATTGGGCAAATCGTTGCACCTGTTTATAGATTGGGGGCCCGTGAACCATGACTCAAGTAGTTCTCGCCTAACCCAATTGTCACCTCCTGCGAGAATTTCGGCCTCATAAAATTTGAAGATGTAGGCGGGTCTCGTAGAATGAGCCGATACTTAAGAATTGGCATCATTTCGCCGCACTGCAGCCGCGTGTTCGGCAATTCGCGTCCTGAGAAGTTTGCCAGTTACTCCGACATAGTTGCTTTGACCGCAACTGCACCAGATCCTGTAGACGACCCCAGATATTTCTTGCCGTGGCAGTGGGTGTTTCGGCTTCATTATCTGACGCCTTATGGTTGCCTCCGGCCTGTGTGCGACTCCAAATCCAAGTGGTGTGAGAAGGCGGCCGACTGCTTCCGATACGTTTTTGACATACGGGATCGAACACCAAATCTTGGGGTCGGTGCGCTTTTGTTGGCCAGCTCGTTTGCGCAAGCACCGGTTGACGAAGTTGCATGCATAGCCATTTTCTCTGAACACCCGTCGGAGGTATTCCACCTCGGCAACTTTGTCTTCTTCTTCGCTACAGTGCGTCTCAACACGCCGATAGAGTGTTTTTACGCAACTGCATTTGAGGCTGATTGGGTGGTTGCTGTTGTAATTCAGTACTTGCATCGTGTTTGTCGCTTTCCTGAATACTTTAGTTTTTAGACCACCTCAATCTTTTCGACAGACGAGGACATCAAGAAAGGCCAGCTGGTTGTTCTCTTCTTCCTCCATCGTTAATTAGATGTCCGGGTAGACGCTTTTGACGCAACCATAAGGCGTCAGATAGTGAAGCCGAAAGATCCACTGCCACGGGAACAAACATCTGGGGTCGTCTACAGGATCTGGTGCAGTTGCGGTCAAAGCAACTATGTCGGAGTAACTGGCAAACTTCTCAGGACGCGAATTGCAAAACACGCGGCTGCAGTGCGGCGAAATGATGCCAATTCTTAAGTTTCGGCTCATTCTACGAGACCCGCCTACATCTTCAAATTTGATGAGGCCGAAATTATCGCAAGAGGTGACAATTGGGTGAGCCGAGAACTACTTGAGTCATGGTTCACGGGCCCCCAATCCATAAGCAAGTGCAACGATTTGCCCAATCCATATTCAATCCCGAGATTCAATTTGGCCAAAGCAAGCCGTCACTTCAGGAACGGGCAGGCCACCGCCTCATCGTACGCCAACACCGGGGAGCCAGACGGTCGAGCAACCATCAAGCCCGAGCTCACCGCCCGTGATGAAAGTTCAAAAGGTCAGAGCCCGCGTGCCGTCCAACAAGCAATCCACGCACAAGAAGGCAATTAACGTTAATTGTCGCTCTATCCTCGCAGGAATGACTGTGTTCTATAAATACTGCAAAGTTCTGTGCTTGCTTGACCTATTTCTGCTACTCATGTCTCTGATGAGGAATCCGTGACGGATATCGAAACGTCAGGCGAATAAACATATTGTCCTAGCGATCGAGTCTTCTTCTTCTTCTCATATGCTTCCTGGGACATGGATTTTCGCTTGTATTGGCAAGCCAGAAATGGTCATTTCAGTCTCCCTTGTCTTTGCCGGCAATACAGTCTGCCTTGACTTATAACTGCTAGGACTGTTGTCAGAGCCCGAAAAATGAGACCCAAGGCATGGCAGGACAAGTGAGTTCCGTTAGCGGTCGGTGAACATTCACCAACTAGTATAAGTCGGCTTAAAGTTCAACATCTCCCCGCTGTAACCTTGCATCATGTTTTGACCTTAGTTAACATTGACTTGTTACTGCAACAATGAAGCAAAAGTTATCCATTTGGCAAAATAACACTTTCCAAAAGTAACAGCGGGATTGAAGTGGTCATTTCTAGTCGTCATCAGCCAGCCCTGCCAATTCCAGGTGCTGCAACCCCTGCGGTTCGAACCCGTGACCTGTTGGCTAGAAGTCTAACGCCCTAACAATTCTGCACCATCGGTTATAATCGGTAATGTTATAGCATTAATGATAGCAGTCGTGGTGCGGCTCCCGGCAAGGCTCGAGAGATAGATGTATAGAAAAGGCTTAAAGCCTACGATAAAGGCTGTTACTAATACTTTTGAAATAGCAAATTACGTATTAGAATGATGAGCATTAAACTCTAGCTGTTTTGTTCTGACGCAAGCTTGCAAAATTCTGTCTGTAGATAGGTAAAATATTTGGCAGACTGCCCAACTCGTTTTCCTCGTCTCACTCAGAAAAACACTCTCAAGGAAGATCTCAAAATGAATCCAGATCCTGCAGGTCCTGCGACAATATTCTTTAGCCTAATCCGTACCTATGTGTAGGGGATCAGTTCCCGTTGTCTTTGCAGTCCTTCTGTTCAATAATTAACCTGCAGGGGTTTGGCATGTGCCCCTACGCAAATTAATTAGTGCGTTCTGTTTTCATTTTCAATCAACTACGATCATGTTAATCCCAAATTACTGACTCTACATTAATTAGATGTAAACAATTCAAAAGCCAGAGTATAACTGTCTGATGAGCGATATTCAAGTAAACTTATTTGAGTTACATTACTTCGCTCGTATAATGTACGTGGAAGAAAAGCTTCCTAGTAAAGTTCTGTGTCTATACTGAATGATACCGTTTGCTAAGATACTACTTATATTTTGTTTAAAAATGATAAAGAATAAGCCTAACTCTCCAGGGGATTTTAAAACAGCTGCGAAGAAAATCTGCGAATTGCGCAGATTTGATGCTCAAAAAACTCAGTAAGGTAGAGGAGTGACGTTCGATGGTCCTCAAACTGCGTTAATCGATCCGATAATATTAGCCTCCCCGGGTGATCACCTATGTTCTTTACAGGAGATGACAGCAATTATTATCCTGGAACTTCTTTTCAAGCTGGGCTCTATGCTTGGGAAAAAATTGACAATTTTAAAGTACTTTAGATTGCCGTTCGCCTCTAAATTGGCAAAACAACTGATGGAAATGATGTCTAGGTCTTCACCTCGAAAAGGCCGCCTAGGATTTATCGCAAATTCAACAGGAAAGAACTGACTTAAGTAGTAAATTTTGAACGCACGAGTAGTGCATTTTCAACGTCCACCAGCCGCACACGGTGCATCTTCTTAATGGAATCTGGAGCTGGTGTAAATGGAGGAACATTTTGGAGGGAATATGAAATATGAGTATTTAAGTATTTACGTGTAAGTTGTGTTTTTTTAACCTTTGAAACTGGTCATTTTCGTAACAGTCATTGGACAGCCTTGGTTTTCTGCAAATTCTGTTCAAGCTGTTACAGTCGCACTATGCCCAGTTTTAGATGTTTGCATTAGGAAGCGTAAGTTATGACTGGTGGTAAATGTGGTAGCCATATTAATCGTTCTCTATGTATCAGTAAGCTCACCGTAAACCGGTTACAGGTTTTCAGATAGTACATTGGAAGTAGAACAATAATTTCGATAAAACTGTCTTAAAGATTGATATTTTGTACTCTTTGTATGAAAATAGATCGATGATATCCTTTGAAAAGACAAGAACTGCATCGAAAGTGGGCAACATTCGAGCCTGACTTGTATACATAACTTTGAAATGGCCTACGTATGACAAAAATCATGGCTTCTATGGGGGCCTCGTAGCTCAATTACCTAGAACGTTGGCTATATTGAGGTCTTCCTCTTGGTGGCGGAGGTTCAAATCCCACCAAGGTCGCCGAGTTTTACACAATGACGTTCAATGGATAGCTAGAAACGCTTTCAATCAAGAGCCACCAGCCTAAAATTTGTGGATTGAGATAACAATTCCCAATTATCGGTTTTGACGGCTAAATTGCCGATGCCGTCCATTCAAACGTTTGTCAACTAGAAAAGCGCTCAGTGCTCAACAGATTTCGGCACAGAATCTACCTGATGTCTTGCGTCTTCTAATAATAACTACTGGCAAGCGATTCATTCATGTAAGGGCTTAAAGGCTTTGGACTTTCACTCTTTGAAGGTTTACCGACTTGGATAGGGAATCACATTCGACCAATCAATTTTCTGTGTGTTATCAACGTCGCATAGATGAAAAATGAGTTTTTCCATGACCGTGCAATCTTTCGCCTTTGGCATATAACTGGTTGCCTAGCTACCGGTAAACGGACACTTTAAAAGAACGCGCACTGTTGCGAGGATGCCGGTTTTCCCCTTAACTACTTTCATCAATACCGAAAAAGGATGGATTCTTTGTTGCTGGAATCTCTCCAAGGTAGGCATTAATTAAGAGCGTCAAGTTTAGTTGCCATACTGCTACATGGCGTTCATATTGACACCGTTTAGAGAAATGGTGAATAGGTGAACTGTTCACTATATTCGTCTGCATTCTGGGCGTATACAATATCGGGACAATGACGGAACAGAAACGGATGCGTAACTTTGGTAGATTTGCACGGTGCACCAGCTACGTGCGTCCTTGGTTAGGAAATGTGTCACGCTCTATCCACATAACGTGCAGGCTGTGAGAAGATTGCAGTGATGGGGGCATACTGATATCCGTATTCTAGGACCCAAACAACTGATATGTTTTCAGCCCTTGAAGTCAGATACACGGTACATCCCTTGGACGCAAATTACAACCTGAAGTAACTGGTCGCTCCTTTGAAAGAACTCCCACGAAATCAATAGAGCAATCTAAACGGCCCCCGTCTATGGCAACTTCACAGTGTACCGACCGACTTACAGTTCCGCCTAGCCTTGCCCTTTATTTATTTCTCAATGCACATGAGTATATTTTTCTGTGATTTATTACCCATCCACACTGGCGACTTTTATTGTTTCTTCTTCTGGGTGTTCCTACTTAACAGTGTGCTTTATCAAATGACAACCTCTATGAACAGCACAAAATGTACTTAAGGACCAACCAAGAAATTTGGGATACGGCGCGTACCGTCTAATGTGGTAACACAGTTCTAAAACTATATAATTATTGTTTATTGCCTGTTTCAAGACGGGAAAGACAGGACTACAACGCTACTCCTCGTTGTCCTTAGGATTGAGTAATTAGTTGGCTCACGCTACTGACCGCCCTCGCAGACAGTGACAGCAGATATGTTATCTCATGAAATGCTAACCGCAATTCTGGAACGTGTTTTGGTTTCGGAAGGATTGCGTTAGTAAGATTGCAATATGGGGCAAAAGTAGTTGATGTAGTGCACCCCATATACCTCCTAGTCCTAGCGATTCGTCCTACGCAAGCGGTGGTTATGGGGGTTTCGAGGTGGGGAAATAGGAGAGGCAGTAAAGGAAACTTGTAGAAGTGCAAACTGAAAAAAATTACTTGAAGTTGTTTCTAGCGACCGCTGGGAGTAAGTTGTTCCGCATGTAACTTGAAGGCGTGCACGGCGCCTTGCAAAAACGGTAAGTTGGACCTCAGGTAAGTTTGACGTTGGGTAAGTTGGACCTCCTAACCACCATTTCCATTTATTTAGGAAATTCAAGAAACTTGCATTTTGATAATCGGGTTTTTCTGCAATACGCTAAACGACAATACAGCTTAGGAAAATCTACAGATATTCAACATCATTTCTAGCTAAAATAAAAGGAAAATGCGCATAGCAGCTATTAAAGCATATTCCGCTGCCTATCCCAATTGCTTACCCATAAAACTCCTATGGCCGCTGTTTCCGTAGGAAAAAATGCTGGAATTAGGGATATATGAGGTGCACTACTTAAACTAGCATTGCCAAGTGTGCATTAGAATGCAGCATAAGTCAAAGCTCGTTCAGTAATATCAGGATGCTGGCTTCTGAACAATTTGCTTCCAGTGGCCTGCAAAAACTGCACTTTACGATAACTGACTCCTTACGTCGAAGGCATTTTTCGATTAATCTTCCCATTTTCTTGTAGATTCAAATACATTTTATGCAGAAAAGTATTCCATCATATGAAAATTTTACATCATATATTCTACAAGTTGCTATACAACTACCGGCGAAGGCTCTAGATTGAGTTCCGGGGCGCAACGGAACGAGCGGGTTTGACGAAAAAATCGTTCAAAACCGGCTTTATGCCGTCACCGGAATAAATTGCATGATACAACACTATCAGAGTAATCTCTTCAAAGCTAAAACAAATTTCTAAACTTCGGTTAGTAGGTCAGAAGAGAGTACGTCTACTGTAATGTCGCATTGACGCCCGGCTCTGCCGTGAACTTCCGATCTAAAACCCTCCTTGTGGTTTATCAAAGGGTTTCCCTTATAAAGGCCACGCAGCATGAGCTAATTCTTCTACTTCCCCACTGAGCCATGGGACAAGCCCTAACGATCACAGTTATGAATATTACTTCTCGTTGATCGTTGACCGTATCCCTTGCGCCAACTGTCCCCCAAAGGTGGCCTTGTGCGGACGAACCCAAAAGCGTCCTGATGTCAGGTTTGCAATCGCGAGGGTTGATCGCAGCGGGATGGGACTATCCGATGTTCGAGTGGGTGGGTGGTCACCGATAAGGCGGCAATTATCACGAAGTCGTGTATCCAGTGCAGATCGATCAAATCGTCACAACCTTTAATTACCACCTACAATGGTTCAATTCGACCCCCCCCCCCCCACTAATCGCTCAGTGTGGTGAACTTGCTGTAGAGCCTGTTTCTCCACTGGAACAAAATCGGCGTCCCTGTAGGTTTATTCACCGTTGTTTACGACTTTTTTTACCTCCATACTTTGAAATTCATAATTACTTAGTACGCACTCTACCACCATTCGGCGCAGGCATAATTGGCTGATAGCGTTCTAGTTGTCAATGCAGCTCGGGGTTTTGAATGTTCACTGGAAGCACTTAATAAGCAAGCATGGGTTACTCGTGATTTTACCTCATGTGAACAAAGTTCATTTCAGACTGCTGGGGTGTGTAGACTGTCTGGTGGGAGGACACACCGCAGCATAGTGATAAATTGTAGCAGTTGTTGTACTCGTTCCTTAACTGGCCCCCAGCTGTGGCTCCCTGAAGCTGAACTCCATCGGCTCATTTCCCCAGCAGGGTAAAGCTAATGACCCCACCCGTTGGGCACGTGTTTGGTTCCACAGTCGGTGGTCCTCAAACTAATCCTCCCTCCCCCGTCTTAACCCCAGGCAGAAAAGCCCTGTGGTGAGAGTGCCGTAGGCAGTCCCAAGCTAATTCTGGGCGCATTCCCTCAGTGCGATAAGTCTGACTCAGAGTGGAATTCGGTAGTTGTCTGGGGTGATTAAGCAAGAAGAGTTAGCAGTTGCATTGCTTACTACACACAGGGGAAGAGCCTGAAAACGAAGCTTAGAAACCCCAGCGGTCCGCTAGCTGTCTGTGGCTCTGTCCCAAAAACCTCACCGCTAAGACAGGATACGAAGAAACAACCTCTGTTCTGTGTCTCCTCACAGTATGTCTGAAGGACGCTGTTCATTCCACGGCTTGGAAACCAACGCCGACCTCAGTCGATCATTCTCGCTACAACAGGACCTCAAAGCTTTACACCAGAAACCTGACAGTTAAACTGTAATGTTTGGCGGCCCTCGGGTCATGAAAAAACCACCTCGTCTTTTCAGGACATATGCATGCACAAACAATTCGTTCAAAACTTTATGGTTTTACTCATTGTCCGCAAGCGTAAACCTTCAGGAAACTCGAGCTTTGTGACGATCCCGGGGACAAAGGCACTGATCAATTTCTACGCAGTCGTCTGCACCTCCATCTGAAGCGACTACTTTTCATCAAACGTCAGTGTAAAATTGAGGTGAACAGAGAAATAAACAACTCGATCTTCTTTACCAAACAACCACAAGAGAACAATCGGCAGTACTGTAGCGTCTACCCATATTTATCTTTTGGTCCTACTTCAGCATACCCTTAAAGATGTTTTTACAAGTATTTCATACTGATGCGGTGAAGTGCGGAGAAGCGGCGTCACGATGTCTCCTCTTCTTCCTAGTGTAAGAAAAATCATGCAGCAGGTGCGATGACGTACGGGTGATGTTCACGAACAAGAAGGTCCACGGATAGAATGTGTCAGCATGGAGGTGCAGCAGAAAGGGTTGCCAATCTGTTCGATCAGTAAGAAAGGGGAAAGAATTTATCCATTATTGTGAGTCTGCTGCAAATTGAAGCTCTGGGAAATTGCGGAAGCAGTTTATCCTTGGAGCGACATAGTGGCACTGAAAGAAGTATCCACGCTTACTTGTTGATCCCATAATATGGTGGTTGACTGAGGGTACACAGCAACGGGACCGAAGTTACACAGTGGCGTAAGTATACTCATGGCTGCCTTTCATGTGGTGAGGTTCGTGCCGAAGAAAACAATCTAGTGTAGAATTATCGAAAGCACTGTTGGGCAATGAGTATCCATGAGTGTTTGGGCTGTGTCAGGTTACCGATTTTAGGTACTTCTACCTACACTGACAAGATACATCAACGGTAATTGATATCCTAGTGTACGGGATAGAAGCAAAGCAACAATATATTTTGACAAACGGCCAGCTTATTAGCGACTTGGTCAGGCTCAATACGATCAAAAAAGCTGTCAAATAACAGAAAGCCTGACCTGAATACAGATATACACACCTAAAACATTGAATGAACTTGGTTGAACAGTAAACTTCAGGTGTTGAAACAAAATCACAGGTTTCAACAGTATTTACTCCAGCACAATTATGCAAACACTGCCGGTGTGTTTTGAAGGTGGATGAAGATAAATTCGTAGCAACCCTAAGCGATTTTATGGAAATTTTGTTGCTTATTTAGTGTTATTTAGATAGGATTTAGTTTTCGCAATAAAGACGCCAGCTGCTGAACTTCAGTCTTATTTTTGACCAGTCCCTATTAAGATATGAATCACGCTATAGTAGCACCAAAAAATAAACGAATTAAGATCAGACACTGTATCGCCTCCGTAGGTTTTGCAAAAATTGTGTCCGGCTTCACAATCTGTTGAGTATTCGTCAATATGAAGAAGACAGTGGTCAGAACCGACATGGATATGGCCCGTCTCACAACTGTGGGCAAACTGGCCTACAAGTTGCGTGCAATTTCAAGAACGTTTCCCAAGGCCGAAACGACGCCAGATCACCTTATAAGTTTGATGGATACAGTAATCTGCGTACACTGTACACGGTCAGAAACGAATACTTGTAAAAATTGGCAGAAATAGTGGTTAAGATGAAGGCATCACCCTCAGTGGACTGGTCGCAGTAAAAGAACTCTCGAGCAAGGGTGGGTAGAATTCGGACCTATAGCCTTCTCAGTTCTTCGGATTTCCCGTCTCAACTTTTTTCGCAATAACTACCTGTAGTTTTTTCAATAAAAAATTGGACTAGGAATGCCATACTACAGCTTGCCTTTACCAAATGTCGTGGAACCGGCGGTTAATGTTAAGGTTGGGACTAGGCTTAAACTTATAGTTAGGGTCAAGGCTTGGGGTTTGGTAGACCTTACCGTTAGGATTAGGGGCTGGATATTCGAATATAAAATGTTTTTGCAATTAAGCTTAACCATATCTTTGCATCTATGTGTTTCTTATTCCTATGTTGTACGCTTTTATTCTTTTAATTGCACCTGCAGTGATTTGAGTTTTTAATCTTAGTCAATTCCAATCTACCTCGTTTTAAATGATATAAAAACGACTGCTTAACTTCTCACAAGTGTTTACGCAATATACTTTTATGAGACACCTGTTTAACTTTTGTCTATCAAAAAAAGATTTTATTTTTCCCAGCTATTTCTCGAGTTTCCAGCGTTTACCACTCTCTCTCTCTCTCTCTCTGTCTAGGGCTAGTTACTACTTTTCCAATTTACTTGTCCCCCCCCCCGATTGCCTTAATTGCTTACGCTGAATATCAGTTCCGACAATGTCAATTATCGAAATGACTTCTACATGAGGGGCCAGAAACCTGACGTAATCAGCTGATAATTTTCTCGCTTCAACTTGAAATTAATACCTAAATTAACAATTTACGAACTTTATTTAACCTCTATATTTGGGAATAAGTGCACTTCAGTTTCGGTTCAAGGGTTCGAAGAAAGTACCAATTTCAAATAGCTTGAACCGTTCCTTCAAACCTTTATTCATTCGATAGCTATTAAATTGGCGCATTCCCAAATTATCGTTCTACTTTTAGGTCACTTTTCTCAAACATAAAAATCCCACCAGCCGACCATAGATTTTAATCAACTCTCCTCCTTCACAACTCTACCGCCGCTACCGTACTGACCCCCCCCCCCCCCCCAACATGCCGACGAATGACCCGCCGTATTGTGGAAAGAATTTTTTGGCTCATTGGACTACGTAGGACGAGACAGAGAGCGCCGTGTGAAGGAAAGTGTTCATTTACAAAACATTTCAAACTGCCGAGTCAGTGAATTCGCCCGTGTTTTGATGCAAATACCTGATCATTTCTCCTACTGACAACGCAGGTATTAAATAAAATCCCAGATACTGTGTGTTCCCATATTATACCGGATTGTGGAGCAAGCTACAAGGGTTTCAAGTAGACAGCGTGTGTTCCTTCCCCCAACTTTCCCCATATGCATGCAGAAATAGGCTAGAGGTCGTTTTACAAAACAGTTCCCGACCTCAGAATTTGTGGATTCACCTGCGCTATTTGTTTCGTACTTATCGCTGCTTTCTCTTTCGTTTCCTCCGAATTATTTACTAACCCCCCCCCGCCATTTTCCGATGTATGCTGAGAGTTTTTTTTACTGTTCAAAGTATTATTTTTCTGATATATGCCGAAATTCCACACTCCTTTTGGCCATTCAATCATAAAAATGGTAACCGCAACATCAAGGATTTCAGTAGTAAAGTGCTAGACTTACTGAAAACACTACGTCACATGTTTCAGTTTAACAGGTTTCAAATAAATTATCTCGGTTATCGCGATTCTTCCATCAGAAGTTGGCGATAGTTTTATTGCATTCCTAAACTTTCCTTTATTTTTCTCTCTGCCTTCTAGATTCTCTATGAAATGTGGATCAAGCCTAGATTGCATTGATTGTAAGTCTACAAGGCTAAAGGATAAACAGGGTCACTGCGTTGAGGAGACAGAAACCTGTGCGCAATGAACTTCGACCGGGCATACAGGCAGGTCGGATTTTGAAGTTGACTCGCCATATTCTTGCCTGTTCTCCATTTGAACTTACGTTCTCCTATACTGACATCGGTTGGTCATTTTTGCTAATTGCATATGGCTTTTTACGTCTCTTTGTTTATTCGAAATACCCTAATGAGGTCTCGACAGATGGTATTGCCCGCAAACAAAAGGGAGACTGGAATCACCATTTTGAGCAATGCTATAGGCCTGAGAATACTAGCCGCTGTGGCTGTTGTCAGGGGCCGAGAAATGAGGCGAAGGCAGAGCGGGACTATTGATTTCCGTAAGCGGTCGATAGACGTTAATCAATGAATGGTAATGGGCTCACCTGCACACTACACTAACACCATTATTGAACAAAAAGATTCACACGAAAATTTTGCAACACATTCACTGATTACTGTAATGATATCGGTGATTGCATTGTTCCTTCATTATGCATTGTTTGTGAGCTTCTCGTGTTTTGTGTGTTTTGCGTACCCAATCTTATTCATGATGACAAGAGGAGTATTATGCTGCAAATGTTGAAATGATACATTCGAAATAAAGCCCAGCTCCCTTTCTCGCCCTCCCTCTGTCTGTCAGGGATTGCCAATCTGCGACTCAGTCCAAGGAGTTTGGTCACGCCTTTACGTTTGCACGCCTTGATAACACTCTTTAACACATGAGCTCCGAATGGTCGTTACAGAAACCTACTAAAAGCAGTAGGGACAATGTCATCAAAACCTGTTTAGCTTCCTCGGCGACTGTTTTTGCGTACGTTCCCGTCAATTTAGTATTGCCTTGCTAATGAAATCTGGTAGGTAAGGTAGGACTGAGTGCGATAGATGCCACAAAAGTCTGCCCACTATAACCCACTTGACGCACAATTCACCCTTGCTGCACCCACCTAGCCGTGGTGTACGCACAAAGAACGTCACCGTTTGTATCGATCGAGTGGTTATGTCCGATGGAGTCTAATTTATCGCCAGGGTTGACTGCTACCTAAGTAGCAAGTGCTTCCAAATGACAAATTAACAAGAACGGACCACTCTGCTGTTCATGTCATTCTCAGCGAGACATCGTAATTCTGAACTAAATAAAATGAGTGTCGGTGAGCGATTGTACTTTTTGACTCTTACGTGCGGATTCTGACCACCAACAGAAAACTGAATAAAATGACCTCCTGAAATGGCCATTTCTGGCTCATTAGCCACCACCAGCTGGCCATACATGACTAATGAGCCAGAAATAGTCATTCTGGTCCCCCTGTTTTTTTTTCTCTCAGTAACGTTGTCCTGCATATAAGACAAGCTGCTGTCCAGCTACTGGTGGATCTCGAGAGTGAGCTACCAGACACAACGAGATGAGAAAGTTCCCGAGCCCATCGGTGAGCTTTCATCAACCAATGTGAATAGGCCCCGTTGGGAACAGCTTGGAGAGTGACACCTTTATGGGACTGAGTCATGGGACCCCAATCAGGGAATTAAAATTCTTCAGGCGCCACCACTTACATCAAATGTGAAAATCTGGAAAGTGAGAGAGCGAGACAGAGAGGAGAAAGGGGAATACGCTTTTTTGAAGGTATCATTTAAAATTTTCAACAAAAATGGCTCCGTTAGCTGAGACCAGAGAAAAGGTTAAGAAGTTGTGCAAAAGTAAAAAGTTTTACATAAAATTCACATCTGCTAAGGAGACAGTTCTAGTATCCGTTTTTATATTTCTTTATATTTACGCGTAAGGCAGTGGACTATAAAGGTAAAGTTGCAACACTTAAATGCTGATGTATGGCATGAGTTATTGCAGAGGCCTCGGACCGGTAGACTTCGCAGCCATTAGGTTCGAGTGGAGGGGATGGTCAACATCACCAAGAATTCGATCGACGAATTGCTTTATGATTGTACCGCGTCATTGCATTATTTTTTTAACTAAAAAAAGAAACAAGAAACGTTGGCAACAGAAGCGAGCATTCGAGAGATATGCTTAAAGTCAACAAATCTTTTGGAGTCAAGCTGGGAAAAATAATTGGGGAACAAAAGACAATGCGGGGAAAATGCGGGCATCAATTTATCGCCAGATTTCGGATTGAGGTGTGTGATAGGAATATAGACGATGGATATAATAACGATATTTAGGATTTTAGTGAAGAGAGTTTCAGTATGCTGGGAGAACAAAATACTGGACGTCAGAGTAACACCAAGGTACCGAAAAGATGAGAGGTCGTTGGGCGCGATGTCTAAAGATTCAGAATTGCGAGCGGATCACAGTCGGAAAGCGCATCAACATCTATGGCATTCGGTCTGCCCTTATATGCAAATTGTAAAGGGTCGGAAAAATTGGAAAACAATAGCGTGATAAGGTCTAAGACAACTCTCTCCGGTGGAATGGAAGAGTGGACAGTCGGAAGGAATAATTTGAAACAAAAATTTATTGTTTTGGTGACATAAATCATTATTATTGTAAGCCAGGCATAAGTAATCTTGGACTTTATGAGGAATATGTTAGTAATATGTGTCAATACAGGGACTATCTTGGAACAACAAAGTTTGATGACAATTGGTGGGAGACCATCTGGTCCAGTAGCTGCTGAGAAGCGAACATTTAGGGTGTTTCTTCACTGTTTTCAGAGAGAGACGTGTCATTTGAGGGAAGATAGGGATCAGTGGGGGCATGGATAAAATTTTCATTTAAAATGTCTAAAACAGCATCTAATTCTGCCAGTGTGCTGCAATCAAGCAAATATCGCGCATAGAACAATCGTCCTGGTGAAAAAGCAAGCAGTCAATTGTAAATTTTTATAGGGCACTTTCCTAGTGTCAAACTTCTAGCAGTGCTATGCCTCTTGTGCAGCCACAACTTAGATAAACTGCCATCTCTGCATTCGATTGTGAATCTGAAACTTCGGGAAGATAAAAACTCGTGCTCGACGATTGAGTTCCTGTCTTGTATCTGCTTCCTGGAAGTCTGATAATAATTTGACAAATGCCCTTCCTGTACCTTAGTTATTGTTAAAAGGAAAGTTGGCCTTGAAGCTCACCAGACCTCGAATACTTCCAAGGATAATTGTCGGTTCGAGGACCCTGGCATTGTTGTTCAGGAACTGCAAACAGGGCTCCAGTCTACAAACAAGTGCAATGACTTATCCAACCCATTTTTGATGCTGAGGCTCAGTTTAGCCAAAACACTTCACCACTCAGGTGCCCTACTGGCCAACGCGTCGTTCAATACCCGCGCTAGGGAGTCAGCTAGGCGAGCAGTCCTCGTGCCAAAACCCAGCACGAGTGATGAAAGTTCAGCAGGTCATGACTCGTACGCCGGCCATCAAGCAATTAAAGTGCAAGCGGGCAAATATCCTCTAAAGGAGGATCCGCTAATTGTTATTTATATATGCAGTAGCGTAGCGACTGTATCATATAAATAATGCATATATCTGTGCATCAATTACCTGTTCCTGCTATTGTCTCTAATGATGGATTCACGACATATTTATAAACGTCAAGGGAATAAAATTCTTATCCCAGCAACCACATCTGCTACTTCTCAGGTAGTCTCTCGAACAGTCTATTGAAGTAAAACATTAGTCGATCAGTGGAGACTCGATATCTCCCTCTCCTGAGCAATATAGCATGTGATACATATACATCTTGCTAAGGGTCAACAGGCCAACTTAAACTAAGCAAAGGTTTTCATGAAAACAAAGTTATCGCTGTCATTGACGGTATGTTTGATTTGCAGTTTTGTTGTGCCGCCCGCTCGTTTGAAACCTGCAAACCTACTCGCTGGTGGAATCTTTAATGGGCGCTCTGCTCCAGACTCTCACTTACTGTCAACTTTTCCACTAATGTGTCTGCCTGCCTGCCTGTCTGCGGGGTAAATGAGCCCGAAGTCGCAGAACAGTTGATTTCCCCCTTTGTTTCGCATCCGGGCGGAGTTGATGTGTCCAAAGACACGCTCCCATGGGTCAGTATCTCGCCGTCGCCGCCCGATCCATTAATCATTCTGATTTTTAATGTTTGCTCTTCATACTTCCGCCCTGTAAGGCCCCTTTTTCCTAAATTCTGACCACGCCGATAACGGCAAGACTGAGAGCGGGGGGGAGAGGTGGGGCCAGGACATCCACCGATAGCTGCCCCATGTCCACACCCCCACCACCACCACCAACCTCCCCCCTCCCCTCCTCACCCCCCCCTCCTCATCAAACGATGCGGGGTGGTGCGGTGGCAGCAGATCCTGCTGGCGAGGCTTAAAGGGGAAACGGAGGCAGACGGCGCAGGGGGGGGGGGGGTGAGAGCCACAGGCTGACAGCAATAACAACGACAGAGACAGCCACGACGATGACAACCTATTGTTAACAATGCGTGCGTATCTGTCGGAGTTATTTGGAGGGCGCGGGGGGGGGGGGGCGCTAACGGGGCCCGTAAGTGGGGGGGGGGGAGTTACCAGTTTGGTGAAGGCCAAAGACACGAAGCCCTGTGGTGTGGAGGGATGGCTTCCGAAGCTGAAAACGGCGGCCATGAGAACAAACAAGCCTGCGTGCAGGAGTGGGCTGCAGGGCAGTTTGAGGACTTCCTTTCAAGTTTTAACAGGCTGGGAGGGTGGGGAAGCCTCCTTCCTAATTGCCACACTGCGAATGAAGCAGTGGCTGCAGGACACTATGCGAAAAAAGCGTTTAAACTGGGGAAACCGCAGCTTCGACATCTTGTGCGAGAAACGATTTCGATGAAAGTGAAGTTGTTCACCGAGCTTAGATACCCCTAGCCCCTGAATTAGGTCTTACGAGACCGATATTATTAGTTTAGTTTATAAGTACAATTTTAGTTTAATCATAGTTTAGTTAGTTTTGCGATGTTTAGCTTAGCTTAGTATATTGTAGCTATTCAAGTATATTTATCTAACTTTTGGGATATCTAATTAAGCTAAAAACCAAACCAAATTTGTCAATGCTTTCTTGTAAAGCCGCTTGAAAATAATTCTCCCCTCCATCTAAGTGTCCTACGGAATTCGTGGTTAAAGGTTTGACGTTTGATTAGGTAGTAGATAATGCGTGTTTACTGCGTGGACAGTGAACAGTGGAAACGAAATTTAAGTCTCTTGTAATTGCTTTAATGAATTAAATATATAAGTGCTTAGGATCATGAGATAATAAAACTGACAAAAATAAACTCCTATTGGTCCAGTAAAGGACGCCTATTGACAATAAGACAAGTGCTATTGGTTGGATAGGCGGAAATTCGACCTTGGACGGAAGAATTTATTTTCAGGCGTCTTCACTCGAAAGCTGAACCCTAAACTTCAACTAAAATTGAACTGAATAATGAAATTATAACTAAACTAAAGTGAAAATAATCAAAGTAAATCTGGCCACAGGACTAGGGGGTGATCAAAAAATTTTTGTCCCGATCTCACCAGATGTTAATTAAACAGCAAAGACGATGTAAGAAAGTAGATATAAAACTATAAAAATGGTGTAAACGGGCTGATACAAGGAGGATAATTTTAACTGAACCAGGAAGTGGATGAAGTCAGTAAACAGGACGTTAACGCTTTAATAAACTGTGGTGAAGCGTCCTCCCTAATTTTCACACTGGCAGTGAAGTAGTGACAGCAACACTCAAAGGGGAAAAGTGTTGCAAATGAGAAAACCTTAGCGTTGACCTCTTATACGAGAACCGATTTCATCAGATGTTAACTAAATAAGAGAGAGGACTTTAAATGGGCTTGGTGGGCCCATTTTTGTTGAAGTCATGCTTTATGAGTCTCAGTAATCGTAGTGAAAATGCGATTCCTGGGTGGTAAATCAGAAGGTAGAGTAGTCACCGGAGGGGGTTTATTGCGTGTCTAACGTTTCAGGTAGTTTTTTTTCTATACTTCTTTAGTAATTGAACATTCCGCCTCATGGTTCTTGTTATGTGCTGCTTCTTTTTGTGTGCGTGTGTGTAGTCTACCAATACCGGCTGAGCCGTTGTATGGCTTACAGTACACTGTCACTTGTCTGCCTCGGTGTCACCAGTCTTTGTATTGACCGCCTGTGAAATCCTGCTCACCCGCGTCTTCTCCTGGCTTGTTTCATGCCCGTATGCCTTGGTCATAGAGGGAGTTGGTGGCCCGATTGTTCCCTGCCGTGACGTTACTTGATAAGTTTATCAAAGCCAGATGAGAACTAGGCAAATTTATGCGAAAGTTTACAGAACAGTCGGTCGATATACAGACTTCGTTAATTTGCCTTGATGTGTGATTGTCGTCTAGGCCCACACCTAAAAAGCCGTCAAAAGTGAAGACATGCCCCATCCCGACAGCATGAGTTGTTACCTCCGACCTTGGTTCAGTCTTCTGGGAGCCTGCTGATGGTCATGCATTCGCATTTGTAGCTGCCAGTCGGTTTCATCAACGTAGTTGCCCATCTGGCAACTGCACTGAGGTCGGTAGACAACGGCTGAGTCTTAATATTAACATTATGATTAAGTCTTATGCAAGTAAAATTTAAAAGCAACTAGCCTACCCTGTGGTCCAGGGTGAAGTAATTTATGATTAGGTGGACTTGCAATGACAACAAGACAATCCCAAACTCACAGGACTTGGATACGAACTTAGTGCTTGAATGGACTAAGCACTCCGTCGACGTTTGCCACGCAGGATCTGGTTTCAGTCACATTTTCCGGGCTACTATTCCGGAGTTCTGGATGTGACATATGTGCTACAAAGGTTAAATTAAGCAGAAGACGTCGTGTTACGACTCTCTGGCCAAACACTGCCTCCAAAATCCTTTCCCAAGTACCATGTAACCGCATCAGTTTACAACCATCCAGTTCAAATTTAGCTACCATTTTTCCCTCCCTTCAATCGTATGTAAATTTTCCTTTTTGTACGTCGGTAAGCCTACTTCGCCCATTATAAATCGCTACTTATCCCTCTTGGTTTATTTTAACTACCATAAGGTCATCAGTACATGACCCAAGCGTCGTTTTGAAAGCAGTCTAATTTGGCCTATATTTGACGAATCTTCCGAGGACATTTATCCACAATGTTGACAATTGCAGTCATCGAGGATTATGGATTGCCTTTGATTTTCCGGTGTTGTGGGTTTGCATGCCTAATTTTATTCTTTGTGAATGGAGGACGTTTTTGCTGAAGATTTTAGAATGATACATTCAAAATAAAGCGTATTTCTCTCTCTCTCATCCACACCACACCCCTTAGCACAACGTGTAAATGTAAAGTCCCTCAGATTTGACAGAAATGCTCTGATGGCCTTTAAAAGTCAGGTCCCCCTCTCTTCCTCTTACTTCATATCAGTTGACTCTCCGGAAAACTTGATTTAGCAGGGCTGACTATGCTAACAGACAAAGGTACGCAAAACATTATTTAGTAGAGTAATATTTCACTTTCGGAAAAACGTATTAGAGGTGTCGGTATGACAACCAGTAAAATGTAGCAAACAGTTAGCCACTTAGTCGTTGCCTATATTGATGTTCCTGAATTTGAATGAAACAGGTAATTTTAAAATCAACTACCCTCGTTCTGCTTTTGATACAGTTTTATTTTTGCTATATTTTATTCACATTAAAACACGTATTCTACCCGATAGCATGTGCAGTCTAATCACTTGTGACACACGTGATCTTCTGGTCAATGAGCTTCGGGTATCCGCACAGACATATGTGAAACACGAAATAGGTAGTGGCATGCTTAAACCATTGACGCATAGTCAGCAGGAGAATATCTGGTTAATTTCGAACGATACTAAGTTCCACAAAGCCAGCAGTCAAATCAAGACTGGGAAATATTTTAGACTTACGCAGATAAAGCAGACTTAGTACGTTCCTGTCAGCGGGGAAACCCAGAAGGCTTCTGCGGAACTGTCAAGTTTCATATAACTTCTCATACCAAGCTGCATTATATTAAAATATACCAGCAGCCCGATGGGTTGGACTCAGGCGCGAAATGCTTGACTTGACACTCGGAATGATGTGTACCATGCTGGCAAGCCATATCCGCTGAAATGAACTCAAGTCAGCTTATCTAGACATCATCTGCACTGAGCCAAGTGTCAGGCCCTGAAAATTGACGATTTCAGTAGTTTTATGGAAGTTTGTACGGAATTTTTTGAGGCATTACTCACCTCATGATCCCTAGGTCTTTAGGCTGTAAAGCTGTAAAATTTTATGTCCGTTGGGACCAGAAACTTACTCATTAGCAATGAAGTTAAGTCAAACTTTTAGCCAAAATATTGAAATTCAGTAAAAATGCTTTATTATAACGGGGTGTGATTATTTTGGTTAGTTTAAAAATAAGAGATTTTCCTTCAAGCGTAGATATTTTGCTGCTAAAAGCCTCTGGACTGCCTTTAGACTGCTCTCAACAAACTTAGCTCATAATCTGTCCCATGCAGTAATAGAAGCCTCGATGCAAACTTTCCTAGAATGCCCTGTCATGAGAAGATCAGATTGTCTTTGGTTTTAAATGATTTTCTGAACGCACAAGGCCATGCACAGAAACGATGGGCACCAAAAAGTTAGCTATTATCGCCGGCAAAGACAAGGGTGACTGAAATGGCCATTTTTGGCTTATTAACCGTTCTCAGCCAGTCAAACTCAGACCCAAATGGTGCCTCACTTGAGCCTTGAACTGGCGACCTTTTTGATCAGAGTCAAACGCCCTAACCATTGAGCAACGAGCCCGTTGTCTGGCCGGTTTAGATCAGGAGCTATTGACATTCTTTGACGAACGTACACTTGACCGTTTCTGCCTATGTTACCAGCCGTTACGGCTGTAAGGGCCTCTCGCGAGACCCAAGGCAGAGTGCGACAGATGAGTCCCGTTGGCGGTAAGGTGAACCTTCATCAAAGCGTACCAAAAAGTTAAACAGCCGGATAAGTGATGGAGGTTGGGATAGTGCTTAGAGAAAGCATCTTGATGTGGGTTTTAGAAATGGTAACGCTGTTTTTGAATAATTTCATGTACCTCACGAAAGACAGCAAAAACGGTTGATTCAAAAATATTATGGCTTACCAGAAAGCCACTCACACCATGAGCATTACATGTGGATAAATGATCAAAAAATCACAAATTTCCTTGAAACCGACGCAGGTGCATCAACCAAAATAGTCAATTAAAAGTGCAGTTATTAACGTGAAGCTATTATTCGCCTAAAGTTTCGATATCCGTCGCGGATTCGTCATCAAAGACATAGTCAAAAAGCGGTAGCAGAAACCGTAGCAGACCCGTTTCTGCTAAGCACCCAAATGTTAAAATATATGGTTTTACTCATTTTTTGCTTAAATATCCTTAATGAACTGGCGTAACATGAAGTTTGACGTTCATTTAACGGATAAACGTTTTATTACAAATTTAAAAATCGTTCCCTTCGAATTTTCGAAACTTTTTTCCATTTTTGTATTATCTCAACTGCAATAAGGATATATTTATCTATGAAGATGGGTTCTAGTTGGGATCCAAAACTTCAGGTGATTCAGGTTATTGTTCCTACGATCGCGTATACCTCGTCTCAGTTACTGCGTTGGACTCGTAATTCACTTGCATCATATGAGTTAATTAACACGGTCATCAGAGGAATAAACACTTTGATAAACCTCGTGTTAAGAAGTCGGCCCGTGCCTGATATATTTGAAAGGAATGTGCAGACGAAATTGCAAGCTTATAATTACTCGCGTATCAGGAGAACACTTCTTGCATTGTGCAATTTCTACGTGATTTTCTTTGACGGTAGAAACGTTGATTTAGAGTTTAACCTGAAATTTATTGAGGATTTCTGTGGATTTTCATCTTCAAAAGTGGTTACTCAAAAAGATGATTGTCCTGCTAGGAAAATAGAGTGCTTTCTGAAAGCATTAACAAAAGTACTAATTATATGGCACCCTTTCTCTGCAGCTGACTATTTGAGCCATATCTGACTACTCACACACATGAAAATTCGTCACCGACAAAGAAGGTTTTGTGAAGAAAATAGATTATTGTATGCTCTTCATCAAGAAAAAGCCTCTTTAGAATGTGATTTGAGCAGATATTTCTCGAGCGAATGTTCATGCATGACATTTGATAAAGAAGTAAGAAACAAATTAAAAGTTTTGGCAGTCTCTTTCATTTTCCTCAAAAATAATCATATAAGTTGCTGCGAACGAAGGATCGCATTTGTTTCTGATATTGGCGTGGCATACATTCTCTTTGCTTAATCCTCTGCACGTTATATCACTAAAAATCACTAAAAAAGCAAACTATATAAATAGTAAAGTATTGTCAGGACTGCTAATCACCTGACCATTTCGTTGCTAAATTAGTTATTAGCAGATACTTGACCATACAAAAATATCTTGCACATGTTAGTGGTGGGCTCTCCTCATGGGATGGGTTCTTTCACAGTTACTGATGGAATGTTCGTAAATGCCAAGAAAGCTGGGGCATAACATCGCAAATGTTTGCAGCTGTGCGCTTTTAAACCTGAAAATAACTTGTTTCTCCAAAGCCTGCTTTGTCAAAATTACGCGATTAAAAATCAGTTTTTTAAAATTAGGGTTCTGCATTTTTGTTCAGATTTCTATTGCATCATAGAAAAAACTTCAGTAAACGCAGTTTAGGACTGCTACTAAGGTAGGGACGACCTGCATGGCAACCTAATCGGGAGACTAGAACAGGAACCGCCCACAATGCATGTGGCTTTATGCCTAATTCTGGAGAAATTACGCTTCAAATTAAGGTGAATATTAGGATTAGGTTCAAGATTGGAATTATTGTCAAAGTTGGGGTTACGTTTAGAGTCAGAACTGTGTTAAGGGTTTAGGTTTGGGAGACGGAAATGCGACCACTGGAACAAGAGTTTTATCGTTCTGACATTTCGGATTCCGTCGGGAATCCTTAATCATAGGTAATGGTACAATAATCTAAGTCATGTGCAAATAGGAGTTAAACATGCACTGATTGCATGGTGTTTATAGTGCGTAGCGGTCATCCGCCTGCGTATTGTAATAATCTATCCCTGTGGCTACCATATGAGTCTTAATTGGTGTAGTGCTGGCTTGACACTTCGTGTTCGACCCATTAATGACCGCAATTTCCTTGTCCGAGCTTGGTAATTTCGCGACAATTATTTTCGCTGTCCTCATACTTGTTGTTGGGCCCGGCCCTTCCAACGTGTCTGATGCTTTTGCTGAGTCAATGTCTTAGTACACAGTAGGAAACGTCAAATCGTTGCGCTTGTTGATGGACTGGGGGCCTGAGAACCAGAACTCGATCAGCTCACGGCGCACGCGGTTGTCACCTCTTGTGAGAAGTTCGGCCTCGTCAAACTTGAAAATGTGGCCGTGTCCCGTCGAGTAACCTGCAACCTGGGAGTTGGCGTCTTTCTTCCTCACCACCGCTGCATGCTCGGCCATTCGCGTCCGCAATAATCTTCCGGTTTCTCTGACGTTGTTACTTTGTCCACAACTGCACTCTTACGCAGCTGCGTTTGTGACCGATGGGATGGTTGCTGTTGACGTTCATATACACTGGTGGAAAAATTGCGCGGGTAAATATTCGCTCTTAGTACTCGTCGAAGATATTGTAATTCAGCAACTTTGTAAAGGTTTGGTGGCGTTTTGAATGAAAGGTTTATGTTAGGGGTAAAGCGAAGGATGAGATCAAGGTTACTGTTTATTTTGTTTTTAGGCTTGGTGTTGGGGTTAAGGCCAGAGGCTGTTAATCCTCGCTGAAATTTACCGCAGAACCACTTTTTCGGTCAATCCCATTCCCTTGTCTTGATTAGACGACCATCCAAGCCATCCTTACCGCTACTAACACGATCAACATTACATAAATGGAAAGTACCGTAGATTTTTGCTCATATTTGTTGGCAGATGCCCTAAAAAAATCGCCTTAAATAGTTGTCTGCTAGCGTAAGGAAATTTTTGGAAAGTATTAAAAGAACACGTAGTCCGTACAATGCGGCTTATGGTAATTGCCTTTAACTGGTAATGCCAACCATGGTATTTCTCTGCAGGACATGTGAGACCTCAGATAGGAGCTCGGGTAATTTTATGGTCGAGCAGCTCAATCACCAACTTGTAGCAGGAAACAACAATTTAAAATATTCTGCAGTTTACAGGGCTGACGGTCAAGTTATCTGTCAAATGAAGCAGATGCATTCACAGAGAAACGTTTATTAGGTGTCTGACGTTTCGGATAGTACCTTCTTTGATGACCAAACAACCATCACAAACACGCAAATCTAACACGGATGATACAATAGAGGAGAATATGCGAGTTCTAGGAAGCAGTTCAGAAGAAGATGCGATCACTGGATCAAAAGTTTTATTTTCCTGACGTTTCGGATTCTCGAGAAAACCATATTACCAAGAATTGAATATAGCTTATCAACTGGATTCATGTCAAGACTACTTCGTAGTCACATGTCTTTCCTCCAGAGATGTGGAATTTTATCCGGCAGCTACCTCTGGGGCTCCAGAGCTGCATGAGCTGTGGCCCCGTCCCGCATAAAATTTATCTATTCACATGTCCGTAACAAGCTTATTTTCCAATTTTGACCTGCTCAAAAGATTTTTTCTCATCTTTCAAATAGGATTGGCTTTAAGATATCGTATCTATTATATTCACTATTTCCCCAGTGGCACAATGCGGAGGGCAGAGAGCCCTCCAAATGACATTGCTCCCACACCATGACTTTAGGGCTACGCTTTGGGACTTCAACATTCTCAACCATGCTACGACCTGGGGCCCAAATTACGTCATTTTTCGTGTTTGGCGGATGGAACAGTTCATGCGGCGAAGAGGAAATTTTCCGGTCGCTTCTCCTCCACCTTCTGCCCACTTTAAATAGCATCTATAAGATGTGATCTGTGAGCTGGTTTTTGGTTAGTCTTTGGATTTTCTCTCTATGATGGGTGATCGCATCCGAACTTTCACGCAAATAGCGGTGCTTACTGGACGTAGAATCCTTCAGACCTTAAGAATTCAGTTTATTTGCTAGTTTTTTGCTGCTTTGCCTTGGTTTACCGATTGATTTTGCAGTAACGATCGTTTCACTGTAAAGGAACTGTTGAACTGCACAGTGAACACTGTGTACAAAGTTGGCTTACAAATAATTGGCAACAAATTAGGTTGAGAAATCCATAAGTTTTATTGCTGAATATTTACTTATAAAGAACGTATCAAACTTTTAAAAGGTATCAGTTCTTTTGGGATACCCTAGAGTTTCGTCTGCCCAGCTTCAGAGACTGGGCAGTCATGCTCACAGCCCCCATTTTATGCCGCTCGTTATCTTATGTGTCGCCTGTCAATACCAACTATCGGGCTGTGTCCGAACCCGCATCTCACTGTGGTTCGTGTGACTACCACCCTCACTATTTCCTACTTTACTTGGGTCGGCCTGCATCTCACCCTGGCGGACGACGAAGATAAATGGCGGCCCCATTTGCTCCATGCTGTAACTGCCTCCTGACCGGAAGATTCGTAAAATCAGATAAGGGATGACAAATTAGTGTGACAGTTGGCCGAACAGACGTTAGATATCCAGTTTTCTTTTTATCTGCCTCGACGTGTGAGCATCGCATCGGCCCACAATTTAAGCGGTGTGAAGGTTGACTCTACGTCCCATCTGTACGGCATGGGTTTTCTTCTCTCGTACAGTTTTATCGCACAGCTAATGGATGCTCATGCATTCGCGTTTGTAGCTGTCGACCGGTTTCTGCAACATAGATGCACATCCCGCAGATGAACTGAAGTCAGTAGACAATGACTGGATTCTCCTACTTACTACTGGGGTGGTTTGACCGCCTAACTTCTGGACAGATTGTTGAGTTAGACCTGTGAGTAACTCTTATTCTAAGAGGCTGGTGTTAGCTAGGTGTGGTTCCAGAGATTTTCTCCTATGCGGAATGTTTCATCATGACACTGGTCGAGGGAGGACACCATGCAACGTAAGAGTAGAAAAGATTATACCTTCCGCTCAATTACAATCCGCTGCTGGAGAGAAAATGTAACGATCAAAAGAAACACAGATGATAGTAAATTGTACTGTCGACAGTTTCAATTATCATTCTACTTAGCAAACAGGAATGCTGCAGAAAGTTGTGCCAACTCTTTCTGTGCCAGTAACCGACCCCTCTGCGAGCGTTGACTGTTTTCACACAGGGTGTCCTCGGGTGTCCTAGCGCAAACTAACAGTCCCCTATTTGGCAAACAGTTTATAATTAAGTTATGGGGCGCGTCGCCTGTAGGCTTTACAATTTATTTTGGCAACCGTCTAGGTGGTAGCTAACTGCCCTTGTGGAATGCGCTCACGCAGCTGTGAATTGACACACAGGTCGAAATGGTGTGCTTAGAGGTCCAGTCTCCATCGCCTCTACTGGATAAAGTTTAAATGCATGCGGATATTGACGGAACCGCATTCAGTTGAAAAAAATCAGTCTCAATGTCTAGTAATTAGTCTAAACAAACATCTCGAACTCTCTCGCGCTCGTTTGGTAATAAACGGAATTAGACATGTTCCTTTCACTAACCCCTACCCCAGACTTCTTCCTTAGGACTATTCGCCGGATGGAATGTTTAGTTTTGCTGTTAATAAATAATCTCAAAATGAAAAGCACCGGTAGATTTTTTAGATTGGGTTGCCATTTTTTCTGCTCTCAATTCACACGTAAATTTTCGAATGAATAGAGTACGGCTCAGGATTCGTGCAACGTACCGACATTTGCGAAAGATTGATACTCGCTCGCAAATCAGCATTCAGTAAGGTTATAATGCTAGTGGCCATGTAGCCTCTTATGAAGTCATTTAAGTTGTGACATGATGGTGGCTTTGAATGAGCTTCTTTTTGATTGTTAACAAAAAGAATGTACTGAAAAAATTGCCACTTATGTAGTATAAATGTTTATAATTAAATCTGACTGCCCTTAAAAATTCAAAAATATTTTATAGAAAACATAACGAACAAATTCTTTCGTAGCAAATCATACCTCCTTCGAATGTCTAACTCGAAGAAAAGGTATCTTTCGGTTTTAAAAAGTTCCCAAATTGTCGAATGATTTCGAAACCTACCAAATCCTACAAGTGGATTCAAGGTTTACAAACTGCGCGCCATGTACATCCTGTTTAAGAAAAACTACGTTTCTGCCTACGGTCTGGGGAAGAAGTCACAAAGTTTTCATAAAATGTTCAAATAGACGTGGATCCTGCTCTATAACTTTCTTGCCTACGGTTTGAGGAAGTTGTCGCATAGTATTTATAGAATTTCGCAAAATACATGGAATATGCTTTATATATCAGGAGCAGCATCAACAAATTGATAGATACCATGTATTATGTGCATATAAACACCTCACAATCCTAAAAAATTGTAATTGGAAATTTTTCTAGAACCAGAGGATACCCTTTCTTTGGGTATAAAATTATAGAAGTCGTAATTTGCTACCAAATAAGTGCAAGAAAGAACTTTTTCGTGTATGGTTGCCATAAAATATATTTGTATTCATAAAGGCGGTCAAACTCAACGATAAAAAAGCATGTTAGTTAAGTCGGCTTTTTACAACACATACTTTTTGTTAGCGGTCAGAAGGACGCTCATTAAAAATTCGGCATCATATCGTGACTGAAATGACTTCAGACTAGGCTACAGGATAATCAGTATTACCACCTTACTCAATGTCAATTAGTGAGTGAGCATCAATATTTCGCAAATGTTGGCATGTTGCACGAATTCAGAGCCGTACTGTAGATCGGTTGGCATATTTTGTTTATTACATAGGGTGTATGACCCCCATTTACTTGTGCAAACTACAGTAATGAGGTCATCTGCTTTGAGGAAAAACAAATTGCGAGTACTTTTGTCTATTATTCACGGACGCCTGTTCATGATGTAAGTACTCACAGTTTTTGGCCATTATACGCCATTTGCGATCTTCCGATGTTATGTGGTCTGCGACATTTTGGAAAGCGTAGCCACCAGCCGCACCTTGCGCCTTTCCGCCTGCATTTAGTGAATTCCCTTGCTAGAATTTCCTTTGTTTAAGCTTAATTCACCCTTTAATATACACCAACTCCTACCCTTGTATTTGTTTGGACCAAATTATGTGCCCTGCTGTTTCAGCAGGAGCTCTACTGCGACAAAAGCAACGTCTTTTACGTTGAACATTAGGATAGGCCATTTGGCCTAAACACACACACGCACACTGCCACGCGTCTTCCATTTACTCCTGCCATCATCCAACTGAAGGCCGCTCTCAGGAGGCAATTAATGAAAAATGTCAGGAGGAATTAAAATGCGCTGTTTTTGACATGATAGCTGTCTTGGTCGTCAGGGCTGATTAGCCACTAATGGTCGCGGTGGCTGGGTTTGGTCGTTGGGATGGAAGGCTTGACCAACGGCAGGGGGGCTGAATAACGGTAAAAAGGTTCTGGTATGCCAAGAATTAATCAATGTGTCAGCTCACGGTCAAACTTCAGAACGAAAATAGAACGCTGAGCGCAAATAAGTTCCTGCCTTCAGTGTCCATCATGCATTCCCAATTTATTACTGCCGCGAAATGTTGACATTTAATTTGCAGGCCAAATTGCAACCGTGAGATAGCGATTGCTTGACCGTAGGCACAAATAATGGAGTTAGGATCTACATACTTGATTCGCAAGTAAGTAGTAATAAGGCGAGGAATGCAACCATTGCTGGACCCTGAGCCACAGGTGACCTTGCCTTCTTCCACTCCGTACCGCGCCTATTATTGGTTTAAGCCCCCAGCGAAGGCCTGCAAGGGCAATGGGACTGAGTTTCGAGACGAAAAGACGTAAATGGTAGAATAAACTTCTAGATAAAGACAAGGGAGAGGGAAATGGTAATTTGTGCTTTAGTAGGCGTCACCAGCCAGCTATATTCTAACTCAGATGGTGTTCCACCTGCAGCCTGAATCCGCGATCTGATGGTTAAAAGTCCGACACATTAAATACTGCCAAACCTGGGATTGAGTATGGCTGGCTGATGACGGCTAACAGGCCAGAAATGGCCATTCCACGGCCAATTGGCTTTGTCAGCAATGTTATTCTGCATATACGAGTAGCGGGGAAGGAAGGGTTTAAGAATGAACTCCAAGTCTCAATGCAAAAATACGTACCGTACCGTAAACAGTGAGGGCTCCCCTACCTTTAGCATTCCCATCTGTCATGCTTGATGACTTCAGCTACTGATATCATTATGGAAATATATTATTAGAATATGTTATCCGCTGCTTTTAGTTTGTATCATTACTAGCCTTAGCACACTTAACAGTGGCATAGTCACCCTAGCAGCAGTATCCTAATCCGGACTTAGAATAATTTGACACAGCTCTTGATGAACAGAGGTGAGAAGGCGTAAGTCAATGCAAGCCATGGTGTGCTCTGGGCCTCAAACATGTATTTACTTTTAATAGCTTAAATCTACTAGTTGATATCAAAGGTACCTGAGCTCCAGCTTTGAAATTAATCAGCATCACCTCTAACTAATACCACCAGCAGAAATAGTACCAGAACAGCTAACACTCGGCTGCATTGCTGGTTGGTATAAGATGAAATATTACTAGCCGTATCAGTCTCGGCCTCCTTGAGCCTATTTTGACACCTACTGGAGGTGAGGGAGAGTAGGTAGTGCAGTAGTTCCCGCGCAAAGTTTACTGACTGACTGTCACCAACGACTAATTAAGGTGGTGTTTCTGGCTTGCAATGGAGAAAGCGGCCAACATCTGATCTAGTCTAGTCGTCTTAACCCATAGTGAAGCTGAAGAGTGTGGTTGGCTTTAAATACGTCTGCTATCACTTTAAAGCTAGCCCCTGGGCCAGTCATCATCACTGCACCAACCTGTTAGTACATATTGTGGACTTCATCTAAATCGATGGTCGATCACTCATCATCATCATCATCAACATCATCATCATTTTCATCATCAATTTTACAGTAAATCGTACTCCTTCCTCCACGTAAGACAAATTTGTCAACTTTGTTTTCCTGTAAATGTCCTGGTTCTCTTTAAATGCCCACCACTCGGCAAATATATTTACCATAGCTCCAGGTTTCTGAGGGGACTCTCTTTCATAGACAGCCGCGTTACTTTCAACTCACCGTCGAGATCATTTGTACTCAAGATTTACAGTCCTGGAATCAGTGAGTACCTTGTAGCACGCGAGAACAGAAGGCTAGAAAGGAATAAAAACGATGTTTGTTGCATGACTTTGCACAGCACAACAGACTCATGTAAGGTCTGAGTGACTACAATAGCAAGCCATGTATTCTGTTAATCGCACTGACTCCATGAAATATGTCCTACGATAAATGAAAAGATTGAAGTTGTCTGCCAAAGTTCGCAACGGCGCGGGTTTATCTGGTCCACTTGCAGCGTACTTTTTTCTACGATCTCCGGCAAATTTAATAAATTTGAAACTACTCTGACTTAACGAGATGTCCGACCATAAATCACATAGAATCATATGAGCTAAACAAATTGCATGTCGTTGCTATCGGTTCCTGAATGTGAAGGATTTTATGAGGCCTTGGGTGTTAAAAAGGCACTACCATTCGACTAACAGTGTATCGGAATCACTAATTACATATACGAAAAATTATCCATTTATTTCCTTATAGATGGCCAAAAACTATATAAGGTTTCAACTATTCTGAGCGTGGGATGACACCGTAAGCAAGTTCCTATAGAAGGTTTTTTCACTTCGAAGAAAAGCCAGTTCTGATCAACGGTGTCAATTGCGGCTGCCATCACTATAGTTTAAGCATTACATAAGCTCACTTTTTCTAAAACTGGTCTTATAACTTTGTGGTATTTTGCTATTAAAGGCCACTGAGGAAGCATTTTGCGTTCTCAAACAGGTCAATCTTCCATCAAGTTTCAAGCGGGCTAGTTGCTTCAAAATGTTTAAAAAGGTATCTGCCATATAGCGTGAAAAAACAGAAAAATAATTAAAAGGAAAAGCATGTTATGACAAAACTCCATAAATCAACTCTTCTGACAATAATAGCAGATGCTTTCGGAGATTAACTTGATACGAGACGTAGGATTTATCAAGGCAAGTAAGAACTGTTTTTTTCTAGTTCTTTGCAAGAATAATCCGTAAGTTAGAATGATAATAAGCATCGAAAGAGGAATAGTGATTGACAGTCAGCTTGGCATTGGTAGACGCAAGAAGTGACTGTCAGCAATGTCTCAAGGGAGAATTGTGCCTTCTTTGTCACAAAGGGCTAGAAAAAACGTTCGGTAGAGAGCATCAAAGGATTGTTCAGAAAGATCCATGAATTGATTCATAAGAATAGTACCGAACGAGCAAAACAACCCACTACATTGACTGTCGAAAAGAAAACTCTGTTCATCATAGCCCATGCTAAAGGACAGTTGAAGAATTAACTCTTGACGACTGTCTTGCTCAAGCACGTTCTTAGCAGCGCGCACTAGCATACTATAAGGTACCACCTGTAGTTTACGCGAAGGTTAAAATAGACTGCTATATCGCACTAACTTACTGTGCATTTACTGTTTCGCTTGCTCTCTTGGAGTGGGCAATAGTTGTCACATGAGTAGACGCCCAACAAAAATACTACGATATTTGTCATGAACCTAGAATATTTATTCATAATGCATTGTGTCCATAAATTTTTTAATGTTGGCTTTAAAGTATACAAATAAGTTCATATCTATTGCACGATTTATGAGAAATATGTGACCAATCCCCCATTGCATGGAAAGCTGTATACTCTTCCTTAGACAGAGTGTGCGCATGAAATCTTGAAATGTCTTAGCCTAATACATCAAAGTCATCCATTTATTAATGTTGTCTATAAAGATTGCAACATCATCCACATACACTACGAAATTCACGAGAAATATGTCACCTCTTCCTTATACCCTGGAAAACTATATAATTATTTCGCAGACAGCACTTAGGAAACCTATCATTAATGGGCAATCACGAGCGGAATTCAAACTTATTCGGCAATTTGCTTGTACTTTGAAGACAGCAATATACCTTTCTTCAAGCACAGTAGTGGCAGAAGGTTTTAATTTCTACCAAATGAGTACAAACAACAACATTCGTGTATACATTTTCGATAAACTTTATTTGCATTTAAAAGGACACAAAAAATAAATGCGAAAAATGCTAAAAAGGCCAGTCCTTACAGGCATATTTTCGCAAAATTTCCGAAAGTAGCTCATGCAAAAGTCGAAGTCTAGGCTTGAATTTGATATCTTGAGTTCAGATTGCACAAGTATCGCTATTAAAACCATGATGCAGTAATATGTTTGAAGCCACATCCAATTTCACAAATTCGGTCGACAGTTTCTGAAATAGGGAATCCACTGTTGGAACAAATGCAAGAAATGTTGATTCCAGGAATCTTGTGGACACCAACTAAGCTTTTTTATTTATAAGGTCTATTGAGATTCTGGGAGCTAGTCCTGTATGCACAGAAGAACCTCGCAAAGCTCCGCGGTTATTTTTTATTCAGTAAATTTAACTCGCCACGTCCTCTTTTTCTCCGGCAACATTGATATTCACTCTTAATAACTCTCAGTGGCTCTGATTACCCCATTCTTTCTCCACGTATGCCTACACCCGTTTGTGTTGAGAGATGAAGTTTAATCGAATTCCCTAATAAATGATATGCGCGAACTGATCCAATACCTACATAAATAATTATTGATCTGCGAAGACGTTTTCGAACCCAAATGTACGCTCCTCAACAGATCTTCTGAATTCAAGAATTTGTAGACCATAGCCCGCGTGTCTACTTAACCAGACTCTCATTTCGAACGGTAAAATAAGACTTTGAAAACTTATGTATCTTAACGGACGATTAAGTACTTTTAATTAAAATACAGAATTTACATAGGCAGGATTCCTAGAGAGTGAGTCAGTACACTTTAGAAAACTCTTGCAAAAATGAAAATAAATTTTTCGGATTAGACTGCAAGCTGTATCAGGGTACTAAATCATCAGTTGCAAGGCTAGGACAGGTATTTTGAGGGACTTGATGCGCATGTATGGTCCTTCGCCGATAGCCGCACCTTCGAGTTTGAGAGAGTTATATGCTTTATTTTGACAATATCAGTCCAAAATTTTCCGCACAAACCTCCGCTTACCTAAAGAATAAAATAAGGCGCAAAAACTCACAAGACCGAGATATCAAAAGCAATTCATAATCGCACATAACTGCAATTTTCCACATCATAGGTAAATGTCCTAGTAAGAGTCGTTCAATATAGGCTAAATTGAACTGCTTTTAAAACGGCGCAAGCGTTGTGAGTTTGTGCCCTCATGACCTCATTGCATTTCAGATAAACAAAAATGGATAAAAATTGGTTTATAGTGGGTAAAGTAGGCCAACCAACGTGTATATGAGAAAATATACATGGGATTAGAGGGAGGGGAAGAAAGATGTTTCAAACTGAAAAGCCCGCACATGTTAGGTCAAGTAAAACAGTAAAACTGCCGCCGTAAAGCATAGGCAAGCAAAAGCAACCAAAAAGCAATTTCAGAACACCTAACTACTGGAAAACTACATTGGGATTGGGAGGCCTACAGGCAAAGTTAGCGCTGCTTCTAAAAAATGTGGCCAAATCGATCGGGATGCAGTTGCGACTCATGGTTACCCCGAGCTCCGTTTCCAGTAACCTCCCCAGAGAGGTTAATTTCTTAGATCAATAACGCCATTTAGGCAGGTTTTGTTGCCTATTCCATGTGGCAGGAGTGACGGGTAATAGGAGCAGTTCGGTGAATGAGACAGTTTTTTACAATGGAGAAGAAGTAAGAAGACCTAATTGGCCAAATGCTTGATTTTATAGATAAAAAGTCCTGTTGAGGCGTACCTACACGGCCACCATATAAAAGGTGGCCCTGCGATACATTTCCGAAAGGGCAAACAATTTCCGTGTACTAAATCTAAACTGTAACTCTAATCATCCCCAGCCTTAGCCTGAGAGCCCAACTATCGCACTCGGCGAAGTCGACCGCGAGCTTCAGCAAGCTGAAGGCAGATGCGGTGACCATAGCTGTTATATAGTGAAAGTAGACTCGCAGGATCTACTTTGCTCTCTCACCACTCCCACAACTGTATCCGATGTCAAGGCAAGAGTCGAGAAGACTGGAAATGGGTGTGAGCGCAGGCAGCTGGCGCGGCTGACGCGTGTATAAGCAGCACATCATGCTAGGTAGGCTCCCGCGTGCACGGGAACGCCAGAAAGGCCATATAAAGAAGGAGCCATTACAGCCTGACTCTCAGCCTGCTAGTTGGGCACTCCACACAACGAGAGTTATCCCATTAGATGGCAACCCTCTAAGCTGCGGCTTTTAGCGTATCATGAACCGATAATCTACACCCTACAGATAAAATGAGCCCAAACCATAGCCTTTGATATACTACTGACCCGAACCACAATTGTGCACTTAATCCCAACCTTAATCATAACCCCCAGCTTTATAGTCACTCCCACTTTAATTCTAAACGTAATTTTTTTCCGAATTTTGCTCAAAACCACGAGTATTATGGCCCGTTCCTGTTCTCCAGTCCTTTTTAGGATGCAATATATGTCATAACAGATCATTTTGTCCACCGGAATATGTTTCTTTGTCTGCTGACGTTTCGGACAGCTGGACCGGCTGTCCTTTGTCAAAACGTGAACTGAGTTTATCGATCGGCAATTCAAAGTTGTGACCGCACGTTTTGGCCATGGGCTGATCAGCCGACATTCCGGTGAGCAAAAACGATCTATGATTGTTATCGCGGAATCGTTACTAATGGATATATATATATGTAATCCTTAGCAAGTCACTTTGTAGGATGAATAGTTCCCCTCAACTCCAACGCAGGATAATCTGTAGTGCCGTAAAAGGACAATAGGGCCTTTTGGAAGAGGATGCCCGGTGTTATTGAATAGGAAAAATTAAAAAAATTTTATTTTACATAAATGTGCATATCAAAAGTGGTACGCGCACCTCGTTTTTCTACTGTTGCCTCCTGTCGTTAGGCTGAATATTTCGAACCCCAACTCAGCAGGCACTTCCTGATTCAATTTCACACGTTGATGAAAGTTTTCCGATCGCTAACGGAACTCGCTCATCCTATTCTGTCATAGGACTCATTCTCGGGTCCCACCAACGGACGCAGAGCAGCTATTAGTCTAGACAGATAACATTACCAGTCTCGCTGGTTATCTCAACTACAATAATGAGGTCACCTGCGCACGAGGTTTTGAGGGAAGTCAAACCAGGCCTAAATTTCGTGATTGCCTTCCCAAACAGTCCTCTACTTCTGCCTCCGTCACATCAATGCAGTATGAACTGTGGATAAACTCTAAAAAACCTAAATTTTAAGCTTACAAAATCTGCTAAAAACTGCGTGCTGCAGGTAAAAACATCAGGGGGATCGACGCACTCACTTTTGTGAGGTAGTTATGAGCAAAATAACTGCATCAAGAAATCAGAAATCTGCGAACGAGGATCTTTGGAAAGACGAGCTCGCAAGTGGGATCTCGAATTTGAGCCACCACTCATTCTTCTGTCCATTAGCATGTCGAATGTCTTATATGTTCCTCGGTTCTGCCCTCTGTAATCGAATTTTCATCCTACTTTGGTTATAAAAACTACAATAATGAGGTCATCTGCGCACAATGCTTATATCGCGTTGAAAAGACAATTCGCAGAAATTCCCATTGATAATTTCACAGGATAAACAGGCAAAAATACGTTCGCTTTAAAAATATACTTTATTTATATATTTATTCATAATTATATTGTTATTAACTAAATAAGCCATGCTGATCAGATTCCTGACCCCGATTGCCCCACCTCCCCTAACAACTGCACTTCTTTTTCTACCAACCCGCTCTAGTTATAAAGTAAATAACGATATAAATGTACATGCTGGACAAGAATTTATCGCAAACAATTATCTGTTCACCAGTTGATTTCCTAAATGAAAATTCGCATACAAATTGTGCAATTTATTCACCGATGAATGCTAGTGATGTCCATCATTGCAGTTTGCAGCTATTATACGTCGTTTTTCATTTTTTGTTCTTATTTGTTTTGTCTGTTACTTTTTTTCCACGGCAAATGCATTTTATTTTTCTGAATAGCAAAAATGTGACCTTAAAAATAAAGCGTCCTTTTTTCCTCTCGCTCTCTATTTAACCCGCTAGTTGAACGCAGGAAAATGTGAGTACCGACAGTTTTAAATTAGTTTGACATCAATTCCTCCTCCTGTGCTTTTTGAAGAATGGTGTCAAGAGGGAGTGGGATATATAATGTAGCCTGCTGTCAAGCACACTAGGCTACTCTTCTCCCAAAGATGCAAGAGCAGTCCCGGAAGGGGAAAACGGATAAAGTCACGGAGGTCGAATGACAGGACAGTTAATTTAGGCTAAGGATGCCAGAGAGAGAGAGACGACTCATAATTAAGTAAGGGTTAGGGTAAATGCAGACGCACTGTGTATGTGTGTGGGCGCATTCTCAGCCATAGCGACTTTGAGGGAGGGGGAGGGAGCTCTGACTGCAGCACACAGCGTGGTTGCAGGCGTAGAAACCCCCCCCCGAATCAGCGGACCACCCGGCCAGGCGATTTTCCTAAAAATCATCCTCTCATCCTCATTAATTTTTGTTCACGCTTTTGTCTAGTGTGTTTTTCAGAAAAAAAAACACTTTCTTTTGCAAAGCCAGCCGCAGTCTCCGAGAGATTTCGCGTCCAGCAAGTATTTGTTTTACAAGTGTCTGTTCTGACTCAGTAGCCTACAATTTTGGGTCATTAAGTCTCTCCGAGACGTTTTTGTCCGAATTGGGCTTTTAAGGAAAGAACTTGTTTTTTTCGGTGGATACGCCTACATCCACCGACGTTCTCTATGTACTGCATTCAGCTGCTCTAAAGTACAAATCTCACCATTTTAACAAACGTTTAGTATATGAGGCAATTTATGCAAAGTCATGATCGAAATGGGACTTGTTAGCATAAAAAATAGTTGATAACGTTATTTTGATCTTATGAATGGATTTGATTCCGAGGAAGCCTTTTAGCTAGCAAAATTGCATGAACAGTTTCGTATATTTGAGAGTAACAGACAGAATATGGCGAAATCGTTAGGCTTCCTGATACCAAAAATATTTCTTACGGTATTTAGTAAGATAACCACAACTTTTACATTGATAAAAATCGCATGAAGCCAAATTTAAGGAATCACATTATTTTTCAGAATCAAGTAGCAGTCTCAGTTTAAGAACTAATTTTTTGCCAAAGTCAGGAATTTTTCACAAAACGCAATAAGCAGTTTGTGAACATTTTTTGTATGCAGCATCGATGACGTGGGAGAGTAAACAATAATGCATATATTTTATCATGCACATGAAGGAAATGAACCATTCTTTTAAATCTGAAGCATCTGAGAGGATAATGTTTCTACAAAGTAAATTCCGCCAATACGTAATTCAGAAATAGAACAGACAAAATATTGATTGTCTTTAAAAAAATATTGCTATGTATTCTGCCAGTCTTTTTTGCATTCCAAATCTTACAACGTAGTCTAAAAGTAATAAAATATTGTAAAAAATACCCAAATGTAAAGTGAAAAGCGAGCTCTTTCAATTCCAGCCAAATTTTATCAATTATTTTCAGGTAAATTAAAAAACAATTGTCAAAATTCTCCATCTTAACTTTAATAGTACATTGGTAAAAGGTAACATGCACAGATATTTGTCGGTCGAATATCTTGCTAAACTTCATTTGAAAGAGCCAACCTCTTATGATTTAAAAAAATATTAAATTTAAGCGCAATAGTCTCAGCCTTTGGTTGGGGACGCTCTTTATGCTGAATGAGAAGTTTTTTCATTTTGCACATTTCAGAAATATGGCTTACCTAGGAATGAATATTAAAGTATTCACACCTTTGGGAAATAAGTTTAAGAAATGTATTTCATAAAAACTTTGACATAAATATTAAACAGAATGTGTATTGATAGAAGAAAGGTTCAAAACACATCGTCGAAATTTAACCGGAATTTAACAGAAGATCTGTAAGAATTTGGTATCTAATACCTGAAATATGTACACAAAAACTTAAAGCAACGATTCCCAGGTGCAAATTTAAAAATAGCAATAGCAGCAAAAGGATTCATTGGATCCAAATCATTTTGAGAGAGCACTTCAGTTGCTACCTCTCTTTGCGTAACCTGAATCACATAAGATAAATTTATTATTATTACAAATTGAATTTATACAGAGAACTCGATATTAACACAAGATCATAAGACGTGACCAAGTGGCTCATCAATAACATAAGAAGTTTAAACGCTATGGTCAGCAAAAAGCCGGAACAAAAGCGTCTGAGATAACAAAATGGGAGAAAAAATTGTTATCTCAGACTTTTTTTACCAGTTTTGTTGCTGACTATAGCGTTTAAGCTTCTTATGTTATTGATAAGCCACTTGGCCACGTCTCTCTCGAAACGATAGGGATCCAATAAAACATTTTGCTGTTATTGTTATTTTTAAGCACAAAAACTTGACAATTAAATAATTGTTACCAATCAATTGTTCCTCATTTTAATTTTGACGTTATATTTAAAAAGATAAAGTGCGCAGATATTCGGCAAGTAAGTACCCAATTGCAGCGCCTTGTAACGAGGTACTCGATTATTCAGCTTTTTTAAGTTAATCTTTGGCATATCATTATCGGTCGTTTGTTGCGAACGCCATTTTTGTTCTGCAAAAAGTATTGGTATTTAGGGTAGTTGAGTCATATGACCCACATAGTTCTTTTCATACGAACTTATATTCAAAAACCCACGACTGTGGTGAGGGCTTCTAAAGATAAGCATATCCCTGAGGTTTGAAAAACAAGCCAAAAAGCATCTACATTTGTCAAAGAAAGCTCGTAAACATTGAACATTTAAAGGACACTCTGAAACTAATAGTAATTCAATACCTGGAGTGTGCACCCACCGATAACGTTATGGGGCATGCTTGGTTCTTTATATATTGTCTAGCTTGTTTTTCTGCAGCAAAGCTATTCTCAAAATGCAGGTATTTGGAAATCATATGCAAAACAGTCATCAGCCAGCTAAACCCAACCCCAAGGGCAATGAATTTCTGCCTATACTACGTTAGCCGTTGAGCGGTCGCTGTTCGGCCCGATAGCCAGTGCCGAGGCACAAGCAACGGAATGACTGCGTTCCGTATCGATTGGTGAGGACCTATATATGATTGTACATATTCTGTACATACATATTCGAGGAAGTCTCATTACGTTTTACATTATGCCGATACACCTTATTGCAAAGGGATTAAGGCTGAGCCGGTTAAACCCTAACTACTGCAATCTTCCGGGCTCGGTTCCTTAGAAGAAGATAGAAGTCGTGGAAGCCAAGGTAGAAGGAGATTGTATTCTGTACAGAATAAGTAGAAGAAGAATTAACAGAAGGGTTGACTCAGCCTGGGGTGGAGTTTGAAAATGAGGAGCGAGGGAGAGAGCACCGCAGCCTCGCGTCCGCCGCACACCCAGGCGAAAGGCCGAGTGAGTTTCGCCTTGCCTGTTGAATGGGTTTAGCGTGAAGTGTGTTTCTGCCAGCACTGGCCACAAATCGGGCGCATACCATTAATCAGCGATGCGCAAAATTCGATTGACTGATTGACTAATTTGACTGGCAATTCACGCTTAGTAGATCAGTCATCACAAGTGGCGAAGCGAGTCTAGTGTGAACCAGTAATCAGCGATGCGCCAAAAATCGATTTACTGGCCACGTTGACAGAGCAGACAGAATGAGTGATCATGGCACCGCTGGGGGGGGGGGGGCAGGCTCCTACAACCCTTTCTAAGGGAATATCTTCATGATTTGCAAATATCATTTTCTATCGTGAACAATATTTCAACTTGTATTCATTTCAATTGCATTATCCTCACACTTGGGTTTCTTGACTTTATCTGTTATTTCTCTCAGCAACCTTTAGGTGGGATAGCTTTTCTGACGGCCATTTATCAAAATGATGCCTATGTGGACAACTGGCATTTGAGCCTTTCCTGCTTCTATAGCGTACAATTTTTGCGCTGGCGCCATTTTTTAAAGTGGAATTCTTTGAAAGATGCTGCGTCATTATTTTTTCTTTTCATGACCACTGTTTCCACTATCTGCAACGTTCTGTAATTCTTGCCCTTTTATGGAAACCGTGGACTAGTACTTCATTTTCAACACTTACTCAGCTTGTACTTTTGCCAGACTGTAGGTTGGGTTTGGCTAAAAACTAAAGCCCGTCTTTCATCCTTTCTCTCCTCTTCGGTCTTTGCTTTACCGGTCGAAATCTGGCTAGCATTTAATTACCGATTTCATGTACGCATAAGGCAGGGTATGTACTTTTCCCTGCAGACGTAGCCTCTTTGCCTACCTCTAAACTCTAATCATCTTAAATTTCCTGTGGTCTTAAGGAATTAAGCTCTCAACATGAAAACTGTTTAATGTTTAAAACGGTGAACTGCCCCATGTTTAGATTTTTTAAAAATATTCCCAATGATAGTTGGGGGATGGTTAGTATGAAGATTTAAGGCCGGTAAAAGAAATCCATTTTAGGCTATACATGCAAAATCGATGTTATTGTGAAGATCACACCCTTGGAAGGGATGAAGCTATAACTTGTATATAAAGAAGACGATTAGTTGAACAGCGAAACAAATCGGCTATTATTCTGAGCCTTAGAACCCGTGCAGGCATTTTCCGTCGGAAATAGCAGCAACAAATGACATTACTCACATGGGACACTAGCCAATCAGTTTAGAGCTGACTGCTTATGTCTCTCCAAGCCGGCGTCTTTGGAGATTTATCCAATGCACAATTCTCTCGTTATTTCCTGCTGTATCTGCCCAGGTATAGACGACCTCTTTAGGTTTTAATGACCCTGTGCTTGGGCCTGTCACCGTTTGCGTTCACATTGTCTGACCATCGGAGCCTTAGGTGGAAAGGTGGGGGTGAAGTAGATTCTTCGCAGGTCGACTTTCACGTTAAACTAATTTTCTGACAAGTAGATTTCCCAGGTCCAATCCACGGGCGCCACAGTCGAAATGTCCAAGCCCCATAAAATAGGGCTTCTGGAAGCGAGAGAAAACGAAACGGTCAATTCAGGTTGACTCCAGATCAGCCATGTAAAATTCATTTCCTGACATCCTCAGGAGCAAACGCAAGTCGACTTCAAAATTTTAAAATTAATTATTGAAAAAGAACAGGATCCAAAAACTATTTACTAATTCAAGAAAAGTAATTCTTTTGGAAATATGGTAACTTTTTTCAGTAACTTGTTGACGTCAGATTCCTAGGTCGTCGTCACACTTCAGAAGATGTGCAAGGAACAATTAAAATTTCAAAAATGCTGGTACAAGAGTTCACTACACATCTTCTCAAGTCTGACGACCAACTGGGAATCCAGCGGCAAAATTTACTGAATAAAGTTACTTGATTTCCCAAAGAACGTCTTTTCTTGAAACTGAATTTCTTGGGTTGCTCGCCTTCTAAATATTTACTTTTTTATATCATTTTTACACCAAAGGGAAGGTACTAGGGGGACAATAACGCAGGGGACAACTTCGCGCAGAATGACTCTGGAAGCCAGGCAGTTCAAATTACCGTGAAAACCTATCAAGTGTGATTAAAAAAGGAAAGAGTATGGCAAAAGTCGGTTATGTGGGAAAGGAAGGAGGTGTGAGAGAAGGGGAGAAGGAATTAGGTTACTTCCACCATTGATCCTTACCACGGCAATGCAAGGCTGATCACGTGATCCGGTTGCTTACACAGTTCTGGTTTGCTTCTCCATATTGCAGCGGCCTCTGCAAATCGCAGGAGGTGGTCGAGATTTTTAATGGATTAAAATCACGAAAGTTCAAAGTGCAGTTTTAAAATTTTTTTCACTGGTATCACTTGATTTTCGGAGGAGGATAGCTCCTGATATGTTACTGGCTCTCTTTTGCGTGAACATGATTTTGTGAGAAAATTTATTTTTCACATATCCTTCGGACTCTGTGTCGCACTCATCTATGGGCTTGGTTATTGCATTCCTTATGCGACAATCAGTCACACTTGTTCAAAAAGCTTTGAATCCCCTGAGATTTTCCTTTTGTTGAGAGTTGCATTCAGATCGAGCTCGTTAGGATACCTCAAGTGTGGAATGGTTGAAAAGCAAAGAAGGATTCTGTGAGATACGAAGTAGTCCGCTTGGATAATAGAAGGTGGACGTATCCCAATAGTTATAAACAAGTAAATAATATAAGGCGTGGATGGCCAAAGTGTTAGGGATAATTTAATTGAGTGTAGAGTAAAATGTGAGTACTATGTATGTGACTCCCAGACGAGTGCAGTCCAGCCATGAGCGGACCTGAGTCCAGAATCGCATTTCGGTGGGTGTATTTGCAGGGTCAAGATGTTTGGCAACGACCCTTAGGTCGCCGGTTTCGGGAGTGTCTGAGCGTGTGCAGTCACCACATATTAAGGTCCCTTGTGAACTGGTCTTGGGCAGTGGTTGGCCAGTAAGGCCATGCTCGCCCGTTACCTTGACTGTAGCTTTGACACCGTCTGGCGCACACGCGCTGGTCGACACGAGAGCCAGACATGCGGGACATGCCCCATAGACGTACGAGCAAAGTCTGGGTTAGACTACAACTTCGCTACAATTCTTTCAACCATCCCTTAAGTATGAGCAGCCTTTTTGCTAAGACACCTCAAAGTCCACTTTTTCCAATTGCACTGACTCATAAAACCACACTCCATCCACCAAATTATTAAAGGTTTCCTCCATTTGATTTTCTTTCAAATTCAAATCTATATTTCTTCTTGTGAGTAAACCTGCTTCATTCGGATGCTTATTTATTGCTGAGCTGTTTAGGTTTGAAAGTAAAGCCGAGTGCAGTGCGTTCCCAGCACTGATAAACCGTTCAGATCTTACCGGTAGACACCAGTCTTATAATGGGAGGCTGTGTTTTATAGCGTTGTTGATACACGGTCTGCTTTGATTAGAGCCCATTAATACAAAAAACAGAATCAAATTGACATTTCAGTGGACAATGGGCTTTTTTTTCAGCCTTAATAAATGCACCGGCGAGCTCTGCGATGGACTAACTGAACTTCTTACGAATAGTTGCAGAAAGGTTTCAGCGAAAAGAGAGGAAATCCGATTGGGATGTAGACCTCCATAGGCAGACATGCCAACCGGCATGAATGAAGTGACGTTCATCATACGCCAACATACTAGAGTATTTGGTCGAGTTCATCAGAGAGTTGATGTGTTTCACTCCTAAAGAGACTGAAGAACGCAGAATTGGAAGAAAAAGATAGTGCAAGCAGCAAAGTGTAGAATTAATAAATTAAATAAAGCAAACCACCTAAAGTTGCTTGGATTCGCAGTTGAACACCGCAAAAAAGACATAAGTCACAGGTTTGTACAAATGAGCATTGTAGAGTGATAAATGAAGAAACCTAAGAAAAACACCGGGCGGATTTATTGTGTTGCTGATGTTTTTAGAGAGCTTGTACAAATCCCTAGTGTAAAAACATTTTATGCGGCACATATATCAGACTGCCAATACTGCGAAAATGCCAGTCCTAAGAAGTAATTGACAGGAAGTAGATGTGATTGCTGGGACGGTAATTGTAGTTACTGGCCGACAACTCTCAAGTTGCAACTCATTTGGCGAGACGCACATTCAAACTGGATGAAACCGACTTTCTCGCAAGGGGCTACAATCGTATGAGTCGTGAAATACTTGAGTCTTGGTTTGCGGTACTCTAGTCTATAAACAACTGCAGCGAACTGCCTAATCCATATTCGGTGCTGAGACTTAATTTGATCAAAACAAGTCACCATTTAGTAGCGCATAAGGCCAACGCGCCGTCTACCGCCGGCACTAGGGAGTCAGATGGCCGAGTAATCATCACGTCCAATTCTGTTCAATTTTAGTAGGTTACGGTCTGCACGATGGTCATCAAGCACACGCAGGCAATTATTCTTGATAGGTGAGTCGTTATTTGTCATAAGCGCACAGTGACATAGTGACTGTGTCCTATAAATATTGAAACTCTCTGAGCATGAATCACCCGTTTCTACTATTGTCGCTGATGCGGGATTAGCGACGAATTTTGAATTTCTGTCTCAGCGGTCTAATCTACCTGTTTTCTTTAAGTTTATTGGTTTTTTTGTTAACGTTGGTGGCTGCTTTCTTTATACGACATCCTGTTTGATGGAAAGTGGCGCCGGGATATGTCTGCTCCACTTTCTTAATTTTCTTCAATTTTTAAAACAAATTACCCAAGGGTCAACGATTCACTTTGATTGGAACTGAAAGAACTTACTAAACTCTCTATAATGGATTATTTTCCACCATAACGGATTGCTTCCAGTATCTTTTATCAGCTTGTTAATGCCAAAAATGCCCATGTATATTGCTATTTTTGAAATAATAATTATTCGTTTCTTTGTTCCGTTTCTAACTAATGCACAAGTGGAACACATGGTCTAGAAAATGTATATTTCTACATGATTTACATGCAATAAGACCTGTTTTACATTAGATTAATGGTAAAATATGTGGACGCTTTGCTTATTTGCCAAGTGGGGCGCTGCCATTAAACAAAATGCGAACATAGCGTGTTTGTTACTGCATTTGTGCAAAAAACATTAATCGTTTATTGTTCCTCAACATGGCCTTAGTTGCATCTGAAACATTTTGGTCAAAATTGTCCGGTTCTGGAAGGCAAATATTTTACACTCTTTTTACTTATTTTGGATTTTTTTTCTTATCTTAATGCATATTTGTCAATAGTTTGGTTCTGTCATACTTAATGACATAGGAAATGCCGTTAGTATGAGATGACTCCCTAATTTGCCAAACATAGTACACAGTTCCCTAAATAAACTTAAATAAAATGCGATTTCCCTGACTAAAAGGCATTCACAGGATTAAATCAACCCAGCAGATCAAAATAACCTGACCAAATAGATGTTAAATTACGCAGTTAAATTTCATCATGACTCTTGCATGCAGTACTCGACATAAAGTAGTTTAAGGTATAGCCTCTAACTTTACAGCTGATGTTTATGTACGCGGGTTGGTAATTCCTGTCCCGTTTCCTTACATTCTCCAAAATCACAACTAATTTTGTAGCTAGCCTCAAAGCTTTCGGCGGAGGGAATTATCCCCTTAAGTTATATCAAGCAGTGACGAATTTTTGCCTGAGTTCGATGGGTTTTGCCTACTCCAATGGTTTGTACTGGCCGAAGGGCTGTCTCGGAGACTTCTTTTATGCAGAGAATGTCCCTCCGGAATTCAGGTTGTTACACTTTTGTCCATTGTCCGTGTTTGGCTTTTTTGATAAAATTGGTTGGGCGTTCATCAGCTCGGGAGAAGTTATAACGTTATTGTTGTTCAGTCTTTTATAGGCTGGCGTTCCTCAATAGATTTATAATGTTTGAAGTGGATAAGAAACACAGCTCCATTTCCGAAAGGGATGATAGATGCTCTGGAAGTTGAGTATTTGCTTTCTTTTCGTGGATTTTCTAACTACAGTAGTTTGCAGTTGCCAAGTTTCATACCGGCGAACAAGAACGTCCAGAAAATTTAAGATGTTTTGGTTTTCATTGTGAATTGAATATTCTCCCCAACCGAGTCTACTAATTTTTTAAAGCTCTCAACCTCAGATATTTTGACAAGGACGAGAGTGGAGGATGGACGCTGAAAGGTCAATTACGAGACTAATTTGTCCCGTTTTGTCTTGGGGTTGCCCCTCGAGCCCTGGCAGAAGCAGTCCCGTAGAATTAATTGAAAAGTTGCTTGTAGTTCTGGGGGTCCACTTTTCGGATAGAAGTTGTCTTCAAAAGCAACGTAGACTGGAAAAGCACTTTCTGGGTTATTAACCACATCCAGGCAGCCAAGTAGTAAACCATTCAGGCAGTGAACCACCCGGAGCTGGAGCCAAGGACCTGGTGATTAGACGCCCAACGCTTCAAACATTTGGCCACGTGCTCGTTGGCATGCCGATTTCGAGCATTGCGCGTAGTGCACTATCCAAGAATCGAGCGTTAGACTCCTAGTGAATACGTAACGGATTCGAGCGTCTCTTAATACACCACCTGAGCTTGGAAATAAATTGGCTGATGAAAGCTAATAAACTAGAAACTGCCATTTCAGCCTCTTTTTGTGTTTTTTCTCCTACAAGGACGCAATTTTTATCAATCTGAAATCCCAGATCTTTAATTGATAGATGATCAACACAAAGCTTATGATTCACTCAGGGACCACCGCAGCACTCAGACCTAGCAGAGAGGAACCAATAGTAGAGAATATTCGAGTCCCAGGAAGCAGTTCACAGGTAGAAGATGCGATCACTGGAACAAGAAATTTATTTGCCTGCCGTTTCGGATTCCCTCGGGAGTCCTTAATCATAAATGATGATAATATAGGCATGGTCATGCGCAGATGAGGTTAATACATGCAAAGGCTGCACGGTGTTAATAGTTCCTAGTGGTCATCCGCGTGTGTGTGATAATTGTTCACTTCTGTAGCCACCGCTTGAGTCTTAATTGATGCGGTACTGGCTTGACACTTCGCGTTCTACTCACTAATTGCCACAATTGCTATGTCAACGTCAGATGCGGCCCCGATAATGGCGTGAAAATTATGCTCGCTGTCGTCAGAGTTGTTGTTGCGTCCAGCCTTTCCCACGTGACTGATTCTCTTGCTCAGGAAACTTCTCAGTACACCGTATGGGAACGCCAAGTCGTTGCGCTTGCTGATGGACTGAGGGCCTGAGAACCATGACTCCAGCAGCTCGCGGCTCACGCGTTTGTCACCTCTTGCGAGAATGTCGGCCTCGTCAAACTTGAAAATATGGCAGGGTCCCGTCGAGTGAGCTGCAACCTGGGAGTTGGCGCCTTTCTTTCTCACCACCGCTGCATGCTCGGCTATTCGCGTCCAGAGTAATCTTCCTGTTTCTCCGATATAGTTTCTTTGTCCACAACTGCACCAGATCCGGTAAACGACTCCAGCCGTTTCCTCCCATTACAGTGGGTTTTTTAGTCTCATGATCCGGCGCCTGATGGTTGATTCTGGCCTGTGCGCAACTCCAACTACAAGTGGTGGGAGAAAACTAATAAGAATTCCTTTGCTTTGTTTACATAAACCTTCACATAATGTGGTAGAAGTTTTCCAGCAATATCGCTTTTGAGAAGTTTATTTGACAAATATAGGCATGTGATAATTCGTCCTTGGACCTGTACAATTGCATAAGCAATAAGAATAGGAGAGTTATACAGGGTTTAATAAATGTCTTATGATTAAAACCAATTGTTTGCACATCGCCCGTAGGGCGAGATCGGCATGTTAAGGTCACTGGACACGCCGGGACGGGAACAGGATAGGCTGTAAGTAGTAGTCATGGGTCGAGTGTATGGGGTGAAGATCACTGTCATGTGCACGCAGTGAACAACTTCACTTTTCCCTTTGATCTTTTTATGATCTTTTGGCGCCTCGCATACCCTTCGTTATACTTGACGTTTTTTATATAGCGATTATTGACTCTTCCTAGGACTGAGATTTGTCAGATTATTCTACATGAAAATGGATGCCGAGGACTAGATATCGAACTCTCTTGGAGACTTCCAAAAAAACAACAACTAAAGGTGCTGTTTGATAATTAGGAGAGGTTTAGTTTCTGTTCTAATCCAGGTTCATGATTTTAGCAAAAACTACGATTTCTTCTTAAAATAAATCGCAATATTCAGGGAAATTGGAATTTCACGCACAGAGACTTTACGATCTAGAACAAAAACTTAGGTTATATTCCCAACTTTACGCTGGCAATTATTATTCTCAAGAAATAAGATTATAGCTTCAATGTTTCCTGGATGCTCATCAGTATACGTGACATTGTTTATCGTTATCTTACTGAGTTATAGTTTGTCTGCTTTTTACACAAGGGCTTAGTTTTGTTCGTGTTGGGGTAGCAGTCACTTCAAAAGGCTCTTATTCGACAATAGCGCTAGAAAGTCTGACGTATTGTTCATGAGTTCCTTCTAGTTTCAGGGAAGTGTTATTTGCGTTCTCAGGGAAAAGCCTAATTGCATGCTTCCGTGTCATAGATTACTAGTACGTTGGAGAAAATCATTACTTATCTGCTGCAGAAATAATGCATCCGCTCTTAACTGCAAACGACTTACCATTAGCTTCGAATCAGTGTTTAAATGGGTTCAAAAAAATCACCAACTGTCAGGCTTTTGCGCACCAGATTCCCTCTCAGATTTACGCTCACTCAGTTTTATCATTGTTCTAAAATTTCCGTTTCTATTCAGAACTCTAAACGCCAAATTTACATTGTTGTGAGCTCAGGGAGTGTTTTTTGAGCTGATTGTTCCATTTGCTTTTAAATGCGCTGGAGGAAAATATATCATGGTGATAATTTCATTCTCAGTAACTTCTCACTTTTATTTAATGTCGGCCTCTCATCAAGCAAGACTGCGTTGCAATAATCACATCATTTACATGATTATCTCTTCTAAAAAGCAACCCACTCGCACACCATTATTACTATCCTTGACGCTGCCTGAATTAAAGAATTGCCGCAATGACTTCTGATTGCATAGGCTGAATCGGATAGCTCGGATGGGAAAGCTTATTGCCATACACTTCATGGTCGTTGTCTACTGAGCAGGACGGTAGTTTTCTCATTCAAACTCAACGAAATAGTAGGGCACTTTTTCTGCAATTAGTAAAAAAAATTATAAACTACACCACAGCAGTAGAATTGTGGAAACGTTCTATCATGGTCGCCATTGTGACGTTTCCCGATGGCGCCTTTGGTCCGCCTAACACTTTTGTCAATCACTATTTAGACGTGTTTAACTCAGCAGTGGGCTTCCCGACGCCATGATATCGATCGATAATTTTTGTCTTCATCCCCTATTCGCAGCTCAGGCGTAGGCAAAGGCTTCGAGCCCGAAATAACACTCAAATGGGCTGGCACACTAACTGATGACATCGATTGCTCCCACTACCTGCTTGCAAGCTCTCTTGTTGCAGTACATTCTATCCAAGTAGCTCAGACTTGAAATCTGAATTGACAAACATATATTTTTGCTACTTCCACATCAGACTGCTCAAATGACATGGAAAATGAACTTGTGGATTATCAACGGGGTTTGCACGCCTCGGGCGAAGCGTTTATCAACTTTTTTCCACGTCGCCTTCATGACGGAGCCAGCGTTTTAAAGACACTGGAGTTGGGGCAGAAAGTTCTGGTCAGGCTGTGATTGGAGGGTGTAGAATTTATCAGAGGGCTTGGTGCAGCGTGCGATCAACACCTGAAATCAGCCAGGGAAGACAGACCACCTGTACCAATATATTCAGGTAACAAAGCCTTGCATTGAATGCCCTGACTGACTCAGCTGTCGCTGGTACTCGTATCGATTAGCCTTGCAAAATGTTACCTTAAAATTGATCGATTTTACCTTTTGCCAGGCCAGCCACGCAGGTGTTCGTGTAACCCCTTTCCCAGACACCGCCCTGAAATGTTACTAAACTCCACGCCACAAGCGCATGTCAATAAGTTAATTGCATAGGAATGTTGTCCGTCAGGCAGTCAGTGTTAAGCCGCCTCCTCCTAACAAAACGAAGTAGAGTTTGCGAAGTAAAGCGTAAGTTCGGCTCACGGGAAGCGCTCTTGAGAGCTGTCATTTTACGCCGTCTTAATTACTTGCTCGCTGCATATCCTAGAAGGGCCAAGCTTAGAGATAATTCTTGCTTTTTTGCTGTTGCTATAGCGCATTTTGTAACACGTTCACTAATACTCTAGGCAGTTAAGCTCTCTGGACGACCATTTTCGCGTTGTGCGTTCTGCAACAACTGATATTCTGTTTCAGTCGTTTCAAGACAGCAGATACTTCATACTCTAAACCACCAATTCTTGCAACAAATCTTATTTCATACTTCTAATAGCCAAAATAGCTCGCCAAGTTTTCTTTTTCAGGAATACCTTGCGTTGAAGAGGCACATCTTCCTGTAATCGAGGAACGTGATTTCGTTATTCGCTTTCCGCTAACTAGGCAGCAAACTAATGCAAAATTTGCGCTGGTTTAAATCTCGGAACTAGGTCGTCCATGTCAGTACTTTGACTTAGCAGGTTCTAATCCAACACCAAACTGCTCTGCTTATCAAGGGCTACGTCTGCCGTTTTGGGAAGAGAAAAGCTTGCACCTGTTTCAGGGATAGCCCTGTAGGGTTACTCTTAGTCGCCCCTAACTGGGTAATGCTCTTCTGCGCATTTTAAGTGATTCAACCGTGTACGCCATGAAGAGTGTGTTCACAGCTGTTGAGACCTTGATTTTGGACTAAATGAATAAATGTTAAATATCAGATTAATCAATTTGGGACTAATCTGACCATATAATGTCGGCAGGTTCAGTCAATAAGACAGCATTTTAGTGCATGTTTCGCTTGAATTACGCAGTTAGCTCTTATTTATGAGGGTACGCAACGTCGGCTTGTTATGTGGATGGTATGGCCTGAAAAGATCCCACAAAGTGGTTTACGAAGCTGGGTTAAACGATTTGGCGCTGCTTTCTACAGCGGCAAGCCGTAGTATTCAAAAATTGGAATTCTACTAAACAGTGTCTCAGTTGAGAGGAATAAAATTAGGATATATGCCTAGTAGGAGTTGTCAATGTATCATGTAAGGGAGATCCGAACGAAAATCCTGGATAGACTCAAAATGCCAAGTTGCATTACATTTTATCAAAACTCCGAAATGTTCGATGGGGAACTTTAGATGTGCTCAGAAATGGAATGCAATCAAGTACAACAGTCCACTCAGTTGTCAATCTCCAGGAGCAGCGCAAAAAGCTAGAACTCACCATAGCTTAGGCCAAAGTATGGTTTTGTGCTTGCAGGTTGTGCGTAAATCACACAGATCTTGTTACCAGAAACTCTCGGTGGCCTAATAAACAAGTCATTATCACGAAAAAACAGAAAGATGACTTAAAGATATTTCATTCAGCTGTTAAGCTGTTTCCACAGACCCTACTCCAATTTAAACAGGTACTATGCGGGAAAATAAATATTAAGCTCTTTTATAGTTACTACCAGACCTCAACGCTGAAGCCATTTTCACGGAAGAAGTGTGGGGGTCCAAGCGCCCAGCCCAACTGCTGTCTTCGTTCGCCAAGCCCTGCACGCTGCGCGCTCTTGTCCTTTCTCAGGCTCGCTGTACACTCGCCACGCCTGCGCTCGAAGCTAACCGATACAGCCGTTTCGTTTGATTGGCTGCAAACGACAGAACATTCATCCCGCAGTCAAGGCTTCACAACAAACACAACTTCACGGACACACCTGGCGTGCAGTCATAGCTAGCAACGGGCGCGTGACGCAGACTTTGGACAGTTTATTTTGTCGCGGTAAAGCTTTTTCAGCTTTTGTGTCTTCCTTGACTTGTGATTTGAGGAACCGTTTTTTGTCGACATCAACAACTTTCTACAGTAATGTTAATGATATTTTTTAATTTTATGGCTCCTAGATGTCCACGGAACATCCATTTCCACTTATCCTGACGTTCACTTAAGAAGGAAGGTAGAAGACAGGGACACATTGGATCCAGTTGTGGAAACTATGAGGTCTTGGTGAAATTCTTAACCAAGACGGTAAAAGGACGGGTTTGGTGCAGCCAATGCTCAAACAACCTAATAAACGAAGCCCCACCGGAGGCCCTATGTTTAATCACACTTGGGTCAAGTCACTCACCCTACAATTACAGTTTCCTAAAAAGCAATCAAGAATATACCAGGTGGCTGCTGGGCTTGGTATGGTTATTATAGTAATACCTCAAAATGATCAACCAACAAGACAATATTAACTTCGGAATAAAGACAAACTCCAGGGTATGCATGCTAAGTCCTGCAAATTCAGAAGGAGAGCCAGTCTTCCCACCCGCACAACGAGTATAATAAAGTGCATTTCCGCATGCAAAAAATCCAAATTATTAAGATTAAGGGACCAAAAGTTCACCGAATTCCCAGCACAGAAATTATCCGAAACGAATAAGACTTTATAATAGCACTGTATCTCCTCAGTCTCATGGGGCATGGCATAGAAGTATATAAAAATACCCTGGGATAACGTGGTAGGATAAGTATTAGTAAGTTATATTTTTAGGCATTTTTAAAAATCTCAGTTCAAAATTAACAAAATAGAGCCTCTACTGTACATACTAATCTCCTTAGCTCTTATATACCAAAATAACTTTGATAGGGATTTGGTGGATTTAAATAATTCGATTGACCCAATTGTTAAAAATTTGCGGCCTCATTTGGAGTCGAACCCACACAGCAGGGATGGCTTTTGCACAGCCAACGCTCTATCAGTGGGGTGCGAGGCTCACCGTGTGCTGTGAATTTAATCACGCTTGGTTCGATTAGCTTGCCCAGCTTTACTGTACGTATGGAATCCACCAATGCGGACGCAGTAAGCTGACTGTCAGGCAGTATGTCCTAAATAATTATATAGGATCCACCGGTTTGACTCAAATTATTGAAATCTACCAAACCACTGACAACCAAGGTAAGCCTAGAAGTCCATCCGGTGGATCCTAGATGATTACTTAAGAAACCCTACCTGGCAGTCAGTTTACTGCATCCATATTGGTGAATTCTATACGTGCAGTAAAGCTGGGCAAAAAAATCGACCCATGTGTGATTAACTTCACGCCGCACGGTGAGTCTCGCACCCCAATGATAGAGCGTTGGCTACGCAAAATGCTTCCCTGCTGTGCAGTGTCGACTTCCAACGAGGCCGCGAATTCCTCACAATTTGGTCAATTAAAATAGCTTTGATTGGCTAGCGCGTGATCTTCCCTCCCTGTGCAGTTTGCTGAGCCCATCCCTAATGAGAGGTTTGTTTAAGGGAGAATCAGGCCATATAGACGCTGATGACGAGAAAGAGAATGCAAATGACCGTTATTCTCTGCCTGACAGCTGGTGCAGGGTTCATGGCGAACGCGAATCCGCGATTTCCGCAATTACTACGCTTAACCTTGAGCAGATGCCGTATGGAAGATCACCGGGTAGATATGGATGGAGAGGCCGGGACTAGCGCCCTCTCCCCCCCCCTCCCCGTACTGCCCGTATAGGTGTGGTCGCATGCAAACGGACGTGGGTAGGAAGACAAATGCCCACGATGCTGACCAGAACAATGACCCTCGGAAGCCGGACGTCATCCTTCTTTGGCGGGGAGGTGGGGGGGGGTGGGAGGAGGAGGGGGAGGAGGAGGGGGAGGAGGAAGAGGAGGAGAAGGAGGAGGATAGAGAAAGTACTCCGCGACAGGGAAACAATCATTCCGCACCCTGCAGGGCGCGCATAGGCAGCCATGGAGACAGCAAACTGTCGACATGTGCGACGCACTCTAAATAATATATGGCCTGGTAACAAACTTGGCCCAAGTCATGGAATATAGCCTGCTCTTGACACATTCTTATATTGAATTTATGGTCTCCACGACTTACTGTCTTCGTATATGTGCACCTGTATTGCAGGAGAAGTGTCTACCGATCAAGTTACGGGCAATGGTTTTCCTGCTACACCAGAAGGTTCAAACTAGAGACCTGGTGGGCAGTCCACCAGAGGTCAGTTAAGAAGAAATCCCTGGCTACCTCGCGGTTTGTTATTCACAGACTTGATACTTCACGAGTTTTCTCCTAGGATACATTCCGTGGATTTTCGATAATTTGTGGGATTGAGAATTTGCTTATTTGATTTTGAAAATAAAAGGTTTCTCACCTAAAAGGCAAAAATAAATAGAACCTTAATCAAGAGATGCTAAAAGGACATTAAAATGAAACAAAATAAACGGGGTTTACATAACCAGAAGGTAAAGTTTAGGAATCGACGAATCCGCCAACGCAAGTTGCGCCGAATGAAGCAGAAGTAATGCTCTTTCTTGCTCGTGCATTGCATTCATCTCGTCGTCATCATCTTCATCACCATTGGTACTGCACAGATACTTCATCATTATTATTCATTTATATGAGCTTTTAAACAGTTCTGTATGCTTTATTGTATTTCCACTTCATTTTATATTTTTGCTAATTTATTACGTTTACTTAAGGGCGTGAAGAACAGCGTTAAAGAGCATATGGGATGTCTATAAATGTGTCGGAATCATAAATAACTTTTCAAGGAGTGTGTGAAGGGTCTCTACGAATTAAAATATATAAAAGGAGTTCATAAGTATGTTAAAATTATGTATGTAGAGACATTACTTCGCAGAGATTTGAGTTTCATGGGGTCTGCGAACGTAGCTTCGTGATATGTGACAGACTACTGTACACACAATATAAAATAAAAATTTACCTTATCTAGTCAATAAATGCATTTTCAGCAATTGTGAGTAATAAAGAATAAAATGGAGCACGGAGCTCAATAACAGAACTGTAAATTACATATCGCAACTAACAAAATAAGTGTCATGCAAATTCCAGGTCATCCAAACAAGGAATTATGTATGATTGGTTGATGACGGCCAGTAATCAGAAAATTTCCCTTCCGGTCTCTATTCTACTTCTAGATATACATATACGCAAAAGGACATTACCGACAAAGGCAAGGGGGACTGAAATAGCCATTTCCGGATTATAAGTCATCGTCAGACAGTCATTCCCAAGCCCAACTGGTACCCCATTTAGTAATGTCCCATCCCAGGTTTAAACCATCGACCTTGTTTAGCAGATATCAAGCGCTCCTACCACTGCGCCACGGGCTCACTGTCTTGCCCACAGAAAGACACACACCGATCAGTTAAAGGACCCACGCATCCCTTCTAGTGCCTTTGGGAATGACTTTTGAGCCATGCAGCAATGGGGCTAATAATACAGGTAGGCAAATATATATCTTTCGAGTTTTCAGCAATCTGCGTTCTCGTCTATTCGTTTACTTCCGCCATTTTACTGTCTTGTCGATCATGTGGCCAATTTTGGTCTCTAATATTTCTGGAATCCATTTGTAGGGTCACAGTGAAGAAATATTTTCGTAAAAACTAGGCCCTATCGTACAATTCGTAGCGAATGCATCAAGTGGCACGGTTTTAGTCCTGTAGTAACGTGCTGCACACAAAGTGCACTTGTGAACGCCTGTCGTGAAAAGCTCAAGTCGAAGTGCACTTATGGAACGCTCACTGTTTATGGTCTCTGCAACAGCCAATCACAGACCGACTCACACAGGACGTCATTTGACGACTGCCGAGCAGACTTGACTTCAGGCGCCGTCCGATGGCTTGCGGTTGTGTGGGCATCTGATAGTAATTTTCCAACTGTCTCTTCTCCAATTTATTCTGTAAAGAATATATTCTTCCTACTACTCTTGCCTTCCTATGACTTCTCCCTTCTCCTAAGGAACCCAGCCTGGAAGCTAGCAGTCATTAGGTTTATACCGCATTAGTTTTTATCGCTCCTCGGTAGTCCTTCTATGCTGTTTTAAACTTGTATAAATTAATTGGCACCTCTATCTATAAAACAAACCCCTGTGTGGTTAGCTAATCCCACTTTATCATCTACCATAAAAGACCTCGTGCATTCCAACTCTTTTTCCAACAGGCTGTCATTCTGCCTTCAAAAAGGGAGACATGTACATTATGTTTCCAGTGGTGCTTAATAAAACGGAATCCTTTTATCTCCACGAGGCACCAGCAGCGAATGTTACTGCTTCCCAATAAATCGTGCCCGTATACTTCGGCCACCTTTAGAAGGAAAGAACAATATCAAGGAGCATCAGAACTGAATTAATTGTTATCGTTATCCGGGATAACTCTTTTGAAAGCTGTAGGTTGTTATTTTGCCACGCTGAAGACTGCAATCGTAATTTCACCGTCATCAGAAATGTCGCTTTATTATCCGCTGTAAATGTCTTGTAGTTCTTAGTACTGGTGCCTTCCTCAAAGTTCAACGAAAACTTACTGGAGCTTATTGATCTTCTACCAAAAGAGCACGTCTATTTGGCAAGGTGCATTTTAGAAATGAGTGCGTAGGTTTTAATCGCTCGACTCCATGCCCAATTTCCCTATTCTTTGTAAATTCAACAAGTCAGAATATAAACTAGAGTTAATCTACTAGAAGAAACTACAACAAGCACAAGGCAACCCGTTGATTAGCTGACACTCTCGCGTCTACGTCATGCAGGACAAAATATAGGTGAAATACGAGTGTATAGGCTTTCAGCTAATACTTGTGTTGATAGCATGGTAAATAATTAAGTTTATTTATACTGCTGACTACCCGTTGCCAAACTGCGCGCGGAGTCCAGCTCACGAATTTACAGCAATTCTCAAACAAAGCCTTAAAAGATTTGTTTCAACGGATTTACACCAATTCCACGCATAAGCTTCCTCCGAAGCTAAGTAAGGTAACACTCGTGTTGTTATCTACACTCTGCATTCCACTTAACTACCTCGAAAATTCCCCCGTAAAAAGTATATCTTTCAGTTGGGGTTTAGAACCTTCTTTATTAGTAATTCTGCCAAACGCATACTCAACTTATAAGCAGATCAACTGTTAAATATGCCTGAATATCACAGTCTCCAGTCAAGGCTTTTATGAAGCCTTAGTCTGCTTCAGAAGTATATGCCAATTGCTCTGCTTATCCTTTTTAATGTTTCGTGTGCCTAATTGCATTCTAACTTCCATGAAGTTGACTTTTTCAGCTTTATGTGGTCTGCACGTAACTGCTGAGATTACGAGCTTTTTCTTCCAGTCTAATGCCCTCGGGTGTAGAAGGGAACGCCTCTACATCACGCGCTTGCGTACGGGACTGAGGCGAGAAGTGGCACAACAAAACAAAAGTAAACTGCCAGGCTAAGCGCCATGTCTGTCAACCCACTTAGTTCGCCTTCTTTCTGAGCGTTTATTTTTTTAAAATTTTTTTCTTCTGCCACGGGGCTGAGGAAATCTCAAACTCCTCACTGGCCAGTGATTACTCTCAATGAGCAGGTAGACTCATAAAATCGAAATTTTATCCTTATTGCCAATGTGTACACTTCCAATTAAGTTCGTATTTCGGCATTTTCATCATCATCATCACCCTCCAATAGAAGCAAAAATCTGAGTTCCGATAAGTAGCCGCAGAGGAGGAAACACAGTCACTGGGACAAGAGCTTTATTAGCCCGAGGTTTCGGATTCGATCTCAGACCTATACTCAGATGCAGTTAGAGTAAGGGGTTCGAGAGAGACTCCGAAGCTCTTGTTACAGTAATCCGTCTCCTTCTTCGCATAGTCAGCAGGGTCAACCGTTTTTAGAGCTAGATCTGCGGCTATCAATAATCAACTTTTCCCCGTCATTTGCGCTCCAACAGCTGCTGAGCCAGAGGAGTTGGCATTTCGTCTACTTATATCCTCTCCCGACGCCAATCTTCCCGATGCCAATCTTCCCGACCTGGTCATGACACCGGGCCAGAAGTGTGGGCGGTAGGAGTACGGTAGATTCAGCACAAGTCTACTACCACTCTACACTAATTAACGCACAATTCACCGTCCTTGCACCTGCACCCTGATGTGGTACACACGGTGGACCTCGTAGGACTCGACGATCGAACTGATGCCAATTTACTGCCCGCTAAACTCGATAGCATTCGCTCTAATCCATTAGTTTAACCTGTTCTTCAAACAGTGTAAGATTTCTGCTGTATGACTTGCTGGCAAACTTTATCCTATCCCTACAATTACCGGTGACCTTAGTCCTTCACCAATCCATCCTGTGCAGGGTCACCTCCGTTGCAATTGCAACTGCAACCTTTTTAGTCGCGACCATAGTTTGTTGGCAAGCTTGGAGGTCAGCCACAATTCAGTTTAATGTAATAATAAAATTGGACATCCCTCCATCTAAATTAATATGAACTGTTTCGAATCTCCTGCCAAAAATCAGTAATTCAATGCTCAATTTTACAATTGATAAGCATTTTCATAAAATAGGAATCAATATTCCAAAAGCTGCCTGCAAATCAAAAGCAGCGTAATCCCAAGATCTTCCAGAGTGCTTAAGTAGTATTCATTTTTTCTGCTTGTGCTAGACCTTTTTAGACATTTAAATAAATTTTGGTATCAAATTTCATCTCCTATAAACTATATGCTTGAAAGAGCATCTTCCGATCTTAAAAACTGTTTTACTCCTCATATAATCTTTAGCTCGGCATGCTGCAAGGCATTCATTCAGGCTTTCCGGCATAAAAATGCATACTTTCCGTGGAAATAAAATTTCAAATTTTTATATGCAATTGGGAGCATGTGATAAAGCGCTTATACAAGTTTTCACTGCAGTTTGAGCATGTCGTATACCTCACTAGCAGTGATAATAAATACCTTGTTTTATTGATGGGTAGTTCAAGGCATTAAAAATCTTCTTATTAGAAACTGATTAAACACCAAAAATGTGCATTCTTAATGTTTAAAATGTACTTATTTTACAAGTAAAGCATATGTAGGCAGCTGGAACGAAGCTCGTAGAAATGCCTGTATTCTGGCGTGAATAACATTTACTTAGAATTTCCTGCATGATACCTCATAGCAAAACACTTTTAATTAATATTCTCTACGTAAAAACTTATTTTAGAATTTCCGCCAAATTTTAATGAGGTAACACAACTGCTATAGCAGCCCCAACCCTATTCAAGTTATGCGAAGTAGGCTTTTTTGCCATAGCAGTCAAACCTGCTTAAAGTATTTTCTATTCTTATCGTTTTATCATTAGCACATAGTAGATTGCCTATCTCATGAAATGTCGTGGTATAGGCAATTAATGTCATGTAGCGCAAAATCAGCGGCGTGCCCCAAAACGATCAAAACAGTAGAGTAAGAACCCTTAGTAAAAAGAAGATAGAGTTTGGTTGACAAATTGATATTTATTTCCATAAAAATATTCAATGTTCGCAAAAATCTGAAAACTCAAGAAATGGCTAAATGATAAGTCAATGATCCAATGTGAAGTATGAATTCTTTTAGCCAGTATATCTCAAAAAAACGTCTAAGTAATGCGGAATATGTACAAATACAATATTTAATACTTCATGTAACTTCCATTAACATTTAAAATATAGTAATTCTATGGGACATGAACGTCGCTAAGTTATCGATAGTTATTTGTACAATGTGGGTTTCGAAAATATAATGCACTTTTGCATCCATGGAAAGACTCTTTTTGGCTTTATGTCATTGTCTCTTGACAATTGCAAAAAGATTTTCGGGCTCTTTGCAGAAATAAAAGAAGTTTAAAGGCCAAACGCAAAGAGGCTGGCTCCACTCTAAAAAGTTAGACTACGGTTGTACATGCATACAAATTCATACCATCTTGTGTATATTGAGTGATATTTTCTTTTTTCACATACCTTTTTAATTATTTCGAGAAATCGAAAGCGATGAGCTGCAGATTGATGTCGAAATTCTACTTAACACTTGACGAATTTCAGTGTTTTTTCTTCGTTTGTTTCTAATTACCGCTTTTGTTCAACCTAGTTACCAAAATCTAAAACATGAGAAATATCTTAAAAGTATTTTCCTAAATACTGAGTTTTTAAACATCCCTCCTTATGCAGCTACCTGTGTGGGTCGGGATTCTAGAATCACCCAAACATGTCAACTCATGTCAACTCCACAACAAAATTCAAAAATGGATACGCCTAAGATTAATTAAAAGCTTCCTCCATAAAGTGTTTTCTTCAAAAAAGTGGTTTAGTTAGATAATTCGGCGTCAAATATCTGTGTACGTTACCTTTCTCAAGGTAAAGTTGAAGTTCAGAATTGGATAGTTTGACCACTGTTTTGATTTCTCTAAAAATGAAGGGTAAATACTCTGCTCAAAAAAATTGAAAGAAGGCGCACCCTGCTACCAAAGAGGTGTATGAAAGAATATTTTATGCATGATTTCTAAAAAAATTTATTTGAATTTATAGGGCTATTGAAAATCAACGAAAAAAATAATTTTACTGAAGCATCTCTTTTTACCGATTAAATATTCCACAGGCAGTCAACAAGAAGTTCGTTCAAAGGCCAGCATCTTGGCACGACTATAAACTCTTGAAATTACACTGTATGATCAGCAGTTGTACCACTTCAATTAGGTATTTTGGAATTTAAAACACATTTCTTAAGATTCGTTGACGTTTCCCGAGATAGGGAGTCAAGATTAAGCTATCATCCCAAAACACTATACCTTTATATAAAAGTTCATTTTCAACATCACCTTTGATAATACATGGCTAACAGGTACGCGAGAACACAATTATAATTTGGCGAACATTCCCAGTGAAAATTTCAGAAGATGTGTTGGCGATCATAGGCTTGTTTTCGATAAATTCTCGTCAGGCCTTTACTTTTATGTGGCATTTAAGTAAAAAAACTATGCGAGTTGGTAGAAAAGATAGTATGGTTGTCAGAAGCGGCTGCCATCAGGCTACGCCGACCGATCCTCTGCACCCAAAAGAACTTCGTCGTGGCGCCGCAGTTACCATGGCAAAAGCCGGTAATCCAACAGCCAGTAGCTCATCGCCTCGACCGACTACCAGTCCCTCCTAACGCTGATCAGATTTTGACCCCCATTCCCCGTCTCCTGACAACCGTACTATTTTTTCCACCAATCCGCATAGTTTATTTACCTAACAGCTACAGTTGCTACTCATTCCAAGGGGAAAACCTATCATGCACGCATTTTTGATATTTCTATTTGAACACTAGCAAAAAAATATCTTGTCGCAAAAAAGTACTTATTTACGCAAATAATTGGAAATAATTAGCGGGAGATTTAGACAAGCTTTACAAAAAAATTCATGGATATCGATCCGCGACTAGATAGGGGTCAGCGGTATTCCCACGAACGCTGATTAATCCCGTCCGTGATTCCAATCAATAATTATTGACGTGTCGTGGAAGATTCAAGCGCGTCCAATTGGCTGTAGTAGGGAATGCTCAGGCTCACGGTCGGGGAACTGATTTCACTCTGTCGGCTTCACTCGGACTTCACAGAAGTGGTGCATAATATCTGAAAATCGTGGACTGTTTGGGGAGCTATTTCTTGCCACAGGGACCACAGCAGAATGGACTGTAAGTCTGCCTGTCACGGATAAGTGGGGAGGGGGTTAATCTGACAGTATGCTTCATACTTATCAGTTGTGTAGCCAGCATTTGGATGATCATCCTATTTACTGATCTGGTTGCTGGTTTTCTCAAGCATGTGTTGTTGTGTTCGACAGTTTCATAAGTTAGCCAATTTAGTTTTTATTGCTTCAATAAAGCAGAACCTTTCTCGGTATTTACCCCCCATTCGCTGCTGGCACTGTTTCGATCAAATCTTTTTCAAAGGACTGGGCTACGATGAACAAGCGCACTAGAAGTTGACTTACCAAGAGCGCGAAGTTTACTGCTCAGATGATGCGCTGCAGTGCCGTAACATGTTTGTAACCAGTAAGAGCTAACTGAGACTTAAAATACGCGGCTGCGTGGCAAAATTGCTCAGCCAGACAGCATCTTTACTGACGCAGGTTTGGGGATCATCAGCGCTGGTATGCCTCCGTTTGCGTTAGCGTCTGTTGACCCGAAGTAATGCCGGCAGTCCGGCAGCGGCATTACTGGGGTCACCGTTGGCGTATCGGAGGGTTGACACCCACGCAGCGGATATGGAGCGGCAAAAAGGGGAGTGAAGGAAGATGTGTGACAGGCTTAATTGCATCTGCGTCACCCCGCGTGCGCGACACAACAACGACCTCACAACTGCAGCTCAAGACCACCCAAGGGCGCCTCCAACATCAACAAACCGTCGGGCAGTTGCGACGCCTGCGGGCAAAAGGTATGACTAAGTGTTCCGACAGAAGCTCTGGCTAGAGTTGAAGAAAAAATTACTGCAGGAGTTGCGGCCAATGTTACTTTTAAATGCTCATTTTAAGGTTGAGCTATATAGAAACACGTGTTAGTTCAGTGTTTTGTCCATATTTGCAAGTGCTTTTGCGGTTTTTTGTACATATGCACAATGGGTATGAAGTTTTGACAATCTTCTACGAACTATTTTCATATATTATGTTCACAAAATCGTGCAACGATCGAGACAAAATCGAACTTGCTAGTTAAGCCAATGTATGGTTGCGTTCTTTTGAGCCACTGAGCAGATGTAATCCTAAGAAAGACTTTACGTTAGGAAAATGACCCTTCTATTTAAGCAATAGGCATTAATTTTAATGAACTTGGGAGAAATCGCGTATCGGAAGAATTTCCTATGCTAGTAAGTACGACGGGCCCAAATTTGTTATAAATGCGCATTATACTACGGAGGAACTCCAAATTGAGTAAAATGTGTAAAATATCTGCCTTCCAGAACCCTAAAATGTTGTCCGAAATTGTTCAGATGCAAGTGCGGCCAACTGTAGGAAATAGCATATATTTTCCTAGATTTAAGAATTATTTTCGTTAATTTGTGAGGATTTTTGCCGCAAAATGCAGTAAAAAATTGGTAAGATTATTTATTCAACTTAAGGAAAGATTTGAATTTACTGCTCGTATTTATGGCAATGTTTACAACTCCAGAACGTGGGGATTAATTAGAAAATTTCACTGTTCTCAACAACCAATTTGTTTTTCTTATATTTATTTTAAGTAACAAATTTCCCTAGGGTTGTTCACTATTATTTTTAAGTTTTCGTGCATGCCTTAATTCTGATTTGGAAGTGATTGTCAATATTACGCAACATTCGGCATTTTACACGAGTAATGCGCCGAGCTCTAGATGTCAAATATATTTTAATAAAATAATCAACGAATCCTTGTTAACTATCGCTGGAAACGAAGAATTTTTAACATGGAAGGTGTAAATGATATCTGCGATGCCGAAGGCGAAGCTGTCGTCCAGGACGCAACTGTTTCTCGTTGGTAGAAGCGTTTTAACTCTGACGATGTTAATTTGGAAGGGCAGCCTCATTCCGATTGACCATCAGACTTGGACGATGTGATCATGCGTTCCACTATTTAAAAGGAATTTTCAACTAGCAGTCGTGATTTTTGGGATGTATTTGCAGTCGGTCACAAAACGGTCTTTGGATACTTGCATCAGCTTTTTTTTGCTATAAGAGTTTCCATCAACATATAAATGAGGTGACCGAGGCCCAAGTCAATCGAAGCGTTTCACATTTGCCACCAGTTGTTGCAAGGCCTTCTGAACGATCGATTCTGGAGGTGCATTCTGACGCCTCATGAGAAATAGTTTTATCCTGCTAGTCATAACTGACATAAAAGACGCGATCCGGAAGGTCAGGTCCCTCTATCAGTCCCAGGTGAAAACAATAATGTGATCATCTGTGTTCGGCGGAATTTCGGAGGAATACCACTTTTGAAGTTTTCCGAATGGTCGTAAGGTCACCTCCGATTTCAACAGCCAACAGCTGGGCCGAGTCTAGGTAAAGCTGTATTTTGAAGAAAAATAGCACTTGTTTTTTGTCACCAAAAGCGAGGTATACATTGACCAAATAATTTTTGCCCAAAATATACAGTTCTGCGAATCCCGCAAACAACTTTTCGAACGAAATTTAACTTGGTAGTTAAGTGTACATCTGGACAGGTTATTCTGATCAACTGAGTGGATTTCATAATAAGAAGGGCTTTGGTTTGGAAAATTGCCCTCTTATTAAAAGTTATTGGGGGAAATAGGCTCTCATTTTGACTAACTCACGAGTATCTTAACATTAAAGAAATTCATGATGCTGTAAAGAAAGACAGGACGAAATTTTCTTCTTATATACATTGTGCTGTGAAAAACTTCCATAATTAGTATAAAAAGGTGGAATAATAATCTCTTACAGTACTGGAAACGTTCGTGCCAAAGTGTTCAAATGGAACTAAAGCAAAATTTAAGGCATCGCATTTATTTTCAGAAACAAGCAGCGATGTAATTTTTAAAAATTATATTAAGCTCTTCTTCGAAGTTTTTTGCACATAATGCAGTAGTAAAAAGTTTCTTCACGTTTTTTTTAAACCTCACCGCTGACCTTCCACAGAACCAAACCTTGCCATACATTTAACCGTGAAGACAGTTTGTAGAAGGCCTTATTGAATGTAAGTAATGTAGAAATATAAATTTTTGTAAACAATACGTTCCGTTCAAGCGTTATTTAGAAACGGAACAGACAGAAGAATAATAAGTATTTCAAACACTGGTCATATATGTGGCCTGTTTTGTTTGCATTCGCACGTTTATTACGTTTTTTGGAATGCATCTTTTGAAGCGAAAAATAATCCGTTATAAAAAGAAAGGTGTGTTCTTTCATCTCTAGTCAAATTTAATCTATTTTCTTAAGATAAATTGAAGAAATTGTCAAAAGTCCACAATAAATCCGTGAGATGATCTCCGAAAAAATTATATTCGCGGAATTGCGTCAGCTTCATATCCAATAAAGGCACTTATTTAAGAGGTAACTTATTCTGGAAGTTTTTTTTATGAACCTTAGAAATAACAATATACGTGGTATCTAGCAGACATTTTGTATGCTCGCAAATGTGGTTTGTTGTTTTGAAGCATTTTCATATTTGAGCAACATAGCCATCTGCATAGGAAATAATATCCAAAAGCTCGTTTTTCGGTAAATGCTGTTTAGTTATATCTTATTTTAAAGGGTTTGATGTAAACGTCGAACACAGACAATTAGTCAACTTATCAATGAATGCACCGAAAACTATCGAAATGAAGAAAGACTTTGTTCCACGATATATAATCACTACGTATCAGCTCATTACCATATGTACATATTATTTTGACTAAAGGCAAGTTCTTTTTGTATAAAGAAAGTGGTTTCGTTAAGTTTTTTTACTAAATTAACTATTTAAATTTATTGTTGTAATTTATAGCTATTTTTGACATCTCCACAAGGTGGTATTATCGAGAAATTTTAATTTTTCTTAACAAAAACTATGTACTTCTTATAGTTCTTTTAAGTGCTTAATATGCCTAATGCTGTTCATTGTTATTTATAAGTTTTCGTTAATGCGTTCTCGCTGGTATAGGAAAAATAATCAAATATTTACAAATTTAGGAAAGTTGCTTGCAGGACTAGCAGAATTGTAGGTTTTTGGCATGGAGCTGCAGAACTATTAGTTCCGGCTAATAGTTAAATGCCAACTAGATGCACACACACACTGACCAAAGGCCTGTAGCGACATGCTAGCTAGATGAGGTCTCGTGATTGCAAGCCTCGACCAACCTTTTAAATAACTGCAAACCCCGCGAGAAGGCTGCGGCCAAAAACACGCCCGCATTCGTAGGCTGATCACAATCCGTCTGGCCATTCGCCTTGGAGTCAGAATCAGACAGATACTGACTGCGATGACTGCCTGCACTCGGAACCCGTTGCCCTATTAGCCGGACTGCACTCGTCTGAGAGTTGAATTCCTCCTACCTATTCTTCCATTCCTTCTGTACAGAATTAAACTATTCCTTCCGCGCTGGCCTCCTAAGAAGCCAGGTCTGAAGGTCCCACTGGCTAGGGCTTAACTTTATTAATCGTTACTCCATTCGACAGGCTACTTCCATGTTAAACTGTGACAAAAGGGCACATGCTATGGCAAATGATTGTGTGAAAGCACGACTCAAAGTTCTGAAACAGAGACCACCCTGTTGCCATGCACGCAGGAATCTGTAATACGCTCACCCCAGACTGAGTTCGCGTCTGTTTTATTATGCATTAAAACATCGATAAAGTGTAGAAGTTAACTTTTTGCTTAGCATACTGGGAATAACCTTTTGGAGCAGAACGACAAAACGCATTAGAAACTTTAAAGAATATTTGAAAAGTTTATTTGGCACAGCTATGTTTTCGGCAATTCGGCACAATTGCATGGATAATGAAAACACTTTGTTTGGACAGAGTTAGTGATTGTCTCATGATTACAACACATCCTTTTCACGACGCCCACATGGCAAGATCGGCATGTAGAGGTCATTGCAGTGCGGGGAGGTGGGTAGGATTGGCCGTCATTACTGGTCATGGGTCGATTACATAGAGTGAAATTCACTGTCCCGTGCACGGGGTGAAAAACTGTCACCTTGAGGTGGGGACGACATGCGATCGCTACCTAACGTCGGTTTCGGCCTCGGCCACGGAAGAGAAAGTGCCTGTGTTAGAGTCTTCTGAAAACACCGTGCAGGATTTGATTGCCGTGGTGCCACTGTCTAGGCTGTTGCTAGCACCCGTTGGTCAGGCCGGTGAATGTTTGCGTACCCTCTTTTGGAGGCGCCCCGTTGTTCAGCCAATTCAACCTGCCCCACAGGAGGAGGTGAGATAATAAAACCATAGTGATTTAACCTTCAACGGGAGTTGGTTTTTACCACTCAAGCCTAGAAGAGTACGCGTAAGTTCGGCACGAAGAAAGCGCTTGTGATCGCTGTCCTCAGACGTCATCTTAATGGTTCGCTTGTTGCCTCGCCTAAGAAAGGCAGCCTTATGAACAACTCTTATTTTAATGCAACTAAGGAGGCAGGCTTTTGTTGCGTTCGCTAATATTTAGCCGGATGAAGCTTTTGGTATCTTTTTTCAAGAAACGTGTTCTGTAGATGCCGAAAACATACGCTTGTCAAATCGATATTTCAATTAAGGCAGCAAGTATATCGGCTAACCACGTAATATTCACAATTGGCGAACTGGTGCTTCTGACGGCATATTTAGTCCCACGGGCGTTGCAAATGCCTGAGGGTTTGTTAATCTTAATTGTATTCCTGGCTTTCAGTTGGTAGTATGTGAATATAAAGTGGTAAGTTTATAGTGGTTGACAGCTTGTGGTCAAAATATCGAGATCCAATTTTGCCCTGCTTCCGTAGATCCTTGCACATACTGATCTACTCAAAGTGCGAAACTAATTTCTGAGGAAATCTAAAAAACTGGAAAATTATTTGTCTGGTCTACTTACCGGGTGTTTATGGCAGATTTAATGTCTCGGTTGACTTATTTGTTGTAGGGTATTGATGCATTTACCCCCTGAACCATCTTCAAAACGCATGCCTTTGAATGCATTAAAACAAGCAAACGAAAGACAACTTTTCTCGGAACTGCGGCCAGCATGTCAACGATTTCTCCTCACTGGCCACAATTAACAGAACGGAAATTATCTAAAACTCAGAGGAGCCTTATCCCAGCTGGATTTTCCTTACAAATCATTTTCACAGCGTGTTTTCTGTGCCTGGAACGGACTTCCGGAGGACGTCATAATAGCGGACACGACGGAGTCATTTAATTCTAGATTTGGTTAATATTTACGTGAAAGGTACTGACTATATTGAGAGCAAAACGCAGTTTCAACACACCGACACTTTTGATATTCATAGATCGCACTATTATCTACTATTTTATAGCTTCCATTTCAGGATAAGTATGTTACAAAATAAATTTATAGATCTTCATTTTATAGTGACAGGTCTATTTCAACTTGAATATCTCGTAAGTTTGAAAAGGATCTCCAAATGCACTACAAATAAGCCTTACTCTACTAACCTGCAAGAAACCATATATTCTTATGATAATAATGTCATACCATACAGTAGATGCCACGGATCACGCACCATTTCGACATAGACGAAACATTGATACACTTGCGCTAATCGGTATTGACTCAGGTTGCGATACTGATTATCGTGTAGTCTATGATGAAACTTATTCCGTCATGATAGGATGCGGGCTTTTTAACGAGCTTCGTTCTGACTACCAGGAAAAAGTATCCATTTTTAAATCTGGCTACTTAGGTAGCATGCCTCTTTATCATTGATTTTTACTGCTTTATAAATTCAAATATATTTTATGGAAAACATGCACGATAAAATTATTTCTTGTACTTGTTTGATCGAAAACTACGCTTCCTCTGAATTTTAAACTCAAAGAATAGAAAGTTTTCGGTTATCAAAAAGTTGCTCAGTGGCCCAATAATTTTCTAACCTAGTGACTGCTTCACTCGAATTCAAAGTTTTAAACACTGCGCACTGAGTGCATTTTGTTTAAGGAAAAGGAAATGTTTGCCTAATGTTTAAGGAAGAAGTCATTTAGTTGTCATAAAATATTTAAATAAATGTGAAACATATTTTATGCAGTATAGACAGCATTAATAACTTGGTGGATACGATATATTATGAATAAGCACCTCACAATTCTGAAAAATCTCTTAATTAGCAACTTTTATAACCAAAAGCTACCCTTGCTTTGCGTATAAATGTTAAAGCAGGGGTAATTTGCTATCAAACAAGCACAAGCAATATTGTTTGTGTGCGTTTTCCATAAAATATATTTGAATTTATAAATGCAGTAAAAATCAATGATAAAAGGCATACTACTTTAGTAACCAGTTTTTACAATGGATACTTTTTCGTGGTTGTCAGAACGAAGCTCGTTAAAAAGCCGGCATCCCATCATGACGGAATAAGTTTCATCATAGACTACACGATAATCAGTATCGCAACCTGAGTCAATACCGATTAGCGAAAGTGTATCAATGTTTCGCTTATTTCAAAATGGTGCGTGATCCATGACGTCTACTGTTATTCCGACAACGATGCTAGCTAAATCCCAGACTTGCATTTTCTAATGTTTCTGCTGCTGCATGATAAAGCATTGAGGTATTTGGCTCCTCAGTGGATCCCTAACGCTCTATGTAGGGTTTCTAGTATATGACCTCCAGATGATAATCAAAATGATAATCGTGGGAATAATTGTAGAAATTAGTAAGTGCATGACGTACAATTAGGTAAGTGGGACATGACCCTCGTTGCGGAAACATCGGAGGGAACATGTGTCTGGACTTTTAGCCAGTATCGATGTCAGAAGTACGGTTAAACATCATGATCATATAGAATTCACACTGCGTGTAGTTGCACTTGTCTGTAGAATAGGCATTCAGTGGTTATTCCATTGTAGCTAATTTTTTTGACTCAAATATTCATTTTAACTTAGGGTCTGGCTTTAAAATTTCATGTTCTGGTCACCTAACTCCATGTCCTGCACTTGATAATTTCCACAAGTATTCTCTTCATATATTTATTCACTCAGAAATGTGCGAACACCGATCGTATAGGCTTCCGAACTATACAAAGTTCATGTGGTGGTCAGAAGTCCCCAACGGGTGAATAACATGTTGACTCTTAAAATTTCCTTAATATTCCTATTATGGGTGGCTTTGTACTATTGTTCATGGCCTGGGACAACGATTTCGCTAACTCAAGAACCACGACCGCAAGGTCAAGGCTTGAGTCCACTCAACATCCTTATCACCTGAGATAAGAGATCCTGTGTGGGAGAAGTACTCAAGCTTCGCCCTTATCGTCAGAGGTTAGAATCCCACCAGGTCACAGATGGGCTGGATGAAATTCGTTAAGTTCGGAGGTTTTTTCACTTAGGCATACCGACGGTTAATATTATACCAACTGGAGTTCCCTAGGGGACGACTGAGTTGCACTCTTCTGTTCGGAAGGTGCACAACAACTTTCATCAGAAACTAAAAATGAAACCCTTGAGGTGCCAAACTCGTATCAGAGACAGCATTAAAGTTGTCATCATGGTGACCATGACAGTTAGCCGTATGTGAACTGGAGTTTTGGATTGTGTTAGATTCCTTCAACTGTTACATGGGCGCCAGAGTAATAATTTTAGTGGTATCTTGTCCACGGCAAGGATTAATTTATCTACATCCTCGGCCGGGAGTCATGCCAGTGGACGGGCAATTCATGCTCGTTAATGCGAGTCCCATGGCGTTGGCCGTATGGGCAGCGAATACGCAAGAGCAATTAAGGCATGGGCTTCGGTAGGTAACATTATTCTTTTGAGGCTTTGAAATATTTCCTTTGAACAGGGAAGATGCTGGCTTTTGGACAGTGAGCTTGCCAAAAAAAAACTAGTTTTTTACCATCTTTGAAGGCTCTCTGTGCAAAAAAGGCAGAGTGTGGAACTTCCGCGGCCCGCCTTTGCTATTTCACGTCCTCTCAATCCTTGTGCCTGTTGTTTCGGTCCTTTTCTAGGGCGCTTTGCTATCATGAATGAAATGACCTTTTAGATTTTTATGTTTATGGCTTCTTGTGCGTTCCCTTTTCGAACCTGAAAGCTTCGCCTAATTTGTTCAAAAAAATGTTTTTATAAAACCGAGTTGACGTTGGCTTGATTAAAATCCGTTGGCGGTAAGCTTGCAATATTTCTCCATTTTGATTGCTGTACATGATCATTCGTGATGAATTTCATGACGGTTGACTATCAGCGGCTAGAATCCAGCTGATAGGTTTGAAAATAGTTGACCGACTCTCATGTTTATATATTTATACCAAGTGGGCTACTATCGATTTGTCAACGAATTTCTGCCCGTGTTCTCGGGGTCCCAATCTTCTTGTGAATAGTTTCGCGCTTGCGCAAAACCAGTATTATAAACGGGCCTTATATTCTGGTCTAATAAAGGAGGATAAAGGGTGAACGGTGACGGGTATTGTTGAGGTCACCGTTCAAACAGCACACCATTTGTTTTCTTCTTGAAAATGCTAAGCATCATTTATGTAATCCCAGGGGATTTGAAATACAAAGTTTGACTTGTGTCAGCTCATTATTTAACGGTTAACCTCTGTGTATTAACTTTCTTCAAGTTGTTTTGGGAATTACGCAGATTTTAATAATTCAGTTGACCCAATTGGGAAACATTTGTGCCCCTGGTGGGATTCGAACCCACACGGCATGGTAGGCATTAGGACAGCCATGTTGGTGGATTCTAGATGATTACTTAGGAAATCCTGCCTGAGCAGTCAGCTTACTGTATCCGTAACGGTGGATTCCATTTGAGCAGTAGGCTGGCCGGGTAAATCAACCCAAGTGTGATTAAATTCAAAGCTTTGGCGTGCCTTCATAGCTCAATGTTAGAGCGTTGACTGCACAAAAGCCTCCTCTTCTGTGTGGATTCGAATCCCACCAATGCAAAAAAAATTTTCTTTTCAGTTAATGAGAGTTAGTTTCGTTAATTTTTGCACAATCATTCCCAAATTCGCTCGTACACATAGCCCCAGAAGAATACGTTTGCTGGATGGGTATCAATTGTTTGTTTTCTTGCACAATCTTTGTTGCTCGTCCGCCGTGAGACCCCGCATTCGAAATCCCATTACCAGCACCCTAGATTTACACATTTCTGGAATTACTGGTTTTTTTAGCTGCTCAAGTATCTGACCGCATATAAAAGTATATAAGATCTTCTACAATAGTTTGGTTTTTGACGCTGCACTGTGGCATAATTCGATGATCAGGATTATTAATTTAAAAGAAGGGGTGGTTTTGTAACAAAACTTGACGAACTCGTCGGTCATAGAGCTTAACTATGAGAAAATTGCATTTAAAAAAACGGAAGGCAGTACTGATATAATCCAATGCTTACCTGATTTTCCTACTCAACAATTATATGAAGCATTTTCCCACATATTTCCCTGAACTGCGAAAGAAATTTTGGTTAAAAGGGACAACCTCACCTGTCCATGTACGCAAATAGAATTATGGCTACTTTTTCGCATTTTCCTCCAAAGAGCGATCACGGGAACCACAATATGCATATCAGCTAACAATATGCCTATATGGCCTATTTAAACAGAAAGCAGAGGCAAGGCATGGAGCGCGAAAGCTTCCTACAATAAGTATCCTTTAGACAAATTTCAAAGACCTTATAATTAGGATTAAAATTAGCGCCAAGCAGGGATACGGGTTATATTTTGGGTAGAGTTAGGTGAAGTTTATTTTAATATTTAGGATTGACATCTAGATAAGGCCTACTGTTATGGCTAGAACGTCAAAAACAGCCACCTTTGTGGTATTTAGTAACTGGGTGGGAACGGGGTGTGGTTTACACTCTCGTGTCTTAGCACAAACGAAATTTTCCTTTAAGCCAAGCTCTTTTCACAGTAGTCATTCGTGTTCAGACGCCCAGCCGTAAGGCTTAAATATTTAGAATTAAATTTACCATATGCGGTAAAATATATTGTATTCATCTTTTGAATTTGCCACGATAAATCCTTGTCTTTATTTCCCGCTTGTGTGGTCCTTGCAAACAAGCATCATTTTTCATCCACTTCTCTCCCTCGTCCGCCCCCTTTTTTCTGTCCTTCTAATGATTAGTGATTTTGTTTGGAATTGCCCATACAAGCGAAAACGCAAGTCACAGGAAGTAATTGAGACTAATTACACAGGCAGTTGCACTATTTATAGGATGAAATTGCTATACTACCGTATACGGATGGTGCTAAACTACTTCCTCCCTATCGAGGCTAGTAGCTGAACTTTAATCGCTCGCGCTGGGTTATAGCGGGATGATTGTTCGGCCATTTGGCTCACGAACACTGGCATTGGGAAATGTGATCACCCTTGCGCTTCCCGAGTAATGAGTCGCTGGATGTGACAGTTTTTACTGTCCATGGGAATAATGTGAATGGCCTTCATGCCCTTCATTCCTTATCCACACAATGCAGCGACAAATGGCAGTTTAGGATTTATTAAACAGTTCTTCGATATGAATAAACCCTGTCTTCGATAAATTGCAGGCTGGCCTTCGAAGCTTTGCATAAAACTTTTCATCTATATGCTTAGTTACAAGCAGAAGTCTTGTCAATATTGGGGCTTGTGTTTTTAAAATTTATTTGCCTGTCTCTACGTCGGCAACAAGACCACCTCCTTGTGAGTGCGTCTTCGAAGTTAAGCCAAAGCATCATCAGAATGGTTCATTAGGGCGGTTGCTGTCTCTTCAGTTTTTGCGCACATACCCCGTTTTGATTTCAATGAACAAGAGCAGTCTTTATGCGGTGACGGTGGCGAAGCCGTATCTTAATACAGCATTGCGCAGTTACTAAAAATCGGTAAAAACGTCATTAAAGTGTTGGTGCTAATTGGGAAATTCGTCTTGCAATATTTGGCGCAATCTGATAAATAAGTAATTTTTCCCTTCCCTTA
>JAYGXS010000005.1:38468766-38495341 GCA_036362985.1 Ligula intestinalis
ATTTTATATTACGTTCTATCTGTCTATGTGCTATCTAGCATAAAATATTTTGTAAAAGCCTTTACCGAAAAGGTACTTTGCAATATAAGTTCTTATAAAAATGGCCCGCTGCGTCATATTTTTCGACTCAACCGAAAAGGAAAATTCATTGTCGATAAAAATTATATCCTCAGCAAACTTTGGATATAAATAGAACTAAGATCAACAAAAAACGCTATGTAATCAGGTCTCTCTTGAAAAAATACTTTAATTACATCTTCAGCTGATGAATATCTGCGTAAATTACATTTTCCAAGGTAACGCAAAAGTAAAAAAGAGTTCACATGGACCCACTGTAGAATATTCCTGAAAATAAATGAAGTAATTTCAGCTGGAAATGAAAGGACTCGCTTTTATATTTTGCTAGGGCCTTTTTGCTATATTTGACTGCTTTAAGGTTCTTTAATTAGATTTTAAATGCGCAAAATACTAGGAGTGTGCGAATCCTGTTAAAGCTGAAATTGTTCTTCGTTTCTGAAAAATAAAGCAATTCCCAATACTTATTTTCACCGAGTCAAATTTATCTGAATTATCTAACCGGCCTCCAGCCTGTGTGAAATCAACTCCAAGCGGTGTGAGAAGGTAGCTTCGAGACCTTTTTAACGTTCGGGATCGCTCATTCAATTCCACTACGCCTGATGCAGATCAGAGTTTGCATGCCGGTTTAAATTTAGTAACGCACTATAGTTACTTTTTGCTAATTGTTATTGTCATAAGTGTGTAGTAATGACGATAGACTACAAATACTGCAAATTTCTATGCATTTATTCCCGCTTCTGCTAGTGTTTTCTGCGGACGTCGCTGATGAAGGATACGCCACGAATGTCAAAACGTCAGGCAAATAAAAGTCGCATGTATTGACAAAACCAAATATTCGCTAAAATACTTATTCACAATTCGTTTGCGGCACCGCATGTGATACACTATCTAATGTATGTGTATATTTTCCCGGATTGTTATAAAAAGAATCGATATATCCAAAAACGTCCTGAATAGCATTCGAGTGAATGCTTCTGACGAGAAAAAAGCCTTCGAACTAGATTGTGTCTTAACAAAACAAGAAATATCTGCCACTTTGGAGGAGGTTATCGTATAACAAACAGTTTTTTTATTTGATTGTATGCTTAAAATTCTCTCGCCAAAATCGAGTTTGGTCGAGAATCTTTTCGATGTTTTATGTTGCCCTGTCTGGCCATGTTAACCATTTTTAGCTCAAGCTATTTTGTTGTTTGGGTGTTCTTCCTAATTGCTGCTTTGACAAACAGGACAATGCAAATTCATGGCTTCAGTTGATTGGACGGCTGCGTGATTTTTCATGTTTTCGCGCCCCACTCCCACCCCTTTCGCTTCTGCCACGTGAGAACTTCGACATACGGGAAAAATCCATGCAGGAAGGTCACTTTTTGGATATAAATTGGTCTTTAGCCTGCCGAAGGCTAAAGTTATCTGATTATTCTCCGCAGTAAACATGCACTGAGAGGGTGCTTCAGACAAGGCTCATACGTCGTTTTATAGAACAAAATCGTGTGAAATATTACTTGGCATTTACATTAGGTATGTTTTTAGACAGCATAGCTTGAAGCATTCCGGCGTAAGTAAAAGATTTAGAAGAAATCCCTGTGTTTTAGTGAATTCAGTTTAAAATGGCCACCATTTGCCATCTCCTGTTTCCGCCATGTTGTTGTCTTTTTCAGACATTTCTTGCAGTCATAGACCCCTCTGCCACCTTTAGTTTCCCAATCAGTATTGAAACCAAAATTCAGAAAATATGGTCTCATATGTCTCAAACGTTATATCCATAACTGTCTGTCTGGCCTTGTCCATCCTTTCACACCAACTGGCCTGAACTGGTCATTTCACTATTTGTTCTTTTAGTCTGACGAGGGGCAGGTGTTACCTGCACGAAAATTCACAAGTATATTATGTTTCTTCGAACAAGCCTTTCTTCTTCATATAACAAAGTATCTAAGTTTAGGTACAGCAAATATATGCCCAAACGAATATCTAAATTTGGTTAATCCATCATGGCTGGAGGGGAGAATTCATATTTCCTATTTATATCTTCCTAATGAAAAAGAATTTTTGTTTTTTTTTGTTTTTTACAGCAATACTGGATCAGATACAGTCGACAAAACGATCGACCATAGATTCTCTCTTTAATTAGCATGCGATATGCGAGCATTATATTAACTTTTAGTTGATTAACGAGTTATCTTTGTTGCTGGCAAAGAACCTAATGATGTATGCTTGCCTTAGGATGCGCTCCATTTGATTTGCACGCTCGCAAGATGCCGGAGTAAGAATAAAAACTTTAAAAAAAAACTAAAAAAGACTATTTGTACAACTACTGTCATAAATTCTAGAACTGATTCGAATTAAGCTTAACCGTCGGTGATTTTATTGTCTATGTGTTTTCAAAAGGTGTCGTTCCTCCTTAGTATGATTGTAGCCTTATCATCCATCGTCGGAAACGGGTGACATTACACGATGAAATAACGGGTCGTAGCGTGATATCACTACAGAAGAAGGGAACTAGTGTTACTTTAATATCTATGTTCGTATGAATATCAACTTTTATTCTCCACAAACTTCGTTACTGCAATACTTATTCACGCACCGGTTTTTCCTTCGAAAAGGAAATAATGGGTTGCATGTAAGGTTTCACGAGTTCTTCTCAATTCTCGGATTGTAAATTATCAGCAAGTCATTAAAAATTATGAGAAAAAACATAAGTATATCAATAACTCAGGTAAGAATCCATCTGTACGGATGATAAAAGTGGATCTGGGTAGAAGTTAAACATGTTTTACAAAACAACGCTCCAGTTAACTCCGTCAATGACTTCGAAGCTGCAACTTATAGAAAAAGATTACGTTTTAAATATTGTGCAATCAATTAATTGCACTAAGTTAAGGAAACAAATGTACCTCCACAGTAGACATCCATGTATTTTGTAGGCCAAAGTCCTCAAAGGTAATGCAATCAAACATTCGAAAATTCGCAAGTCCAGTCAATCATTAAATATGCCGCCATAATAACTACTTAAAAGCATTTAGGTAGGAGAGCTATAACACTTCAAAAGCAGGCAGAATGCTTTATGTTACGTACCGCTGGAAAGGAAATTGTTGAGTTCGTGCATTATATCAGGAGTAAACCTAAACAAAATAGCTTTAATTTAAAAAAAAACATGACAATTATTTATGGTTAACGCCCACGGTTCAAGCCGGCTCTCAAAGTTCTACATTTTTAAAGTGGAGCGACTTTAATTTCTCATTCGCTACTTTATGAAGTTTCCTAGGAATTTCACGTTTATAATCAGGCATTCATTGGCCGGTGAGTTAAAACTAGTGTTTAACTTACATTGGAATCAAGCCTTTTTCGAAATCACAGCAGACATTCTAGGTTTAAAGTCCATGTCCTCCGCTTCAAGTAAGAGCCATTCAAGTAGTAATAAAGCATGCAAGTTTTAAACCGCTTCCAAAACGAAAGAAGTATTTCAATAAGAAATAGTATTTTCCAGTACTTCGTTCTGGGACATGTTGGCGGGCATACTACTGTAGCACCAGGCCAACGTTATTGGGTAAAATGATTTTCTGCCGATTGGAGATGAAGAAGGAAGGTTTTATCACAACTTCTACAACTCACTCCTGTGCACGCATTGAGTTTGTAAACTGCTTCTTATTACTTTTTGGGCTAATCCCTCTCTCAGGATCTGCCTTCCCCCATATACAAGGGCATGGTGTTACTTCGATTTGACATATGATCTTTTTTTTTTCTCTTTTTGTGAGTTAGAAGTTGAACCCTCTTACCACTGAGTCATGGGCCCGTCGTTCTGTAGGCTGCGATTGGGTATATAAGATGGACTTTGTCAAAAGCGTCTGTGTATATTACTGGGGCCTGGAACTACTAATAAACAGGTCGCGGCTTTGGACCTTAGAAGTTGCCAAAGCAGAAGTTAGGTACTGTTAGCTAGTGACGTCCAAAAAGTTGGAACTGGATATTCCAGTCTCCATAGTCTTTATAAGCAATGGGCTTCTGCCTAAAGTCCTATCCGCTATACGGCTGCTGATGAGGTTCAAGAGTCGACCTATCGCAGGGGGTTAAGCTTGTCAAACCCAGCAACTGCGATCTTCAGACCATGGTTACTTAGTGCAGAAGAGAAGACGTCAAAGGCCTGAGTAGATTGAAGAATGTATTGTGTACACAAGGGAGACGAGAGTAGATGTGAGTAGATTGACACGGGATAGCTCATGACCAATAGGAGATGAGTATATTGACTTGGATAGGCTACAACCGGCAGGAGAGCCAGCCTTGTCCAAGTGCGGTTTTCAGCAGCAGGCAGCAGCGAGAATGGCATTGTCTGGTTGTCTCAAAGGTTATTGGCCAGAAAGGCTGCATCGACCAAGGCGTGCATGCGACGTATTCGCCAGTGAAAGAGGCTAGTTTTTAAGGGACCTGACTGACTGTTGCAGAAGGAGTACGCGTTACCGGCGGCGAGCGTTTGGAGTGGAGTGAGTCCACTGTGGACTCGCCTGTGGAGTGAGTCACCACATACCTCAAGGCATGGCATAATGAATTATTGCGGTCACCGAGTAGTGAGCCCCCATACACTATTGTTATTATTCCCGATTTAAACCGGTAAGGCAATGGGCCCTTGTCACAATTGTTAGAACTCTGGACTTTTAACCAACCGAATGTGGGTTCGAACCTTAAGGATTGCAAACCTCGAGTTGGGTATCACTGGCTGATAATGGCTAGAAGCTAACGATGCTCGTTCCAGTTTCATTAGTTTTTGTAGGTTATGTCATTCTGCCTGTGTATGTACACATGAAGTAGTGCAGGTGAGTGTTTTTCATCACTTCGTAGAAATAACAGTGGTTTTGACAGGCAATTACCTGAAGCATTAAAAATCTACAGTAGGAAGCCTAAGCCAGGAAAAAGTAAAGGAAATTGTGAAGGGTGATGTTGGTGAGCTACGACTGCTGTTCTGCAGTACAAAGTGGTGAAATTCGGTAGTCCCAGAATCTTTCATCTGTGATAGCAGGTTGTGTTTTGAAGACGCTTCCTTTTGATTACCTAGCAAAATGTACATTCGCTAAAAATGACTATAAAGAAGAACAAGAAGAAGAAGAAGAAGAAGAAGAAGAAGAAGAGAAGAAGAATAATAATGCGATATTGAGGATTTTACAAACCTGAATTTTCAGCAAAAATGGTTCCATTCACGGAGAGCAGATGGTAAGGTAAATAAAGGATCATTTTTTAAAAGGACAAAGGTAAAAGGTCATGTAATACTCACAAGTCAAGAATTTCATGACATTTACATCAACTATGGAGACAGCTCGGCTTTCAACTTCTCCATTTCCACTTCCTCACACGTGAGGTAGCGTGCTAGGAATGGGAGTACCGAGTGCCTGCACATCACAAAACCCCAAGTTTGAATGCACAGAGGAGTCAAAAGAGACATACTATTGTAATGTGGCCTACCGAAGGACCAAACTGTTTGAACGACAAACTAAAGTGAGATTCGGTGAGAACGTAAAATTCTTGGAAATAGGATTTTTTGAGGAACGATTGGCCAAATTAAGAGTGCGATTTACACTAATACATAACGATCTCAGCTAAGTGGGTTTAGGGGCCACGTTAGCTCTTGGGAGAAACGTAGAATTGAATTGTTCCTTGCACATTTTATCAAGTCTGATGACGATCTGGGATCCACTGTCAAAATTAACTGAATAAATTTTCATAATTTTCCCAGAGGATATCTTTCCTTGAAGAACAATAAAAAGTATGCTCAAGACATGCAGTCGGGGGAGAGAGCATTTACTTGATTACATAGGATCATTTCCGTTTTCAGCAGCATGGATTGAATACAATGTTACTTTCAAACTGAAAGCCAGTTTAGTGCACCAATTGCTGTTGAAAGAGGCCCACAGATAGTATAGACGTTGGCTTACTCAGATAACTACCTCTGAACTCACCTAAAGGATGCGACGAGGATAACTTTGGAGGTAGGCAGGTGCTGTTGCCGGCAAAGACTAGGGAAGAAGAATAAGAAGAGAATCTTGCTCAATCTACGAATAAACATCATAAATTCTCAGCGAAAAAATGGCCCCATTCATGGAGGCTAAGTAATGAGCCATGTTAAAAGGTAAAAGGTCATGTAATACTCACAAGTCAAGTTTTATACGGTATCCATGTCTACTATGGAGACAGATCAGATTTCAACTTCTCAATTTTCGCTTCTTCACACGTGAGGTAGCGTGCTAAGAGTGGGAGTACCGAGTGCTGATATGCTGATGTGCGGCAAGACATATGACGGAAGCCACGACGCATGAGACGGGAAGACCTCGCATTCATTAGTTTAGAGTAGAGAGGGTTGGTGACCTCATTAAGAATACGATCGGCAAATTGCTTGACCGTTTTAAAGTGGCGTTGTACTATAACGTCAGCTAAAAAAACATAGGAAACACCGGCAGCTGAAGAAAGCATTCGGAGGCTACATTTCAAAATGACTAGGTCTTTTTTTAGTAAGGCTCGAAAAATAACTGGAGAGCAGTAAAGAATAAGGGGGGGAATACAGGCATCTACAAAACGCCAGATTAGGACTTGCGGCGTGTGATATGAACGCAAGCGGCGGATATAATGTAATAGTTTACGGATTTTGATTAAAAGACCTTCTATGTGAAGAGTAAATGTAAAGTTGGATGATAGTGTAACGCCAAGGTATCGGAAAGAGGATACTTCGGTGGGCAGAATGTCAATAGATTCGGGAATCTGTGAGGGTCGAAGTTGAAGAATACACTGGACTGACGTTCGCTCGTTAAGTAGAAGGCCATTTGCTGACGACCAGGTTGAGACATGGTCTAGGCCATCCTTCAGTATTTGGAGATGTGAATGACTTTTGAGCGGATTGCCAAAAACCATATCATCAGCATATTTAACAAACAAGCATCCATCTGGCCATCGTAGGTTGTCAGTGTGGAGAGAAAAGAGATGAGGGGATAGTATGGCCCCCTGAAAAACTCCGCAGTTGTTGGGAAGGACCATGGATTTTCGCTCTCCGCACTGAACGAATTGAGTGCGGGAAGTGAAATAGTCCCCAAGCCAAGAGACAGCCAAGCCGGGAGAGCTGCACGCAGAAGTTTTGTTAAGAAGTAGATGGCGAGGGATCGTATTGAAGCCTGAGTAGTCGAGAAAAGCACAACCGTATGCACTGCAGCCCTTATCTAAATCTCTTAGAGCATAATAGACTACCCGAGCAACAGCGTCTAGTGTACTACGCCTAGCCTTTTACACAAATTGGAAGGGATCAGAAAACTTAGAGGAAAATGGCACGATGATGTCTAAAACGACTCCTTCTGCAAGTTTCAATAGTGCAGAAAAGCAGGCAATTGGACGAAAAGACTTTGGACCAGTGGAGGAATGTTTTTTCGGGATTGGAGTGATTCTCACTGACCTCCACTCAGCGGGAATCTTAGACTCCATGAAGGACAAGTTAATGATATGTGTTAGTGCAGGTGCTAACTGAAAAGAGCAGGATTTCTGGACAAATTGTGATATCCTATCTGGTCCTGCAGCAGTTGAACCTCGGATCTTTTTAAAATGTTTCATCACCCTTTCCACAGACACAGGAACAAACACACTTGGTAATAAGGTAATGACGTCTGTCGAAAGCTGGGAGGCAGTGGAAGTGTGGATGGAATTTGCATTTAGACCGTCTAAATCTAAGTCAGAATCTACATGTGCTAGTGTATTGTGCTGCCCAGTGAGACGCTTAAGACTCTTCCAAATTTCATCCAAGGAGAGAGGAGCGGAAGATGTAGAAGAAGTAAAAAGCTGACTTACAAAAAGTTTGTTCAGCCTGGAAATCTCAAGCTTCATCTGGACGTCCAAATCCTTTAGTCTATATCACAGACCTAGTTTGTAGAACAATTCCTTTTGGCATCTCAAAGTGTTTAGGTGGGGAGAAGAGATTCTTTCAGGTCTATCCATGACAGAGTCAATAGGACAGCAGACGTTAAAAATGTCGTTTAAAAAAGTAGTGAGATGACTACAGCATGACTCGACATCCAAGTACTCTAGAAGGGTAGAAATCTTGCCAGATATGACGGTCTGGAGCCATAAAATATTATGCGCGGAGGTGTCTCGAACACTTAGTTTCCTCTCGGGAATTGCTAACAGCCCTTTGTTAGAGCTACAATAGATGGTTGGAAAGCCCAAAAACTTGCATTAAAAGTTTCTATTACTTTTTTGAGGTCTTTCTAAGTCTCACGCCGTTTTATTGAAAGCACTACTAGCATATCCTTCATTATATATACTTCGTAGTGATCGAAGTCTTTTTATAATTTTGCTCTCTTTCAAGGACTACCTTACTTTACTCGAAGAACTTAAAGTCTGGTCTGTTTAAGACCGGGGAAGCCCTATTAAAGTAGGTTTCTTTCGGCAAATTGATGAATGTCCCTTTTTGATACTACAAATTAGGCTACACCTATCACTCCTCCTTACTAGCATGGAGTATTGTGTGGTTATTTTTAAACAGGGTTAAACAATGTGCATTTTATATTCAGTAAAAAGAAGCAGACCAGCAGGCAGCATTCCAAATTATCTAGGAATTTTGAAAGGCTTTCGAAACCGGAAACGACAAAATATGCACAGGAAAGGGTGGTTTTATGATAACTACAGGGTTGGATTTATAAAGCAGCCGAAAATAAAAATCAAGAATTCGTTCTACCTTGGTGGTCCCTTTTAGCGAACGTGATGTAGGCAGGTGGTCGAAATGGTGCGCGCGCACGCACGTGAAAACGTTGGCGTCGTGTCGCGAGGGAATAATCCTGCAATATTTCCGCATGCTAACCCAGGTTATGGCCCCTCCCCCCCCCTCTAAGCATTCTTTACTAACCGAACCCATATTGCAGAAGTTGACATAATCTAAAACGAGGCACTTCACCTGTTGTACTTCAGCAGAATGATGATGGCGTTGCCTTTACCATTCGAAACTACGTCGTGAGATGATTTTCCTGTTAACCCTTGGGCATCAACGACCGCCCCACGTACTTGCGCCTGCCGCATTGGGCAAACACCTTTAACGTCATCATCAGGAACCATGCGCCCACCCCCCCCCCCCTTGCCTCTCAAGAACTAGTTCTGACCAAGTGAAAGCGACTTGTGAAGCGACTTGCACGCGCTCCTAACGACTGTCTTCAGGACGACAAATCGACTGGCCTTCAAAAGTCCATTCGGTAAGCATATGTGTTCGGCAATTCACCTATACAAATGTACAAGTACTGAAGAATACAATATGTGGATAAGCCTTATAGTTGATAGTCATCATCCTCGTGCCGCTCTCAAAACGAGGTCGGCATGTTGCCGCACCAGGCAATGGGGAAGGAGCGAAGAAGGGTAGATTGTTGCTACCGTTCAAAAGTCATGCACGTGGAGTGAGCATGACTGACAAGTGCGTGAACAACTGTAATCAGTGTGTGGGGCGATATTCGATCACCACCTGAAATTGGACACGGAATAGAAAGCGCATGTATAAACGTCTCCTGATGTCCGCATAACCACTGCCTCGGTGGTTGCTAGTACCTGTTGACATAGGCCTTTAGAGAAGTTGGCTGGGGTTCGGTAGACAACCGGAAAGACTTCATTGAATCGTCTCGGGGATTTGCATCGTCCAGGTGTGTTAGAAGAAAACTTGAGATCGATCTAGTTACAGTTTAACTCAGCTTGTTTAGCAAATGTATCCCGCTCCAGAGGAACAAGCGACAGAGTACAAACACGTCTATGTGGTCCTCAACGGGAGTCGATAGTTCTCTTTGGTCGAGAGAGAACTCGCCGCCTGGGAGTTAGTGCTGCATTCAAACGCCGACCACAACAAAAGAGGCCTCGTCTGCTTATGCACTCACGTGGAACACAAACTTCGACCTGTCCAACGCCTTCCGACGATGGACCAGGCCATCATGGGCACGCGTGGCGGGCTGGTTAGATCCGCAAACCACTTGTTTTTGATTCCAGTACCAGATAGCTGATGACCGCGGACAGTGGGTTGGTGCATAGAGAGGAAAGAGAGGATAAGGTCGACTCTGGGGATTACGTCCTCAAGGCCTTCCGCAAATTTTTCTCACTCTAAGCCACTTGGTGTGCTTTTCTTTATCCTGATTTGCTAACAATTTGGGTTGGACGTCTGTCAACAGCCTATATCACTTGGTAATGTTCTGAAGACAAAGACTCAAGCTGTAATGGCTTCTTCTGGATGTGATGTTAATTACACAAGCAGCGCTGTTGATTTTTGTGTGGAAAGTTGATGTATCCTGCATGAAGCAGTGAAATAGATATAGGTTTTATTGTTGAAATATTGGTTCGCAACGGCAGGCTATTTAAGCCCTCTTAGCCACCACTTTCCTCCAGCTTGTGTAAAACGGCAATGAAGGAAATAAGGATTTTACATGGTAGGGCTGTGATGACTCACTTCGTGCATACGACCTCGCACGAAGGCTCATCACTGCGAAGGAGTGCGCATGCACCACCTGCCTATGCCCATCTCAGGTTCGAGCCCCTACCACGAGTTTTGGCATGGGCCCCGTGAGAACTCGAGCCAGGCAGGGCGCATCATGTGCTGATTGACTGCGGGGAAATGCATGCACTGGGCTTCCGGCAATCCCCTACGCTCTTGTCACCTCAGACGCGGCACCATGTCCGGCGGTTGCTCGCTCGACTGAAAGTCAAATTCATCTTACCTATTCTTCATTGTTTCTGTACGGAACAAACTATTCTTACTACTCGTGCCTCACTTCTCCTAGGAAAATGGGCCTGAAAATTACAGTTGCTAGGGTTTAACTTTTTTAATAACCCCCTGCGATATAGCCTCAGCGTTGCTAAACAGAAAAATGTGTGCGAAAAACATGAAAAATAATTAAATTTTGACCAGATTTATCCTCATTGGCCTACATATGATAAAAATTGAGGGTGATAAAAAAAACAAAATAAGCCGAAGCTACTCTCCATAGATGCAAGGAAATGGAATAACAAACTTCACAATAGAAGCAAGTTTGTGCATAAAGCTCTTAACACACAAAACGTTACATCTCGTAGCTATGAAAGAAATAACCAAACCAGGTTATCGAAGAAAATATACAGAAGCTTACTGTGCATATTTAGCCAAGTGGGCTTAATTAACCACCCCTTACTCCCCGGAATATCACAAACGATACATACCGGCAAAAAACTGCAATGGTCTACATTGTGAAAAGTCGTTGGTGATTGCGTTGCAAACTTTACGCCAGCCATTACTTTCTTCAAAACAGCGGAAGTTTAGTCTGTAGATATTTTCATTACAATGATCCCGATACACGAAAAGACACATAAATCATTATGTACTGAGCAAAATAAGCCAATCGATGTGACTGTGTGACATCTTCAATGGGGGTGAAGAGCAGAAAAAATGGTGGTTCAATTTTATAGGCCACACATTTAGAGGCAGCACATGTAGATGAGCTGCTGAATATCGCCAACCACTGCACTCAGGACCACCGCCGGTCGTTCCGATTCCGTCTTGCCACGGAGTCCAGATAGGTGAGCTAGATACCAAGCAAGTCCCCTGCCGCTTAAGTCAAATTCGCACGAGGTTTTACCGTTTTACTCCCACAACACGACAGAGGGCACACGAAACAACTTCGTTTGCGACGGTGAAACTGTCGGATGAGGACTTGGCTAAACAGAATTAATTCGTCAGTGTAAATTTTTCATAGCTTAAGCTTACCACATAATTTGTGAATTATAATTGTCTACTTATAATAGGTAAGTATGCATGTATTTTGAACAGAAAGTATAACGAATTGACGGGATTTTCAGTTTCATGCACAGCTCGAAATTAAGCCGGTGGCTCCGTTTGTGGTCGAAAGGTACGAATTATCTTCAGTGCAAAAGCTGGAGTTTTTTCCACAGATTGATTTTGCTTGTGCTTTTTTGATAAAAACGCTTATTTATAAAGTAATCTGGGTAGCCGATGGAGATGAAGCATAGTCCTAGAGAATTACACTCTTGTAGCTATTCGGCCTCTGTTCACCGGTGTACTTATGGTCAGAACGCTTGTTCGAACGTAATTGTGCTTATGCGAACGGATGTGAATGCTGCTGCAGTTGGACATTTTCATCGTGCTTTCCTCTTTTAGAAAGAAGCCAATTTGGAAGGCTCCTTCATTCGGTTTCGATACTTGAACATCAAGAAAAGGGATTTCTCCGTCTTTTTTCTTCCTTCGTTTGGAATCACTTTAAGAAAAACTGGATTCGGTCTCTTTTGAAAGAATCACTTTGTTTATCGGCTTGATGATGCAAACAAGTGTTGTCTACGCAGAACCTTCAGAAGTTTGACTGAAAAGAGTGAATGGCTGTAGTTTCCAGTTCCGATAAACCACCCCAGCAAAGTATCTGCAGATCGGTGTGGTCATTGGAGTTTCCTGGATCTGCTCCTAAATCTGGTCGTTAAATTTCAATTATTTTCTTAGACTTTAATCTACTAACTCCACCGCATAATTCGTTTTCGAAGGCTTCCCTTTCTACATCGAACTTTCACTCGTGGCAATTTTTTTCAGAAAGGCATGCAAAGAGGGCGATGAAGTCAAAGGAAAACATTATTTGGCACAAGAAGCTTATGTAGTCCCACTCATATACCCCTTGTCTCAACATTTTGTCCTGCAAAAACGGTGGTTACTGAGTTTTTTGGGGTGGGGAAATAGGATAGGCATGGAAATAAATGTTCAGAAGCAAGTGTTAAGCAAAAAATGCAGTCAACGTTGCTTCCCGCGGCCGCTGGGAGAAGGTTATTCCGCATGCAAATTGAAGGTGTGCGCGGCGCTTCGCGCCGCGGACTAAACTAATCTAACTTTAGAACGGTAAGTTGGACCTCAGGTAAGTTGAAGTAGACGACCTTCTAACCACCAGTTCAATTTTTTTTTGGGAAATTCAAGAAACCTGCAATTTGATAATCGGGTTTTCCGCAATAAGTTAAATGATAATACAGATTAGGAAAATATATAGATATAAATTAACGACACTTCTAAACACAGTAAAATAAAGATGTAGTTAGCATTTATTAAAGCATATTTCATTGCGTGTCCCAATTCCCCGCCCATAAAACCCAATAACCACCATTTTCTTAGGAAAACATGCAGGTTGTAGGGTTTAATGAGTGAAACTACATAAGCTACAATTGCCCATTATTTATTCGGGGAATTTTTCCCGGCTCTGAGGCGATGTACTGAGAATACGACTGTTTGTCCTCCACCCTTTGTCAATTAATTAAAATGTCTAACAAGCCACCTATTCGGTCTGTAAATAAATGGGCTCTTCAGCGCTATGCTTGGCTGCAGGGCTGTTTTCTTCATGTGGCTTTTTTACTAGTCATTAGAAGCATACTATTGCAACATGTTATGGCTTTCTCTGCTGCCAAACGTTTGCAGAACTTGCCCATTGTTTCTTCAGTATAATTGAGTTTTCATTGCTTTTGCCCACGAATATTTGCATGGGGTCAGGGTTGCTGGCTTTCTATGATGAGCTACCGATAATTAGCTCCTGAGCATTCGCAATATATTCAGACGTGTCCAAGATCATGGTTGTCCCTTTTTCGTCTGGATTTGCGATTTTTAATTTTTTACTGACCATTACCTTGACTGAGGTGCTAATTTGAGGTGGCCTGAAGACTATAGTTAAATGTGCTACTCACTGGTTAATCAGCATGTCGAAGGATTCTGTGGTCTCCGCCCTGTGTTGGAGTCTAATGCCTGCGGTAGCACTGTTACCTGTGCTGCTTTTAGACTATTCTTTCGGTTGAAGAATTGCTCCCTCCCGTTGGAATGCCCAATAAAAAAACACGATAAGAAGGGCGTAAGTTTGGAATCCACCCCGAGGAGGGTTTATTGTATACAAAACCCACAGTTGCTTTCTCGGGTGGCTTTGCCGCTGACTGACCTCCAGCGTGCTGAATGTCCCCGCTTCGGGGCTCACCCGCGTAATAAGGAGCGGACTAGGGGTGTCCTCGCAGTCCGTGTGACAATCTACTGTCTGAGAGGTAACAGTAACTTATAGGGGATTGTCATTCGCGTTCGCTTGTGACATCATTGGACGCTTTTAAGAAGGTCACGCGACCAGTTGGCAGGCCCTTAGGCTTGCGTGCGTCTATGTCCTCTCCAGAGGTCTAGGTCATTGCGTGTGGACAGTCATCGCGTGGGCACCAGCGCAGAAACATAAGCTTGAGACCATTTGCACTGAACAGGGAATCATCGTTGGCTGTCGGCCACAAGGGAGATTCGTCAGGACAGCCTGCGAGGTTATGCTGGCAGTCGGTCAGGCTAGCTCCTATCAATAAACACGCTTTAGCATACTTTCAGACCTCAGACAACTGTGTGGAAAGGTCTGTCGCTAGAATGATTGTCGACAAAAGAGGGTTCCCCAGGTCAGAAGTCGTGTAAGACTGATAAGGTTGGATTATGTGTACTGTATGAAGGAACTTACAAAGGGCTCCGTAGGAATGAGCTGCTCGCAGTACTCTGGTCAGTTGCTGTGTGTATGCCTGTATGCGTCGGATTAGAGGAACTGGGGACCATGATCTTTTTTCTGCAGCCAGTCAGGAAATGGGCCACTTTGATTGGTGGACAGCGTGGACGGCATTTATGGCGGATAGAACAGGAGCGTCCGCGGTGGACTGCAAATACGCATGACTGCAAACCCTGGCAACCGCAGAAGAGTTGAGTCAGCGCAATGGCGCTGGCACGGACTGCTACAGTACTATCGGCTCGACCGAAGGAATGAGTCGTCGTAAGGGGGTCCTAGCGGCCGGTGGATTCGATGAGGGCGGGTCGCCAAGTCTTTTTCGAGGTGGGACATAGATATGGTAGACTTGAACGAAACCGGGGAAATTGTCCGAGAAAATTGCCGGAGACGGTGTATGAGGCTGGTAGGATCCTCGACTGCACTTTACGGGGTTGCCGAGATTAGCTCACTGGGAAGTCAAAAAATGGCACCGAACACTAATTTGGTGGCGTAGCAGTCAAAGTCCAGTTTCAGAGAGGAGCAGGGGAAGATGGTTATTCACTTCCTCCGATCGGCCGTGGCGCGTAGAGAGGCCTTCAGCTGGTGGTGAAATCGCTCAAGCATCCCGTTGGCAGCCGAGTGATAGGCTGCGGTGCTGATGCTAGTGTCTTTTGACAGCGTCTATTGGCTATGATAGAAGCCGACGCCATCAAACTTCACAGGCCCGTCCTGCGCGCCCAAAAGAACTTCGTAATGGCACCGCAGTTACCATGGCCAAAGGACGCTAATCCAACAGCCCGCAGCCTATGTCCTTTCTCCGCTACCATTCCCCCCCCCTAACGCTGATCAGATTTGTGACCCAGATTTCCCGCCCCCACCTAACCTGACAACCAGGCTCTCTTCTACCACCCCGCATATTTATTTATTTAATTGCAAGCAGTAAAAATTCGTTTTTGCAAATGATTGTTTTTGATAATTCATTATCAGGCTGATACATTGACATGCCGAATAAAACAGTCAGTTATATGCAGCGCTTATTGGATTCTCGGGCTGTGTGGGGGTCCTTTAGGCATTTCTCCTTTCCCGAACAACGAGACATCTGGAGAAGGGGATGCGCGAAAACATACCGGCCTGGCTAGGCAAAGGAGAAATTGATCGATTTCAAGTTCAATCCTAACACCAGTAATTGATATCAACCACAAAGCTGACTCGAGCGTTGCCCTTCAGGCCATTTATACCAGACACCAACACCCTACTCTAAAGGCCTACACAAGCGGGTGCTAGCCACAGCGGAGGCAGTGGCAATTCGTTTAGTAAAACCAGTCCTCCGCTTTCGAAAACCCTAATGCAGGCGGTTCACCCTACTGGGCCGACTACAGGCGCCAATCGCACGCCACTAAAAGCCACAGAGAACACTTAAACGCACACCGCTTGTCTGATGCTTCGACTTCAAATAGCCTACCGCAAGAACCTCCTCTCTCCCCCACACTCCACACGCCGACATCCTCAATACGATGTCTTCGGCATGCACGCGAGGAGGCAACTAAGTACTGGCTAAACAACCACCCACACCACCAGAACCATAAAGGCAATGTAGCTAACTTCTTCTGTTTCATTGTCTATGCCATTCTATCGGCCTGCTGACGAATGACTGAAATTATTCGTTTGCGTGTAGATTCGCAAAATTATCATTTTCCAAGTGAGGCTTTTTGGTAAAAAGAATAGTTTTCGAGTTGGTTACCAATGGCATGTTATACCGACCTGAGAATTGCAATGTGTAGTCGACCACTTGAGGGTTGCTGGCGAAATGCCCTCACTTTTGTTGGCTATGTCTGACGGCACAGATTACTACACAGTACCTGCCACCACTGCCTTCGAAGTTGGACCGAAATTTGCAGCAAATTAGCCACTAGATTCGTCTTTTTAAAGTATTTCTAGTAATAGCCAGGTGAAATATGAATGACAAAAAACAAACAAGATCGCTTCATAAGGTAATACAATGACAATTTTATTCGTTTTCCGTCAGAACTATTCTAAGTTGGCATTTTTCAATGCGCATAAGTAGGAGAAGGATGCAAGTAATAGGCCATCACACGCACAAGACCGCTATAAATGCCAGTTTACTTAAATTTTACCCAAAAACCTTTACAATGCAGGCAGACTACGTAGAATGTTTAATGTTATTACACACTTTCTTAGATTATAAAGTGCCTTTTCTTTCAATATAAACTATAGAAAAGCTTTCGTTTGAGGTTGCTTCAAAATAATTTCATGTGAGATACGTTTATAATTAAGCTTGTCTATCCATATATTATTGTCGGATGTAAAATATACAACAGCGGGAACATTTATCGCAGACTTTATGGTCACTTATTATAAGGGTATAAGAATCTCATGAAGAGCGTTTACATTACGCAGTTAGATATTTTTCGAGATAGTAGTTTTTACAGGCGGCCATTGAAAGCTCATTCGAAAGCTGCCATCCTAATTTGGCTGAAGTATCATGCAAGTGTGCGACACGACACTCGATTTAAACCTCTACTTGGCTATTTTTTTCGGAAAGAAAACACATTTAGGAATTCCGGTTAAGATTTCATGTATGGGCACATCTACTGAAAACTAACCCCCGTTAGATTATTTGGCAGACGTACTTATTCATTAGATGTAAAAGATTTCTGTGAACAACAGTTAAGGAAAATTAGGTTTCGGTGAAAGCAAGTGGTATCGTTAAGTTCTGGTTAGGATGGGAGAGTTTGTATCCTTCCTGAAATATAACGCAAGGGTACCTGTATTATGAGGATGTGGTTCCTTCTCTTTTTACCACCTGGCAGAGGGACGAAAAGAAACGATTCGGGAAGCTGTTTTCGTTATGCCTTTCACCGCTTGAGGAGATTTTTCGTTGTAGGCTAGAAAATTTTACCCACACTATTTAACTTGCTGCATATCCCTTCTCTTGAGACCAGTTATCAACTAATAATTTATGTATCTACGAAATAAATTCTTTTAGACTCAAGATTGAGCTTGAAGACTAAGTGGCCGAGCACTTCCTGCACCCTCATCTGTAAGCACACCTTCCTAAGATGCATTCTTTACAACATTAACTTCTTCAATCTTACGTGTATTTTGCACGAAAGCTAATGCCAGCACCATGGGCTTGACAATTGCCTACTGCGAAGTTTCTCGCAATTCTTATTTAAACCCTGCCTTTTCTCTCAAAGAAAATAACTGATTACTCGTAATTAATACAAGCGCTGCCACTCAGCCTCTATATAGACCAACTCAATTTTGGCCACATTCAGAACTTTTTGGCAAACAAAATTCTGTAAGAATGTTTCAGCTGTATGATAGGTTAAGGTAATCCCTGAAGAGCAGAGAGTAGGGACAATAAGAAATGAAGGTAAATTAATGCAGCATTATAAAGAAGAAGAAGAAGAAGAAGAAGAAGAAGAAGAGAAAGGAAAAAATAAGAAGTTGCGATCTCTGGAACGGCAATTGTTTTGTTCTGAGCTTTCGGCTCCACAAGAGAGGCCATCATCAGAGAAAATGAGAGACCAGCAAACGTTGGCTACGCGTAAATGCGGTGGGTGGAATGGGACTTGTGATTGGTCTATGCCCACGCCATCCTAGCGTGTCTCCCCTGCGCGCGTCTTTGCAGTTGTAGTTTGTCACCTTAGCGTCGTGTTTTGCGTCCTTAACTTCGGAGCCTGTGTGCTTGGACAGGAACTGGGCCGTGGTTTCTGGTCGCGAGCACGGATAGCAAAATAGCGGGACGGTATATCCACATGCCTGTTGATGGAGTTGGAGTCTAATACACAGGCCTCCAGTAGTTCTCGCCCGTCTTATTGGCGGCGCGTGCCATTATCCGTGTGCCCGTTGATGTCATGAAAACTAAACTTCCTCCGAAAGGGCCCGAGGACCTCAATTAAATCAACCTCCTAATTTCTAGCCGCTTTTCACGGAAGAACTATTCAACCAGATCAAACCATTGTATCTTTTGATATCGTTTCACTATTTACTTCTATCCCACCGGACCTGGCATGCGACGTCCTACGCAATTAACTCGAAGAGAAATACAATAAATCTAGGGGTCCTCTAAAAAACGGTCATCTTATGCAACTTTTCGTCTTCTGCCAAAGAAGTTTTTTTCACTTTTAATGGCAGAACATACGAACAGACAAAAGGGGACGCCGATGGGATCCTTAATTTCCACTCTCATCGTAGAACTTGCCTTACAGGAATTGTAAAAAACCGCCTTCAATCAATTCGAACCTGCATTCTGGGGCCGATACGTGAAAGACACTTTCGTTATAATCGAACGGAGCAGGCTAGCAGACTTCAAAAACCTGCCTAACGGCACCTTCCCCGACATCCAATTCGCAAAGTAAGAAGGAAGTGCCGGACAACTACCGTTCCTGGATGTCCTCGTCACGCACAGACCTAACAGAGGACTCAGCACCAATGTTTATAGAAGGTCAAATAACACAACCCAAGTGCTCAGGCTCCATAACAACCACCCCCAACCGCATACCCATCGCTGTATGAGAACACTCTTTCAGAGGGTTAAGACACACCACATTGAACCCGAGGGGCAAGTGCAAGAACTACGACATCTTTGGGATGGATACGCGAACAGTTTCTTTAGCCGCTTCCTCCGTACGCACCCACGGGAAGTGAACAAAAGAGAACTACCAACGTACTACCGATGTATAAGAACCAGCAAAATGTATCGCTGTAGAGCTCGGTGTTGGTATTGTTCATCGTCCGACAGCTACCATGCGTTCACGGGTCATGCAAATAAAAGACTCATCGGAGGTATGTGATTTGTCTAGCGTCGTTTATCAGGGGCCCTGTCGCGACTGTCCTTGCCATTATACAGGTCAGACGTGATGGTGACTTAGTGCGCGAATAACAAAGCACAAACGGACAATGTGGAGAGGTGACGCACTGTCCCAGATCGCTACCCACTCTCTGAAAGAAGGCCATGAATTCAACGTCTCTGACACATGGATAATGGCACGCGCCGCCAATAAGACGGGGCGAGAACTACTGGAGGCCTGTGTATCACACTACAACTCCATCAACAAGCATGTGGATCTGCCGCCTGCCGTCCGTGCTCACAACAAGAAACCACGGCCCGATGTCGTTGTAAAACTATCTGATATCGAGCACCACAAAGGTTTACTGAACTCGGTTGATCCAAACATCCAATTCACGATGGAAGTGGAGCGAAACAATCAACTACCCTTCCTCGATGTCCTTAATGCGACGGTGTTCAACTGGACTACTGCAGATCACAGTATTCAGAAAGGCCACCGACACAAACCAAGTGTTACACTTCAACAGCAATTCCCCATGTGTCACAAATGTAGTTGCGTTCGTACTCTTTTCAAAAGAGTTGAAACACACTGTAGCACTCCCGCAGACAGAAAATTTGAACAACAATACCTTTATGAACTCTTCCAAGCCAATGGATACCCGATGTCATTTATCAAACAAAGCAGGCGCCGATTTAACAGACGACGGCCGATTCAACAACAACCTGACGTCTGGAGGGCCATTCCCTACATAAAAGGACTCTGTGAAGCAGTCTCATGGCTGTTACAACCCGCTGGAGTGGGCATAGCCCATCGACCTGAGGCAACAATACGCCGGCGTGTGATGCAACCCAAAGACAGACTGCTCCCTACCGAAACCTCTGCAGTTGTCTACAAGATACGTTGCAATGACGGAGACTGTAATTATGTGGTAGAAACAGGCCCCAAATTGCAGACCCACCTACGCGAACACAAACGGGTGGATCAGAAACTAGACCCTAACTCGCAACTTGCAGTACACATTGGGAAAACTGGCCAAAACTTCGACATTCAAGGAGCAACTTTCATAGGCCGAGGAAACTCAAAAGCCCAAAGGCTGACACTTGAAGCATGGTACTCAGATGCCAACTCCGTCAACAGGCATCTAGACCTCCCCGCGGCCTACAAAGTTTTGCGCCATTATGTAAGCGAAGGACGAAATAAGGCCACGCCTAACGTCAGAATTGAAAACGGACCGGAACCCGCTAAGAACCGACCAGAAGAGGAGACGGGATCATCGGGACCCTCTACCCTGGTGACAAGGCGTTACACTACTTACTGCCCATGATCCCGAACGACAGCCGTCTTCACTGACAGTAAATTAGCGTTCACCACTATAATTGCCCCCCTCTCCCCCCCAACCTCCATCCTTCTGGTTGATGTGTCTTTTCCCTTGACGACCGTTGACAGTTCATTTGCTTTTGGCCACTATAATTACCCTTCTTTTGGTTGCTGCTTCTTATCGCTGAAGATGAACTCCTGTAAGAGTTCGAAAGCTCAGGACAATAAACAAATTGATCCGTTGCTCAACAAGTCTTCTTCTATATTTGCTTCTATTCGTAATAAAGTATTGCTTCGGGCTCATTCTTCCTTCAGTGAGTCAATCATAACCCTGTCTACATATCAGGGCCAAAAACACAAGCATGCGCACATGGTTAATGACCGCTTAAGTGAACCGTAGTGCTGTGGTGACTCACTCCCCACAGACGATCATCGCGCGAAGGCTCACCGCTGCACACGAGTGCACATGTACTGGCTGCCTACGTCCGTCCGAGGTGGACAATTCGCACACTGCTCCACTCACCCGACAGTCGACTTCTTCCTATCTAGTCTGTACAGAATAAACTCTTCTTATCACCCTGTCCTTTCACCGTCTTCTTCTCCCTCCTAAGGGACCGTGCTTTAAGATCACAGTTTCGAGGGCTTAACCGATTAACCGTTTTTCCTCGATACTGCATCAGTACTTCGGCACCTGTCTTTTCCTGTTGCTGGAAATCGAGCATTTATTTACCGCCATTCCCCCTTTCTGCTTTAACTGGGTCAACTTAGGGCTGCTATTGGGTTGCTTGTTCTTTACCTTCGCCACATAGAAGGAAAGCCATAAGATCGGGTTGTGCTTATTTTCGACTCTAATTGCTGTCTGGTTACAAAATTCTGTACTCTTTCTGCCCATGCGTACACAGCGTGGAAGGCTTCACCCCCAGCACATGATCAGGATGTTCTTCCGCCTGCGGCCCTCAAATTTTAGTTCAAAGGTTGTTTGGTTCCCCTACCTCTGTCGTAAACTTTTTTTATAAACAGTTGTTCGCAATTACTTCAGAATTAATAGTTAGCAAAGTCTGTAGCACGTCTATATGCTTTTCCCTCGAGTTTGCAATTTGTGACATATTCTCTGCAGACGTAGCGCCCAAACGAGAATTGGCTAGCACTGTTCATCAAAAACAAGCTGGAAGTCAGTTTTTTTTGGCAAACAATTGTTTTCAGCAACTCTTCATCAGACCAAACGTTTGCAAGGGAAATTGACGCTGTACATAACAATAAAAGTTTGAATAGGTAGAAAAATCAATAACTATCTAACACGGGCGCTAATTGGCCAACGCGGACTAAGTCAGTTTGCGCATGTAGGCCATGTCAGCCTGTTGGTTGAGGGATTGTCACTTGTGGGGAGGGGCGAAATCCTATCGCCACCTGGTGTCGGTTTAGGCCATGGAAGTGACAGAGCTTGTGTCAGAGTCTTCTGACAACACAGCACTGGATTTGCTAGCCTTATAGCCACTGCTTCGGCTGTAGCAAGCATCCGTTGGCGTAGGCCTTTGGAAAAATTAGATGGTGTCCTGTAGACCACCTTAAAGGCTTCGTTAGTATCGACTCGATGGTTCGTATCAACTAGATGTGCGAGAATAGCACTCGAGATCGATCTAGTTTCACCTTTAATTAGCCAGGTCGGTATGTGCTCACGTACCCTCTTTTCGAGACGCCTCGTTGTACGGCCGATGTATCCCGCTCCACAGGAGCAAGTGAAAGAGTAAATGCACATTGATGTGGCCTTCAAAGGGAGTCTGTCTTTACCTCCCAATCGTAGGAGGGGAGAGTTCGTGAAGAGCACCCGTAAGTTCGCCGCTGGGAAAGCGTTTGTGATTGCAGTCCTCAAGCGTCGTCTGACCAGCTCGCTGGTTGCATCGCCTAAGAAAGGCAGTCTTATGAACACGTCTTTCTTTTCTGCAGTTAAGGTGACAGGCTTTTTGGCGCGTTCACCAATATTTCTGCGAATGAACCTTTCCGGGTATCCATTTTCAATTAGTGTATGCTGCAGCTGTTGGAGTTCTGCTTCGACAGTTTCAGGAGAACAGATCTGTCGTATTCTAGCTGCTAATCCTTGGACCAGATTTCGTTTTATATTGAGGGGGACAAAACTGTGGAAGTTAGTGTATTGTCCTGTCCAGGTTTTCTTTCGGAAAACCCTGCGTAGGATAGATCCATCCTCTTGTCTTCGCAGAAGGACGTCAAGGAACGCAATTTCATCGTCCACTTCAGTCTCAGCAGAAAACTTGAGGGATGGGTGAGCGTTGTTAAACTTCGCGACCAAGGCATCAATGTCAGTGTTATAGTCAGTCAAACAGAAGATATCATCTACATATCGACCGTAGAATGCAAGGTCATTGATGGTGTCTCCTAGACTCGTTTTCTCGATCTTGCCCATAAAGACATTTGCAAGAAACGGTCCAAGTGGTGAGCCCATCGCCACACCATCAATCTGTCTGTAGAACTGACCATTGCAGAGAAATTGGACATTTTGTGTGCATCGCGTGAGGAGATCTTTGAGGGTTTTCACGGGCATACCTATCTGGTAGTTCGTGGCCCGAATAACGTCGCAGAGGTAGTTTATGGTTTCTGCCACGGGTACATTGGTGAATAGTGACGATACATCCAATGAGAGCATCTTACTTCTTGCAACGTTCATATTCTTTATAGCTTTGACAAATTCAAATGTGTCTTTCAGGCTTCTAGGATACATGTGACTTCCAAGAGGTTTCAACTTTTCTACTAGCCATTTAGCAATGGTGTGGTAAGGGGAGTTTCTCATATCCAGGATAGGACGTAAGGGTAGCCCCTGTTTGTGAATTTTCGGAAGTCCATACATTCTAGGTATCGTCGTTCCTACAGGTCTTAGTGTCAATTTCCCTTGCAAACGTTTGGTCTGATGAAGAGTTGCTGAAAACAATTGTTTGCCAAAAAAAAACTGACTTCTAATATTAACCATGGGAATATTTTCGGAACTTAGACAATCCAAAAAAAACAAGCTGGTTTTATTGTACATTAATGCCTACTATAATTGATTAAGTAGGTCTTCTCTAGATTATTATCCTAGACAGCTAGAGGGAAGCAACTCTATGCGCTCGAGCCTCCAAGGCATCTCCAGCCGGTTTAGACTGTAGAAGGCGAACGCTGTGAATTGATTGCTTATTCAGAAAGGCTACCTAACACGGTAAGTGTCTTGTCGATGCTCTCCATGCAACGTGTGCTGTAAGGATCAACGGCTGTGCTATATTGCAGCAGTGCCTTTTCGAATACGGGGAGGAACGAGTTGGTTGATGATTCGGTTTCAAGGACAATTTAAGGTATCGAAGGCATACGCGCCATTTTTTCGACTTATTATGTTTAGTAATAATAGGTATTGCTAAGGATTTCCAGATAAAGTCGGCTTTTGGGATTCAGCAACCGATGTGTCGATCTCCTACACATATTAATTGATTTCTGAACTAACGACTTAAGTTATAAATTTACTTATTATTTATAGCCACTGTCAGTTGGTGATAGTTTTATAAAATTAGTCGCTCATCGGTTAGTACCGCTTCGGTAGAAACTGCGACATAATTGTAAGGGCACACCATTCTTCAAAATGCGCGCTGTTTTGTAAACTTAGTAGCCTTCTTAAACACAGCGCTTCTTATTTACAACTAATTGTATTTTAACTCTATTTTCGTACTATTTGTAATTTCCCCACTCAAAAAACATACACTGCCCTTATTCTCGCTTAACGCGAGCTTATGGTTACTGGCTGTGAAGTGGGCATGCCGACCATTTCCGACAGGCATACTGACGATAGCTTAATGGCAATACACTTAATTAATGTCCGCAGGGTATACTGTTCGACCCTGAGTCATGTAGCATCTAAGCAGGGTTTGGACCCAGAGCACTACAGTCGCCAGGCTTAGTTCCGCTTTGAATGAGATGGGGAAGACACCAGTAGAGGTCGTGTATTTTTTACAGGAATTCCATGCTCGTCAGAGGTCATAGCGTGCGGCAATTTTTAGAAGCTGCACGCGCGGATGACCTTAACATGAGTGAATAGACATCATATGGGAGTCTCCCATTGTTCATTTGATCAGCTGATTGGATTATTGCAGTACGTTGGACGCTTGTGATTGGCTCTCCCAAAGACTTTATGTGTGCATCTTTCGACGACTATAAAATTCTGATCATATGAATTCTAGTGTATTGTGGACGGCAGATGCAAAGGGCTATACGCACTTAGGGTGCTACAGTCACAACAAGCGCTTTTGATGTACGATATCCTTAACCTCAGTCATACGTGATATTGGAAACTGATATTTACAGTCTAAAGGAACTGAGCCTCTCCAAGGATGGAATTGTATTGTAGTCTTTACTGTCTCTTATGAACGTTTCGATATGCCTAGATCCCTCCTAGCTGAGAAGACTAGGTAAAACATTGACTATTTTGGACTATTCTAAGTACATATGGTTTTGCTGATGATTGACGCCTACACTGAATGAAATGAGGCCATTTTCATCGACAACTCCTGTTTATCGATTGCTACAATAAACAATTTTGTTTTTGCGATACCTAAAGTGGTCGTTTTAGACAATGACTTGGATTTGCTGGTGCAGACTTTAAAAATTTATGGAAAGCAAACGAAATAATGCCTTTAACGATCTCCCCGTATTACGCGGTTTCAAATGGCCTCGCAGAGCGCACCGTTCAGACAATAAAACACAGATTAGCCAAACAGGCGCAAGCCTACTTACCCTCGAGGCACTCGTGCATTTTTTTCTGCCACCGCATAACACAAAACGACTCAGCCGGTTCTGCGCCTACAGAATTAATGTTCAAGCGGCAGTTGCGCCCACGGCTCGATCTGCCTAACTCTTCAATTCATGATACAGTCATCCAGAAACAGGGGAAAATGGAAGCGCGACATGACGCGCACACGCAACCTCGAAACTTCGCGCCTAACGGCAGTGTATGAAGGCGACATGAATGCGAAGCAAAATGGTAAATGCTGGTACTTCAAAGAAGCGAGGCAGAAGAAGCAGAAGCAACGATAGAAGAGGGCAGAATTGTATGCCGATATCTGGACCAATTGCACAGCCGCACGGATACCAAACAGGAAGAATCTGCGGAAAGTCCGAACCGACAGTAACCCCTGATGTTGATTCCGGCAGCCCGAGGACAGCAGATCTACGGTCTACACAGAACGCAACGCCACCAACCAAAATTTGTTTTTTCTATCCTCTTTCTGTGAGCGTACGGCCGTAGCATTTGATGATGTCCACCACGTGTTCCAGCAAGCTAAGACGAATGCAGTGACTCGCATGTGAATTAATTTTAAGTTGTAGCAAACTTGCATGGCATCTACCGCTCTCTCTCTCTCTCTCTCTCTCTCTCTCTCTCTCTCTCTCTCTCTCTCTCTCTCTCTCTCTCTCTCTCTTTCTCTCTTTCTTCACCAAATTTTGCCTGGTGTCAAGATAGAGTCAAGAAGACTGGAGGCGGGATTGGGTGCATGTGGCTGGCGTGGCCGATGCCGCTCGTACGCGTGTAGTGATTCACTCCACAAAGGTGAGCACTTCCGAAGGCTCGCTGCCGCAAACGAGTACTTCTGCACTTAAAGGCGCCCTCTGCAACAGCCAGTCATGTCCTGCAAAAGCTAGCCTTCTTTCAGTGGCGAATAGGACGCATGCACGCCTTGTTCGATGCAGTCGTTCAGGCCAATAACCTTTGAGGCAACCAGAAAATGCTTTTCTCGCTGCTGCCTTCTGCTGAAAACCGCACTTGGATCGCGGCTGGCTCTCCTGCTGGTCGTGAGCTATCCAACTCAATCAACTTTCATCTATTCTCCTCGCCCTTGTGTACACAAT
>JAYGXS010000005.1:38518170-38533437 GCA_036362985.1 Ligula intestinalis
GGCGCGTATGCTGCTCGAGAGTATCGTCCGGTGGACTTTCGTTGCCATGGAGTGGGTTTACTTCCTATCGCCAATACAAGCACACATGTGAGTTCCAGGAATAAACTGAAAAGAAGATGCGATCACGCGTGGGGGCATTGGATCTGATGATTGCTAGGCCATCTGGTTCCCTGGTGTCTGTCTAAGACAACGCGGTTGCCCGGGCGTTCCCCAAGTGGCGACTTACTTTGGCCAGGTTAAGCCTCAGCACCAAATATGGATTGGGCAAGTCCTTGCACCTGCCAGGCATGCACATAGCCAGGTTTTCTAAAGTGATTTTTTGGGTGTGATTACTTAGCGCAAACGTACTTTTTTTCTTGCATAAAAAGGCTATTATTTGCCGCTTTCTTTTGGTAATTACAAAACGATTTTCGACCAGATTTAGGTCCCAGCTATTATCAGCAATGAAATTAGACTGGAGACCGCATGCCAAAAGGCTGGCTGTTGTCTAAACAAATTTACGTATGCTTGCAAGCCTTATCAAATACATGCCTCCTCCGAGTGACGAATGGGAAATTTATCCGGTAAAAGTATGCCATCCATTCTGAGTTTATGGATGCCAGTATAAATGAAGAAATACATTAAAATTTCAATGAATGTCTTGCTGTCAATGGTCAACCGTCAGCTTGGCCGCTCACTAGATTTAACAGCCAGCCGGATAATCAACTGTTGACATCTTTGAAACCTTCTGTCGGCGCGATGTGCTCATAAGGGATGTTCGTTCCTTATACGACCATCTAGGTCGACTTCGCAGGCTTTTCTAAAGGTAAGAACTCTTCACAGAAGAAATTGTTCTTCCAGAATGAGAGCCGGTAATCAATGCACTTTTTAGCAAATAAAAGAGGTTCTCCGATGAGTTTCCTACTTCAAAACGCCTTGACTGGGACATTTTCCTGGTGCAGTTCAAACGTCTGCATTTTCTTTCTGAGTAACTGCATAGAGAACATTGGCAAGAGTTTCCTGTGAATGGGTATATGATGACACTTGTGAGTGTATGACGAGCGACTCCGTCGTCTTGCTTGCTCGTGGATCGTTTTGCCTCACCCTTCTTATTTCTGAACACTGTTCTGTCATCAATAATGCACCACTGAGTCACCTTACTGATGCGGAAAATACTTCCTGATGACTCACGCGGCAATCTTGCCGCTGCTAATTCCCCTATCTGTTCGTGGAAGACTGCAGGCAGCTCAACATCCTCATCGTAGGGCGTGACCGTATCCGTGTGGCAAAACAGGCTCTTCTCACGTAAGCTTTTTATTCAGTTTCGTGGCAGAAAATGTCTGCCTTTTCTTCCCCGAAAATGATGCAATTTTTGATACCAGCCTTTACTTGATTTTCGTTCCCTTGAACGAATTAAATTTTTAAAAATTGCATGCTGATATTAATGTTCTTTTACAGCACAATGCGCATAAGAAATTACTTCGATATCAAGAAACGGCAACAGTAGTGTAAGTAGTGGACATCATTTAATTTTAACCCCAACATTCTGTCCCACGAGACCGGTGGTAATATGGGTTTTATGGGTGTAAAATTAGGGCAAGCAGCAAAGAAAAGTTATAGAAGTTATTGAATAGTGAAAAAGCACATTAACTATGTGGTTTTAATCAGCATGGCTTTGACGACGGGGTACAGAATTATCCTGGAATGCTGGATTGCTGGAAGGCGCTTTAATAACTATTATATTTATTTTAGCTATAAATCCCACCGGTTCCTGACCTGTTACAAATTTACGCGGCCGTTTGATTTTCTTAGTTTTTTTTTATTTACGCGATCTAGTCCTTGGCTACATAATGGCCGTGGTAAACAGATTCAACCACATTTTATGACTTTACCCTTACTTCTACGAATTTTGTTCGCTGTTTATCCTACTTCCTCACCCACAAAACCCCTACCACCACTGGTCCCGTACGACGGATTGCTGGGACTTGGGGTGTATAAGGTCTACTACTTAGACTTCCTTTGTCCAAGAAACTTCCGATTACGCTAAGTCCTCGCCAGTTTTTTCCTCATAAAACAGACTTGGAATGAGATCTTTCTTAGTAAGTGACCTTTCGCGCATCGGAAATCAACAAATTCAAACGTGTGTTAAACTACTCCCTCCAATCTCATTATTTCACAAGTCAGGCAATTTACGGTTTTTTTAGCAGGTAGATGTGCATGAAAAAAGAGAGCCCGTAATGGGCTGATCAGTGTCGGACTGATTAGAGATTTCCCAGTAACGCCCCGTTCTCTTGTCACTTGCACTTGCGCGTCTTTCATCCCTATTCTCAAGTGTGTGTCGTGATATATGTGCCTCGAGAAATTTAATTCAAGTGTCCAGCATCTGATATTTTTGTTTGCCTACTGAGTAGGGGGGCTATTAACTACATTAGTTGACAAAATAACAGCTTTTTTGACGTCGAGTGTTGCATTTTTGCCAGTTATCATCTTTTTCACATATGTTCCTTCCCATACCAGCCATCAATTCTTTTCACATTTTTGTCCATCCGATTGTTTTACTTACTTTTCGGGAAAAAACGCAAACCCGTCACCTAATTTCCGGTTAAATTATGCACAATGACTTTTATAACTAGCTGAAATTTCCGAGTGTGTGTGCCTACCTTCATGAGTTATTGCTTTCTTTTTATGGACCGTTTTCGTCCGCTTGGCGTTTATATCCTTTTCCCAACATCTTTATGCTTATACCTATCTGTATAGCGTTTACTTTTAACTTCATTCTAGTACCAACGTCCGCCGTAATCGCAATGATTGTCGGCATAATTCTGTTCGTCCTCCTCATCTTATTCTGCATCTGCAAACGCTGCATTTTTAAACGACGCAGGAAAGAAAAGACGAAGTCCAAGGGAAAAGTGGATATGAAGAGCGTACAGTTGCTGGGTAAACAGCTTGGAAAGGATCAGGTATAGCAGCAGTAACAGCGGGAGAGACTTTTGTTTATTTTTTATTTTTTGAAATTGCATTCCTGAAGAGAACCTCGGCTTCAAATTTCTCCTCCCGCTCAGGTAGATGTTCATCATGGCGTGGAGCATACCGCTATCTCATTTTGCTTCCAAATACGATGGAAGTACAACACTCGGGTTTTGTATCAGGCTCTTCGATACTATCTGTGGGAATGTAGTGTCCTGAATCAGAAAACGCCTACAATTATATTTGCTCAACTTATTCTGTTAGTTTTCAAGTAGGTGTACCTGTGAGAAGTAACAAATGTGATTGGTGTGCCCAGGAATTTTATTTGCCTGACGTTTTGAAATTCGTCGCGGGCCCATAGCAGGAACGGTGTACCGTTATAGTCCAGCTATACAAAAATGCATCGAAACAACTGAAAGACAGTTAATTAATCCAGTAGGTTTTCCAGCGAAAAATTTCGTGTTGGCGGCCTTGTGGAAGTTGGAACCAAGGAGTAATATTTCATTTCAAACACCTCAATACGCTGACTTTTAGATGATCGCTTAGGCAAAGGTACCTTAAGAAGTGCACCTCATATACCACTAATCCCAGCATTTTTTACAACGGAAATGGCTGTCATAAAGGTTTGGGGTGTACGGAAATAGGATGAGCAGTGAAGTAAATTTTTAGAATTAAGTGGAAAGTGGGAAAATTTAGTTGAACTTGTCTTCGGCGGCCGCTATGACTAAGTTGTTCCGCTTTTAAATTGAAGGTATGCGGGTTGCTTCGCGCTGCGAACTATATGAATCTAACTCCAAAACGGTAAGGCGAACCTCAGGTAGACGACTTCTTAACCGCCATTTTTATTTTTCCAGGAATTTCTTGAAACCTACATTTTGAAAATCGGGTTTTTTCACAAAACGTTAAAAGATAATACAGACTAGGAAAATCTACAGATATAAATCACCAACATTTCTCAATAAAATCAAATAAAACTGCCTATAGCAGTTATTAAAGTATATCCCACTGCTTGTCCTAATTTTCCACCCAAAAACCCCTATAGCCACCGTTTCCGGAGGACGAAATGCTGGGACCGGGAGCATATGAGGCGTTCTACTTCGACTACTGCTCCCATCGTTTATTCTTGTTCCCTGTGGGAAGAATATAAGAGAGCAAATCATTGCTAGCACAGCGTGCAGTTGTCCAATTGATGTTCACTGTATGCATACATGCACCCGTCTTTTGAAGCAACATAAAAAGTTCCTTCTTATACGCAATTTCTTGAGGAGTTTTAAGTTCAAAGCGCGATTAAGTCATCCGAATTTTTATGTGGGAGTGTTTAGGCGTTGTCTTTACTTGTCAAATGTTAGGTACGCCCGCTTTCAGAGCAGATGGCATTATGCTTGTGCATTTAGAGTTCTCATGAGTCGCGATAGTTTCCTTAACAGATGCACATATGAGAACTTTTGTTTCTTCCTGCATCACATATTTAGTTACCCATAAGCCACAATAAAAGCAAAGGGTAGTTATAGGGTTTTTATGTGCGCAAATTAGAATAGACAGTGGAATATGCATTGTTAACTACTCTATGCATTTTTATTTCAGTTTATTTAGAAATTTTGTTGGTTTAGATCTGTAAATTTTCCTAATCTGCATTATCATTAAACGTATAGAGGAAAAACCCGATTATCAAAATGCAGGTTTCTCGAAATTCCTGACAAAATACAAATGGTCGTTAGGAGGTTGCCTACTTCAACTTACCTGAGGTCCAACTTACCGTTCTGGAGTTAAGTTAGTATAGTCTGCGACGTGAAGCGTCGTGCACACCCTCAATTTGCATGTGGAACAACTTACTTCCATCGGCCGCAATAAACAGATTCAACTAAGTTTTTTTTTCACTTGAGACTTGCTTCTACAAATTTACTTAACTGCCTTTCTATAACCCCACCCAAAAGCCCTATTATCACCGTTTTCGTAGGATAAATGCTGGTAATATCAGTATATGAGGTGCACCTCTTAAGCTGCGTTTGCCTGTACCCATAAGCCACAATAAAAGTGCCGTTATCGCTTTAAAGCAAATGGTTGTCAGGAAACGGTCGCTTACGGATTTATGGATAATGGTTATGGATTTATTGGGGGCTTTTGCCCCACGTTACTGGTTTTCTAAACACCACCAAGACCTTGTTTTCATCATACCAGATGGTTAAATGTATGCTATTTTAAATTTTAACGGGCTCCGCTGTTTACTGGTAAGAAGACTCGCCTTCTGTCAGGGGGGCCTCATAGGTTTATTCGATCCACTAGCTTCACCGTCAACAGTTCTGTGAATGAAGTCGTGTTTAGTAGAAGTTGTTATTGCCTAACCCCTGAAATCCTCCGATAGGAACTAACGTAAGACCTAATGTAGACAGGAACAGTGTGTCACAATTTGGTAGCTTGTTGCTCGTTTCAGCAAATGCCAGATAAAATTTAATGTTCAGATCCTTCTGGTGACTTTTTAAGCCAGTTGTCTCATACAGTTAGTTGAAAATAAATTACACTAAAATAGTTGCTATTCGTTTAAGGCACACTGCTACAGGGAAACTGTTTAAACATCATTTGACCTCATTGCCACGAGGTCGTACATGTGGAAAATGTAAAACTATGAAACGAGCCTAAGAAATTTATTTATTCATTTCTTCTAAGTGACATGTTGTTAACTTTATACAGTCTTTGAATTAAAAACTGAAAACAATTCCTATAGCTGAATAGTGTTAATTTTTAGAGTGCACTGATGATGATTAGATGAAAAAGGCCCCAACAACTGCCACTTTGCTCGTTTACAAAACAGTATTAAGACTGCTAGTTTCGTCAAACCTTTACCTTAGTCGGTAAGGAAGACATATGATCGAGCACCGGAACTAATTGTATTTTATTCTGAGCTTTCGGGCTCCGCAACCTCTCTGACGATGGACTCCTGCAGAAGCCCGAAAGCTTAGAATAAAATACAATTCGGTCCGGTGTTCGATTATATGTCTTCTTTACCGATAGAAATACCTGGAATGCGAACCTTCTCTTTCATTCTTTACCCCAGTCCTTATTTAGTTTCAACCCATACTGCGTTAAGCGTCAGCAGGCTCCACTGTTGAATTATTTGAAAATTTGCCTTCTTTCCGAGGCTATCACAGGCCTATTGCATCGACCAGTAGACGCTTCTGTGAAATAAATCGTGTTTACTCGGAGTTGCTCTTGTGTTAACTCGGAAAACTTGATACTGAAGGATACGTATGAGGTACCGCGGATTGAAGTGCTGTGTCGTAATTTTTTATAGCCTATCACTTGTCTCTGCAAATTTCCAGATAAAATAAGCTATTTAGCTCCTTTTGAGTACTTTTACCGCCGGTTGCCTCATATTCCTACGGAGTATTCTATAGCTTTGGGTGGCTCCTATATATGTATGTATGTATTCACTCAGGAATGTCCAAATGCTGATCCAATAGGCTTCCGAACTAAAAAAAGTTCACGTGGTGGCTAGAGGTCCCGAAACGGGTTACCACCTGCCAGGCCGATGCCGGCCAAGTCATGATAGCAGAGGGGATGACAGCGTTTGGGGTAACTTGATACAGAACTGTTTCGGGCTTATTTGCCTTCATCAGCCAAGCATAACCCTGTTATGTATGTATGTATGTATATAAGAAAATATGGCGGTCTCCGGAATCATTGCTTCATTGTCCTGACGACGGAAGCCGGTACGCTTTTGAAAATTCAGGACAATAAAACCATGGTTCCCGAGATCGCCCTATCTTCTCATTTATGTCCGGGAACGCGCATCTTCGTTTCTATCAGCAATATATGTATATTAACTCAGTATTCACCTTTCCGTCTATGTAAGGGTGACCTGGAGGAATTGGAGGCAAACATGGAGGACAATGAGGGCGTGCAGGAGAAGGAAAAGCAGAATCTGGGAAAACTGCAATTCTCCCTGGATTATGACTTTACGAAGGGCGAGGTGAGTAACATCCAAGACCCCCCCCTTTCTTTGAGAATCCTGCTGCTGACAAGCGAGGGTTTTCGCTCTAACTCATCCTTGGCAGTAGTTCTGGTTGCGCCGTCTCTAGTAGCACCTGTAAAAAAAGTTATTTGCATGGGGGGAATCTCATTTTAGTTTAACCGATTGGCCCTAAGAAGGATATTCTCTCTGTTTTCGCATCTGATCGTTAAAAGCTGTCCAGTGACTTCTGGGGATTTAGTTTACTTGTTTTCTACTCCTCTGGTTAATAGCGAGTAGCAGTTTCGGACTGACTCAATAAAGTAGTCGCTGGTTATTAAGCCCACCTCGGGCCCAGACCAAATTGGGCTTAATTAGCAGCGGGCGCACTAACCGGAGAGTCCTTGTTCTTGATTAACAAACGCAGGATAGGCACTATACATTACATACGTGCTGTAACCAGCTGCGCACGCAGAGAGATGAGGATCTCACTCTATCCTGTTGACAAACTGGGCTTATTAGCCGGTGGATTTTGCTATGTAAAATTCCGTCCCAAGCTGATTTGGGCTTACTACGCGACTGGGCCTATTAGCCGTGGGTTTAATAACTGGCGACTACTGTATCATGAAACAGTTGAGCCCGCAGCAGGTCTCTGCGTTAGGCATTTACCGTCATCAAAATCCTTTTGGGCTAGAGTATTTAGAAGAGGGAGCTTGCCCTTTACCCTCTTTCTGTGGGATATATCTGTAGTTGTCTAAGTCATGGTTGTGCCTAGATCATTACAATCATCATGTCAAATTCCAGGTTGGAAGTTCAAAGGCAGAGGTCACCAGAAGAAGGGAGTTATCGTATACACAACTCCTAATTGCTGTCCCAGGTGGCAGTGGCCACTGACGGAGCCAGGGCTAGTGTTAACTGCGTCCAGCCAGACCTCAGAGAGTCGACTGTGTGTCGTGTGGGGTAATGACAGTTGCTTTCACACGAGTGTGAAGCGAGTCCAAGTCTTCTGTTATTGATGTGTTACAATTGCCCGAGGGGATGTTGCCTGTAGATGTCTTTTCTGCATCGGCCGAGGGGTGGTGTATTTAAGTGGCACTAATGCAGGCGTTCTTGTTTGGGCGCACGTGTGTACGTGACGGAGTAACCTGAGGTCAACTGTAGGGGACCACCGGAAAGCCGAAGGACACGAGGACGCTGGCACAGCTGCTGTCGGCTAGCCAGAAGCAAATGTGATATCAAGCCTCGGGGGACGAGGTTCCAGTGAAAGAGAGCATTGGAACACGAATGCGAGAAAATACTCGTATTCCAGGAATTTCTATTGGTAAAGGAGACATATGGTCGAACACTGGAACAAAATTTATTTTTGCCTGAGCTTTCGAGCTCTTACAAGAGCCCATCGTCAGAGGTGGAGAAACAGCAACAAATGTGGAGCTACTTGGGGCGGGTGTACAATAACTAAAATTTTGAACGTGTAGAAAATCAATAATTGTGTGTGCTGCCGGCTTGCCACTGAGGGCTGTGCTAGCCAGTGCTAGTAGGCAGCCCAACCTATAACTTGGCAAAGTGGATGTATAGAAAACTTAAATTCCTCCAAGGCAACTCGATTACCTCAGTTCAATCAGCCTCTCGATTCCTCGAGGACCTCCGAGGTCGGACAATTCAATCAGACGAAATCATGGTCTCTTTCGACGTGACTTCGTTGTTCACATCCATACCGCCAAAACTGGCGCACAATATCTTACAGAAGAGACTTGAAGAGGCATATGATGAGGCCCAAAGCCCTTTAAAAATTGGACACCTTATGAGGTTATTCGAATTCTGCCAAAAAACTTACTTTACCTTTGCTGGAGAAACGTACGAACAGATCAAAGGAACTCCAATGGGCTCCCCGATCTCTGGCTTAGTGGCAGAACTGGTTCTACAGGAACTAGAAAGCATCGCCTTCGCCCAACATGAGCCTGTCTCCTGGCGCCGCTACGTCGACGACACGTTTGTCATCATCAAGAGAAACATGCTGCAAAACTTCCATGACTTGCTCAACGGAATATTTCCTGACATACAGTTTACACGGGAAGAAGAAAAAGAGCAGCAGCTGCCTTTCCTTGATGTCCTCGTCAAGAGAACACCCAATGGTGAATTCGAGACGACGGTTTACAGGAAGGCGACGAACACAACACAACTCCTAAGTTTTCACAGTAACCATCCAGTTGCTCACAAACGGAGCTGTGTAAAAACACTCTTCAAACGGATCCAGACCCACTGCAGTAAACCAGAGGAAAAGGCACGCGAGGCCAGATATCTCCGTGACCAGTTCATGCGGAACGGTTATCCAAAAGCATTTATAAACCGATGCCTACGCGTTCGGCCCCGGAGGACCCAAACAGAAGAACCACCGAAGATATGGCACGCTCTGCCATACATAAAAGACGTCTCAGAAGCGACTGAGCGCATCGCTGCGGGACTAGGTGTTGGAATTGCACACAGACCCAAAGCTACAATGCGCAGCAGAGTGATGAAAATAAAAGACCGGCTTACGCAGAATGAACAATCGGGTGTAGTATATCGCATCCCATGCCTAAACTGTCCCTGTAATTATACAGGTCAAACGGAACGCATGCTCGGATCGCGTATACGTGAACACAAGCAGGCCGTGCGACTAGGCGACGAATCATCACAAGTTGCAACTCACACCTACGAAACAGGCCATGAGTTCAACTTCGCTGCCGTCAAGGTACTCGCCCACGCGGGAAACAAGACGAGCAGAGAATTTATCGAAGCCTGGTCCACGGATGAGAATTCGGTCAACAGATGTGTCGAATTGGCGCCAGCGTACAGGGCCTTACGCTACTGCAAACGATCACGTCCAGACGCCCGCCGTAATCAATTTGCCCAAAATCCTCCATAATCATCCCACTTTCGATGCTGACGTGGCCATTTGGCGCCCAAGCCTACATTATCCCTCGCTTCTCTTCCCTTCTCCTATGACCTTTTTTTTTTAATTTCTCATCCCTCCCACCATAACTATCACTTGTTTTGTTGACGATTCTATTTCTGTAAATATTTCCACACAACTTGTCGGTCTTGCCTACTAGCACTGGCTAGCACAGCCCTCAGTGGCAAGCCGGCAGCACACACAATTATTGATTTTCTACACGTTCAAAATTTTAGTTATTGTACACCCGCCCCAAGTAGCTCCACATTTGTTGCTGTTTCTCCACCTCTGACGATGGGCTCTTGTAAGAGCTCGAAAGCTCAGGCAAAAATAAATTTTGTTCCAGTGTTCGACCATATGTCTCCTTTACCAGCATTGGAACAGTTGTTTGTGACAGCGCATGAATTTGACAGTGGGCCTTGGAGAACAAAGGCGGGGGAGGGGAACAGGCATTGTGGCCGTCTGCCACATATCTTAATCTTCAAAAAAGATTCTATATGCCATTAAGAATATGTCAGAATGCACCAAATATAGCTCCTTTTTGCCTTCTGTGGCACCGAAGTAGGCCGTTGCAAAAAAATCCACATTCTACGACTACTGCCCTAAGTCGTTTTACTCATTACGTCAATTCGTGATGAAAATCTTTATAACAGACATCAACCACTTTTTGTTAGAGTCTATAGAAATAGTAGCTTATAAACTGCAAAAGCACATTCTTTGAGCCTGACTTGAAGCTTCCGTTTTTACCATGTCGCAACCAACGCGGTAATTAGTAGATAAGTAGACGTGAAAGGGCACGATCTAGGAAACAGCTGACAATGAGGAGAATAAGACGTGACTGTTTTTCGAAATTTTATGCTCCGTATTCCCTCTCGAACTTATTATCATAGGCAACAATCGATAATGGTCACAAATGACTGTTTCTGGAATTAACTCAAAGCTTCTTAATTGTAAAATTCTTATTCCATACAAATTCTGGATCATTAAAACCTTGGGTTTGATATGGCTTGCTAGCTAGCTGGCTGGCGATAATCGATAAGCCGAAATGGTCATTCCCGTCTCCCTTATATGTATTGCTATTCGCTTTAAATTTAGTCCCAAGATGCAACAGAGCACCTGATCAATGAACTCTATTGCCATCCAAACCTGGAGTTCGATATTGTTGGCTGGCGACAGCTTATAGGTCAAACATTATCATCCCGGTCTCTTCTGTCATTGTCGACACTCTCCTGGATGTGCATTCTAATTTCGGGAGTGCCTCATGGAGCTGGGTCAATAGAAGCAAATAGGTCATTGTTACTCCGCTGTCTCTGCCCTTGTCGGTAAAACCGTTTAGCTTCTCCTGCTTATTTGCATCAGTACCACAACTAGATCCGCTTTTAAAGTAGAAACGTGCCTCCGAAAAGGACGCATTTCAATTCCGGTGATTTGCTTCTAGGCCCGCATGCCTAATTGTTGCGGGACCATTAGCGTCTCGGCGCTTGGCGCAGGCAGTGGAAAGGGGAGGAACAACAGCAGGCAACACACCAACTAAGCACGGGTTGACTTGCTTTTTTCCCCCAGCGGACATTTTGGATGCATGAGCGCGTGCGTATGTGCGTCCACTTCGTATCGTCGCCGCTTCCGAAATCACGCTGGGGCGTTGAAAAAGTTACACAGACCCAATACCACTGTGAGCAAAACCGTATGATAATTTTTCAGAACGCGGCTTTGGCGCTCCCTGCAGTTGGATAAGTAGTAATAAAAGTATCAGTAGCGGTAGCTGGAGGAGTAATGCCGGTGGAAGGAGTAGTAGTAGGAGGAGTTATATTAGTAATACTAATAGTAGAAGTATTTGGTAGAGGAGGAACAATAGTAATGGTGGAATTATCATTTGTAGGGGGAGGAATAGGATAAGTAATAGTAGTAGTATTAGTAGGAGGAGTAATAGTATTCGAAGAAGAAGAAGAAGAAGAAGAAGAAGAAGAAGAAGGAAGAGGAGGAGAGGAGGAGTAATAGTTGTGCTAATACGACTGCTGCGCACGATTAAATATCACTTTCATCTCTGAAATCACGCCGTAAAGATTATATAGTTCAGTCACTGCAAAGGAATAGAAATGCAAATAAAAAGGTAGAACGTATAAAAGTAGAAAAATGGGAATAATTATTAAAATATGCTAACGTTTGGCAACAAAAAATACGTGCATAAATAAAATGTACAACTGTGCAAATATCGGGAACTGCTCAAATATGCGGAACAGCGCAAATAACTACGAATTTCTGAGGTTAAACTAAAGTGAAGTAAAAAAAAACAAAATAACAAGTGCATTTCATTAATAAATTTAAAACTAAACTACGAATTAAATTAAAACTTAAGAAAGATACACAAAAATAAGCTAAACTAACTAAACTAAAAACTAAAATGAAAATAATAATGAGCTAAAATCTAAACTAAAGGCTGAACTAAAATATAAGTAAGTTCAATAAAGCAGACTAAAGAAACTACGATAAGGTAAACTAGTAAAGCTTTTTACTTCAAAAGCAACTACATGTGGCTAATAAATCTAAAACTTGACTAAAAATAGACTAAACTAGCTAGACTAAAAATAAATCTAAAACTTTAATAAAACTTAAAAACTTATTAATAAACTATAAACAAAACTAAAAATAATCTAAGGCTAAAAATAAACTATAAACCATCAATCAACTATTTATGGCGCGCTTTTTTATTGTCAAACGTTAAATTATTTAAACATTTTTAAGACCTGAGTTAAATTTTCACCGTGCGTCCATCCAGAAGCTGTTTGAGATAGCCTCTATCTTGATGCTGGTAGTAGCAGTAATTATTGAAGTAACAAGAGTGGTAGTGTTAGTAGTACTTGTGACAGTAATATAAGTAAGTCTTGCTAATGAGAAACTATTTGAGATAAAGATTTTGCTTACCATTTTATTTATGATGTAGGAATTTTAAAAACAGCACGTGTTCATGGAGCAGCAAATTCAGATATTTTGCTTTAAACTCGTATCCCACTAACTTGCTCCCTCTAACTCGGGCCGGGAGCGTGTGCCTTTTGGCTACCTCTGAGCGTAGCATATTAGGTTCTCAGTCGCGGGCAGGCAGGGTCTCGGCTTAATCAAATTGTTGGTACTTTCCTAGTGAACACGAAGCCGTCATTTATTGGACAGGCAGTATTCGCCCGTCATAGCCATCAATTTCCCACTGTCGCATAGAAGTTAACAATCCGCAACTGGCATAGGTCCTGCTCTCTTTTTCGATCCCTCTGCATACAAAGCGAGTCCCAAGGGGAGGTTTTTGACTGTCATCCTTCCGCTGTCAATCTTTTTCTCCCTCTACCCCTCCATCTTCCCCGATCCTATACAGCTCACCGTTGGCGTGATCCAGGCGACCGATCTGCCCGGCATGGATATGTCCGGCACTTCCGATCCCTACGTGAAGGTTTACCTGATGCCCGAAAAGAAGAAATTTGAAACAAAAGTCCACCGAAAGACGCTTAACCCCGTCTTCAACGAGACTTTCCTCTTCAAGGTAAGATCTTTATCTGACCCTTTTTCGACGATAACCATTTGACAATTCCAAGACTTTTTCAGCTCCACAGCAGGTATCGTAGTTTGTTTAGGCTATCTGGAAAGCTGCTGGCTAGTAACTGTCGACTTTCTCTGTGCGGAAGACTAGGCCTCTGATATCCTGTTTGCGCGAATGTCTGGTTTTATTTAGGTTATGGCAGATTTGCTTAATTTAATTGACCCAATTGTGAAAAAAGCTTGCTTGGGTAGTCTGCTTGCTGTTACCTATTGGTGAATTCCATACGAGTGGTAAATTTTGGCGGGTAGACTCTTTCTTAGTGTAATCAAATTCACGGTTCAAGACGTGGCGTTTGTAGCTCAAGTGGTAGAGCGTTGGCTGCGTAACGGCTTCCCTGCTATGCGAGTTTGAGTCCCGTCAAACGCCACCAGTTTTTTCACAACTGGGTCAACTAAATTTCTGGTTTGTCCTCTTTGAAATAACAATACGTGTGGTTCTTCAAACACGGAAAAATAAGAGTTCACATGTTTTCATTGACGGCAGCTTAAGTAGCATTTATCGTCCTCGATAACTCTATGCCTACGCGAAATAGCTGGTTTTCTCCTAGCGGAGGACAGAAGTTCGTACTCAACGCCCACTTTTATGAAACCCTCCTCTTCGCCAGATCCTGCATTTTTTGGAGGGAAAAAGGATGTTACCGTGTAAGTTATGCTTATGGGCCATAAAATGCAGTCCTATGGGAGCAAACCCGTTGGAAAGTAAGTTGTGGGTAGAAAACTAGCCAAATACCAAACTTCTGGAAACCTTCCTATGCGGTGCTTCCAAGCAACAAAACAAACACCCAAAGCTTTAGTTGCGAAAATTCCCATTAAAAAAAAGAAACTGGAAAGATAATTCGGCGAGAGCAAACGTTTGCTCCCGCTAACGTTTTCTTCTTGGAGCTAATTTGAACGTGACAGAACTGATGCACATTCAGAATGTACTGACGCCATAGAATCTCGTGACCCCTAGTTAAACTGTTCATGGTCATTGCAGATTTATAAACTTGCCGATTTAATGTAAAATCGGCCTAGGACGCACAAAGGAGGTAGGCAGAGAACGTGTAGAGTGGCCATGATGTGGGTGGGGGCAGAATTCTTAATAAACCGTTACTTTTCTAAATATACAATGACCGTGATCGGATGAAAAAGCGCTCATAAAGTTTTATGAAGTCACGAGACTCTGCATGCTTTGCTACATCTGGTTAAGTTGTATTTTCTTTAAAAAATTTGCGTGGCCATAGGGGTGGGGTCGGACAAGACCTCAGGCGACTGATCAGCTAGGTGGTTGCCTGTTGCTGGCGGTGAGGCAGAGAGTGAGGTCAACTCTCAGCACATTTCTTTTTCCTCAATATAAACAAGCTGATGCGCTTGAAGCTATCGCGGTGCGCTAAAAGCCGTGGCTTGGAGGGTTGCCAACTGATGGGGCAACTTGGACACCGCAGTCGACCCAGTGTGTATCTTGTTGTGTGGATTGGCCTACTGCAGGCTGAGAGTCAGGCTGCAATGGTTCCTTCTTAATATTGCCTTTATGGCGCTCCCAGGTGGGAGCCTACTTGGAGAGGTGTGCTGTTGGTACTTGTATTGAGTGTTGGTTTCGCCAGCCACCTGCGCCCTCTGTCATATCCGGTTTTTTTGACTCTTGCCTTGACATTTGGTACCGATATAGGAGTTGCGAGAGGAAGGGGTAGATCCTATGAGTCTACTCTCACTATAATCAAGCTATAGTCACTGCGCCTGCCTCAAGCTTGCTGAAGCTCGTGGCGGACGTCGTCGAGAGCGACGGTCGAACTGACGGGGGGTTGGGTTGAAAGCATCTTCAACGGAGAGAGCTACCTGCCATTGCACACTATCATAAGCAGAGTCTGCCACCTCCCCCCCC
>JAYGXS010000005.1:38533837-38561331 GCA_036362985.1 Ligula intestinalis
CGCATATCCCAATTAGAATCCTCCTGTAGACAACGCAAAGCAGTGGCTAATCAGATAGCATTGCCGGCAAAGACTAGGGAGACTGGAATGGCTATTTCTGGCTCATTAGCCATCATCAGCTATTCATACCCTACCCAAAGTACTGCACCACCCTGGGGTTGGAAACATCTGGCTACTAGGCCAAAAAAGGCCATTCTAGTCTCCCCTGTCTTTGCCAGCAATGTTCGTCTACCTACACTACCAGTCATTGTGCGGTTGTTGGCACGGCTCGAGAATGAGTCCCAAGGCAGAGCGGGACGAGCGAGTTCCGTTAGCGATTTGTAAAGGTCAATCAACGGGAGTAGCTAATTTTTCTTTTATTTGATGTCTATCCTCTTCTGTTGTAACAGTGGCCAAGGCTGCCTCATGTGAGCCCCCAAAAGGAGGAAGAACACGACAAGAAGTGGACTAAGGTAGCAGTATTAAAGCAAACCTAGTACAGTATACTTAGGAGCAAGCGAACGCGTGTGTACAAGGTTGGACCAATTAGACAGAAGTCACAAGAAAGGCATGACTTCATTGGCTGGGTGAGTCATGAGAGTTGGTGCGTTAGCCTTGCGCTGCCTGTAGCTAGGCGCGGGTGTCAGACAGTGCACTTTGTCTGCGTGGGTGTACCGGCGGTCTCGCTTGCCTTGGAGTCCTGCGCCGTCTGCACTGTTGCGCCGCGTCGCCGCCGCCATGTGCGCGTCCTTACATGCACTCTGCGTGGGTGGGCCGGAACGGATGCTTGGCATGGGGATGTCGTTCGGGCAGCGTGCACTTCAGCGGGCTCGTAACACTTTCCAAGAACAGAGCTGTAGAGGCATGACGTTGAAGATGAAGTATCCACTAAAACCTTTTCTTTCTGAGAATTTGCACTGATATGCGCTTGGATTTTGTTATTATTGCTTCCGAGACAGAAATAATTGCACACCGGTTCACTGGAACAGACAAGCTCCGAAGAGTCGGCAAAGACCACGAATAAACAACCACTGCATACGTCAAATTTGATCAGCCAAGATTAACCCTAAGCAAAGCACAAAAACGGCTGATGCGAATGTTGGAGTTCACTTGTGGCTTGGGTGTTACTTTTTAAGGTGAAGCGGAATTGTGGTACGCGTAATTCACTCTATTTCCCTGGATCCACAAAATTTCCATGATAGAATAGACTAAAAACGCCTGGAGGTGGGCGTGGGCCAATGACTGTTCAAGTTTGACGACGCTTCTATACATGCCACACACACACACCCTGCCTGCTAAGTCTTAATTTAGGAGTGTGGTGGGTATTGTAGGGGGTTAAGTACGTAAAACCCCAGCAACTGCGATCTTCAGGCCCGGTTCCATTGGAGAGGGGAACTCATGGGAAGGCCGGAATAGTTTATTCTGTACGGAACGAAGTGTTGAAAAGGCAAGAGGAAATTGATTTTTCAGACGACCACTCAAACATAAGCCAGCGGACGGCTTCTGCAGTGACGTATGCTCGGCAGTTGTCACATGAGGTCCGCTGTAAGTTGGCCCGTGATTGGCTGTTCCAGAGGCCGGAAGCAGCAAGCGTCCAAAAGTGCACTGCGACTTGAGCTAGTCACTACAGGCGTTTACAAATGCACTTCGTGTGGAGATAGTCACTCGATAACCGAGTGTAATTAAGGCCATAAAGTATGGTGAAACCATTTCGATACGATTCGCCGACGGTTGTTTTTGAGAGCAGTTTCTATAATCGCCACCATTTGACGCAGAAGCCGAGGCAATACACTGAGTCATAGTACTGATGTCAATGATGGTGCAATAGCCCGTTATCCAAGACACCCTTTCGTTTGCTCCTAGTAGATAGGAATATTCTACATGAAAATGTTGACCTAAATTATGGAATGCCTGTATTTTAGAGATGCCTGGATGCTGGATTGCTTTTGCACGCCCTTCTGAACACCCACAAAAATCATTGTCGATAAATATGATTCATACTTAAGTAGTATTAATTTTTCGTCTTAGTTTTAGTGCCTTTATGAATTAAAATATATGCAAACCTGAGCGACGATTAAAATATCATTTATTGGAAACATTTTTTATTCAATCACACCTTCCAATTTTTTACTCAAAGAAAAGCTAGCTTTTGGTTCTAAGCACGATGTTATTTTAAAGGCTGTACAATGCCCATTCAAATTGCATCAACACCTCAGAAAGAGAAAGAGAGGAACCTTCTTTTGAAAGTGTCAATCCAGAATGTTCAGTTAAATATCCTCCATTCGTCTTGGATCAACATGAGTAGACAAAAGAGATAACACCGAAGGAGATGATAAACTATGCATACTGGCCGCAAACTGCAACCTTGGACCTCATGGAGACAGTCGTCAGTGAAGGAGTCGCACAATTTTCTTGTGAATTGTTTTCCTTCAAAACGGTGTTTAAATAATGTGTAAATGACCTCGTTGCTGTAGTTCGAATAAAAAGTGGGGGGCGGTGTAACATCCGAATAAAAATGGGCAACGTAGTCCAACCGCTGTCCGTATAAAAAATGAATGAAATGTGGTTCAGTTTTAAAGCCTCACTGCTATTTACGAAGTCCACATTATAATTCCCATTTATTTTAAAAATGTATGAGCTCTATAAGGCAGTTCCGTAAAAACACAGAGGAATTTATGAATTTTTCCATGCGGAAACTAAGCAGTTTATAGAGCCTAGATCCTAGACACGGGTGTAAGGGCAGATTGGGCTCAAAAGTACTCCCAGGATTCCAATAAAATTAATAATTCAAGATATTAAGGTACATTTTCGCACTGCAGGTGCATGCATACGTGAAGAAGAAAAAGGCTCCTCGCACACCGGCATTCTGGTTTCGTCTGGGCTTTCGAAATTGTACTGGAATCCAGCGTCCGCGATTAAAAGCGGGGGCTAAAAGCAAACAACAGTTATGAGGAGGAGGAGCCAATCAAGTACCAGTGAGGTCAATCCAAACATGACTGCTCAGCGTTTTATCTACCGGTGCCAGATCGATTAATCGATTGACCACGTTCTCATAGGAGGCCCACGCTTCAATCAATTCTCGGCTTGCCTTGCTTTCGTCGTGGATGATCATCGTCACAACTGTGAAGTTAAACTCAAGCGAGGGTTCAAAAGCTCAAACGACTTAAACCATAATTCGGCTGATTGGTGAGCATTTTTCGGCAGGAATTTCCTTGGTAGCGCACGAATATTCTTATTTATATTTACATGCCTACTCCCACGCTTCTCGTAAGACAGAAACATGGGGCTTTTCAGATAAGATATCACTATCCCACCCTAAAACGAACCCTTACCCTAACCCTTACCCCAGCCCTAACCCTTACAGAAATTCATTGAGTAGGCATGTAAATATAAATAGGAACATTCGTGCGCTACCAAGGAAACTCCTGCCCATTTTTCTTCTTCACAGAGGGTTTAAGATATCCCTTGCTCCAGTACAAGCTTTGAAAAAGACGTGATTTGTTACTAAATTGCCACAAGAAAGCATATTTTGACGTGCCTCTTTATAATATATACTTGAATTTATAAATGAATCGGAAATCAGTCAAAAATGTATGCTACTTCAACAATCGTTTTTACGAGGACAGTTGTTGCCCGCGGCCGAAAAACAAAACATGCATTTGAAAGCCATTATCCACGCGTGCCTGAACTAGCTTAGGACTATGCAGCACGATAATACCTACTGCAACCCCACAGAAGCGCGTTTCAAAATTTTAGGTAACACTTCATGAGGTCGATCATTGACTGACTAGTCCACTCGCAAGTAAAAGGTTTGGAGAACTAGTTCTTGTGAACTTATTCACCAAGTAGGCCGGGCAGTTGATCCTCATTCCATCGACAGCATCCGTATGCTGTTTCTTCAGAAGACCGTATACGAGATTTTACGCAGCTACCAAGCTCCCACCAAGTAAACTGAGGTTGCCTTATTCTCCTCGCCGCATCTCTCATCCTTCAGGCGTCAGATGTCAGACGTACCTCCATCTTGTGACCGAAAATCACCGGGGCGGGGCGGATCATGATTTGTAAACCCCTTCCATCCCCCCCCCCCGGCGGCAGGCTGCCCCCCCTCCCCCCCCCCCCCCTCCCCCTCCCATTCTCCTACAGCCTTCATTCGTCCCTCCTCCCGAATTCCCGCCAAGAGTTGTTTCGATGCGATGAAACATGTAAACAGACTAGTGGACAGCGCTATTTCGAACACCCCGCACGGCCATTCGACTTATCTACAACAACAGCGCAGGATGAACATCTGTCCCCACTGGCTCCGCCATGGGATATGGCCTGCCTTAGATCATATGCAAGTTTGCTCAGTAAGCCGTAAATCCTACAAAGAGGAGTCAATCCAATTGTGGCTGTTGGTGCTGTTGCGCCAAAGGCCTCGAACGAATGAAAATCTGATAGCAATTTGAGAATACTTTCTTTGAATGTGAGACTTGGCTCTTTCTCTCTTGGTAAGGTCCGAAGAATCTTTAATTTCTTTTGCGATTGTCCATTTAATGGAGACTCATTGTAAACTAATATTCAGAGAGATGGCTCTTTCACAAATTGTATGTCCAATGGGGCCAACTGAGGAAGCTAGTACCGTTAGTCTGGCTTTGGTCGCAAACGTGTGGGACCCCTGGCGAACAAAATTATCTAATGTGCCAAATGCTGTATTACTAAAAACACCCCTTCGGTTTGTGATCTCTATGCGCTCACACATTTACGCAAATTGGGGGAGGGGTTTGGTTGTTGCGGGCTTTCTCCTTGATCCCTTGGCCTCGTAGAATTATCCCACTGTTTCAAAAAAAACCCTTTCCTTCATTTTAATCATGCATTTTCGAACATTTTTGCCGGATGTGGAGAGTGTTTAAGGGTCTCCTATTGTTAAGGTCATCTTAACTTAGTTCGGTGGGTAATCAGTATGAAATGTATCAGCATCCGGTTATTGTCAGTCGCTAGATTAGTGGATTGTGTACCTGCCAGTAAGTTTGGTGGTAGCATACCTAGGTGCGGGCTAACGTCACGCCAGTGAGTTGTGCCCCATTTCACCTCCAGTCTTCTTGATCCTGCGCCCATGTGGAAAAGGAGGAGGAGGAGGAGAAGAGAATTTGGTACGTACGGTGCAAGTATACTATCGCTGTGTACTAATTCACACACCCAATTAGTCGTCCCTACACCCGTCCTGCTGTAGAACAGCCGATGGACATCGTCGGAATCAATGATCGAACTGTGGTTGGCTGAAGATTACCCGTTCGAATCACGTCGGGGTCACCAACGTGGTTGAACCACTAACACCTAATCTGACGTTAATCGTAAAACCAACAGTTAAATATAATAATGACCAAAAACAGCATGAGCTCGAAGGTATGTAAATTATTGATAAGATAATTACAACCTTGAGTCCTCGTTTATAAACGATAAAGTTCCAGGGATGTGGTCAATGCGTTCAAACACAAGGGTCACTCGAAGAAATATTGAGGCGAGAATTTTAAAGCCCAAAAAATATTTTGGGACCCCGCCACAGAATTGTCAACTGCCACATCACCATTTTATTAAAGTAGTGGATGTTGACCAAATCACAGCTATGCCGGACTCATTGCGACCTGTGTCCAGTTGCTGTAGTCACCGAACACATTCCTGTGTAGATATTTTGGCCGACTTCTGTAGTCCGCCAGACTGTGGGCAGACGGTGTCCTCGAACGGGAAATGCCGTACTTCCCATCAGACTGTTCAGACTTTTATGATCGCTGAATTTATTTTCAAAACGGTAGACAGGCTTTTGATCCAGACAAAATTCGCCTAGTTGCCGTACAGTGTTTCTTTTCTTCTCTTCTTTCGATTGCTTGTTCCTGTGAATGACAACCGTGATCAATTCTTTTAATGTATGCTGTTTTGTTCTTTTTTCAACGTCCTCTGCCCTTTTTTCATTCTGCAGAATGTAAGACATATTCCCCTCGCAGTGGATGGAACAACAATGCTTGCGTTGCCCTTTTCTTTCGTTTATCTAGTAGTCGAGTTACTTAGCTATCCAATCATACCGAAGTCATCCCATACACACACACGTCTGTCTCTGTTTAAATGTCCTTTTTAGTGCATGCCTCAGACAACTGCGCAGTGATATTAGCGTAGCTGGACATGCGATTGCTCCCTAGTAGTTTATTTTACCATGAGTGTTGGTCACCCCGCCAGCCTTCGTCGCCAAAGTACTCAGGACCTGATATGTTTTGTCTTACTAGGTGCCCTATGCAGAAGTTGCTGCGAAGACTTTGCGTTTCAACGTGTTTGACTTTGATCGATTTTCAAAGCATGACCAGATCGGTCAGATAGTTGTCCCACTGGGGTCTGTTGATCTGGCTCGCGTGATCGAAGAATGGCGTGATCTGCTGCCGCCGGACGATGATGAACGGGTAAGCGACAGTGAACCTCACACTTGTTCTTTTTAACCCGTTGCATTTCATAACGTGTGAACTCTTTCTTACCTATGTTCCTTTTGCACCGTTAGCCATTTAAGGGCATAGCTTTCAGTTGCAAAGGTGACGGCGCGATCACTGGAACCGTAAAGGAGTCCAGCATCGGAAACTAAGAGATTGCAACGACAACAAAAAATGAACGTTTATGCAGCCAACGCATAGTGTAGTGTCCGCAACTGGGCTGCATTCACGCCGTCAACTTCGCAGGGGGTTCGCGGTGTGGGCAAGGTGTGCGTCCCTAGTTGGCGAGTGGGCCACGTCACGTGACCGGGTGGGCGTTGAGCGTGGTAGCTGGAATGACAGTCCAACAGTTCAGGCGGATACACCCACTGTTCTAGTGACTGTGCACCGTGCTATAGGAACTTTGGACTCGCACCTTGGCTCCCATTCGTAATAACTTTCTCTCTCTCTTTACGCTGTAGCGCATAGCTATTTTGTCGTTTCTTGTTGAGGAGTGTCCTTATTTCATTGAAGTCAGCATACAGATAAGAGTAACGGGGCTGTCTGTTGAATAAGCCTGGTGACAATGGCAGGGGAGGTCTGATTGGCCACTTCCGGCCACTTCGATCAGCCATACCCAAGCCTAGGTTTTGTGTCTCCTGGGGCTCGAACCCGTGACCTTTTGGTCAGAACTCCAACGTCCAAACCACTGAACTATGGGTTCGTTGTCCTATGGGTTGCGATCGGGACTACGAACAATGGTACATGGGCAACTGCCTGCAGGGCTTATGTTAATAAGGCAACCCCTTGTTCCTGCGATCTTCAGGCCCGATTCCGTGTGGGGAAGAAAATAACTGAGAGGCCAGATGAGAGGCCGAGTGTAGTCTGTGCAGAGGCAGTGGAGACTATGTTATAGGAAGTTGGCAGTCGGACGAGTGCATAACCCCACGAGCGGGCCGGTGTCCGAAGTGTGAGAGCGCGGCAGTCGTAGCAGGGAGGTCCCGTGTTAGACCGCCTTGAAGGTGATTGGCCAGATAGGATTGGGGTCTACAGGCACTGGCGTATGCGCTCTCTCTCTCTGGTCGAATGGTCTTCTCTCTTCTCTTGCACGGGCTTTGGAAAACCAAAGTCGGCTGATTCACCCTTCGTGTTGAGTAAAAGTACCAGGTGCAGGTAGAGAAAGCCCCTGTCGTTGCGATCTTCAGGTCCGGTTCCATGTAGGAAGAAGTGAAGAGATGAGACACCAGATCGGTGGAATAGTGTATGCTGTAGGAATGGGTTGAAGCATAGGCTGGAGAGGGTCGACAGTCGGACAAGCGCGCGTCTGCAGCCGAGAGGGCTGGTTCGAAATGTGATAGCGCGCCAGTCGTAACAGCGTCTACAGCGCGGCCTTTGTGTGAGTCGGCCACAGGGAGATGATTGGCTAGACCAGGTTGCGTGTAGGCCAGCACTAGTACTTGCGCACTTGCTAGCAGCCGTGAACGTTAACGCAGAGTGGAATCACTACGGCACTCTAGATCGGGCTCCAAAAGCGGAACGGAACGAAACCGTGTCCTGTAACTGGCTCAATTGGCGCCACTCCATCATGATTAATATTATCGATCACAATCGGCAGGCCAAGGCGTCCGTGACTGCATGGTTAGAAGGTTGAATTTCTGACCAACAAGGTCACGGGATGGAGCCTCGGGGGCGCACCTCCTAGGGTTGGCTACGACTGGCTGATGACAGCTAATGAACCAGAAATTGCCAGTCCAGTCTCCCTTGTCTTTGCTGAAAATGTTCATCTGCCTAAGCTACTAGCCACTGTGCAGTTACTGGTGGGGCTCGAGAATGAACCCCAAGGCACAACGGGACAAGTGGATCCCGTAATCAATCGGTGCACGATTAATTACTATGGTCAAAGTGTTTCCATGTGATTAAAGCGCTCCCTTTCTGAGGAGAATGAGTACTTGTTGTGTTCTAAGTAGAGCACTTAGTGTCTGCTTATGAATCAGTGTAGTTTATCCTGACCTGATGAAGAGGACCTGTAGGGGTCTAAGTCATAGGTGTGCTCATAACGCTATAATTATTACGCCCAGTTCCGTATAAGTAGAGAAAGGGTAAGACCAGTAGGAACTGTTTATTGTATGCAGAAACTCGATGGCGCCCTAAAGTCCCGACGCACTGCATGCCCAGGCTCTGCGCGTGCGTCTGCTTGCTAGCGTGCTGTGGGCGCAAATGCATAAACGTCATGCAAGAATGAGTCACTGGCCGCTTGATCAGCTGTTTGGACAAAAACAGTTGATGTTACCTGTGATTGACTGTCCCAGGGGAAGCTAGAGGAATGCAATCACGTGACGGTTTGTGGGCTTGGTGCAGGCGCTACAGAGCTACAGTACCCCTTGAAGGTAGTTTGAGAGGGTAAGTGCTATGCTCTATTGCTGTTTCTACTCAGGCACCTCAAGTGTTGTTTTTCCAACGCCAGACATGGTTATCTTGGTGATTGTAGAAATGTCCTCGGCGTTTGACCATTAGGTGTAGCATGTATGTTTTAAATAATCCGTTTTAAATTTTTTTAAATGTAATGTGGTCGGCTTAGACAGTTGAGTAATACGAGAAATCGATTGGTGTTCGTCTTTTCATGAATTGCTTGAACCACCTTTTGAACATTTAAAACTCATGGGGATCCCTAACGAGACCGAGTCGCTTCTGAGGCATTTAATTATGGCATAAGTAGTAAATATTACGCGGTTATCTCGCAGTAGCTGTGATGGATTTCGGCCCAAATATTCATATCATATTTCGGTCTGTGCTAATGCGCCCTTGAATATACTGATGTAATTTAACTTAGTGATAAACGTCTGAGGAACTTGAAAATCTACGATTAAGGTTAACCCCTCGCTAACTGACCCTACACAAATCCCTCTGAGAGAAGACCCGACATTTTAACCAGAATTCAGTTGGCCATTGAATTATATGCCCACGGGCTGTCGGCCCACGGGCTGTCGGTAGATTGACGGTGGCAAATAGAACTGAACTGGTCACTCAGGCCTTAGCTGTCTTCGTCTGTCTAGTGCGTTCCAATAATCGATATTTCTTGATCACGCACTGTCCGCCCACGTGACCTTCGCAATCCGTGAAGCGAACTTCTTCAAGCCTGTGATGACCAAGCACATTGAAGGAGAGAGTAAGAAGAGTATTTGGAGTATTTGTTCTCCAGTAAAAATTTAAAACAAGTGTAGGCAGCAAGATTTATTCAATTCAACCGATTTCGCGACGACATTTCAACTGCCTCTCGTCGTTGCATGAGTTAGATAACAGTTAGAAGCATACCGCAGATTGAATTTCACAGAATATTAATTCATAACAGCAGGAGTCCTAGTTCAGTGTAAATAGCCATCAACTCAGGGGCACTACATTAAATCAGCCAATAGGGAGAAGGGGGCAAGAGGAAGTTGGCATAAACAAAATCGTGATTTAAACTTTTCGTCTAGTTACGAAGGTAATTGGAGATAGACCACGTGGTCTATCTGCTTGCACAGGTCGGGTTTCTCCCACCGTATGTAGGCCGCGCAGGGTCTGATTTGTTCGTGTCCGAGCAAGTATTCGGAAAGCTGTTTTGAGGTCGACAGAGTGACTACTGTCTAGCAGGTGTTTAGTAATCAAAGATCAGGGTTTTTTGTCTTCTTGCTTGTAAGGCCAATAAAGCAAGTGTTCGGCGGCCATAAACTATTGCTATACTTTTTGATGAAACGTGTAGTCTAGCCACGGTTAAGTAGGGCTGCTCTGTTGCAGGAAATCTTGAAAGGTGGAATTTCACTAGAGCAAACATTCCTTACTCTTTTAAAGAGAGTATGTACCAGATTTCGTTTCGATCATAATGGCACAAAACTGATAGAGATTAGGTTTTTTTGGTTTTTTTAATTTACCAACTTTTCGCTGTGGGTTGACGGACGTAACTTAAAGAACCATTCAGGTGGCCTGCGAATTACCTCAGCAGCTTCAGCGTCCCTTGTCACTGAGATTGTGATTGTTTCCTTTCGAGTTTGCTGTTTTTTCCCCTGGTGTATTTTTACCGGCCCTCACCTTTTAGGAGAACAAGCTGGGTGACATCTGCTTCTCGCTGCGCTATGTGCCCACAACTGGAAAACTGACTGTCAACATACTGGAAGCCAAGAACCTCAAGAAGATGGATGTTGGCGGGCTGTCGGGTAAGAAATGCCCTGGTTGAGTTGGGTGCTTTTCTACTTGACATGTTTTTAATCATTCACAACTGTCAAGGTTCCTTCTAACCACCCATAGTAACCAATTTGATCGTTTTACAGTATCCAAGTTCGGACTCAGCTGTCTTCTGTCTCAGTAGAATTCAGCAGTCAATTAGGCTGATGCTTTATGCTAAAGTTTCGGATAAACTAGTTCCTCCTGGGTGGAGGTGGGCAACAGGTCTATAAATAGAAGCAAGTTTTCTTTGCAGATACTCCCTTACGGTAGGGGTAAATAGCAAGATTCCTAATTCAAACAAGACGTAGCCCCACTGAAGCTTGAGGTTTAAGAGCCATATCCAACTCACGCTAATAAAGTCACAGAACAAAACAGAACTTTCAAATTTTAGGACGAGAAAAGCAAGTTTTTTTAATATCAGTTTTCGCGTCATTTGTACTGCTTCCCTGTCCACCACCAAAACAGTTGGATTTGAATTGACCCATGTTATTTGGGTACGTTCCTACGTTTCTAATCTGCCTTAGTAAACTGTGGTGTCTTTTAATTGCAACCCTGTTTATCCTCCTGTCTTCTCTCTTTGCAGATCCCTATGTTAAGTTATCCCTTATGCTGGGAGGAAAACGGATAAAGAAGAAGAAGACGACAATTAAGAAGTGCACACTGAACCCCTACTACAACGAATCGTTTGCCTTTGAAATTCCGTTCGAGCACATACAGGTGAGAGGCTTCGTTTGTTTCCCCCCCCCCACCTCTTGCGCACTTACTGCTGATAAATATGTTTGGCAGGGTTCGGAAGATTTGAATAATTCATTTGACCCAGTTGTTAAAATTCACGGCCCTGATGGGAGTCGAACCCACACAGCAAGGAAGGCCTTTGCGCAGCCAACGCTCTACCATTGAGTTACGAGGCTCACCGTGGGCCGTGAATTCAATCACACTTGACTCGATTTAGCCGCACAACCTACTACTAGCCTAGTCGCCATTCTGGTGGATTCTAGATGATTACTCAGGAAATCCTGCCTGAGCAGTCAGCAAAAGTCTTTCCTGTCGTGCGCGTTCGATACCAATCGAGGCCGGAAATTTTTCCCAATTGGGTTAACTGAAATTTTGTTTTGATATACTAGTGTTCACAATTCGTCCTTTTCATTCCTCTGTTAGAGTGAGAGAGGAAAAAGAAAATGCGCCTCATTTTGAAAGTAGCATTCGAAATCGTCAGCAAAAAAGGCTTCTTTCTCTGAATCCGGAAGATAACAAAGTACACAAGAGCCTGAGGGTTTACATAAAAAGTACATTTATTTTTGGAGACTGTTCCAATCTAATTTTCTGCATTTCAGGCTATATCCACATGAGGTAGCGTGTTATAAATGGCAATGCAGAAGGTTTATATGCTGATGTACGGCAAAACATGTGTCGGAAGCCTCGGTGCATGGGACGGGCGGACTCCGTAAAACGACAATTTGCCAATAGGAGAGCTTGACTTGACAATTTCCTTTTTTGCTTGAGGCTTAAGTACGATTTGCCAACCAAAGCGGTTTTCGATGATGAAACCGTTATAAAGTTAACAAGCAGAGATGACAAATACAACATATTAGGCAGAAAGCGCAAAATCTGGCGTCAAAAAGGTGCTAGCATACTGCACAAATGACGTCATAATAACAGTTCAGACAAACGAAGCAGAAAAAAGATGAGTCGATCAAAGGGAAAAAGGCAGAGTAGTTAACAATAACAACAGTTGACAAGGTCGCTCTGTAGAAATGAACGAGGCCTGCACGAACACTAGCCCATTATTTCTCGCGTTTGATGCATGCCAGATGCTCAGCGCGCGAACAATTTGGAAAAGGTTGCCGACAAACATGGCTTTTGTAAACACAGGCGGCCAGGGAGAGGGATTGCAGGAGCCAAACTCTACTGGCGTAGGAGCGAGCAAACAACGGCTTTACGTCAAGCCTCCGGCAGTTTGGAATCCCCCACAGCCAGCAGCGAACAACAAAGCCTATTTTATGTAGCAGCATCACACATCTTTAGGGGGGGGGGCACATACCACGTAGAAACCACCAATTCTCGCCTGTTTTAAATAGACCAAGGCAAATCCAGGAGGTGGTAGTAGATAAGCATGTTAAAATGCTTTCTGGGCTATGAGGCACACCGACTTCGATTTCAGATTTCTTGTTTTCCTCCATGTTTGACACACCCTCGTCCGCTCAGTTTGTCGGGTTGTTTAGAAACTAGAATTATTCGTCCTTACCAGAAGGGTTACCTTCTCTGAACGTCTACTGTAGTTGTACCGAGTGTTCAGACTTTTCGGTATTTTGCAGTCTCATGGCACGGCCACTCGATTCTGATGACCATGTCGAGTCTCAAATGACTAAATGAGATTTTGTTTTTCATCTTGACCTACTACACCCCCATTCAATATCGGAAAGTCTGCGTTATGTACCTGGGATGAAGTGTTGTTGAACGCTCTCTCCCGTTGAGTAAACGCGTCTGTTTGATTATAAATTTCTAGTAGTTTAATTGGTGAGGAGGACTGGTATGGTCGCCTTAACAGGGGACACGCGAACAGGAACCGTCAACGACGCATGTAGCTTTGCTTCAAGTCCCATGGAAATTGGGCCTGGGATTAAGGTGAGAGTTAGGGATTAGGTTTAAGGACAGATTTGGAGGCAAGGTCGGGATTATGTTAAGGAGTAAGGCTCGGGTTAGTGTTAACTGCAGGTTTAGGGTAGGATAAGGTTCGGGTATCACCAAAGTAACTTCAAAACCCCAGAGTTCTGTCTCACCGGACCGGCGGTAAAATGAAAGCTATTGCTTTAACATGTACAGATAGCATATCCACTGAACCAGATCTTGTAAGTGATGAAGGGTAACTTTAATAACACGGTTCTACTGCAGCTAGGTATCTATGTATATCTTTTAGGTAGATAGTATCTGCTACTGCTCTCTGATTATGTCTGTGATACTGAATCCGCGACGGATCTTGAAACATCAGGTGAATCAAAGTATTGTCCCAGCGATCGAGTCGTCTTCTTACCAGTATCATTTAGCTTTTTCTTCAATAGTTGTGACGACCGGTTCCTAGTAGACTATTTGATTACTTTTATTCGATATCGCTGCGTGCAAAATTTTTTTTTCTACTTTACAATTTTTCGCGTATTGAAGATTTCTAGGGTTACAGTTATAGTTAAAAATCATCCTTGCCTAGGGAAGAGCTAGGGTTCAGATAAAGGTTACAGTTTCTCTTGAGGTAAGATTAAAATACGGGAACATGTACTCTTACTGACATCTACCGCAAGGCCACCTATTTTAACTAGACGGCGCGTTCTTGTGCGCCCATATAGGTCACCCTTACGATTCGAGTTCATAGAGGACTCGCAACCAGCATTTTAAAAGACTGTCAATACGAGCGAATATGCGAGTCCTAGGAAGAAACTGAAAAGAAGATGAAGATTCAATCGCTGGGACAAAACTTTATTGCCCGACGTTTCAACCTTCGTCGCGCATCCTTCGTCAGACACATGAGCAGAAAATAGTAGCAGAAACGGTTGATACATTGACAAGAATTTTTATAGAACACAGTCGTTACTGCACACGTATGAAAAACAACAAAAATTAACGATAATTGCCCTCTTGTGGGGTGCTGAATGCTTGATTACCGGCATGCGGGCACTGACTCGCTGAATTTGCATCACACATGTGGGAATCGGACGTGATTATTGCTCGGCCAGCTGGTTCCCCAGTGTTGGCGTAAGATGACTCGGTGGTCTGTCCGGTCCCCGAGTGGTCTCTTGCTATGGCCAAATTGAGCCTCAGCGCTGCATATGGACTTGTTTATGGAGCGGTGGCCCGTGAACCATGACTCAATTCATTCTTGGCCTATACGATTTTCACCTCTTGCGAGAATTTCCGCCTCATAAATACTACAACTTCCTGTGCATGTATCACCCATTTCTGTTACCTATTTTCTGCTTTTATCCCTGATGAAAAACCCGCGACGGAGGTCGAAACGTCAGGCGAATAAAAGTGTTGTTCTAGCGATCGATTCTTCTTCTTCTCCATTTTAATTGATAATTCACTTTCGACTCCTCATTCTCCTTTTCGCCATTTCTAGAAAGTAACCTTGATTGTCACCGTTGTGGACTACGACCGGATCGGCACATCCGAGGCCATTGGTCGTGTTGTTCTGGGCTGCAGTGCTCAGGGTGCTGGTCTGCGTCATTGGTCCGACATGCTAGCCAATCCTCGACGGCCAATTGCCCAGTGGCACACACTGCAGGAGATGCCAGAAAAGGGCTAACTGCCCGGCCTCTTTCCCCGCACGCAAGCCCTCCGCTATCACCACCACCACCACTCGCAGTGGAATCAATGTGATGTCGGCAATGTTGCCATCGAAAGAATTATCACTCTCTCTCTCTATCTCTCCCTCTTTCTCTCTTTCTGAATGTTAAGTCAAACTCCCTCGTTACTGTTTATCTTTCCCTCCACTCTCCCAACTTCCTGCGTTCCAAGTGGGGAGTCCCTGCTAGCATTTAAACTGCATTTGCCGTGATATATCCTGCCCCCCCCCTCCCTCCACCGTGTCGACTTTGCGTCTCCAATGTCTATCCAGTGGAGGGTTTGATCTCTCTCTCGCTCTCTGCTATACTACTGATATTCATGGAGTTTAGGTGTTACCCAACATTAGACTATATATATATAAAGTTTTAAAAATGCGTGAGTGGATTATGCATACTACTCACGCACCCAATCATGCACATTTGAGCAAATGGTCTTCTACTACAACTACTACTTCTACTACTCATCTCTCGCTGTCCCTGTCACTCACACTTTCCTCTGCCTCTGTCTTCTCCTGGTTGACACGTGCCGTTGGCGTGGCGTTGTATGTTGGACTCGTCCCGTTTCCCTGTTGGCATGAAAAGGGCAAGTTTATGCGCGCGCGTACTTGCGTGGCAAAAGTGCCCAGACCGTTGTCGTCTGCAGGTGCCTGTCTCTCTCTCTCTCTCTATCTCTCTCGCAGTAACCTCCTCTGCTCGCCTTACCTTCTAGGACGCTCCCAGTCCTTCTTCAGTCTACTGCCCTCTCCACATCCCCTTCCTCGCCTCGTTGCAATCAAGTGCTTCTGACCGAACATTAGAGTCACCCACGTATACACAAACACACAAACACGCATACAATTATCGGGGGAACCAACCATTAGAACCAGCCAGCTTTCCCTTACTTATTGGCACTCAGTCATGCACGCTGAAGGGGCAATCCGCCTCCTCCTCCTCCACCTCCTCCTCTCTTTGTCCTTTGTCGTTTGACACTCTTGTATTAAAGTCGGTTTGATTGTAACCACTTTGCGGTATTTGTTTTTTACGTATCTGATTTGTTGCAGGGACACGCATGCAGGTGCCACACCTTAATTCGTTGACCAGACTGTTTATACTAGATGGAAGTCGGTAATGGTGGAGAGTATAGCCTGACCGTTCGACAAGCAAGTTTGACGATATAAACCGGGTGATGCAGGGACGGTGACATGCGTGTGAATTAGTTTTAGGTGATAGTGGGTTTGCACTGCATCTAACGTGCTCTGCCTCTTCCCTCACCCGATGTCAAGACCCAGTCAAGGAGATCGGAGGTGGGATCGGATGTAGATGGCTGGCGCGGCCAAGGGCGCTCTTATGCATGCCGCCACATTCCCCTGCCCACAATTTTCAGCATTTGGTATCTGCGCGCAAACCGATTAACGTCTGCTATACCCCGATATGGTCCCGTGTTAGTCCAGCGCATCTACAACGTGGCCCGTTTAGTGGGCATTCGAAACAGATCTGATGAGACAGGGTCGAGTGAGCACGTTTGTAAGTCTGCACGAATGCCCCTGGTGTGCCATTTGGGATCTCGGGTCACGTGCAGCCTACACAGTCAGACTACTGAGTCCAGTTAAGCCTCCGGTACCCAATCCCAATATCGTATTTTTGACCAGCTGAGATGGCGGACCGATGGATGGAAAAGATTTGGAAATCGACCCAGAGGACTTTGTCCTAACGGTACTTGAGAACATGCCCAATAGCAAAATACTTGAACTTCCTCCACAATCCTACTTAAGCAGCTTCCGCCACTGTCTCATTCTCTGTCAGGTCTGGCTGGACGTATTCAACACTAGCCCTGGCTTCGCCAGTGGCCACTGCCACCTGTGACAGCAATAGGGGGTTCTATAAGCAATAAATCTCTCTCATAGGTGTTTTCTGCCTTATAACTTCCAACCTGGGATTCGACCTGATGATAGTAGTGATCCGAGTACAAGCACTACTTAGATCCCTACACTCTTACTACAAATAAACTGATATGCTGTTAACGCACCATGATGCTTTACACGTTGTGACTTGGAAGGCTGCCAACTGATGGTCCACCCAAGACGGGGAGCCAAGCCACAATAGCTCCTTCGCAATATGGTATTTATGGCACTTCCACTTAGTTGAGCTATCAGCAGACCATAGCTTGTTTCTGTGAAAAGCTGGTCTATCATGCGCGGAATAGACGTACTTGGCACGCTATTCTATCCGATTCTCCCAGGTATTTCTGCCCACCGGACTCAGGTGGGAAAGTGTGCGGTAAATGCTACACAGGCCAACTATCACTACAAACTAAATCACTTCCAAGTCACCTTACCTGGCACACAGTGGACATTATCGTTCCCGACGATCGAACTGACATGTACATGGTCGGTAGGCTAGTAGAGAATGCCCCCAGATTAAAGCAAAAACGTTCGGCGCTTCCATTCGAGTACTGTCGCAAACACTGAAAATTTCAGCTTTCAGGTCGGGCTTTGGACTATACTGACAGGTTATCAACTGTCTAATCGAAAGCAGGACGCATTATCCGTGGCATCTTAACCCCTATTTCGAGTGCATAACGGTTAGACTTCCCGAATGAATGAAAAGGTTCGCGTTCTAGGTATTTGCATAGCAAGGAAGAGGACGAGAGGAGCACCGGATAGTTTTGAGCTTTCGAACAGGACAGCTCAGAACAATAAACCAATTGATCCGGTGTTCGACACGTCTTCTTCCGGTTAGGCTTCATTGTGGCTAAAAGAGAGTTCGCCGAGCGTTCCTAGTGCTGAATTAACCCGAGCAGGACCTGGTGTGGTGCTTTTGCGAGCTTCGATTATCCGTCCTTTCCCTGCGAATCCGAGCTTCCGGCGTTTTAGTGACAGACGGACCCCAACGAAGAACTAGTTACAAAACACTATCGTGTCGCTTGCAAACTTAGGCTAATTTTGGTGCGCTCTCTCACCTTCCGCTGGGAGTGCAACATCTCAAATCGATGTTAGTCACTAAGTCCGAATGCCCGTCAATAGATGCCTGATGGGAATTGAACGTTCAGTGAATAAAGAACCCAGCTTCAGATCTGAAGGTCCCTTAGCCCTTGGTTATAACATCACTCGCTCGGATTGGTATTTTCAACTCGATAGACATGGTGGCGGACCGAAGAAGTTCGCGATGATCCCACACCACGAGATCTCGGGAATGATTAAACCCCTATAAATTCCTTCTGAAATTACAGATGTGCATTTCTACATAACCCCTCTCTAACTCGACTACCTAAGATTCCTCCGCTTCCGACAAGATACTCGAGATTAACCAGCATTATCAACTGGCATGCTAGGAATTAGTATGCCATCCCGGATATCGCCTACCTACCAATTTGCTCAGTTACGCGGTCCAGGCAGGACTCTCCGTCCGCCTATGTAGAGCGTTTTTGTTTTGCAAACTTACTGAACGATGGACAGCGCAAACCTATGGCAATAGTTGTCACACCAGACCAATAAATAAAAACCCTGGGTATGAGGAAGGATCATCAGGAGAGTGCCAGAAGTCCATCTTACACAGAACCAAAGTATAAATCCATGAAATAGGAGTGCCTTAAAGTTCTTGCTTGCAAACACATTTGAAGTGTGCACAGATACGTACCCCAATATGCCAGCAGAGTAAACTGAACACCACTTGTTCATAGCTCAAATACAGAAGGGCATGCATTACCCGAAATCGCAGCACCACTGTTTGCGGGAGGCACTGACCACTTAGTGAATAAATGGGTCTATAGGTAAGAACGGAGACTGGTACCGTGAATAAGTATGATATTCAAATAGAAACCTTCGAATCGGAACATAACAGGTAAAATTTCAGTTATATGGTAATAATAAATTGCACAGGAAGATAGGGACGCGTGGGAGCATTTGCAAGTGCTCGTAGAGCAAACAAATCCCCAATGGCCTCGGAGGGCTTAAATGTAATTTACAGTTTGAAAATCATCGATCCAGTAGGGTAAAGAAAACTTGGATCGTAGGTCTTCATAACTTCAGCCTATCGGCGACGACGACCGCGGAAATTGGCAGCACGCGGGAGCGAGGCATCGACGTAGACTGGCTGCCTTCTTATTTCCTCTTGAGCCTGAATAAGCGCGCGCGCCTGAGCAAGATACTCTTGATTTCGTCGAGATTGTGCACTCTGAGCCCGCTGCGACAGTTTGTAGTAGTAATCTGAATGTTGGGCACCACTTCGGTTGATACCGCGACGCGACGTGCTGTTAACGCCTGTGTAAAAATTAAAATCGTGGTTAGAAATAACGGACTGAGTAAACTATTGGTACTGGGGCATTAGACATAAAAGTTACACTTACGGAGATTTTGTGGCTGATTTTGACGTCGATATGTAGACTGACGAGTCGTTCCAACAAACTGCCTTTGAATGCCTGACCGCTGACGATTATTCTGCCGATTTTGCAACCGTCCGCCCCTTTGCCTGCTTGGTGTTGTTATGATGGGATTCCGAAGTGTCCGCAGAGTGTTGGCGCCCGAATTCATTTGGCGGCGAAAACGACCAGGGTTGATGTGAGTGGTACGTAGATCAGCAGCTGAAGACGTTGTCCAAAGGTAAGGGATTGCAAAGGACTTTCATACAACATATGCGACTGCTGGAGTGACAGAGGTACCCGGCACTGACGGTCACTACCAGCACTGGCGCAAACGCAAGACCATTAAAGCAGTCAGGGGCCTTTTTGAGGGCAAAATCGAAGCGTAAAAAGACTCGTGGCGGCTGTTTTCCTCCATCCGCAAGAGTCAATACAAACAGCTGGTCGATACCGCCTTCTCAGTGAGCTTTCCGCCAGCAGTAGACTTTGTATGAGATTACATTGGGGAGCATTAAGCCCGAAAAACGTGAGCAGACCTGTGTCCGGTGATTGTGGCACAGGCGGATTAACCGCGGTCGGAAACAGATGCAGAGTCTGTAGAAAGCTCAGAAAACACTAGGCACATTATCTCTATCAGAAATCGATCCATCTTGAGACACCGTACTATGAGTCAAAGCCGCGAGCCTCTGAAGAATGAAAACATCATCCAAAGGGATTAGTAAAACACGAAAAAGGCTTCCCGAAGTTTATGTGGACTATAGGTAAAAACTGCCTCTGAACTAACTGGCGCAAATCTTCTTGGCTGCTTAACTCTTCCAAAAGATTATGTTCGCACATTGAATCAGAATAGGGACAAAAGTTGGCTGAGCAAGGCAGTTTTTGTGAGGTGCTTAAGCGGAAATTCTAATGGAGGTCAACTACACAAGGTGTATACCATCATTGCATTGTTGTGATTGGAGGCTGCATAGGAATAAACCAGTCTCGTGTTGTCCGAAGGCAATTCATTTGTCCTTAGTAAGTTATACAAATGTGACTGCTACTCTTCTGCTCTGATAACATTTTGCCGTCGAATTACCAGCTACAGTTGCCCCAAATTCGTTGCGGTTGTGAACCAGTAGAAACTGCAAGGGCTGACATTGCAGTCAAGTAAAGTCTCCGGCTGTTCAACGCCAGAGTTCCGCTGCGGTTGCTCCGTAGTCATTATTTTCTGATATCAAGGCGGCAGTCTACTACCAAAAGTAGAAACAAGACCCGGGTCAAACAGCAAAAATCAGATAGTAGAAAGCTCTCAGAATACCAGTAAGAAATTAGATGATTAAAAAAACGGAGAGAATGCAATAATCACCAGTAGATGGGAGCCGCCTCTGTGATTGTTTCGAAGATAGAATGGCAGCAGCACTTGCAGCAATCTTGGCAGCAGCGGCTGCTGTACGTTGTGCCTTCTTGAAGATGGCAAGAGCCGTAGTAGACTGCCGAGACTTCATCGTGACAGCCAGATTCGGCCTGAGAGCTGATTTCTTCCGAAGCGGTGACTTCGAAGCCGACACACGACCAGGGCGTCCACGCACCGACGCTTTCCTCGAGGCGTTGCCAGTAGCTTGCTTGTTCTTCCTGTTCGACTTGATAATGTCATCTAGGAGAGATGCAAGCCGGTGTCAGACGGAACTAACCAAGCTCCTTTCCACACTACCAAAGATACGACGTGCAAATCTAATCAGGCGACTTCAGCATGATCGAATTTCACGATAATATGACAGCATGAATATTTCCGAGCAAGAGTAAAAGGCCAACACAACCGACAAACTGATAAGAAATGCACATTAAAGTAACTATGCGTGGACGTGAACGTCTGTAAAGAAGTAAGGCATATAATTAATTTCAATTAATGTTCATATCTGTAGATTATAACCTATAAAAACGAAAGTAAGCATAACACAGAAAACGATAGACAAACCAGTATGAATGCCCTGCGACATCTTCCTTGTTTAATCTGCCCACAGCGATACGTATTACCTCAATTTACGATCTTAGAACACGACCAGGCGTTAAGAAGTTAACGAATATTAAAGGAAAACACCAACACTTATAAGGGTTCGAACGATATCGTGAAAACTCTCAATCAGAAAGACGACACTCAGACTAACACAGGCAGGTTTGAGCTATCCTTCGGTGCATTTACAAACAAAAATATCTGGAAAATTGTTAATAATTACCCAGACTCATATCAATCTTGCTGGAAACGTCCATCATTGACAGAGGATTGCAAGCGGCAATCACAGGTAAACAAGTAGTGCCACCGATTGGATAGCTACGGTTAACCTGTGCTCTATATTTTTTGATTTGCTCCCAGTAACCAATAGAAAACGCAAACAATACAATCTTTCGCGTAAGTTTGCAACTGGATATTCAAATAAGCCTCACAAGTTTCTCCGATTTCATATATAAACAAAAACTGGGAATATAAAATATTCCGAGTGCGAAAAATCAAACTCAGCTGTCGATTATTAACTTCCCCTTATGAATAGCAAGATTTATCCCGCTGGGGTTAAACTTCATCATTTATTATAAATGTTCTGACTTGTGTTCCATATTTATTGCATCCTGACACCATTTATTGAGTTTGGCACAGAGTTATCGCAATGGCTTAAGTTAATAGGTAAGACCTTTGCGCTTTTCAGGCCGTTCTGCTTGCAGGAAGATAATAAGTTGGATTTCAGATATAACGGGAGAGATCGCCAGTTCAAATCTCGGTGTGGCAGCAATTTCCGCGGTATCACTAGCCGATGACGCCTAACAAGGCAGACAAGGCCTTCATTGTGTCTCCTGTCTTTCAGTATAATTCACTATATATAAGGAAGATTCAGAGCTTTTGAAAACCCTATTTACAGATAGATGCTGTCAGATCATGCATATTGTTCAAAGTCATATATACTCTATATCAATTATTATTTGTTTGTGCACCAATATATTCCTTAGGATGCGCCCATTCTGGGATAATGCTTTTGCAAGTCGGATCAACCAACTGTGTTCCGCAAAGCTACTGATAATTGATATTTTACTAGCCAACTGTCTGTAAAACATCGTTTTTTGTTTTTATAACAGTGTGCCGGCAGACACACTTGGCGTACTGTGATATAACTCATTAGGGCTATTGGTAAACAACCAAATAATATATACTCCCGATCTAAAACCGGCTAGACACCGGCTAGACACCGAACTCGATGGCTCAATGGTTTGGCCGTCTGCCCCTGACCGGCGAGGCGCGAGATCAAAACTCGGGTGCGGCGTCAATTTCAGCTGCTACACTAGGGTTGGCTGCCTGTGGCTGATGAGGGCCAATAGCACGAAATAGCCATATCACAGTACGCCAAGTGTGTCTGCCGGAACACTGTTATAAAAAATATATAAATTGTTGTTGTCTTCCAAATGTATGACCAGCAGGCAAAGTAAGATCAAGCCTTCTTTTGAATGCGTCGACGCTTTCAGCATAAACAACCGAGGAAGGAAGTTTATTCAATTCTTCAATGACCCGCTGAGAGAAGAAGTGGGCCCAAACTTCTACTTTGGCGTGGTGTTTCTTCAGTTTGTACGGATAACCCGGACGATTTTTAACACCAAGATCATATCTCCTCTGTATTGCCTATAATAGAGAGGAAAAAGATTGAGCCTATCTAGACGAACTTCATATGGGGGACCTCCTAAGCTGCTGACTAGCTTGTTCACCCTTCTTTGCACTTTCTCGAGCATTGCGTAATCTTTCTTCGTCCAAGGGCACCACGCCTGGACCCAGTACTCTAACATCGGCCGAACAAATGTTCCGAAGACTCGCCCAGAAAGCTCCTCATTAAAATAGAGGAAGGACCTTCTGATCGCTCCGAGGATGCCCATAGCCTTCTTTGCAGTTTTAGCACAGTGAGTTGACGGTTTGAGGTTGGGCGTCATGCGTGCACCTAGATCCCGTAGTTCGTTCACAAGATCGAGTTGATGACCTCCGATGGAGTAGTCATACTCGAATGGTATCACCTTTCTGCGACTAGACCGTAAACGGATTACTTGGCATTTGTTGAAGTCTAGCTGCAGTAGCCATTTTTCACACCACTTTTGCAAGCGATCCAAGTCATTTTGTAAGGTCTGTCTATCCTCTGAGCTTTCAATGGACTTCCAGATCTTTAGATCGTCTGCAAACATGACTTTCTCACAGGTAAGGAAGTCAAGACAGTCGCTCACATATGCCAGAAATAGAATGGGACCCAGAGGGTTTCCCTGCGGAACACCACTGGATACGGTTTTCCATTCTCTTTTGGTGTCTCCATCCAAACATACTTACGCCTGTCTGTTAGGAAGTCGGCTTACCATTTGAGTAGGTTTCCAGTCACACCCATTTGATTCAGCTTTGATATTAGTCATCTGTGTGGAACCTTGTCGAATGCTTTGTTGAAGTCAATGTAGACCGCATCGACCGACGAACCCATTCCCAGATATTTCGTCCAGCTTTCCATGGATGTAAGCAGGTTTGTGAGACAAGAGTGGCCACTTCGGAATCCGTGTTGCGCTGCCATTAGCAATTTGCTCTCCTCAATATGTCTCATTAGTTCCGTTTTGATTAGTTTCTCCATTAGTTTGCAACAAATGCTTGTGAGACTAACTGTTCTAAAGATATTAGGTGAAGTTCTCTCTCCTCCTCTATAAATGGATGTTATGTTGGCCAGCTACCAGTCAGTAGGCAGGGTCCCCCTTTCTATTGAACTTTCAAAGATCTCGGAATGCGGGGAGGCTAGTTGATCTGCGAGCTCATTTAGAAGTTTTGCTGATAATCCATCCGGACCAGGCAATTTAGTGGCCTTTAACTGTCTCAAGGCTTTTCTTACAGTGTCTGTTGCGAACAATACCGTGCTAATTGAATGCGCCGCTGGGACTATATATTGCTGTACATTTTCGTCAAAAGGCGGTTCCTTGGTATACACAGACATAAAGAAATTGGACAAGAGGTTCACCTTATCTGAGTTATCCATACACTTGTTTCCCTCGTTATCTGTCAGACAGGGGATGGGATCTCGATTCCGTTTGGCCTTATTCACATAAGAAAATAATCTTTTTGGGTTATGAGCTATTTCCTTGACTAGTTCTGCCTCAAAGGCCATTCTTTCTTTTCGAATTAGTCTTCGACATAAATTTCGCTGTTTTTAAATTCGGAGAAGTGTTCGGGCTGTTGATATCAGGCGTATTTTTTCTACAGTCTTCTTTTCTTCTTGAAGTTCCTTTTTGTGTTCGGTGTCACCCATTCCGGCCGGGAGATGCGCAAGCTTTTCTAAAGCGGGCAGCAGTCCTCTACTAGTTTCTGAGCTAAGTTCCTAAAGAAGCACCAGGCGTCGTTCGAGTCAGGTACGTATGCAGAGGTCCAGTCAGTCACGTTAAGTTGTCCAGTCATTTTCTTATAATCTCCTTTCTATACATTCCTCTCGCTTATTGCGCGAGTGACGAGTACTGAGAAATGGTTGTACTTCCAGACAAGAACACAGTGATCACTTCGGCCAAAAGGAGTCTGAGTAGTCAATCCAAGGATACAGTTTTCGGCTCTACTAATGATGAGATTCAGGCAGATAGATTGTTGGCCACCTCGAAACCACGTGTCCATTGTGACATGCCGGCTAATAAATTCATCATTTACCAAGTGAAGTAGTTTCTGTTCGAATGAGTTCTCTGATCGCGAGCTGTGCATTTAATCCCAATCTATGTTCGGAGCGTTAAAACCTTTAAGTATAAGGACATTTTTGCTACGGCAGATATCTTTTACCTCAGAGATAAGTACATCGTCCGCTTCCGTTCCTTGTCCTGGTGGTCTGTATACCCGAGCAATATGGAGGTCAGGTTGGTTAGGTACTACCAGTTTACAACTAATTACTTCGCAGGAATTGTTTCTGTGTGATGACGGACTATCTGGGACGTAGTTGATACCAGCTCGTATGAACATCGCGATTGCCCCATCCTTACGTCTCTTTCTGTCTATGCGGATAAGCTAAAATCCTTCCAGCCCGACTTCTGCATCTGCTAATTGCTCAGTTAACCATATTTCAGTTAGCGCTAGCAGGTCCATTTGCGCATGGTCCACAGCGACTTTGAGTTCATCCAGTTTGTTAAGTCGACTCAGTACATTTGTGTACATCATTGTCATGTTCTTGACTTCACTCGATCTCGCCTTGGTCACATTTATTGCTGGTCGTGATGGTGAGATCCGGCCTTCATAGATTTTGTGGAGATTTTCACGTTGGGTTGATTGCCCGGCCATGTGACTTTTGTTAGGATGACGGGCGTCCTCCACAGAAAGCACCTTTGAATTCGGACAATGACCCCATTGCCTATTTCCAGGCCTTTCTCTCCTTTTTCTTTCAAGATTGCTAAGTCTGCCTTTGAGGCCCTCCATTTCATTTTCTCCTTCACCATGTACTCTTGTTGAAAAAAAAACTGTCTGATGGCCGCGGATTCCTTCTGCCGTTCGCTCGAGCAAGAGATCTCTCTGAAATTTACTCTCAAAATAAGTTTTAATGGCTTGGGTTTCCTCTCGTTGAGAATTTAAGTTTTCCTTATTATTTATTCTGAAACGCTTGAGTATCAAAAAGTTATCTTCCTCAATAAGAACATCCTTTAAGCACTTCTTTAAGGTTTTGGTGTCCTCATCTATTCTGCTCTTTGGACTACCATTAGTTGATTCAAGGAGCCCATGTAGAATAATGCGCTGTGTACTATCCACCTCAACTTTGTCTCGAGGTATTTGTTGGATAGTCCGGCTGAATCCAGCATGGGCCTCAGTGCAATGGCCATGAGGATTTGTAAGGTCAGATATTTCCTCATGGGCTGAAATTGGGCGCAGAGTATCAGTACCGCAAACCATTAGAGATGTTTCGGTAGGATCTTGATCACGGTGCTCCTCGTCGAGGACAACTTGACCATTTATTTTACTTGCCTGATCATTTTTGTGTGTAGACGCTTCGGCGAGGGATGCTGCTGCTGCGTACGTTAGGTTCCCTCCCTCAAGTTCACGCATCGCCAGTTTCTCCTCATGAGGGAGAAATCGAGAAAATTTCTTCAGCGCCTCCATCTCCATCCTAAGACTATTAACCACCTCCTCAAGTTTCATAAATTTGTTAAGAAGGGTAAAATATGATATGCAGGCTTCGTCTTTATGAGTTTCATCCCTTAAACTTTAAGAACTCTTAGTTCGCTGGTTATGTTAGTTTGCTGGTTATGTCCTTCTGCCTGTGAAGAATCGTGTATGCATTACAGAAGTAGTTAAGAATCGGTTGCGTCCGAAGTGTGCGGGCGCGGAAGTCGTCAAAACGCCTCCAGTGACGTCATGTGGCAGTCAGCCCCAGGGATGTGGTTTGCCAGGCCAGACTGAGGTCAGCGTACACTTGTGCCCTGGTGCTGAGCGGTGAGAAGATCAGCGTTGCACACGGAGATAAGGCATTACAAGTTGAGTTGTAGGTATTTTTATGAGAAAGGGCGAAGACTTCACAAACATCGGACAAATTTACTTACTCTATTGGACTTTCAATCGATAATAGAAGTCCATCGTCAAATAAATAAACAAAAGCTGAAGAAAACAATATCTACTTACAGGAGTACAAGCTAAGCAACGACCAATGGCCTGATGCTTGATTAGTTCAGTTTATTGAGGGAAAAAGATATGAGCGTTTGAATGCCCTATTTTTAACGTAAATCTGAATGCGATGTACAAAGGAACCATGTAAGATAGTAGATTTCAAAGCAAACTACAGCATAGGTTAATTTGATTGAGAATGCTAAGGGTAATGTTCAATCCCCCAGAGCTTCTGCTCATTTGCAAACATGCAGCTGTCGTGATCATTTAAAAGCATTCCAGCGATGGTGATATCATAATATCTGCGGGGAGGACATTCCACGGTTTTGTCACGCTGGCAGAGAAGGACAACTTGCGCACATAAAGCCTTGCTTGCTTAACGCGCAATTTAAATGGGTGACCATGGTTATGGGTGGTGGTAGTTAATTCAATAAGTCTCCAAACACCAGGCAACAATTCAATCCCTATACAACGTGGAATTCATATAGGAAATCACCGCGAATTTTTCGATGATAAAAACAGAAGTGACAACACAGATTATAATAATAATGATAAATTTTATATTATTAGGCCCGGAGGGCCTCGTCATTGCAAACTTAATTCTGTGGAAAAATCAATAA
>JAYGXS010000005.1:38561341-38582577 GCA_036362985.1 Ligula intestinalis
AGAAGTGAGAATGGTTCGAAGTGGAGCTAAAAAGGGGGATGCAATAATCCTGGAGGAATTACGAGTGACATATGGTCTATCTGCAGGAATGAGAGCGTTTATTCATGGAAGGTTAGGGGTGGAGTTAACGCGAAAGAGGAAACAGAGGCCCGCTTCGAGTCTTCTGACTCTAAAAAAATTTCGTGTTCGCTAGCTGACATCTCTCCGTATAAGAAATAGTGGATCGAGGAAGAGCGAATATTTTTCGAGTAAATACCCTCTGTACATTTTCAATCTAACCGCGGTCAGAAGCATTCATTAGACCAAAGAGGGGACAGCAGTATTCTAGGATGGATAGAACATACATGCGATAAAGTTTTAACTTTATTTCCAGCAGGAAGAAATTGTGTGATATAAAACCACATATCTGTGCAGCCTTCGCAGATATTCGATCCGCATGAGGCGACAATGCTAGTTTATTTGTGTAGCTTAGACCTAAGTCTTTTATAGTGGATCGTTCTAAAAGTGGAGTATTTTGAAAGACTAGGGGACGGGGAAGCTTGGCGGGAACGAAACACATGAAACTACACTTGGATGGAGAGAATTCCATCTGCCAGGTAGCACTCCAACATGAGAGTGTAAGTAGGTCCACATTTATTTTATCAACGCACATACTTGCCATGTCCTTAGAAAATGAGTATATGCAATTGAGATCATCTGCATAAATGAGATTGTGTAAATTTTTGAGAACAGTCGAAATTTTGGTTATGTATAGAATGAAGAGTTAAGGACCCAAGACAGTGCCTTGAAAAACGCCACTCATGATCAGCTGAGCAGTGGAGTAACTATCACCTACTAGAACCTTCTGGCTGCGGTTAGACAAGTAGGAACCGATGAAGTCGAGGAGAAAGGGACGGATAATAATAATAATTTGTATATTTAAGGCCCAAGGGGCCCTGTCGTTACAGACTTACGGCTTTCGTGAAAATAAAAATAATGATGATAAGCAATGAACTCTTATAAAATAATTGTCATCGGCAGTAAAAAAACTCCTAAATCGGGTGATGAGTTCAGCGGGCCAACGTGTTCAAAAAACTTTAGGAGCAAAAACTGCCTTAATAGGTAACAGGGTTTGATATGGTTAGTTTGGGACCTGATGTTGAGGGTTCGGGACGTTTATGGTCATGGGAAAAAATAATCTATCGTTGAGTTAAGAAGGGGTCATCCGGGACAACAGGAGAAGGCAGTAGAAGTCAAGGCAACATCATCGAGTTGCGACCCACCAGATTCCAGAGCCAATTTCGAAGACCACAGCGAAGGTTGCAAAAACGGAGAAGAGTTCGCAGCCCTTGTAAGTGATGCTTGACTCTGCAGAGGAAAATGATAACATATTTAGAAATCATTTTAGCATCCTGGGAAGAGCTTTAAATGCCAGGAGGACCCTTTTCAAAATCTACAACTTGCGTGTTTGAAAAGGAAACAGACAGTAATGACTTTATTTCCTCTAAATTTAAATGATTATGTAATTTGCCTTTAAAAATCGATAGTGTAGAAGGCATTCTAATATCGAGAGGAAGGTTGTGTCAAATAAAATCATATTTGGTGGCAAAAAAGCGAGAATGGTTAGATGTGGAGCTACGGGGTGGTAAAATTATCATGGAAGAGTTACGAGTGGCGTAAGGTCGGTCTACTGGAAGGAGAGCGTTAATTTGTGGGAGATTAGGACTATTGTTAAAGCGAAGCAGAAAGCATAGACCAGCTTCGAGTCTTCTTACCCAAAGAAATTTAATGTTTGCTAATTGACATCTATCTGTATAACACATACCAGACCCAGAAACAGAAAATATTTTACGAGTGAAAACTCGCTGAACCTTTTCAATCTTACTATGGTCATGCTGGGTCATGAGGCCAAAAAGCGGGCAGCAGTATTCTAGTATAGGGAGAACAAACATGCGGTATAGTTTTAACTTCATTTTTGGAAGGAAAAAATTATGCGATATAAACCCACATATCCGTGCGGCCTTGGCAGAAATTCGATCTGCATGAGGTGATAATGCAAGCTTATTCGTGTAAGTAAGACCCAAATCCTTTATCGAAGATCTTTCTAACAGCGGACTTTTTTGGAAGATAATGGGTCCAGGAAGCCTTGCGGGACCAAAACTCATGAAATTACATTTTGATGGAGAAAACTCCATCTGCCATGTAGCGCTCTAACTTGAGAGAGTACGCAAGTCTGCGTTAACTTTATCAACACAAGTGTCCTTAGAAAATGAGTAAATACACTTAAGGTCATCAGCATAAATGAAATTTTCCGAATTATTTAGCACTGTTGAAATTTCATTTATGTAAAGAATGAAAAGGAAGGGACCTAAAACCGTACATTGTAATGCTCCACTCGTGATCGGCTGTGGCATCGAGTAGCTTTTGCCTACTAAGACCTTCTGGCTGCAGTTAGATAGGTAGGAGGCAATGAAATCGAGGAGGGGAGGTCTGATGCCTAGGGCTTTCAGTTTCCAAGAGAGGAGAATATACGAGTTCCAGGCAGCAGTTCTGAAGAAAAAGATGCGATCACTGGAACAAGGACTTTATTTTCCTGACGTTTCGGATTCTGTCAGGAATCCTTAGTCATAGGTAACCGTTAACAGGTCTGAGACATGTGCAGATAAGCGGTGATACATGCACAGATTGCACGGTATTTATAGTTCACAGCGGTCACCCGCATGCGTACTATAATTGTCAGTTCTTGTAGTCACCGCTTGAGGTCTTAATTGGTGCGGTGATTGGTCATTAATTGCCACAGCGTTCTTGTCCGCGTCAAATGCAGGTTTGATAATTGCTCGACAATTACGCCCGCTGTCGTCAGAGTTGCGCCCAGTCCTTCCCACGTGACTGATTCCCTTGCTCAGGAAATTTCTCAGTACATCGTATGGGAACGCCAAATCGTTGCGCTTGTTGATGGACTGGGAGCCTGAGAGCCATGACTCGAGCAGCTCACGGCTCACGCAGTTGTCCCCTCTTGCGAGGATTTCGGCCTCGTCAAACTTGAAAATGTGGCCGGGTCCCGTTGAGTGAGCTGCAACCTGGAAGTTGACGTCTTTCTTCCTCACCGCCGCTGCATGCTCGGCCATTCGCGTCTGGAGTAATCTCCCAGTTTCTCCGACGTAGTTGCTTTGTCCACAACTACACCAGATCCGGTAAACAACTCCAGCCGTTTCCTGCTTCCAGTTTCGCTAAAAGGCGCCTATGCGGCACCTTGTCAAAAGCTTTACTAAGGTCAAAGTAAATCACGATGACTGATTGCTGTTCATTACGAAGTGAAGTAACCAGGTTAATGAATGCCAATTGGCAGGTTTTGCATGATCTTCCAGGTAGAAATCCATGCTGTTGGGCACTTGATAGTTTATTTTATACACAAAAATCGAGAATTTGATTAAAAATGATCTTTTCCAGAAGTTTGGCTAGGGCCGGGGTTTATGAACACCGCTATAGTTATTTACGTTTGAAAGAGATCCTGACTTGAAGACCGGAAGAATAATAGATGTCTTCCATGAGTCAGGAAAGAAACCGTTTAGAAGATAAGCTGAGGATAGATAACTCAGCAATCGGGGGAAGCTAAATACTCTCTTGATAAGTGAATTTGAAAGGCCTCAGTTTCCGAGTAGTGCGAGTTTTTTAGACGGATAATGTGCTTACGAATTACTTCAATTTAGAAATCTATGGTACTGATAGTATTGACTGAGCATGGCTGAAATGATGGGACCGGTTCAGATTCCGTCGTAAGGTGCTTTGCAAAGAACGCATTGAACAGTTTAGCCTTCTCAGACACATATTACACAAAGTTTTTATTTTCATTCAGTAAATGGGGGATTTCGTGACCTCTTTTAGCGGAGGACCGACGACGGAACAGTTGGACTATAGATTTTGCAGAGTTATACTCACTGAGTGCGCAAGATTCCCTCTGTTCGTCACGTGCAAGACGAATCTTAAGCGCTTATTCGAAAATCTCTGCGATTCTAAGGTGCACAGATAATGAACTAGTAGACTGGTCTTTCAACTGTTTTGTAATTTCGTTAGTCTAGACAAAAGAAAATGAGGAACGGTGGGGTCCGAAGCATAAAGCTTAACATTTTTGATCGGCACAAATTCCAAAATGCCATTTGAAGTTGCCATCATTAAGTCACAGAGAATTGTTACACTGTTCGTGGAGGAAAGCTCCTGCCAGTCTAGTGAGTCCATAAAGTTTTTAATCAAATTAATATCAGCTAGGTAAAACGCACGGTAGGTACGAGTGGTGCTGGCCTTTTTCGTAGAAGCAAGCGGAAGGCAACAATGGATCAAAGTATGGTCACTTGGGAAGAGGTTCTGATTGTAGTCAACGAAAAGGGGGAAATGTCATTCGTGAAAATTAAATCTTAAATATGCTGATCCCTTGTTGGGGAACAGACCGACTGAGACCAACTTGAAAAATTGATGGATGTCAATAGCTTCCAATTTTACCGGAAGCCGTCTGTGCGGTACCTTGTCGAAGGCTTTGCTTAGGTCAAAGTAGATAACAACCACAGATTGCTGCTCGTTACGGAGGGAAGTGACGTGATTAAGAAAAGCTAAGTGACACGTCTCCCATGATCTTCCGGGCAGAAAAACATGCTGCGAGTCGCTTAAAAGCTTATTTTTTAGGCAAAAATCGAGAATTTTATTGAAAATTTTCTTCTCCAGAAGTTTAGCTAGGGCCGGGGTTTTATGAACACCACGGTAGTTATTTTTGTCCGCACGAGATTCTGATTTGAAGACTGGAAGAATAATGGACGTCTTCCAAGTGTCAGGAAATAAACCATTTAAAAGATAGACTGAAAATATATGGCTTAGTGATTTGGGAAAGGTTGACACTCTTTTGATAAATGAATTGGGGATACCATCAGTTCATGAAGAGTGCGAGTTTTTAGACAAATTATCTGCTTATGAATTTATCCTATGAAGAAATCAATGTTCCCGAGAGTATTGTCTGAGTATGGTTGAAACGACGGGACTGGTTCGGATTCTGTCGTAAAATGCGTTGCAAAGAAAGCATTGAACAATTCAGCCTTATCAGACTCATCTAGTGCAAATGTTTTATTTTCATTAAGCAATGGGGGTATTTCAATTCCTCGTTTTGCAGAGGACCTACGATGAAACAGTTGTGCAACCGATTTTTCAGAGTTTAACTCACTCAGGGCACAAGATTCCCTGTGCTGGTCACGCGCAAGACGAATCTTTGACGCTACTTCGAAGATCTCTGCGATCCTTAGATGCACAGACAGCGAACTAGTAGATCGATCTTTCAGCTGCGTCCTCAATTTCTTTAGTTTGGGCAAAATAAAATGAGAGATGGTCGATTCTGGTGTTTAGGGTTTCGCAATTTTAGTGGGCACAAATTCCAGCATTTTATTAGCAACGACTGACATGAGTTCAGAAAGATATGCAGCGTCGTTAATGGAGGAGAGGCTCTGCCAATATAATGATTCAAGAAAATTGTTGATTGAGCTAATGTCTGCGAGGTCATACGCATAATAGGTACGATTAGCACTAGCCTTTTCTGTAGAAGGAAGTGGAAGGCAACAGCGAATTAATGTGTGATCACTTTGGAAGATGTCCTGCTTAAAATCAACGAAGAGAGGGGTAATAGAACCACTTGTGAAAATCAGATCTAGGATATGCTTCTGCCTTGTTGAGGAACTAACCAGTTGAGATCAGTTAGAAAAATTAATGGTATCTAGGAAAGGCTGAATTCTAGGTGGACAATAGTTTGAAAGCCAGTCAATTGCAGGAAAATTAAAAGCTCCAGCAATAATTTTAATTTTAAAAGAGGATTCTGAAATAAACTCGAATATTTCACACAAATTTGCATCTTCTGCAGGTGAAGAGTTAGGAGGATTGTATACACATCCGATAATCGCCTTTTGCTGGGGCGACAGGATAATAGAAGCGAAACAGTAATTTCCAGAGAAGGACGTGCTATTTAGATAAAACGGAAAGTGCCTAAATGACGTTCTAATATAGAGGAGACAACCACAAACACGCTTATTTATCCAATCGTGACAATAGAGATCATATTCGTCTATGATAAGGGAGGAGTCAAAAATGATTTGATGGATCCAAGATTCTGTTATGCATAAAACATCGGGCGTCATCTCAAAAGCAATAGCTCGCAGTTGAGCCATCTTACTTATGACAAACCTGGCATTAAGCAATATGACATCTAGTGTGTTTTCAGTGGCAGGACTATGGCTATCGTTATTCATAAAAAAGAATTTGAAGGTGGGTAGGCAAACTGTAGGCCGTTATTATTTGTGGAATAATTACTGACGGGTATGGAGCTGCTAGGATATGGGTAGCCAATAATGGATGGCTGATAAGGTCTGAGATATCTAGGGGCCTCGCTTTCTGGCAGGGAAAAATGAGGAGAGGATAAATCAAAATAAGCTTCTGGGTCGTTTGGGAGGAATGGGGGAGGTGAGAATGCATGCAGAAGTTTGCAGGTTTGGGTGGTAGAGGATGGGTAAACGAACCGATAAGGGGGAACGGTGACATAAAATTAGTGTTGGAGCCGCTCGCGTAAGGACTAGTGGTCTTAATCAGTGAATGTCCTGTACGGCAACTCCGATTAGATTTAAAATTATAGCAGTTTGGGTTACTGCCGTGCAGATTAAGTTTTCGTGGTTCGGGCCCGGCGTGTTAAATAACGCATTATACGGGGAAATAATATGACTCCCACGGTCAAAAGAGGAGCTGGGTTGTGGTTGGGAAGCGCTCGGCCTAAACGCTTTCAACGGTTTGTCGACATTCTTGATGAGCTTGTTGCCGAGTTAGAGGCAGCGGAATTTATCCATCTTACGACAGAAAATGCATTTCGACTAGTTTTAATCGTAGTAGATGATGGAGCGGCGGGGCTTGACAGTCCCGACATCAAGAGGGATGGGCTAACTGGTGCACTGATGTTTACGGGCCTATGACTTGACATTTTGGAGGTTGGGATAGCAGTTGTACTGACGGTTACGGAACTATGAATAGACATCTGGGAGGCAGGGATAACGGGTGTACTGACGTTAGTGGGTGTATGACCAAGTATCCGGGGTGGAGGATTAGCGAGTGCATTTACCCTATAGGGACTACGAACAGATTTAGGAATAGTAGGCTGAGAATTCATTGGTCTATTGGACTAAAGAGCCGCATTTCTCCGCTCCATTGGTGTAAGATCTCGACAAAGGAAACTTTTAGTCATTTCTAAATATCGGGAAATGCGACCCCATTGGGCAAAGAGTGAGTCCACCTCGATCGGTAAAAACAATTTAACTAGGATGGGCGGGTTTTTGCTACGCGATTTGAGGCGTTTGGCTATTGCACTTTTGTAGTTGAAACCACCCGAACATAAAAAAATCTTTTGTAATATCCAAAGGGCGACTTAATATGGAGGCATTTTTAGTATAAAGTTAAAGTTTCGCTTTTTTCTATCAAAAGCTTCGGTGGTTATAAGATGGATGAGGGAGTCTAAATTTTTACAATCTTGCGAGGGCACATCTGATAACTTACCATCAAACAGATTGCCTAGTTTTGACAAAACAGAACCAAACTTCATCATGAAGTCGTTACAGTTCTGTAATGCAGATAAATCAATTTGCTTAGCCTTGACAATGGGCTGCATGCTGATATCAAGGCATTGACTGGTAGGCGTGGTCAGGCACCGCTTGGGTCTGGGAGCAGATATCTGACGATGAGCTATAATTTTCGTTCTCATAATTTTGATGGAAATCTGCTTTAAATGTGAGACGATTTAGAAAAATTCAGCCTATATGATTTTACTGCAGCTGGTTGCTAAAATCCCTTAAAATTGTTTAACAAACTGTATTAGTTATTAGCTGATATGATTTTCAGATTATGACATGCGACAAATAATCAGTTAACTTAACAAATACTGTAGCCATTTTTTCATAAGCACTTTAAATTTATTTTGAAAAGTGCATTCAATACTGGGAAACGACTCAGTCTTTGAAGGTCTCGAGAATATTCGGATTTTGACGATTTCTGTTACTAGGCCGCGAATTTGTTGGTTTGAAGAGGTTGCGTTCGGTTTAAAGAGGTTGCGTCTCGGTAGAATTGGCTGGAAAACAAAATCTTCTTAAATTCCGACTTCAAAAGATCGTCCACGCAAGAAAAATAATTCCAGTGACGCAGGAAAAAATTATATACGTACGGTTGCAGCCACAATATCCTTGATCGTAATTGATGGGGGATATCGATGTAGAAATGTCCTTGGAGGAGCGCGCGGAAATATCGACTGTGATCTTGTAGGGTTCTTCCTCTGTCAGCAAGAGGGTCTGCACGCCGGTGCCAGGCCGATATATTGACCGCTCGTATTGTCATCTGAGGCCCAGGCTTCAGTCCATTTTCGGGTCATCTTGTTCCTGGCATGGACAATTATCTTGACGACTATGCAGTCGAACTTATCGCCAGTTTTGTAGACGTGTGTGGCCACTTGTGATAATTCGTCACACCCTCGCGCAGCCAACTTTTTTTCATATCTATACACCCAACTCGAACATACTTCCACACTGACCTGTGTAGTAACAAGACAGTTGAGACATACGCTGCTATGCACTACCCTATATCGGCCTTTGGGATTCAGCCGGTCTTTTATTTTCATTTTCCTGCGGCGCATGGTAGCTTTGGATCGGCGTGCAAGTCCAATACCCAGTCTTACATCAATGCGGTTGGTGGCTTCAGTCGCGTTCTTAATGTTAGGTAGAAGGTGCAATGTTATTGTTGGTGTGTTTTTGGATCCCTAGGGCCGAATGCATAGGCTTTGGTCCAGGGAAGCATTTGGATAGCCATTCTGCACAGAATGGTCAGGGAGATAGCGTACTAAACGTTAATTGTCCTCTTATTTGCTGCAATTAATTTCAATCAAATTGAAGGGCGCTCGCAAACATCTTCGTTTCTGAGCTAAAGGATACTTATTCTGGAAATAAGAAGTTGTGTTGAGTTCGTTTTCTATCCGTGAAATGTTGTCTGAAGTTCATCCTTGCGATTTCGATTGACGAGTACGTTAAAGAAAGGCAACTGGTGTTCTTGTTCTTCGTCTCTTATGCATTAGATATCTGGTAACACTCCTTTAAACAAGCTGTGGGAGGTTTGCAGTATGTTTTTTGCCGTAAACGAGAGTTTCTTCTGCGAAACTGATGCAAATACTATTTCTGGATGGAAACAGTCTCTCCTATCGCTTCCAGGTGCGATTCAGCTTACAGCTCCCTTGTTCAGACAATATATTTTTTCGTCCGTTATTGGATAAAATTCGGAGAGACTCCCGGAATCTTCATTTTTCAGAGTCTCGTCGTATACCTCTCTAAATATCCTGTGCAAGAGGTTGTGCGCCAAATTATGTTGCATAGATGTAACTAACAACGTCACATTGAAAGATATTGTTATTTTGTCCGTTAGAACATCAGTTTTAAGAATGTAGTGCCTAAGCCTACAAAATGTATCAAACACGTATTAGAAGAGACGCAACGAAAACTTCCTAGTGTAGGGCTAACTCGCAGTAAATAAATTACCACACTACGCTAGTGGAAAAAGATGGTAATTGTATCAAAGTGACAACGTAAAATAAACGATACAGGCTGCAGGTTTAGTTAAGACGAAGGAAATATAATATTCCCGCATAATATTACTTGCTTCGCTTGAGTAACATTTAATTATGAAATTGTTATTTCCACTAAATTCATCCGTGTTCATGCAGCTGGCTTAGGTCGACCATTAACGGATAGTTGCGATCGTGGCGGCTTCTCTTATTTTCGTCGCGTTGATGACGGCCCCGGAGATTTACAAAGGCGTTCCGTGGTCGCAGCTCCGATTTTTCGAGACCTCGTAACTCTGCAGTCTTGTCCTCGTCCCCATATGGCACTTCCGATCAAGATATAAGTCGTGGTGGACCCCCTAACCTGCCGCCAACATTAACAGCAGCATCCTGGCATATTCTTTAAAAAACTTTTTCCCACGGGCGAAAATTTTTCTCCTAAAGGACCATAAACTACACTCCATCTTGTGAATTCTGAGCCATGCCTCAGGAGTTTTTTCACTGTCTGCTCTTTTTGCTCAGTTACACTTGCTGGCTCGTGCTAACTGACCTCATCCCATCTGATTATATTACTTGAAAAAAGTGAGTAGCTACCCACAATCACGCAAACAACCTTCTTTGAAATGTTCAGCATTGTCGATGCACTTCTTAACTACTGTGTACCCATAGGGATTTCAAAGGCGTTTGCCTATATTTACCTTAATAAATTGACGGACTGACTGACTTGATTCACTTGCTCCCCACGATCCTTGAGTGCAGTAGTCAGGAAATTGACTCGCTGAAGGATGAATTTATAGTGTTGGTATCTACGCTCGTCCGTTCAAAGTTGGAATGGCTGCGAAGAAAAACACTCGTTCGAACCACCGTTTGTTGATCCTGAACCCGGCGATAAGCACCAGGGAATGGTGTCATTGACGGGCGAAGATAACAGCGGCCGGTGAAGTTTGAATACTGTAAGAGGTGCAAATTGTAAGCAGGAAATGCTTAGGACACGCCACGTGCTGTGGAATCCAGTGTGTCTTTCGAGTCTTTCGCTAAAACCAAAAATTGTTTCAAGGATGTTTTAATTTAACAAAAACGTACAGATGTGGCGAAGGGCCTTAAAGAACATCCACTTTCCTAAATTATAGGCATGACTGCCTTTTAAGGTAATGCATGACATAATTGAGTCATTTTGTTTAGTTCTTTTCAGTAGACCATGATATGAAGCCAGAGAATGTACCTATTTACGCGTGTTTAATAGTGTTGCAAACAAAGGCAGAAGAGACTTTAAAAGCGATTTTTGACTTACACCCGACATCGCAACCCCCGGGGTTGAAACCCTACCTGTTGCTTGGATGTCTAACATCCTGACCACTGAGCCGCGTTCACGTTTTCCTGTTGGCATTTGGGTATGCAAGTACATATATTTGTAGGCAAGGAGCCTATAACGGGCCACTAAATGCTTTGGACCAATACGAGCCAGGTCAAGACAGAGGGGGCGTTATTGGAGATGCATGCCCGTAGCGAATGATGCGTGTCCGGCGTGCGGATTGGCACGTCCCTAGACAGGCTCAAACTGCGCTATCCACTTTCAGTCTCATTGAGGTCATTATGACACCGGACCCAGGTATTGAGAGAGGAAAAAGAGTTCGGTAGATGCTGCACCAGTATACTGCTGAGAATTTATTGAGGCTATGCACTCCGGTGATTCATGCATCAACCACCACATAGAGTTAGATGGTATCTATGAACACCTCAAATAAGAATATAAGGGACGAAGACCACACAACACAGACTAACAATGGCCGTAACTACCAATCAGGTCTCAAACAATATAATTATTGATTTTTCCGCATGTTTGAAACTTTAGTGGTTCTTTGCACAGTTATTGTTTGTGAGAAGACGAGCTGGCGAACCAATCTCGAAAATTCACTGATTAAAGTTACCTTTATATTCCAAAGAACATATTTTTCTTCAAATTTAAATGTATAGTATATATCTAGTAGACCTCTATGCACAGACATGATAGACATACATAAATAGAGATAATGGACAATCGGCAATAATGGCGGCTAAGATTTAACCTTACTAGTTTAAAGCGCTATAATTTGTGGCCCCTATCAACTTATGCGGCCGAGGCCTTACTTTAGCCACAACTTGAAGACAAAAGCAGCAAAACCCCAGAAAACATCTCATTTTAAACCAAAGCTGCAATAATTCTAGTCCCTAGCAGCAGTTTATATTCATATGATATCTGGCAGTTCTCTAGGGATAGGGATCATATATATATATATATTGAATATATATAAGGAGAGATTCTGAACAATCCGTGAAAATGGCGGCTTAAGCTTTAACATAATTCTTTCGAGCCACTTATATTTTGTGACCGCTATCAACTTATGGGGACGGGGCCTGATTTAAGGCACAACTTAAAAAAACAAAGCACTTAAGCCCACAAAAATGCCCCATTCTAAACTAAACGCAGCGATGGTTCCATTCCTTAGTCGCTGTGTATGTCTAAAGTATATCTAGCAGATATTTATTGAGATAATATGTTTGTTCGATAGGCAGATGTTTCACTGGTAGCGGTCAAACTTTGCTAGATACTTTGAATTACCATATACTTAAATGCGTACTCAATGCATTCTAGCAGACATCGTTTTTATTTGCTCAGAGGTTCTCGAATTGACTCAGTGAAGTATACCTACTGATTTGGAAACTGAGGGGCTTAGCAAATTTGCTAAAAAAACTCGTCTACCGTTTCATTTACAGTTGCTGAAACGGTACCTACACATATCTTAGCTCAGGGAGTTAGAAATGATAATGGGGTTGCTTCAATTCGGCCCTCAAGGAGACCGGCTATGTCTACTCCTGTTTTCCACCGATAAACCCTTATTCGCACGGTTCCCGCAATACAGAAACCTCGAACTTCGGACAAGACTACTACCAACCATACTTCTGCCGTTCGATATCTGTAAATAGAAGTACCGGATATTCAGTGAAGGGCAGGGCACTGAAAACCACGAAATTGTTTCAAGGTCAATATCTCCAAATAGAGGCACTAGACAATCCCTGAAGGCCAAAACAATAAAGTGATCAAAATATCCCATTGCAAGCTAAGCACTGCGACGACCCTATTCCCTAGTCGTAGCGTATGTCTTTAGTATATCGAGCAGATAGATATCGTACATTTGTTCGATATTTATTAATAAAGGTACTGTACAATAGGTGAAGGCCAACGCCTTAAAGCACAGAAAAAGTCCCATTTTAAACTAAACGCTGCGATGGTTCTGTTTCCTAGTCGAAGCGTATGTCTTGAGTATATCGAGTATAGCTCTAGTTATAGAGATCGCATATTTGTTCGATATCTATAAATAGACGTACTGGACAATCGGTGATAATGGCGACTGAAGCTTTGGCGTAATTATTTGAAGCGCTCATAGTTTGTGTCTCCTATGAAATTATGTGGCCGAGGCCTTACTTTATGCACAAATTGAAGACCAAAGCATAAAGACCCACGAAAACGCCCCCTTTGAAACTAAACGTTGCGATGGCTTTAGTTCTTGGTCGCCGGATATATCTATAGTATATTTAGATCTCTATGCATAGAGAGGATATTGCTACAAGGCGTCCCAACAATGTATGCAAATTTTAAATAATTATAAAATTGAGCTTAATCATAATTTTATCATTCCAAATGTGTAAAGATATTAAGAAGTATAATTTTATTGTTTTTTACTGAATGTTCACAAACTGGCGTCCATGTTGATCATTACACTGTTGACAATGCGAAACAATGGAATCGCACACACCATGAAACAATTCCCTGGTTATTCCGGTGCGTTAATATTTCATGGCTTCTCTTAATTCAGTCACTGTTGCAATAGTCAAAATGCAGTGAAAAACAATAAAATGAAACTTGTAAATATTTTCACATTTTTGAAATGATAGATTATGATAAACACAAATTTTACAATAAGTTAAAATGTGCATTCATTGTTGGGAAACCCTTTATTAGATATCTATTAATATATATGCTAGAGAATCGGCGATAATGGCGGCTTAAGCTGGGCAGTTGATACCTTTGCTTAACGAACGACCTACTTTTAATAATCTACATACATTTTTCTTTGATGCATTTCAGTAGGCGTAGTTATGCTAGGTTATTTTTTTATTTGGTCACGCAGGTTTTCGCCTGAACTCAGTCTTATAGCCTTTGCCTTGATGCGGTCTGTTATCATCCCAAGGTACGACAAAGAGACGGAAATAATGTTAGACACTAACAATATACATTGCACCCCCTTACGGAAATCTTAGCAACACGCAACCACGCAGTTGCAGGTAGGTGGTAACTGAGCATGCTCCAGTGTATCGTTGAAGTCTATTTCATACAGCTTCAGAACTAATGACTTCTTCAGGTAATCAAAATAGTCAGAAATATTAACAATTCTTGCTCATGGTCGCGTACTATCTCGTAACCTAAGAAAAAAATAATCCCCTTGCTCCATGTAATACAGAGGGAATAAAGTTAGGCGCTTGGGTAATCGCGACCACCTGAATGCATGTGTGCATGTCCGAGTGGAAGTTGGCCAAGTGGCTGCAGGTCAGCACGTCTGAAAGCGCTCACTGCAAAAGTGGATGGTCTTGAGGCATCTGTCCCTGAACGAAAATGCCGCAGAAAGCAGTGGTGGGCGTCGGATACATATCCAAATGCTGAGGACTTCCTGTGAAGATTCCATGGAATTTTGAGTCTTTTTCAGGTAGCATATTCTTATGCTGTCAGTAATAGGGTGGTTTGTTGGACGCAAGTGGAGAACGGCACATTTTGTACAAGGGGCCATCTCCCGAACCACATTTGCAGTCTGCATGCTTTTGAACAAAACCTGAGCACTGAGTGCTTGGCACAGACAAGTAGACTTCAAATGGGGGATGCAGAAACACAACACAACAAGTGGAGGCAGGATGAGTAAAGTAGGCACGAGATACATAGTTGTTGGTCACCACCAAATGGTATCAGTTATTCATGGATACGCCACAAAACTTATTATCAGAACCATGAGGAAAAGAGGAGTCTGCGACCCTTTGCCCAAAGAGGAAAACTGAGCCAATTAATATTGACGAATAGGCATGGCAAAATCGCTCAAATGACCAGAGTTATCGCAGGGGGTTAAGAAATTTAAACCCTAAAAGTTGCGATCTTCAGACCATGGTTCCTTAAGAGAGAAGAGAGAAGATGGTGGGAAGGCCAGAGTGTTAGAAATGGTGCATTCTGCACAGAAGGATAGGAGAATAGATGGAAAGAGTTGTGACTCTCGGATGACTGCAGTGTGGCTGCGAGGGCGTCAATTCTGGAGTGACGAGAGCATCGGGAATCACTGGAATGCCGGCGTATGCTTTGTTATGGCAGTCAATCACGTGGCTATTGTCGAGACTAGCGGTCATGGCGCGACCTTGAGACGGGCGAAGGCTGGATTGGACACGCGGCCATGGCGAGGCGTATGCGTTCGTCGGTCAGCGACAGTTAGCGCCTGACCCCAGGTGGCAGTGGTTGCGCAGGCTTTGCAGGCCAAAAGCGCCATGCGTCAGCGGCTTATCTTGAGTTCCAAGTGGCTGCAAGGCGCCTCTACAGAGCCGTGGTTTTCGATCACTCGCCCATTTACTCGTGTTGGGCAGTGACCCTGGGTTTGTGTATGGATGGGGTAGCATGATAACCGAAGACGGAATCAGGATATATTGTTGGACTCCAAGACTAGGAACAAAATTCAACAGTTTCCGGATAGTCTGAATCTCATGGTCAAAGCAAAGGAAACAAGCAAACCAATTACAATAAATAAAGCAGCAACTGAATCTACCGAATGAAAACAGATCGAGCATCGAAGCAAAAACATCGGAAGAAGACGAACACAGAAAAAGTAAATAATCTTGTATGTATGGTAGGTCCACCAAGGCCCTGCTAACACGATTTCATTCTTACCGTTTGGCAAACTTGGGTTGTTCATCTTTTATTTTTAGTCCAAACGATTTATAATAATGCAAGTTTTGCAGTGCTGGTAGCGCATGCACGTTCATTTCGTAAATTAAGTGATGTTTTGGCGGATGGCCAGAATGCCTACCCCCCCCCTCGTTCTGCAATGTCCGCGGCCACCAGCGTCATTTGTCTCTGCACGCGGCTGTTCCACTTGCTGACCTGAAAACCACTTGACCGCTATTCCCTCTCACACATACTTGCGCACACACGCACGCATACGCGTGCCCAGCTATTCGCGGTTTCTAAAGTGCCACTCGAACAGGCCAAGCCGCGGCCACGTAGAAGGGGGCCTTTGCAGGTGACCTCCCCTCGGGAAATTGCAACACACCAATAACAAACCACTTTAACTCGCCTCACAATCCTACTTAAGCAGCTGCCACCACTGTCCCACACGCGCTCTCAGGTCTGGCTGGATGCAGTCAAAACTAGCCCTGGCTTCGCCAGTCGCCACTGCCACTTGAGCAGCAATAGGGAGTTCTGTACATACTAAATCATTCCTTGTGGTGACTTCCGCTTTTTACCTTCAACCTGGGATTCGGCCTGATGATTGTAGTGATTCGAGTACAACCACTACTTAGCCCGCTACAAGGGAAACAATCGTGCGTTAAAAATGTTTCCCGTTATCATCTTTCAAAGGATTGCAGTGAAAATCAACTATCCGTTGAAATCCCAAACCTCGGCCCCACCTTTGGGTACATCTACCCTCGACAGGGTGAAGAGTTGGGAATTCAAGAGGTGAGTCAGTCCTTTCTACGTAATTCCAGTCTTTGAGAACTGAGAAAATGTTTGCTTTTTGGTTTGATCCTAGAGATTGGCGTACGCAAAAAAAACTTATACGTTCCAGTCCCGTGGGGAGGGTAGCGTGTTATGAAATTGCCACAAGCTTTGGGGTCGTCCAACAACGCCCCAGTCGAATCACCAAAGGCGAATTCAACAGCAGAATAGAAGTGCGTTACCCCATGCTAAGAGGCTATTTTCCAAAAGCAAGCAAGAAGCGTTCGAGAATGTATCGAGGGGTCTTAAGGCTAATAAGGTTAGTCCTAATGACTGCCATCCCTCAGGCCCGGTTCCTCGGAAGAGTAGAGAAGTCATGAAAAGGTCAGAGTGATAGGACGAGTGTATTCTGCACAGAGGGGTTGAAGAATAGGTAGTAAGAGATTTGATTGTCGGAGTGTCAATCCTTCCGCTAGGGTGGGATGGTCCGAAGTGATGTCTGGGGACAGACATCTGAACGGCCACCGAGAGCTGTCTTTGTCTAAGTCAGCCTTGATGGCGATTGGTCAGGTCGGGTGAGGTTACGCACCAGCGTGGGCTGCGACACAAAAGCGCGTGTTAAGGGCAGTCACCGCGACTGCAACCTTGGCGCGATGAGCCAGCGATCGCCGGTTCCCAGTGGCTGCTAGCGCCCACTAAAAATTTACAGAATGGAGTGCAGTTGGACTTATTAGACAGTATCCTTCAGTGGGTAGCAGCTCGGCTGACCTTATAGTTTACCCAACTGTTTGCATAAAGTCCTATTCATTTCAAGAGTTTGCGCGCCATTACGTCGTGTTTCGGGGCGGAACGATTCCCTACGGTTTACCCGAGTAAAAAGGTTTTGTTGTTGTTGTTGTTGGTGTTGTTGTTGTTGGTGTTGTTGTTGTTGTTGTTGTTGTTGTTTTAGCTTCCATTGTCGAGGCAGCAGTCAGCGAGGTGCCTTCTTTTTCTTCCTCTCCATTTCTTTCCCGGTAATACAATTATCAGCTGCTAGAAATTACCACGGAAAACCAGCATTCTGCAAAACAATTTGTTTAAACGAACCATCACTCACTTACTGCATTCGGAACAATTTCTGGCTACTAATTCAGCCAAACGCACCTTTCGTACTTAGGGATTTCGAGGTCTTTAAGGTCATTACTTGGCTCCATTTCGAGAATGCTGCTGACTGCAATATGCTACTCAGAGCCTAAATCATTCACTCGGTGGTGAACGACTGTGTCTTCATGCACTTGTAGTGGCTCTGCCGCCAACCTTCTCCATAAACGTGACGCCATAGACGAGGTCACATGATGCTCCTCGGTCGCCCACCTTCGGTTGTCTAAACCACTGTCAACGCTCGATTTCAGGCAGTGACCCAAGTCCGCGTGCGACTCCGCATTAGAAGACTGACTGCAATCAGTCTAGTGAGATGCCCTCCTTAGTAGGCTAGCCCCACTTGGTAGATTGGCCTCAACCAATAGGTTGGCCCCAATCCGTCTGGTCATTAGCTCTCAAGGCCAACTTGTAGCGCTGGCGCCAAGCCCGCAAATCGTCACTTGACCGCGCTCCCCTATCTGCTTCTGGACAGCCAATCACAAGTGCCATAGACTGCTATTGGCCAAGCAGTTGATTAAGCGGCCAGTAACTCACTCTCGCATGATTTTAATGCATTCACGCCCACAGCAAGCTCACAGACGCACACGCAGGCCCGGGGCCTGCCACGTGTCGGGGCTTCAGACCGCCACCGAGTTCCTGTACACAATAAACATCCTCCTTACCCTTGCCGTACGGAACTGGGCGTGGTAATTGCAGTAGCCTGAGCACACTCATAGCTTACACTCCTATAAACTCACAAGGACGTCAACGCGGTGACTGCCGTTAGGCCGGTACTTTGGACCAAGCCACTCTAGCGGATGGATGGGCGGTCCGGGAGTCCAATCGCATACCTATTCTCGATTCCTTCTGTACAGAATAAACTGTTCCTACCATCGAAGTCTGGAGGGTTAACCCAATTAATTCCTAAATACACCCGTATCCGACACCGAATCCTAAGTCCACGAAAAGTAATAGAACTGTAAAATATACCCATTCTGGGCTGTCGCTCTTTCCCAGCTTCTTTTATTTTCCCCTGAAAAACTCCGATTACCCAAAACTCGATTCCTTAAACAGGATTATTTCGCTTCTTGCTAGATATTGCTAATACCCGTAAACTGGCATGCGGGAAGGCAACGCTTCCCGCATAAGTCCATTTTGACATCAATTAGAACGACACCGTCGTAATTGTGCGGGATCAGGTGCTGCCATTCAAAGGACGTCTAAACGCCGTCTTCCCAGACATTCAGTTTACGATGGAGGAAGAAGAAAACAACCGACTGACCTTCCTGGATGTCCTCGTTTGGCACAAAGACGATGGTGGCCTTAAAACTATAGTGTTCAGGAAAGCAACCAACACTATGCAAGTCCTGAACTACAACAGCAACCATCCAATCGGTCACAAACGCAGCTGCGTAAGAGCGCTATTCCAGCGCGTCGAGACGCATTGCAGCGAAGTGGAAGACAAAATTGCTGAATTGCAATATGTTCGACGGGTACTGAGAGCGAATGGATACCCGTACAATTTTGTCAACCAGTGCGTATGCAAACGAGAGACGAAGCCATGTCCAGCTGGTCCAAACTTTTGGCGAGCTCTTCCGTACGTGAAGAATGTATCGGAAGCGGTCAGCCGTCTACTCACCCCACTTGGAGTTGGAGTTGCACACAGGCCGGAAGCAACCATCAGGCGCCGGGTCATGAGGCCGAAAGACCCACTGCCACGGCAGGAAACGGCTGGAGTCTTTTACCGGATCTGGTGTAGTTGTGGACCAAGCAGCTACGTCGGAGAAACCGGGAGATTACTCCAGATGCGAATGGCCGAGCATGCAGCGGCGGTGAGAAAGAAAGACGTCAACTCCCAGGTTGCAGCTCACTCAACGGGACCCGGCCATATTTTCAAGTTTGACGAGGCCGAAATCCTCGCAAGAGGGGACAACTGCGTGAGCCGCGAGCTGCTCGAGTCATGGTTCTCAGGCCCCCAGTCCATCAACAAGCGCAACGATTTGGTGTTCCCATGCGGTGTACTGAGAAATTTCCTGAGCAAAAAAAAAATCAGTCACGTAGGAAGGACTGGGCGCAACTCTGATGACAGCGGGCGTAATTGCCGAGCAGATATCAAACCTGCATCCGACGCGGACAAGAACGCTATTGCAATTAATGAGCAATCACCGGACCAACTAAGACCTCCAGTGGTGTCTACAAGAACGGACAATTATAGTACGCATGCGGGTGACCGCTGTGAACTATAAATACCGTTCAATCTGTGCATGTATCACCCCTTATCTGCACATGTGCCAGACCTGTTTACGATTACCTATGACTAAGGATTCCCGACGGAATCCGAAACGTCAGGAAAGTAAAGTCCTTGTTCCAGTGATCGCATCTTCTTCTTCTTCTTCTTCTTCAGAACTGCTGCCTGGAACTCGTATATCCTCCATTATTGGCAAAAGTATATGCGTTGGACCAAGGCCGTCTCTGAGATCGGCTGTCGCTTTTTCCATGGGGCTTGTTTTAACTGGGGAGGGAGAGGGATGCGTGGGATTTTCGAGGTGGGAAGATGCACACCGATACTTTCACCCGGACGAGGCTGTAATAACGACTGTCACCAGTGTTGTAACGGTTGCATCTGACGTGTGTCACCGTTGAATTACGTCCTGTTGAAATCCTCGAGGAAGAGCACAATGAGAATGGCATAATTCTGGAGTCCACTCGGAGGAGGGTGTTTTTTCTGGCTGAACAAGTTTGGAATCCCCCACACCTCTTCTACGAGACTCCCGTCCGACCTACAAGATGATTATTTTCACTGTCCCCCTGCCCTTTGCTCACACTTTCGCATTGCAAAACTTCATATTCACATTGCGACTATCCGGACATGGCGGTGTTGAGCCAGCTGTCTGTTTCCCCCTTTTGACCCAGTGCCCGCGGCTAATCCGAGAACCACTCGTCAAGCCACCCCACCACCACTGACTTCAAACGCTTGCAACCCCCCCCCTTTTGCCGGCACAGCATTGTCTCTGTTCGCGTCCGTCCCCCCTTTTCGCGATGGTGAATTCGGACCAATGGCAGCCCACAGGAACTGCCTGCTGGAATCCTATAAAGCCAGATCCATGCCCCTTTGACCGACTCCCTTTACTCTTGACTCGGAATATCCATTGTCAGGGTTTGTGTATTTATTGTGTACTATTTCTCTTAATAGTACCGTACCACCTTGATAGTTGTTATCACTGGTTTTGGCGTATGCGTGACTGCTGGATACAGTCGGAGAAGGCAAGGGCCGAAACAGAGGGTTTTTATTGTGTACAAAACCCGGTGTTGCTGTCTCGGGTGGCTGTTGCCGCAAGTTGATCGCCAGCATGCTGATGTTCCCGCCTCGGACCTGACCCTACTAGGGAACGGACTGCATTTGACCGAGAGTCAAATCTCCTCCTACCTTTTCTTCCAATCGTTCTGTACCGAATAAACTCTTCCTACCAATCTGACCTTCCCAAAAATTCTCTCATCCCTTAAGAAACTGAGCCTAGACGACCGCAGCTGTTAGTGTTAATCTTATTAACTTTAACGCTCTTTGATAGATGTGCACCAAATCTTGACCGATTCACCATACGGAAGGCAGGGGTACTAGCTAAAATCTATTTATTATTGATAATAAATAGGAGATATGCCCAAGTGTGCATGGAGGCTACGATACCTTTAGGCAGACCGCAAATCTTCAAGCATCGAGAAAACTCTCACACACGTCCATGAACGTCCAACAAAAATACTATTGCTCGACAAGTAACAACTCAACGACCTGACCAGCGCACCTATCGT
>JAYGXS010000005.1:38582677-38593693 GCA_036362985.1 Ligula intestinalis
GACCGACTCCCGTTGAAGGCCACATCCATGTGTATTTACTCCTTCACGTGCTCCTGTGGAGCAAGCTACATAGGCCGAACAACGAGGCGCCTGGAAAAGAGGGTACGTGAGCATATACCGGCCTGGTTAAGTAAAGGCGAAACTAGATCGATTTCGAGTTCTATACTCGCACATCTCGTCGATGCGAATCATCGAGTCAATACTAACAAAGCCTTTCAGGTTGTCTACCGGACACCAGCCAACTTTTCCAAGGGCCTACGCCAACGGGTGCTTGCAACAGCCGAAGCAGTAGCTATACGGCTAGAGAATCCGGTGCTGTGTTGTTAGAAGAAACTGACAGAAGCCCTTTCACTTCCGTGGCCGACCCCGACGCCAGGTGACGATCGCACTTTGCCCCACATCCCAGTGACAGTCGTTCGCTGTGCGCAAATAGCAGCAATTATCCCCCCATGCATCTGCCCTCTGATCAACCCCACAACCTAACCGAATTCCCCCCCCCCTACCCCTCCTCCCCTCTCCGGACGCACAAACCTCTACACGCCGACCTCGCCATGCGGGCGACGCGTAAATGATGAATTGTAATTAGACTACACTATTTAACCCTGTTCATCTGTATAGTTTTAATTACCCTGCAAATGTTCTGGCCTGACGATGATTTGCTGAAACATATCTTGACTTCTCATACTTAAAGAATTTGTGCTAATCAAAAATGATTTTATAATTTCGGTTGACATTTCGTGAGATAGAGAATTTTTTATATGACAAATTGTCTATTTGATGAAATGTCGTGGTTATACTGCATTTTGCGGAAAACCAGCGTATGCGGCGTTCCCCCAAGTTTTATAGCGGAAAAGTAAGAAGCTTGAGTGAGAAATATAGGTTGGTTCATAAATTACTATTAACTGACATAAAATAGTCAGTTTTCACTAAAACTTGACATTGACATAATGGGTATGTTATAGGTCACTGATGTGATGTTAAATATAAATGTATTTAAAGCAGGGGAGCACACAAACCGGTAAATTAATACAGAATAAGTACAACTACAAAATGTAAGTACGTTTTTACTACCTATTTACATACAAAGCAACATTAAGTCTCGTATGAAATGGAAGGCAGACATCCCAAAAAAATTACTCGCAAAGAAAGGCGTCTTTTGAGAAAATGAGAAAATTTCTTCAGTACGTTTGCGACACTGGATCCCAAGGTCGTCGTCAGAGGCCTTTCCTTGAAAAAGCATTAAGTCTATCAGACAGTGATGGCCAAGTTGCGTATACTGGTTTGTTCATAGTGATTATTCAGCACAAATTCGAGTTTTTCTTGCATGGAAAGATTTTTCTTTCCCTTGTGCTAATTTCTTTTGACGATTGCATAAAGTGTTTCTATAGGAATAGAAATAGATTGCGGGCCATACGCGGAGAGGCTGGCTGTTGTCTTTAAGAGCTTTTAAAATCCTCTTATTGAGAATAGCATGGAGGAAGATATTTTGTGGAAAACTAAAACAAATGGATCTTTGGAAAATTTTCGATTGCTAAACTTTTGAAAGGAATGAGAATAGTTAGAAAATTAAAACATTTTGAAGTAGGATATTGTCGCAACTATTTGTTACGCAACTGATAGGTGCTGTTCAGTGCTTTCAATGTAAGATAGAAAACCTATTGACGTTTCGAGTGAATATTTTGTCTTTGCCATCGAAAACGCAGCTGGTCAGACGCACCGTTTTGAGTTATTTGGCTAGAATTCAAAATTTGTTGTTACTTTATTGATTTTAGTAGTTTATATTTCTCAATTGCTGCGAGATGCATTAAAGTTGGGAGTGGGTTTAGCTTCAGGTTCATGGCTAATGTTCAAAATTGATGTTAGGATTACGGTTACGCTGGTGATTCAGTTTAGGCTTGCGGATAAGAGTTTAAGGGTAGGTTAAGAATTCTACCAGGCAAATCGAAAGGTAGCAGAAAAAACCGCAAAATTCCTACATGCGCGTTTCTCCGTTAAGACTGTCAAGTTGCAGCTACCCATCGTGAAGGGTGGTGTTTCTTGAACGCATCCATTTTCCCTCATAGCCCTCGGTGAGTTATGTAGAACGTTACCTTCACCGGTCGGTGACGCAACTAACTTGATGGGTTACAGTAGGCGATGTCTGCACAAGAAAATATATAGAAGACACATGGATTGAGCAGTTGTCACTAGGATAATCAATAATATGGAGTTAAAAATTAGGTCCCATTCTTAGCAGGCGTCAAGTTTGCTATAAGTCTGTTGGCCTACTTATTGATGCCCACTCCGGTCCAATTCATTAATCTAATTGAAGCATTGCGTTGCTTCGTGAATGCGAAAAAACAATTTTTACAATTTGGATTAGGCAGTAAGGCATAAGCTCATAAAAATGAGTACCAAGTAGTCTCTCGATCAATGTTTATTCTTTTTTGAAAAGGAACTATCTTATCCCCGGGAAAAAGGCATTATTATCTAACGCTGCAGACACACGCTCTAGTCCAAACCAAAAATTTAAATATTAAAAAAGGTATTGCTAGCTTTATCGAATACTTCGAGCCAATTATTCGTATGGCATGGTTAGAGGTGACTGCGTAGTGCCTGGTAGGTGGATGAAAGGTCAATAACATCTGACAACAGAGAGCCTGGGGAAGGATACAAAAAATAGGACTCTACTCTACTTTCTCAGAAGATTGAGGTTAGCGTTAAGGTTTTGGTTAAGGTTTAAGATGAGCTTGGTATCAGGGTTTACACTATGACCCAGCATCATTAGGTGTTTTACTTAAATCACTGCATTACCCTGCAAATACTAAGAAAAAACAACCCAAGTTTTTTTAATAGTTTGGCTGAGATAGTTCAGCATACGTTTAAAGAAATGATTACCAAGTATCCTTTCGATACAGGATCATTCTTGTTCTAAAAAGAAATAGCATATCCCCGGGAACGAAAGCATTTATTTAACCCTTCCGACACACACTGAATCCCAAAATAAAAAGTTCAAGTAATAAAAAATTCTTTGCGAGTAGTACCGAATAAGTCTAGTCAATTATTAATATGGCGTATTTGAAGGTGACTTCGTAGTGCCTGGTAGGCGGGCGAAATGTTGGTAAGACTCGGAAACTGAGAGCCTGGGGGTGGAGAGAAGACACAAGAATGGGGTCCCCATATTCTGGGAGTTTTGCGCTACTTTCCAGAAACATTAGGATCAGCGTTAAGGTTAGGATTAGGATAAAGGTGGCGTTTTGTTTAGGGTAATGGTTGAAATTACAGCTTGAGTTGAGGTTAGTTTTGGGATTTACATTATTTCTTGATGACATCATCTGCATTACAGCGGGGAGGTGCTTATTCCCTCAGGCAAAATGGGCAAAACTTCAGCAAGGTTAAACATGCCTTTGTCTCTACCCTTACCATAAAACATACCTTCACCCTTACCCCAAACATAACCTTACCGATAACCTTATTCTCGGCAGAGATTAGTCCAAGCTTCTCAAAATATGTTAGGTTTATGTTCACTTATCTTCCCAAATCGTCTACTTAATAGTTCCATCCACTCTCCCTCCTACTTCATCTATCCAATTTCGACAGGACGGCGAAAGAGGGGTCCGGGAGCTAAATGCTACATCTACACGTTTCATACACGACCGAGTTTTCGAAGCATGCACCAAGGTCCTCTAGGGGCAGCTCCGACTCCACATCAGCGAAGTGTCATAAAGGCCACATTAAGGGAGTACCACCGAGCCTGAGCTTAGGTTATTTAAATGAGCGAACTAGTTCGACCCTTGGCAACCTTCGAAAACACGAAGCACTCAATCCAAATGCATCAGGTTTTCTTGCGGCGAGGAATGTACTGGTGTACGGAGAGGATGGACTCCTCACCGTCGACCCATGCAGCTGGAAAATCAATTTATACTCGTTGATGAACCTTCGTTCGACCGATAACGGAACTCATCTGTCGCGCGCTGCCTGGCACCTCGACAGAGACTCTGAGGGGCGTAGCAGCCAGTAGTATAAGCAGGTAGTATAACTGGCAAAGACAATTGGAGACTGGAATGGCCATTTCTAGTTTATAAGCCATCGTCAGCCAGACCCAAGTTGCGTCCCACCCTTAATACTATCTGCCTACCAGTTGCTACGGTTGTCAGGATCCCTGTCGAGATCCCAGGCAGATCGGGACAGATGAGTCCCGTTATCGGTCGGGTGAACGTTCGTAACTGAATGTCAATATCCCTCGACCTTACCCGGCAAAACAGCGAGCTCGTGGCTCAGTGGTTAGGGCATTTGACTCTGATCAAAGAGTTCGCGAGTTCGAGGCTCAGTTGGGACACCACTTCAGTCTGGACATGACTGACTGACGACTACTACTAAGCCACAAATGGCCATTCCAGTCTCTCTTGTCTTTTTTCTTAATACTACCTGCCTACAAAGCGAATTAATGCTGGTCTCAGGGAAAAAATACTGTACTGAGGTGCCAGACTATCTTGGAAGATTGAGAAGAGGAGTTCATAGCCGGGAGATAAATGCTTAATTTGGACTACGACTCACAAGAAGAGGTGCATGCTATAGGAATTTAGTCTGGCTAAAGGAATTCAGTGCTTGAAAATGCGGATCAATAATCTAAGTTGAGCCAAGGCAAAGCTGACCTTCTCGTACGCTTACTTTCAGCTCTGTTGTCGTATCCGATGGGGGGGGGGGGGTGTTTGCTGTTTGCCACACAGCATGGTGGTGCAGGGAAAATGACATGCGCATGAATTAGTTTTAAGAACTAGTAGAGTTGTGCGGTATCTACCACACTCTCCCTTCTCTTAGCCACATGTGCCTGGTGTCAAGGCAGATGCAAAATGACCAGAGGCAGGATCGGGCGCAGGGGTCTGGCGCGGCGTGAGCCCGCATTTACGCGTGCCACCTCGCCACCACGCCCGCACGTTCGACGTTTGTTATGCGATCACATCCCGAATAACACCTACCGTGCCCTGATCAAGCTCCCGTGTTGCTCCAGCGCATCTACCACGCGGCCCGTTTAGAGGGTGAATCACCATCACCGACAGTTCCCCCGTCGATTTCGACGATGGGCGCCAGCGCTCCAACAAACCGCAGTAAAAGCTGACGCAAGCCGAAGCAGACACTGAGGCAAGCTGCACGGAGGTTATAGCAAGCTGAAAGCAATGCAGGGAACTACCGCAAATGAAAATAAGAGTTAAAGCAGACTTGCAAGGAAGCTACCCACTCGCTCGCCGCTCCCACCTCCGTTTCCGGTGTAAAGACAAAGTCAATAAGACCGGGGATGAGGGAGGGTGTAGATGGCTAGCGCAATAAACACTCAACACGTGTACAATTGACTCAGCACATCTCGCTTGGCAGGCTCCCGCGTGTGCGGGAGCGCCATGATGGCCACATTAAGAAGGAACCATTGCAGCCTGGCTCTCAGTCCTCCACCTCCTCACCTACGCACATATAAAAACACGTGTACTAAAGGAGCAGCGACGTAGGTAGCCCGAGTTTTCCCGTCAGTTGACAAACCCTCAACGGCTTTTAGCGAGCGATGATAGATTCAAGCGCATCGGATTTATCATAGTGAGGAGAGAAGCGCGCTGAGGGTTGACCTCACGCTCTCCCCCACCGTCTATCGACAGCGAATCACCGCCACCACCACGATAATCACATGCTACGGTATTTCTTCTCTCTCTCTCTATTTCAGTTTTTTGCTTGCAGATTTGATGCTGGCAGCAGAACTCGGAACCATTCAGAAGGCTGAACCCAAAGAGACTCATAATGGCACGCCCATACCACCCAGTCCGACCCGTCCGAGGCTGAGGGAGAAAATGCTGAAATTCGTGAGCGTGCAGGACCTCAGTGAGTGGGAGGACGAGCATCTGAAATCACCGGGTGGAATTCAGTACGCGTGTGGTGAGTGCCTCCGACGATCTGTGTTGAACCTACAGACAGAAGGCTCTTCTTCTTCTTCTTCTTCTCCCTCAAGGTTTATCGTAATTAGAGTTGGTTAAACATAAATCCGTCTTCAACCCCACAGAGGAGGGTGATCAAGCTTTCAAGCTCACTGGCCAAGTAGAAAGCAAATTGTTAGCGCAATCACAGGAGCGCAAGACTGCAGTTAGACGTGAGGATAAACGGTCGCAGACGACTAACCACTCAGCACGCCCTTCGCTTTCACCGGGGACTGATAATGCTGACGATCGATTATGCAGTCTCACAAGGCAAATGGGAGGCAAGGACTCCTGTGGTACGGAAATAATAGGAGCAGGGGTAAAGGTAGGAGCTGGACAAGCCAATCGAACCAAAGGTGATTAAATTCACGGCTCACGGTGAGTCTCGTAGCTCAATGGTAGAGCGTTGGCTGCGTAAATGCTTTCCCTGCTGTGTCCGTTCGACTCCCACCGAGGCCGCGAATTTCGCACAATTGGATCAAGCGAAGTAAACGAATGTGTTTTTCGGAAGTGAAGGTAAGAGTATATTTTCACCATTAATTTTTGTAAATACACCAAAAGTGAGAAGACAGGGGCACGAAAATTGAAATGCTGGGAGTGAGGAGTTGAAGACGGACTGGAAAGAAACAAATCACAGGGCACTGGTTGGTTATTCCAGGCAGGCTGATTACAGCCCATAATAGTCTATCAGACTGAAGAAGAAAGTGTGAAGAATAAGTCGTTTAGTTTGACTGTTGTGAGGATCATGATTTAAGGTACAATTGGAATTGAAAACTTCGCTATCCTAACCCATAGCCCCTAACAAGGAACGTATATCTATAGCCTACGTCTAACCCTATTACTTAAGCCTAAACGTAGCCCTTGGCATAAAGTCTAATCCTAAGTCTAACTTCTTATCCTAACCGTAGCCCCAACCTCTACCTCAAACCCTAAACCGGCCACCACCCTAGTGGTAACTTTGGGTGAATGTATAACGCGGATTGGGTAGAAAGGGAAGGAAAATGACATAAGTATTTAAATTACGGAAGTACAGAATAGTCGGGGCCACATAATTCATTGGCACCTTGTCGGGGTGGCTGCAAACCTTCCGTCAGCTTCAAAGGCAATGTCTATGACCCCTAATCATACTGAGCTAGTTGCGGATAGTCATTATCTCGACCACTGGAGGCGACCTCCTTAGTGTTTTCGTTACGAATGACCTGTTCAATGATTCGTGCAAAAAAGATTGTAAAGTTGGGAACTGGCTCCAATATTCGGTGCTGAACTCCAAGGCGATCATCAGAAAACAGATAAATAAACCGAAAAAATGATTTTATCTCTAAGGCTGTGGATATGGTTGAGTGAATTGCGACAAATGTCACCTAAAAAACTCTGGATACCCCTGGTAGTGCAACATTTTATAGTATACTTCAGCTTTTCTTGACGTACCTAATTAGAGGACCCGAAGTGGAGTAATTATATACCCATCACAACTGCGATCTGATTACCCGTACTGATTGAGGGTGTGGCTCGCAAACGACCATCTCAATAAGCCAAAAAGGTTATTACGAGATTCCCACCTCCATCTAAATTATTTTAAAATGACCTATCATGCCTCTTTGGTATGCCGACCTCCGTGCTATGCTCCCTCATAGAAGATCCGAGTTGATTACTTATTATATCTGTAGGCGAACTAGCCCGTGTTTGGCGCGTGTAGATGACCTATTTATTTTTCTCAGCTACTGCATCCGATCCTCCCTCCAGTATTCCTGTAAAAATTTGCAAACGAAATGTTGGCGAAAATCCGCTTAAAACCTCCTGTGGAGAATTGATAACTGATAGTCTATCGTAATTAATCAGCCGTTCAGGATACAGTAGGTGACATGTCAGAAAACAGTTGCTGAACTTCTTAAATACTATAACTGTTAAAAAAAGGACTACTTAGATGGGGTTGTAAATTGTATTATCATGCACCATAACCCCAAAATACTTTCGTCACGCCTGGGTATTGCCTTGTTTCGACCATCTACGATCTTCACACCAGATACCAATGACTACTCAGTTAATATGTATATTTCGTCCGTTGATTTTCAATGTTCTTCAAAATAAAAACGCATTTTGCAGAAGGCACTTGTAAACCTGCCCTTTTATTCATTTTTAGCAAATTAGGTCTTTGTTAGCTTCGCTGCTCGAAGAGAGACTATTTTCCGGTTTTATAAATGAATGTGAATGCCTGCACAAATTTGAATCGGACCCACCATCGCACCTGTATACCATTTATGTCCATTTTCGTAAAAAAATCAAAAATTCCTTTACGCTACTTATGGCATATAGGACACACAAAGCTTTGCGATAAAAAAGGAACAATAATAAACGTACTAACCCTATCCCACTTAAATAGTCTCTTTATGAGCCAAAAATTGACGATTTCGAACTTTACATTCAGCGCCAAACTTTTTTTGATAAAATAAATAAAAAGACGTAGTTTCTTGCAAACTAATCATAAGAGGCGCAATTTTATGCTTAAACTCTACAAAATATTTCGATTTGTAGGGGTATTGAAAATCGATGGGGATAATGCATACTGCCGATAGAGGCAAAGAGGCGCGTCCCCGGAAGCGGTTCAGAAATAGAAGATGTGATCGCTGGAACAAGAATTCAATTTGCCTGACGTTTCGGCTTCTGGTTTGAGCCCACATTCAGAGATTACCATAGAAATGGTTGGCAAAGGCACAAGTTACGCCCGGTGAAACCAGAATCCAAATTGTCAGGCAAATAAGCATCTTATTCCAGCGATCACACCTTCTATTTCCATAATGCATACTACTTAATGGGCCATTTTAGAATGACCTTTACAAACAGCTGGAGAGGCACGTATTCAAAAGCCGGTATCCTAGCGTGAATTAAGTATCACAAGGTTATGTTGCCTTATAATTTATAATATAACCCCACCGAGTAACTGTTTCCAACCCACATCAAACTCCAGCACATCAGTTATTGGTTGGAATGATGGATATTCACTTAAGAGTTACTGAAATGTGTTGCTGATGGATTGAAGGACAAGCGAGTATGCGAGAAGTGCATGAGATGAATGCTCTTTTCAGCCCCTGCGTCTTTTCTCCATTTCTCATCGTGCATGAGGAGAGCAACTGATTTCCCTACATCACAAGTCTTCCTTACTATAAACGAATGCATTCATAGGCTATCGCTGGTCCCGCGGGTATTGGGGATCACTTTTAGTACGACAAAACGGTGTCAAAGTGGCAGTAAAGGAGACAACATGCAACCTCACTCAAGCAGCAAGGGATAGTTCAACAGTTAGTACGGGACAGGTGTTAATAAGGGGGTTTAAAGGCGTAGGCTATAAAATGTTAAGGTTGAAACGTTTCTTTTTCAAAAAAACCATACAGAACCTCTCTGGTCTTAAAATCATCCGGCGAATATAAAAGGTAGCTAAAAATTGCAAGATTCCAAAAATGTACATTTTATCGCTAAAATACCAATTAACTTAAGAAACGTCTGTTTCATGGGTATAGCCGACATGTGATGCCATCTAAAAACCAGTCCTATAGAAGAATCCAACACGATAGCGCTAATTCTGCCACCGAAATAGAAACCTAAATATACGACCGAACTGAGCCGAAGCGCAGTTAAACACCCTACTTTCACAAAATAAGAGGGTATTTATAATAACGATCATGAATCAGGTCGTAAATTGCGCCCTTGTCCCATATCTGTGAGCCGATTTTGTTGCACATCGCTTTGCATAGGTAAGCCAATTACCCAACCCAACCACATGGCTTCGGGTGGCAGACGTGAACTGATTGGTCCGTTTCAAGGTGAATTTAAGCCGGAAGAATCACACGGTTGGAGTCCATAAATCGATAATTCGCTTTAAACAGCCCGACCACGCGCCATATCACGACTCTTAATGGACCAACAGGGGCGTGGGCTCCGTTGATGGCGTAATGCTTAGTACACATATCCCCGGCGGAGTTTTCCCGCCGCCCACCTCTGCAATCAAACCTATCAGCCCTGCTGTAGTGGAATTATTAAAAAATACTGATCAAAAAATCTGGAAGGCTGGCTTGGAGGGCGATGAGCGCGAACTGGATGTTGTATTTGGTGAAGTTAAGCAGGACGATTTTTTCGCACCGGGCATCAGGCCGGAAATGATCGACGCATGTAGCAAGTCGATATTCATTCCGAAGCCAATAAGGCGGACCCAAAGTGATCCCACGAGCGACGGGGACGATGGTGGTGCAGTGGCCCTGAAAAAGGGCGGTACTGGACCCTTTCAAGGTGCTCTGCTGAGCAGGAAGCAACAACTTAATGGAATACGAAACGTGCGCTTCAGGGAATATTTAAACAAGTACTTCCCACGTGACAATGTCATAATGCAGCCAATGGAGCATATCATAGAAGGTATCCGTAAGAAGTAATTTGCAGATTTTTACAATGTTTCTGCCAAACACAAGTCTGATTCAGCCAGATAGATGTTTGACCTACAATTTCTACAGCTCAGTGTAGCTAACTCATTGAAGGGCCATGACGAATTGTGCGAAATTTCTAGAAACCTCGAGGTTGGGGCACGGCTAGTCTTTAGAAAACACAATATTTTTGGGAAAGAGATCTACGGCCGAGTTATAATAGTGGTTATCATGTATTAGTCACGGCATGATGCTTGATTTGGAATAAACGTTCTCCCAATCCCTGCAAAAGAGTGAATACTTAAATACTATGCATTATACAGAAGATTTACCGTGCTCTTATAATTCTATCTTTTCTTGAACTGGCTATGCAGTAAAGTACCCCTTCCGCTAATCTATTCACACAAAGAAGCAATGTCTTTTAGATGTAAAAAGTTTTTAAATCACTGGGAATTTTAGAACGTGACCTACCTTTGCACTTAAATTTCAAGAGTTTGTGGTGAGTACGCAGCCGACATCTAAGTATCAAAACAAAACATGCTTACTGCAACAAAATAAATCAACACATGTCCAAAGTGGACAAGGGCGTGATGATCCCTATAATAAATTGTTACCAAATTTATAAAGTACAGACTGAAGGCAAATATCACATTTATTAAGTTGGTTTGGCA
>JAYGXS010000005.1:38593793-38674860 GCA_036362985.1 Ligula intestinalis
ACACTTGGATCAACTCAAAATATCACATTCTTATAGACTAAATTAGGCGCTGTGTGGTTCAAAGGAGCTCCAATAAAGGTACAGATCCGATACTAGTTAAAGGAGCATTTCACCGTTTTGAAAATAATGTTTTAACTTGCAAATCCTTTTAATAAAACAATTCATAGTTTCCCCGTAAAAGGTTTCAAGATGACGTGAGTTGCTATCAAATGATAGGTTTGCGCATTCCTATGAAATATGCTTGCATTCATAAAGGTGCCTGAAGCTAGGGAAAAGTTAATGTTACTTCCATAGCCGTTTTTAAAAGGCGTAACTTGCAGGCGATTGGAAAAGTTGTCATTCTGGTTTGATTAGAATGTCCTGGGCTGACCCGGCATTCTATTCTATACTATAAGTCCACGTCAAAAATCATTTATCATCAAGGTCATATTTCGAAATTAAAGTCAACAATCTTTTAAACGGGGTAAAAACTGTGAAACATCGGACTCGTGCAGGAGAGGGGGCAGTGGGAGCAAGGGATAGGAAATTGGGTGATTAATTATGTGACCAATCCTTACTATGGTAATGCGAGGTTGATCACGTGACCTAGCTGCTTATAGAGCCGATTTTGCTCAGGATCTCATTTCATGCAGACTTAAAGAAAGAAATGATTTTTTGACAACCTCTCGCGAATACTATGGCCGAATTCAAATAAGTCTGTTTTACTTGGAATTTCGGACTCGTACAGCTGAATAATGGTGATGGGCGCCTACCTAAGTCACTGGCACAAAAAATTAATAGCTGTAAAGTTGGTGTATACTTCATTTCTATTTTTAGGCTTTTAGCGTAGATAAAGAGTGCGTTTGGATTTGGCAATTCCCTACTCACAGTCTGTTATTGTCGAACGATTTTCTTCTAGGAAAAGTCAAGCAAAATTATATTGCTTGAAGGAAATCGACTGTCATTTAATTTATTTACAGAGCCGATGTTTTGCCGTGAAAACTCTCTAGCGTTCAAATTCCACATTAACCTTACCCGAAAATGTTGAAGCTTCCAAACATTTGAAGGGTGATTGCTACATTTCCAAATTCAGAAATGCGCTGCTTTACCCATGCTCTAGCTTCAGAGTGTACGGCCAGATCGTAATAGTCGAAGTAGATAACATCACAGCTTTACGCAAATCAATAAAATTCTATCTTTTGGCTTCGAATTACTCCAACTTTTTAATGTACCAGGTGCTCATAAACCTTTAGAGCCGTTTTAGCAACCAATAGGACACGTTGAGCAAACCTTAGACCACCGGTTTCAATAATGTTCACGTATGCTCCAAACGGGTTGGCACAGGCACGGTGACTTGCGCAGCAGCTATCACCCTCTCTCTACCCCCACCCACATGTGCCTGATGGGAAGGCACAGTCAAGAAGACTGGAGGCGGGATCGAGCGCAGGTGGCTGGCGCGGCAGAAGCCAGCCACCTGCGCGTGCTACCTCCCTCCTCCCCCCACACGTTCGGCATTTGTTATCGGAGCGCAACCTGAATAACGCCTGCCGTACCCTGATCTGGCCCCTCATGTTGGTCCAGCGCATCTATTACGCAGCTCGCTTAGGGGCTTTTTAATTTTCCTACAGGAACCTGATCATTTTCAAGCATACTTTCAAGGCTCAGAATTTATTCCAGCGTTTGTACCTAAATTCATTTGATTCGGGTATAAATCCAAGCAGATATAATCACAGCCTAACTAAATTTAACCCGTTGCTTTCGGATTAGCCCAAATCTTGTTAATGAGCAGCCAGCTCATCAACTTTCGTAGCTGTTTGAACAACTAACAGCTCACATTAAGCAAATATTAAAATATCAAAAAAGCCCATAAATATTCACCTTTTGCATTTTATTTTTGTGCACGTTTTTACCTTTTCACCGGAGTATGATCATTTTTAAGCATATTTTAAGACGGCTAATTTATTCCAACGTGTATACATTAATTCAGTTGATTCAAAGACTTGACGGCCTCGGGGAGGTTTGAACGGACGTTTTTGTGAGAAAGGCTTCGGCCCAGCCCACACTCCAACCACTTGTCCTACAGGCGTCAGAATTTCTTCAAGTGCATTTATCTTGTCGATATTGATTTCACGGAAAAAAGACAATTTCTCGAGTAACCGATAAAATTCTTCTTACATTAAACTAGATCAAAATCCTGGCCAGACGAGCTATCCACCTGACATTCTTGCGAGTGTGTTATCTAAAGACTACCAGACGTTCATGTAATAGTGGTTTGGTGGGCCATTGCCCTAGTCCAATGTTTTATTTGAAAGATATAACCTCTCCAGTTCATTAATGAAGACATTTCGCGTCGTGCTCAAATAACCTTCGCCACTACTTTCAAACCCTTTCCCAGACCACGAATTGCTAGTAACCCCTTCAATTTATCGCAAAAGAATTTTTTACATTATATATTTCGGTGAGGATAGAAGTTCTTCTCACAGCTCTTATTAGTTGAACTCCGAAAGCCAAAGTTTATAATTAAGAGGAAGAAGAAGAGAACTCGTGAACTCTTTTCCAAGGCGTTGGCGACCCCTTATATGATTCTTCATCCCGTCGTACAGCCAGCTTACGTTAGCGTATGCACGATTCTATCATGCGTTCTGTCTCACCTTTACAATAACATGCACAGTTTAGGCCCAGAATATGACAAGCCAAAGGGAAGAGGTTGGAATGGTGACTTCTGTAGTATCACCGTCTAGTTACGTCCATTGGAATCCCCAAGGAAGTACACAATAAGAAGGGCGTAACGTTGGAAGCCACCCGGAGTAGGGTTTATTGAGTACAAACCCCGTAGTTGCTTTCTCTGATGTCTGTTGCCGCTGGCTGGTCTCCAGTGCCCTGATGTCCCACCCTGGAGCAAGCCCCGCAATCGGGAGCGGACTTGCAGTGTCCTCGCCGTCTGTGTGCATCTCATTGTCTGACGGGTGACAATGGCTTTTAACTCACTGTTAAGCGCGTTCACCTGTGGCCTGATTGGGCACTTGGGCTAAGGTCACATGACCAGTTGTACACGGCCTGGACGTGCGTGCGCGTGTGTCTCCGGTGCAGCTTACAAGGTCATCGTGTGTAGGTGGTCAGAGCAAGGAAACAGACATTTCGGTTGGCTCGACGCCTCAGGAAAGCCTAAAATAATGCTAGCATTTGGTCAGGCTAAACTCCTAACGGAAGAGAAGTACTCATATTAAACCAAATTGAAATATTCAAAAACCGTAAGGGTTGAATTCTGACCAGGTTTCTACTAAGTGGTTAGGTTATTCTTACAGCGAAAATTAAGCTGTTGTGGGGCACTGCTAGCGTCTAATATCTTGCCTCGGGCCCCAGTGTCAAGAGACAAGTTAACTTTCCCCTTGTCTGTCAGTAAAGGTAACCGATTTTTATTGCCCTGTCGTCTATTGCAGGCACCACCTTTTTCAGCACGGCTACTGCCACTAGTGGTATAAGCATCATGATCATCACCATCCTCATAATCAGTGACACCGTTGGAATTGTTATTATCCTCAGAACTATCAGTTGCGAAAACTCGGAGTCTAAATTTGGGTTATGGAGCCTACAGTAAGGCTTATCTCAGTCTGTTAATTTAATGGAGAAATCCCTTGCCACTGAGATCTGCAGGTCCGGTTCCAGGTGGGAAGGGAAGAAGTGAGAAGTCAGATGGCAGAATATGTAGGAGGAAGTTGACCGTCGGACGAGCGTGCGTCCGCTGCCGGGTGGGGGCGGCATCCGAAGGGTGTGAGCGCAGAAATCGTCAAAAGCGTCTAGAAAACGATCTTTGTGTGAATCAGCCTGGAAGGTGATTGGTGAGAAGGATTGGGGTTGGTCTACAAGTGTGCGTGCGTTTAAGTGGCCGTGCGAGGCAAGCATTCGCGCGGTGTTTGCTACTGTCCCCGGGGATCGGCCGAGAACTGTAATCACGTGACCTCATGTGTGGCGGGACGCAGGAGTTGGGAGGCACTACAGGGTCACCACAGGCTCTCGTTCAGTATGTTCATACATACTAGTAGAGAGGTCGAAAGCTTCAGTCACTAGTACACCCAGACACCTACTATTTTCCCTCCTATCTAGGCAAATGACCCAAAACTGATTGCCAGTGCCAGTGAGGAACGCATTAACACGAACATTTCGGTTCTGTCCTCCCCGCGATGGGTCGACACAGCTTGCAGCGACAGGCCTTTTCAGACGACTGCAGAGAGCCTACGGCTGAACGATTAAATAAAAGGGGCAAGCCACCTGCTCGTGCAGCATTCCATTGTGATAGCCAATCAGAGGTCCGTTTTTGCACATTCCTCTAAGGCAAGTCACATAGAAACGATTTGGCGGAAACTGTAGCATTTCTAAGCTTCTGCTTTTTAAAAATAAACCCAGCAAGCTGGCATGACGTACGCATGGAGAATGTAAGTGTTATGACCCGGCTTGGTACTTCTAATCAGCACGAACCGGTTCCCCTAAGCGCCCGTAGGGAGGCAAAGGTAGCAGAGGCGGTTGCCGGCTGCAGCGGTGCAATCTCGGGCCACTTTGAGTAGGCGTTGACTACGACAAGGTAAGTGACACCGTCGAGTGGGCCAGCGAGATCGAGGTGCACACGAGACCAAGGCCTAACCGGAGTTTGCCATGGGCCAGGCGGTTGAGGAGCAGGTATTTTGGTAGCCTGGGGAATGCCGTTGTCGGGGACTGCAGGTATAGCCGGAGTCTGTACTTGATTACAAACAAGGCGGAGCGGCGACTGAGGTTGGGACTTGCTTTTTGGTTTGGAACGGCGCGTGGCGTTGGAATTGGCGGGGGCGGGGATGGCAGAACCCATCACGGTGCCCCACCTGGTTACACTTCTGGCAGCGATGTTGCCGAAATGTGCAGTCCCGATGGAAATGCCACGCGCCACAGTGACGACAAAGAGAGGGCGGGGATTTTGCCTTGGGGCTGGCTTGGGAGCTGGCTCGGGCCGCCTTACCAGGGGTGGCTTAGCTGTTACGACCGCATTCACGGAGCCAGCAGTAGAAGCGCCTTGGACCATGGCCCAATGGTGCTTGAGGTTGATAAGTGCTTGACACTCAGCAGCCAGTTCTTGGAGGGTAACTGAGCTGCTCTGTTGCACGTGAGACAGAAGACGCGTCCGGATGTCGGTATCCTTGGGGGACTGTAGACCGCAGATGAAGATAAGGCATTTACACTGGTCTTCGGTTAGAGAGCCGCGTTGAAACTGCCCACACTCGCGATTCACAATGCTGGCATACGTGATGAAATCGTCAGATACCCGTTTGCACAGTTGGAGACACTGGAATCGGGTGTTGAACAGTGAAGCCTGCTCATTAAATACTGCGACAACGTCTTCAGCGTGTTCGCGAAGGAAATGTCTCTTGGATTCTTGGGCAAAATGAAGTAAGTGTAGCGTTCGTGCTCGACAGGACCCAGTTTGCGAAGGAGGAGTCGTACCTTCCATGCGTCTTCCTGGACAGCCAGATCGACAGAGAATAAATCCTCGCATCGTTTGTACCAGAAGTCAACAGCTTCAGCTGCTGTTGCAACATCAGCTTCAAGTCCGCGCCCGATTCCTCCATTGTAGCGTGGAATACTGCGTCGCCAAATTGTTCTGACCCGCCTTGGTACTTCTTTTCAACACGAACAGGGACGCTTAGAGCTCCTAAGAGAGACAGTGAGAAGACCAATCTGCCAGAAAAAGAGTCTACTTAGACAAGAGCACGGTGCATTTAGATCGTATGTTATGTAGTGTACTTTTATCCCCCCTATAACTGGTGAACATACAAGGCGAGAGTAGATAGAGCGGCTTACTGAAAAGTTTCTCTCTCATCGCCTGTTTGGGAGGCATTTCAAGGTATGTTCTCGCCCTAACCGTGCATCCTTTTTATCCTACCCACAGGCATCACTGAAAGTGCTTGCCTGCGCGAGGGTGGAGAGCAGGCCAATCAGAAGATGGAGAGTCTGAAACCACCCAGTCCCACCCACTTGTCAATTAAAGAAAAGTATATGCAATCGGCTAGCTTGAGCTTTCAATCCAATGAAGAGCCTGAGGAGCCAAACAAAGCCGAGGCAGGGGTCATGGCTCGTATCCCCATAGGCGGACGAAAACTCCTGTTAAAGAAGGACTGTGAGTTTCTGGGCTTATTGCACTTCTTACGTTATAGGTGTGCTGCTTAAAAGAGACTCAGCTTGTGAGTTTTTGAGTTTTATAGCCTTGTCTGTGACTGCGTCGACACTAGTTATATCCCCCAGTCGAATACTGGGAAAGGAAAGAAGGCAGGCAGGATAGCAGATAATAGCTTACTGACACAATTTTTGCTTGTTTATCAAATCTGTCTTCTGTGTGTCCGGAAGCTTGTCCTCCTTTGCAGCTCGGTCTTGTCTGCAGCTCGGTACTGTCAGCACCTCGGCCTTGTCTGCAGTTCGGTTGTGTCTGCAGCTCGTCCTGTGTCCATCAGCAGCGTGTGTTATTCGTCGTTCTCGTCTCGGCCAACAGCAGCTCTCTCTCTCGTCTAGGGTATCAGAGTCCCGTGTCTCCAGCAGCAGAGTCTCGTGTCCCAAGCAGCAGTGTGCCGCCTCATGTCGGTGGCAGCGTATTTAAGGACTAAGGGCCTTTGTTCCCTATTGGTCCCTCTACAAGTGGTCCATGCGAGCAGTCATCGTGTTGTGTTCTCAGTGTGACACTTGGCGCGGGCGCTTTGCACCTGGCCAGGCGTGACCTCAGAACCCGGCCAGCGGCTGTCCTTGCGTCCTCACGTGTTGGCCCTTTCAAGGTCGCGTTCTTGTCCCGTTCTGCCAGCCTCCACTGGCATGTAAATTTTTTTGTTCTCTTGCCCTCAGGACGGCCCGAGTGATGACTCGCGTGCTGGGTCGTCCTAGCAGTAAACCCATGAACCGATTACTGGAAGGGGGCTGCAGACTTACTTAACAGTTAAAGTTGACTTTGTTTTTTTTTCTGTTTTTAAAACATATTAAACCGCCTACGTGTACCATATATGCATTTGCCCACCACTGCACAAGAAACAGATCAGTAGAATATAACCAACTTCACGATACAAGAAGCCATTGCAGCTCGACCCTCAAGTTAAAGGGAGGCAGAGTTATTCCGACCGTTTGGTAGGCCAGACCGGCAAACGGCAGACTGGCATTTTCTCCTGGCTCTTCTCGATAACATTCCCGCTGAATGGTAATGAATAACTATGTCTGTGGGGCACGCACAGTTAGCGACCTAAGAGAAAAATTACAATGTATATATGCTTGACTGAATGAAAGCAGATAGGCCCAAAACATTTCGGTATCAGCTTTCTGTATCTGAGCTATGGTTTCCGGGAAACCGTTATAGCCTCAGGCTTGGATCACACATGTAGTGGAGGAGCCACATGCGAAACGACTCGTGGATTAATCCCTCAGTGTTGAATGCAAGCGTCAGGTGATGTTGGGGGTGACCGTATGCGTTATAGGTATGGAGGTATTAGGGTAAGTAGAGTTAACCCTAACAACTGCGATCTTCCAGGCCCGGTTCCTTAGGAGAAACGAAAGAGGTGAGTGACCAGATAGGTAGTAAGAGTTTATTCTGTACAGAAGGATTGGATACTATTTAGGAAGAAGTTACCACTCGGTCTGGCACGATGTTCAACCGTGAGGGCCGTGTGAGAGCGCGGGGCTGACACAGCGACCAATGACGCTGCCTGTGTCCGCTCTCTGTCGGGGTGGATTCCGATGTGGTAGTACGCGCGGGAATTGTCATAAGAGCTAAAAACGGATTTTGTGTGAGCCAGCCTCAGGGCGATGATTGGCTCGACCAGTCTGGAGTGCACGTGTCCGATCCAGTCGAGCAAGGAAAAGGATTGCGCGTTGCATTCGGACATGGGCCAGTGGCGTCTCACGTAAGGAGAGAGTGGGCCGCAGAGCCACTACATAGGTGCCGATGAGGAATGATATATCAAGGTTTTTTAGCCGGCAGCGCTTTGCGGCAAGTTTTCATGGGGCGCATGTGGCCTAAGAGGCCCATGCGGTGTATGCACGTGCGTGAGTCGTTTGGATGACTGCGGTGACTGCATGTCGGGCCCCAATCAATTTATGAATAACGCGTGTTGATTGGCTAGTGTCAAGACGCGAGTGGCTCTGGTAGCAGATCGATCAAGAGCGGGCTAGATGGACAGGTAGGCGTGAGTAAATGGTCACACTGACAACAAGGGGAACAGACTGCCACAGTTTCGTAAGTGTCGACTATATCTCTGATTTAGTGCTTCAAAGCAACACGAATTGCGCACATTCCATCTCGCGGTCAGGCCATATCAATGAAAGCCGTTCGCCAGCTCCATCGCGGTCTGGGAATTCATCAACCTAATACATCTTGCATACATCAATAATGCAATGGAAACTCGGTTAACGAATTTAATCTGTTCCGGCACCGAACTCATCATGTGAAATGTTCGTCTTGCGAAACGTAGCCAATACAACTGCATCACTCCCCTGATTGGCTGCAGGCGACCGAGCACCCACGCCCCGGGAGCAAGACTCCATGGTGGATTAGAGTTCGCCCGTCGCTTTCAACGATGTCCACCAAGAGCTTCAGCAAGCTGAAGGCAGACGCGATGACTGCAGCTGAATTACACTGAAGAAAGACTCGCCCAGAATCTACCTCACTATCTTACCACTACCGCACCTGTACCCGATGTCGAGAAAACAAAATCGAGAAAACCGGAGATGGGGGAGGGCGCAGGCAGCTGGCGCGGCCAACACCTCAAAACGTGCCACAGCAACAACACCTTGCCACCTTGCGTATGCGGGAGTGCCATAAAAGCACACTGAAAAGGAGCCATTGAGCTTGACTCTCGGCCCACAGTAAGGCACTCCACACAAGGAGGCACACTGGGCCGACTGTGGGGTCCAATTTATCCCATCAGCTGGCAACCTTCCAGACCAGGGGCTGGTAACGAATTGCTCGCGAGCCAGGCGTGGCTCTTTTAATGCTTGCACCTGGCTCTCTCAGATAAAATCTAGAAGCTTATTATACGCACATTTAATTGAATTCAGTCTTGAAATATATTATATGGCTGTCACTAAAATATCTGCTTTTTTGGCTTTCTCAGTCAAAAAGTTCCCAACCTCTGCTCCAGATGGTGGATACAGACACACAGACACACACACATACACACTGACAGTTCGTCAGCTGAGCGGAAGCGCATCATTTTAAACAAATGTTCTGTTAGTGGCTTGCTTGTTAGCTGCTTGGCTGCTGGTCACCCGAGGTTCCATTGTAGTCCTGTACTGTTGTGCTGCTTCCTTTAGCTTCCAAACTCCATACTCAATGCTCTTTAGGGCATGTGTTTTAGTTATGAGCAATATGATTACGGGCATATCTCATCAATCCAGAAAGATCTCGTAAAATGACCCATCCGAATCACCTTTGCAGCCCCACCTCTCTCTACGAGGGAGAAGAATACAGTTTAACGTACCGGAAAATCTTGTCTTTCTGTAAACTGTACAGTCACATTATCTGCGACCGTTTATCTCATTCAGATGCCAAGAAGAGGAAGAAAGAGATTAAAGTAATGGCACAGGCACTAAGGGAACAAGAGGTGAAGGCGGACAATGAGGTAGCCGAAGTTAACCCAAACATCTACCTGCCGCCTCCCACGCCACAACGCCGAGTCATCACTGTACGCCAGAAGGGACGAACCAATTTTGTCAACAAAAACTGCGAATACTACAAGCAGGTCATGGAGAGCTTTTCTATACGTCGGAAGCAGAAGCGAGAGCAACGGCGGGAAACGTTGATTCGGCTGGCCAACCTCTATTCTAGCCTCAGCGATGATATGTGCAGTGTGGTCAGTGAAAATCCCACGCCCAACTACGCTCTGGCCTCGCTGCGCCAGCATCAACAGGACCCCCGTTACCGATCCAGCAGCGCCGCTGTGGCGGACAGATCCGTGCTACAGGCCACCCCACTTGATCGCCTGCCGCGAGCCAGTTCGGAGATGGCGGAAGAGGCCGCCTCTAAAATTCTCTCCCAGGCGGACGTGGATGACTACTTTTTTCTGCTGCAGGGTCAAAAACCCAGCCTCTCTCGGGCCAGCATTGAGCCCACGAGTCTGAGTTGCTCTCATCAGTCAATTTGCAGCCAACCGTTTGGCGCCAGCCTGAAGAAAAGGGGCCGAGTTTCGTCCCTGCCCCCACCCTCGCCTCAGCTCTCGCGGGTAATGAAAGCAGGTGATGGGGAAAACAACGAGATTGTTGTTGTTGACGGTGGTGGTGGTGGTACTACCGGTGGAACTTTTCAATGCCCTCCTGGAATGGAGAGCTTCTGGCAGGCGTTGTCTGCTGATTTGGCTTACGCACAGGCTTGCCTTGTGTGTGCTCTACTGGTGAGTCGGGTTCAGTTGAAGTTGGTAAGTTTTTTACATTGATTGATCAACTAGATGATTAGAACTCAAGAGGTCTTTTACGCAGCGAGAAAACCTCTTTTAAACTACATGAAGCTGATTGGTGATTCCAGTCAACCAATCATACGCCAGTTGTTATCTTGCTAGAAAATAGAGCCAACACAGTAGTCTTCTACTGATCCTTCCTTGTGTCCATGATGACTGAAAATGAAACCTAGTCTTCTTCTTTTCCCAAGTCCAAATTATCGTGCGCCGCAGATATGGATTATTAGGTTTGTATAGGTCTTCCAAAAGGCAAAGTAACCCAAATTTGGTATAAGGTAGCCTCAGAAACAGCAACTTGCGGACTAAAAAACTACAATTTTTTTAAACTGACTCGGAATAGTGTTGTATGAGAATCATTTCTGACAATACAAGTAATCTTTGTCATTTGAAGGAACTTCAAAGAATCTAGTGAGCACTTTACAAATATTAGCGGCATTCATGCTCTTCAAGATTTCCGAAGCTTGCCAATTTGGCTTGCGAGCTAATGCAGCCTGATGTATGAAAATTAGTTATATGTGACAATATGGTCTGCTAGGCTAAAATCACACGAACCGTATGCGTGTTTGACTGTTGAAACAAATACAAGCACGTCAGAGAAACAAAACACGACCAGATACGCGAAAATGTACTAAAGCCTGCAAACCATTCTCACTGAAAAAATTGCCTGTATCTATAGCGCCTCGTTCGAGTTGGCTATATTCTGTCCAATCCGCTTCAAGAGAAGGTTCCAGAGGAGCCGAGCAATTTTTCATAGACATGGACCAATCAGATCTTAGGGGACATTGTGGCTGCAGCTAATTCGGGATGCTGTCGAACGCGCATTCAAGGCACGCAATTGGGGAGAGACACACTCACTTGCTTTTCCATGAGATTGACACTTCTTGGGACTGCTGACATTCCCAATGCTCTTTATATGAATCAAATGCTGTATGATGAGTTTATTTCAGACAGTACCATTCTCAAAACGGTCCCGTACGATGTATTTCAATAGGATACATACTACTACAGTATGGTGAGTGCTGCAAGCAAAATGCCACAGTTTTCGAAAGACTGGTAATCACCCGCAAACCAAAATTAAGTAGAGTTCCAATACTGATTGTCGCGTAGTCTGATCTCAAGCCTTTTCAGTCACGTCAGGATACTGGCTTCTCAATGAGCTTTTTTCTGACCGCTTACAAAATTTAGATTATGTAAAAATGGTCACTTAATTAGCATGTATTTTTATCATTGACTTTTCCTTTAACGGAATGAACACGGCGTGTTGTTTGGACACCTTGAGTTCAAGTGTAGCAGTCGGTGAATTTCAAAATTATTTGGCAATTTCTAAACCTTTTTAAAACAAGAAGATACCCTTTCTTTAAGTAGAATACGTAAGCAAGGCATAATTTTCAACCCAATGAGTAAAAGAAGGAAAATTTTTGTGCATGTCTTCTATAAAATAAATTTGAATTTATGCAGGCAGTCAAAATCAATGATAAAAATGCGTACCTTTTAAGTAGCCATTGTTGCAGAATTTACATTTTATAAGCGGGCAGCAAGAAGCTCATTAAACAGCAGGCATGCTGACATGACTGAAAAGACTTCAGATTAGACTGCAATATCATTAGTATTGTAATTCTACTTAATTTTAGTTAGCGAGTGATTACCATTCTTTCGCAAATTGTGGCATTATGCTTGCAGCATTGAACATACTTTAGACTAAAAATAGTGAATAAAGGCTGATTTTGGAGAATAAGGCTTCAGTGTGTAAAACAAACCAAGAGAACTTTTTAAATGATCAGTTTTATAGGTAACACTGCGCAGCAACAGTAGGTTATGCAGAGCACCTAAGCCCCCCCCCCCTAATCGCCAGAACAATGTCCTACGGAACCGGTAGTAATATAGGTCTTACGGGTTGGGCATAGCATGGGACAAAACGGTTCGTTTAAACAATATAGCATGCAGAAATAGAAAATAGTAGGTAGGAGTACTATATAAACCGGTCACTAAAAAGTTCCGTGTATGTTGGAATCAGCAAACAAAACGGCTAACGCAATCTGTACGGTTTGGGTACTTCCTGTAATCGAAAAGTAACAACATGTTAGGAATTTAGACCAAGTACACGCGTGATAAGGTAGGCCAAAGTAAACCAACCGTCAGGAAAATGATGCAACGCGGTGAGGCAAAGTATACTGAAATGCGATTCCAGTAAAATAAAGAGCAAAATAACGTCTACTAAGGCACGTATAAGTAGTTATTTAAGTATATTTAACGCACATAGGTTATGCTGGGGGGTTTCTAACTTGGTTCTCGCCTCCCAGCCCACAACTCCTGCACTTTCAAACAATTGTTTTTAGCCGGACCTGGTTGAAGCCAACAAACTCGGCTACCTAATGCCAGCAAGTCCGTTCGCTCCGGTCCAACGCTTGCGATCAATTCAGGCTATAGCGCTGAATCAGGACTTTGTCAAACACTTTCAGCAGCGATCCTCCGCCTCCAAATCGGCACGCTATTCGCCCACAACTGGTGCCCCGCCGCTGTCCTTTTTCATTCTGCCTCGCTGGGAACAGAGGTATCTGGGTCTGCGACCGGACAGGGACAGCAAAAAGTTGGTCATTGCTTGCAGACGACCGCCGGAGGATGTGCGTCTGTGGTTGCCCAATGGGATGTTTAATGGGCAATGCAGCGACCTACAAAATACCGCCGAGGGAAAGCCTTGAAAAAAGGTGAAACCTGGCTCTGTTACCCACACGTAAATTTTTATATTCATGTTGCATTACTTGGGGTCTTTTATGGTGGCTAATGAATCAGAAATTGCCATTCCACTCTCCCTTGCCTTTGTCGGCAATTTCATCTGCCTAAACTATTGGCCGCTGTTTTGCTGCTGGCAGGGCCCAATAAATGAGCCTCAAGGCAGAGCGCGACGAGTAAGCTCTGTTAGCGATTGGTGAACTTTCATCAACGATTGACAGTTTCATTTAAAGTGGGAGGACAAACTTTACGAAATGTTTTCCAAAAAGCTGAAAAGTCTTTTCGATTAGAAGGAATTACTTGGGTGGGTTGTAATACTGCCTGTCATGCAGAAAGTAATTCGAAGAAATTTTTTAGTCAGGCCAGGATGCCAGTTTCGAATGTGCTTCTTTTCGTCGTCATAAAAACTGTCCCTCATTTTCGATGCTCTCGTAAAGTATCATATAAAAAGAAGACGCTGAAGAAATCATTTAATGAAATGGTGTAATAGAAATGCAAGTCTTTTTCAAATGTTAGCCCGGAAAAAGGTAGTAGTTCAGTCGTGAAAAAGTTATGAGATTTTTAAGATCATGAAATATCCATTCTCGCTTTTAATGTTCCATGCAACCTTTTCCACATCCACTGTGAAGTATTATGAGCTCTCGAGGGTATATTTTCAGTGACATAACATAACGTATGATTATCCATAGAACTTGTAGATTCTAAACGCAACTGTCATAGCCGATTGGCGGCAAAAATATTAGGAAATTAAAACTTTTTTACTGCCCAAAGATACATTTTCTTCGGATATGAAATTCGAAAAATAATAAGAGGAAGAAGCAATTTAACTGCCCCTTTAATCTTGTTTCACCTTTCTTTTGCAGAACATTGCAAAGTTCAGAGGACTCAAAAATGACCTTGTACAGTCCATCCAAGTGGGATTGACCAGCGAGGTTGTATTTTCTCAGTCAGATTTTATGTCGAGGAACATGTGCATCACTGACCGCAAATTCTGTTTGCATTGATACTTTGCGTTATTGGGTTACTGATATCCCTTTATCAACCGCATCGACTCCCCCTATTCACTTATGTTTGATCTATTCTGGGGTGTGTCTTTTGCTTCCCCCATCTATTTCCAGCGAACTTTGCTGCAAATCCCGATTTTTTTCAGGTATTAACTTATGATTACCATGAATATGACAGATTCATTCTTTTGTGCGTACGCAGACTCTTGTTTCGTTCTCGGGATAGGGGTTGCAAGTATGCGTAGTTTCGTATTGCATGTGCCAATTTGTAGTGAAGTTTTCCACTACGCGATAACGTATTCGAGGGAAAATAAATCTTATAAGCTTAATATTAGCATGTAGGCATATAATTACGGTTCAAGCGTCAAGTTCGACGATGCCCATCTTGTGTTTCACAGCCAGATGATGCAAGTACGGTGACTTATGCATGAATTAGTTTTAAGTGATAGTAGACTTGCGCTGCACCTACCGCAATTTCCGTTCCGTCACCCGTCCATGCCCTGTGTCAAGAAGACCGGAGATGGGGTCGGACGCAGGTGATATACGCACGCACAGTATTTCAGCCTGTCATGACTTAAGCAATAGGGCTCAGGTGACTGATGAGGCGTGAGCCTGCGCCTACACATGTCGCCATGTACTCCCCCATGTTCGGCAAATATAATGGAAGCGCAATCCGAATGATGCCTGGGGTGCCATGATCTGATCCCCATGTTGCTCCAACATGTCTATACCACGTCCCGTTCAGGGACTACAGGGCCTTCGTATCACACACCATCTGGTTGTTATAACGGTGACTTCAGTTATGTCACCGTCTAGTTACGCCCGCTGGAATCCCCAAGGACGAACTCAATGAGAAGGGCGTAACTTTTGATTCCACCCAGAGTAGGGTTTATTGTGTACAAAGCCCGCAGTTGCTGTTTCGGGTGGCGGTTGTCGCTGTTTGATCTCCAGCGCGCTCTTATCCCGTCTCTGGACTAGCCCGGGCAATTGGGAGCGGACTGCGGTGTCCTCGCAGTCAGTATTGCAACTCACTGTCTGAGAGGCGACAGTGACTTAAAAATGATTGTCAAACGCGTTTGCTTGTGGCCTTATTGGACGCGTCGGAATAAGGTCACTTGTCGTGGCGCGCCTAAGTGAGGCCTTGAGAGACTGTGACCAGTCGGGGCACGCGCATTGACGCGCGTGCGTGTGTCTCCGGTGAAGCCTTAAGGTCATCGTGTGAAGACGGTCAGAGCGAAGACACAAGGACATGTTGGCAGACACGACGCCTCAGGAGAGCGTACAATGTTGCTAGTATTTGGTCAGGTTAAACTCTTAACACTGGTCACGGCAGTCACTTTTCCAGGAATTTAAAACAACTAGAAAATGGGAGCAGCAGCTCGGATCGCAGCACGCACAGACTGCGCCTCTATCTCACACATTTTTCATTCACCACATTGGCACAACCTGAAGTTAGCCAGAAATTTGCGCAACAACAGCCTGGCTCAGATCCCACCGAGTGAGATGGCCATAAAGGTCACATTGGAAGGGAGCCATTTCAATCAGTCAGCCACTCCAAACAAGCACACCGCAGGATAACCAAACGGTCCGAGTTATCCCGACAATTGGCAACCTTCTAAGCCACGACTTTGAACGCACTATTTCTCAAATAATGAATTCTCAACTACGGACATTAAAATGTTTAAGTTGCTGTTTCGTTTGGAATTTTTGTGTAAAATAAAAGAAACGCCTTGGGATTTGCGGTTCATGAGTAATGCATTTCTGACGCCGCCTTTAACGCTGATGCGCTGAAAGGCAGGCAGACACTTGCCTGATTAAAAATCAATCGTTCAACAGGCAGCTACATAGTACTTCTAAGGGCTAGAATTGCGAAGGTGTATTCTAGCAGAACCGAAGCTAGTTGACGGGGTGGACTGCATACCCCCAGCTGCAAAGAGAACAATGCCGAACTTTGGCAGCCGAGTGCCAATTTCTAGGTCTCGTTACCTGTGTCAGGTGGTGTGTTGCCACGTACTTAGTTGCCCTCATACCTAAATTGTACTTATTATAACGTCGTTGTCTATTTTTGGTATTCTATTACGTCATTATTTGGTGAGAAAATTGAAAAAGGAAGACCATTTTGCAGCCATATGCAGACTGCACTTACCGTTTTCAGTTTTTCAAGCAATTAAGCTACCCTCTCATAACTGTCTATTTCTATCTACTTTATGTACGGAAACGCTCAAAAACATATTTCCCAATTGCGCAAATCCAAATGGTTATTAAGCTGTGTTTAATAGTTTATATATTTATATAAAAGGAGCATAATAAAAACCTTTTGTCATGAATGGCCAAAAAACATGTCAACCAATGTAGATCGTTTATATATTTACACAAAAGGAGCATATTAAAAAACCTGTCATGATTAGCTAAAAAACCACTTCACCAAAAGTAAAAATGAAAGATAAACAAAATCGGAAAATATTTCTGAACCAAGGCTCCCTGAGAGTTAACATCCATCACTTCCATGAAGCAAAGTTGCGAAAATCAGCCTCAATGAGATCCAAATCGAAATTATGCAATGCCTTTGCTAACCACGATGAACACCGTCCCCATTAATAATTAGAAATGGGCTACCTAGCGAGTAGACGATATCATTGAAGGTAGAAAAAGAATAATAGCAAGAACAACGGTGCGGCTGACAGCTCAATCTGCACCTACGCCTGCCCCCAACACCCATCCCCGTGTTCTGCATTTTTTAGGAACACAACCCGAATAAAGCCTACCATGTCCTGACCTTTCCTCCGTTGTTCCTTCAGCAGATCTGCCACATGGCCAGTTTAGGGGGTGGTGTCATATAATGCTGATATATTGGTCACCTCCAGTCTTTATGGTGAACACAGTGCGTCAACTGGAAGACACAGGGTCAGATTTCAATGGCTCCATTAAATGGTGGTCATCATGACATTTTAAGCCAGACTGAATCGAAGCCGCCCTGACACATGCAGTGGGAACCAGATGTGTGTGAGTGGCACGCGTAAAAAATATTTTGTGTCATCTAACACTGCGTCTGCGCTCACCTCCGGTCATTCTGATACTGTCCTGTCACCGAACTGAAGCGAGTGGTTTAGGAGATGGTCAGTCTGCCTCGTTGTAAACTATTTCAGCTATAAGTCAGCTGTGCTGCGCCCACTTCGTGGGACACGTGATGGCTGTTGTCACCCGTTAGGGTTCTTCGTGATCGTCAAACACCTCGTTGTAGGTCTTGATTTTGTCCTGACCAAGATGGTGTGAGCGACGTGGTCTGGTATGCAGACGATATATAGCCTTGTTGTGGAATTTGTAAACGGAGACTCGTTACCCGGTCTGTTTCTGTGTCTCACCTCACTTTTAGCTGCTTTACAATGAATATAAGCAGATTGAATGAGAAGGTCCATCACAGGGCCTCCACAAGAAAAAGCCAGCTCACCAGAAAGTTACTTCTGTTCCAACAGGGTACTGAAAGTCATCTTCGTCTCCGCTGAATGAAAAAGGAATATTACAGAGTGTGTTAATTACAAAAGCATGTTTAAAGTGATGCACTTTGCCCCTTGAAGTCGTTCACCCCTATTAAACAAATAAACTTTTTTTCCGGATACGCTGCAAAAAATTTCTTGCAATTCCCGATAGTGCAGGACGCTGAATTCCAGTAAGGGTTACTATGCCGTGTTGTCACCCTAACAGTAGTCCCATTATTGAACTTTCAACCTGTTTCTCAGAAGTTCAACGCTTAAGCCACTGTACCACGGGCTCATTACCTTGCTGGTTTAAATTGCTGAGCGTTGATCAATCAATATCAGTATTCCCCTTAAGAGTTCTATCCATAGCAGTAACCCAAAACGTCACTGGAACTCTAATCTAAAGCCTAACTTTACCATAACTCTAACTCTAACCTTAACCATAATTTTCCTGGAGTTTAGCGTTAATATGCCCAAACTACAGGTGGTTCCTCTTCCTATGTCCCATGCGGACCTATGGATAATTCTTACACTTTACCCTGAACTATCAAGATTGGAACCAGTTTTGAAGAAATGGCGTTTTCCGCCTTTCATTCTTGTTAGGACGGCATATCGCGCGAGTTATCACTCGGGCCGTCCTGAGGGCAAGAGAACAAAGGAAGCAGACTGGGACAAGAATGCAACCTTCAAAGGGCTGACACGCGAGGACGCAAGGGCAGCCGCCAGCCAAGTTCTGAGATCACGCCCGACAAGGGGTCATGCGCACGCGTGACGCACCACCTGGCTGTCACACTGATGTCGCCGCAGAATGACTGTCTGCATGGGCCAATCATGGAGGGCCAATAGGGAACAAAGGCTGCCAGTCCTTAAATACGCTGCCACCGCTGGAAGCGGCACCCTGCTGCTGGGACACGACACTTTGTTGCCGAGAAGTGCTACCGACCACCCGAGATTACTGCTGCTGGAGACAAGGAACTCTGTTTGCCGAGACCGATGACAGAACACACGCTGTTGACGGACACAGAAGACCAGGCTGCCAGACACGCGTAAGACAGAGCTTATGTACAAGCAGAAATAGTGACAGTTAACTATTGTCTGCTATCCTATTCTGCCTCTTCTTCCTAACACGTAACTGGGGGATGCAACCAGTGTCGACGCAGGCACACCAAAGACTATAGCAATACTCCATGCAATTAAGCATTATCATGGCATCTAGACGTGCTGAAGATAGTACCGCAAGTGCATTCCACCACCCTCCCCCCCCCCATGTACAGTCCGACTCTCGTACCCGACGGTGTTCACCTTATGCAAGGGGGTGCAGGGTCGATACCTCAAACGCGTATTAGATTATAGTGAGAGTAGACTCCCACTGCATCTAATGCCCTCTCGCTCACTATCTCTCCCCCACCTGTGTCTGCTATCATGACCAATTCAAGAATACGGGAAGATAGTGCAATCGGAGCCACCTCTAGGAGTGCCGCCATACCTGGCTCGGAGCCCTCGGAGTGGAAATGCCATGGAAGCCACGGCAAGAAGGGGCTATTGTAGTTTGACTCTTAGTCCGCTAGTCAAGCAACTCCACACAAACACGCGCTCAGATGATTGCACAGTTCGGGTTATCCCATCATTTGGCAACCTTCCAAGTCACGGCCCTATATGGATCCAACTCCGTGGTTAACGTTCAACTTCTCTTGACTGTCTGCTGGCCGCACTCCGGTCTGGCTAATTACCTTCAGGGCTGACTTACACAGGACCTCACTGAGACGACTACCGAGCTCTCACACTTCGGACGCCGCCCTTTCGCGGTTGATCGCGCACTCGTCTGACTGTCAAGTTCCTCCAAACTATTCTGCACGGTCTCTGTACAGAATATGCTATTCCTCTCACCTGACGTTCCACTTCTGCTCCTCTTCCCACAAGAAACCAGACCTGAAGATCGCAGCGGCTATTGTCTTCTCTATAAAATGTGATATTTTCCAGTGTGTCAGCCTCCCCCATTACAGTGCAATGACAGACCAAGCATTTCTTGAATGTATTTGGGCAAGCCTGGGTGACTCAATTTGTCTTTGAATTCTTGTTTTTCCTGAAAAATTCACCATTTATTTTCCAGAAAATTCTTCAGTAGTAGTACACGCAAAATAAATTTTCGCGCAAAGCAATTCCAAAAAAATTTGGACAAGGTAACAAGCCTCCCGAGGGTGGTTTTCGCGACGATAAAACAGATTTTTCAGACCTGCGCCTAACCAAGACAAAGAAAGGCTGAGAACAAGGTGAATCTTCAGGCATATGTCCCAAGTTCGCGATCAGCGCTCCGCCAGTCCTCCGCCATCGAAAAGCCTCCTCGTTTACGAGGTTGAGCAGCCGGAGTCTTTCTGATGTAGATGGGATCCGTTAGACTGTCTAGATTCGTGGAGTCACTGAAGTCCATCTCGGAGTCAAGTTCAAGCTGGTTTTTTTCATATTCCACCTCCCTCTGGTGGTTATCATCGCCCCTTCTGTCTACCGGAGAGAAAAATTCCTTGTACTGCTGCCGCAGAGCAGCCAGGTACTCGTCCTGCTTATTAGTCAGCAACTGAAGATATTCGTCAGCAACACTACTTGGACTGTTTTTTCCATCTTCTCTTTTCTGCGTTTTTTCAAGTGGACCAACTGGACTGTTCATTCTGTCTTCTCTTTGCTGCCTTTTCTGAAGAAGGCGAGTTGGACTGTCCATTCCTTCATCTCTTTTCTGTGTTTCGGTTCTTTCGCAGGGAGAGTTGGAGGCGTAGGAGGGCGATGAGTTAGAGTTGGAAGAGCGAGATGACACTGGGTAAGTGGAGGAGGGAACGGAGCTGGAGAGGGCAGACCGCATTCTCTGTGTCCAAGGCGGGGTTTTGTTCTGGCCTCCGGCAGAGATGAGAGCGCGACCATTGTTCTGATTGTCTGCTTCCCTTTGGCTCTTGACAGGACTGTCATACGCTAGGTCCTCCATGAGGGAGTACTCGCTCTGCTGATGACGCATTTCCTCGATCCGACTATGGGTGATGGCCGCGAGCACTGTATACTTGAAGCCCTGACTCCGCATAATCAAGCTTCCGCTGGGTCGTCTGTAGCCCGAGCTACCCAGCGCTGTACAGTATTGTCCCACTAATCTGAGAAATAGATGGTGCAGACTGGGGATAGTCTTGTAGACGACCTGGACCAGCCAATTACCACGAGCGATCAGGAGTTGTTCGTAGCTGTTGGAGACACGTAGTAGCAGGCTAGAATGGCTGGACTCGGAGGAACTATCAAGAGCGAAGGGGGAGGAGAGTGAGCGGTTGCTACAGTTGTTGCCTTTGCTGTTATTGCGCGTTAGGTGGTTGCTGTACCCGGATGGGAGACAGAGATTCAACTGGCTGAAGTCATTTCCGTCGAAAACGGATAATTCGCAGGCGCAGCGGGTCGACACGCTTTGGCGTAATGACTGGTACATGGGACTGCAGAAGAATGCCTCCCCATCGGTGCTCTGGGGTAAGAGGAAAATGAAGACACCAATTTGATTTTGACTTTGCAAGACGTCGACAGACATTACGCCAGTCTGGGGAGGGGCGCAGGATTAATTAAATTGGCTGCAATGGTGCAGTATCGATCGATCCGCTTTGAAGCGCGTGCTTAAAGCGTGACGTTTACGGTATTCACGTGTTATCTAGGCTGTGCATTCACTTACGCGACAGGCTAGTAAGAACCCTGGATAACTTGTACGCCCGGAGAGAAGTGAATCTGAAGCCAAATTGGATATTTATCACAGGAACGGAAACAACATCCTCCTCTTACGAACCCTTGTATAAAGAGCTGAACTTAAATCGGCAAAAAAGCCGTTAAAACTACTGGAAAACTAAAAACTCTCCCTCCCCCTATTAAATCGAAGGCGCCAGGTGGGAGGACTAGTCTATTCTGTACAGATTCGGTGGAGAAGAGGTTAGAGAGTGTTGACCATCAGACGAGTGCAAGACCACTCGCGAGAGGGCGGCGTCCAAATTGGGAAAGCGAGGCGGTCGTGACAGGGAGGTCCTATGTGATTCAGTCTTGAAGGTGATTGGACCGACTGGATTAGGGTAGGTAGACACTGGAGTGTGCGCACTTGCTAGCAGCTGTGGAAGGCGAAAAGTTGAGCCTATAGTCGAAGTTGGGTCACTACATATCCTCGCCCGGCTCCCAAACTGTTCTCCCATTTTTCCGTCCAGCAGGACAACGAACCCTTGGCTCAATGGTTAAGACACCGGACTTCTAATCAACAAGTCGTGGGTTCGAGTTTTGGGGGTGGCGAAAAATCTGCGGTAAAGTATGGCTGACTGAGAACTGCTAATAAGCCACTAATGGCCATTCCAATCTCCCTTGACTTTGTCAGTAATGTGTCCCTTTTTCTGTTTGGAGCTGCCTGCTCACGCAGTCATCAGTTTCGTAACTTGCACATTGCATTTGGCCCACATACTACGGGTGAGTCAACCTCCAGTCTGAGATACCGTAGCGCTGATTGATATTTTTAACTTTATCGATTGGCCGCAGTCACACACACACTACAGTTGGACCGTCACTCTCGAAGATGTCCACTACGAGCTTTGGCAGGCTGAAGGTAAACGCAGTGACTTTCACTGGATTGTAGGGAAAGTTGACGAACACAGAGTCTACCTCACTTTCTCCCTACTCTTTCACCTGGATCCGATGTCAAGACAAGAGTAAATAAGATCGGAGATGGGGGGGGGGGTGCAAGCGGCAGGTGGCAGGCGCGTCCAACACTTTAACACGCACCATAACAAAACCACCTCGGTAGGTAGGCTCCCGTGTTCGCGGGAACGCCATAAAGGTCACATTAAGAAGGAGTCATTGAGCCTGACTCTCAGCCACTCCACACAACGAGATACATACTGGGCCGACTGTGGTGTCCAAGGTAGTCCGTCAGTTGGTAGTCCTTCGAGCCAGTAATTTTATTTTCTGTATCATACTAGCTACTGTGCAGCTGCTGCCCCAAGACACAATCGGAATGAGTATTTGCCGTAGCGCTATCGGTGCGCGTTCCTCTAGCGAGCCCTATAAAACTTGCTTACGCGATCCCCAAGTACGGGTAAATTCCAACACATATGCCTACCTAAGTCAAATAAGTAGATATGTTACAATATGAATATTAAACAGTTGTCATCGTTACCGTTTGCTTTTTCTTGTAACTTGTTTCGTGTCATTGAGACTCAAACCTACCCAAATCAGTTAGTCAAATGACCTCAACCAGTTTTATTATTTAAGACCGGAACTATCGGCCACCCCTGTCATTGTTCTGTATCACCCCTTTAAAGACTATCCTATATTGTGTTTTGAAGTTGTTTGTGTGGCCTGTGACCTGGACGGTTGTATTCGCCTGCACGGGACTGAGGTAACTTGGTTGGCAGCGGGAGCCTTTTTTGAATGTCGAGGCAAATAAGAAAACCGTTCACAAACCCCAGGAAGTAGAATTGAGTCATCATACACACCTATCGTCACTCCATTGGAAATGTTCGCCCAAGTTCCCACTCTTGGACAATAAGGAAGTCGCGAAGGCCCAGTTTGAAAACATACACCAGTATAGTTGTCTAATCATAAGTCATAAGCCTTGCTCAAAACCAAATACCTTACCCAGCCTTAAACTTAGATGTTATCTTAATCCCCAAGTTAATATCCAAGTCTAATTCCGAAACCAACTCTAACCTTAACTCGTAAAAATATCTGTCGACTTTCAAGGATACAGACACATGACACGCAGTAGACATTGTCGAGGTTCTACGCACCAATCTTCTGTTCTCTCCACGATAAAACTGCGTTCAAATTGCCTTTAAAAAGTCAAATGGTAGGAAACCTGAACTGCCACAAGGATATAGTCCTTAGGCTTGAAGCCCATCCAATTTAATCGGTGTGCAGACCACCTAAGAGGGCTTCCCGTCCTTGTAGCTTACAATAATGAAGCTATTTTACTTGTTCTGGAAGCTATCTCACGCATATTTGCGTTACCTAATCTATTTGGACCCTCCTTTAGTTAACCTTATCCACCTTCCCTATGTAGGGGGGTGGGCGGGGGAGGGCTTTGAAAGGTCTCACAAACCAAACCAACCCTCATTTGTGGTGAGGAGTCAACCCTCATTTTCCTTACTTTCCAGGGTAAAAACTGATGTCTTGAGAGAGCAAAAGGGAAAGCGAGAGAGAAATTGTGAGCTTATTGAAGTAAACAGGGGATGGGAGGTGCTGCGGCGTATTCAAACAAGCGCATCTACACAAACAAACGTTAGAGCAAAGCGGAGGCAGAAGAATGAGACACGATGAAGACGGAGTGACGAGGGAGCGGGGGGCTCTGTGATGCCGGCAAGATGGAGAGAAACAAAATCAGGACGTGAGAAACGACAGGAGAAGGAAGGAGACAGTAGATGCACTGATACACATGGGAGGTTCGAAAGACTGCATTGGGGGGGGGGGGGGGGGGAGGGGGGGCGGGGGGGGGGGGCCGGCCGGAGTCTGGGGGGGGGGGGGGGGGGGGGTGAGGAGAAGGGCAACGAGGGGACCCTGCATGCCTCTCCCGCTAGGGTCGACAGTACTTGTAACGCATATTCATGTGCTGCGAGTAGGACCCCGAGTGACTGAAGCGTTTACCGCATCTGTGGCATTCAAAGGGCTTCTCTCCAGTATGCAGACGACGATGTTCCGTCAAGTGATGTTTGTGCTTGAAAGCCTTGGAACAGGTTCGACAGACGAACGGTCGAAGACCTGGGGAGAAGCAAAAACAGAACAATAAGGCAAACTATTTGGCAAAGGCGTCTTTTTTGCTGATCTCTTGTGTGGTGTTACGAGTTTATCCATAAAATTTTCCTAACTCTCAAGCAAATCTGATCTGATTTCCGTGGATATTGTTGCTGGCAAAGACCAAAGAGATTGTAATGGCCATTTCTGGCTTATTAGCCGTCGTCAGGTAGTCATACAATCTGCCTACTACCAGCTGTTACTGCTGCCAGCGTCTTCAGCGAGACCCGAAGGCAGGACGGGACAGATGAGTGCTGTTAGCGGCAAGGTGAACTTTCGTCAGCGACTTATTCCCCTGCAGTGGTCGCTAAGATTTAGGAGGTCACTACTTAGATGCGATGGGCCGACACAGAAGCCAGATCGGGGCATGGCGGGTGTTTCTGGCGCTGAGAAGATTCGATCGCTGGGACAATATGCTTATTCGACTGCCGTTTCGACAACCGTCGCGGAGTCATCATCAGAGACATGAATAGGAAACAGTAGCAGTTTCCTATATATATATATATCTCTGATGATGAATCCGCGATGGATGTCAAAACGTCAGGCGAACAAGCATATTGTCCCAGCGATCCAGTCTTCTTCTTCGTCTCAATTGCTTCCTGGGACACGTAAGTTCACTTGTATGTTGCTGAGGCTGCACACCCCATAAGAAATGTTGCACATGGGGACGTGGTGGCCCACCTAGATCACGGTTCACACTGCGCCAGCCACCGACGCCCGACTCCATCTCCGATATTGACACCAGATTGAGATGGGTGAGGAGGAGGAGGAGGAGACGTAGAGTGTGGTAGGTACTACGCAAGTACACCACCATCAGCATCAGCAATTCATTCACGCGCATCTCACCGTCCCTCGAGAGGTCTGTCTACTGCCCGTTCTGCGTTGGCGAGTTACCCTGATTCTTATACTTCACACTCGGTTAACAGACAGGTTCCTTAACATGTTTACATCTACCCACGGGACTAGGTGTTGGAATTGCACACCGCCCACACCATGGGCACGCAGAACAGAGTCATGAAGATCGGAGGTCGAGTAAATCCCTGTAGGCAGTCGGGTGTAATGTCTTGCATCTCGTGCATAAACTGTCCGGGAGCCAGACAGAACACACAGGATCGGTACACGAGCATAATCTGACAAATTAGCACAACTGGCTGTTCGAAGCGGGTCAAAATTTTGGTTTCGCAAGGCCCCGGTATAATCGTAACCACAGCAGGAGTAATACAAGCCGAAAAGTGATTGTACTCTGCGCTTCGAATGAGAACTCAGTCAAAAGATGTACCTATCTAACGCCGGCCTGCACAGTCCCCGCCAGATTTGCATCACTGATGTTTGCTTGACTCATATCCCTCCTATGACTGCCGCTTTTTTCATTGCCGTTCTTCCTATTCACCAGAGTTAAAAAGTTCAGAAAAATAAAGAACTGTTTACGGTGGTTTAACAGTCTTCTTGTTAGTCCCTTCTCGTACCCGGGCTTTGAACACTCAACTTCATTTAGTAAAACTCAGTCTCTCTAACCAAACTTCGACCTAGTCTTAACAGGGGGGGGGAATTTATTGCAGTTTTCCCGATCCTACCTGAGAACATACGTCCTTGTTGCTAGCCTGGGCAGATTGATGGCGACTGGGTTCAGGTACCGTGTAGCTTGTTAATTTGATGCTTCTAGTGTATGTGCATATCACTGTGTGTGTGTGTGTCATCACACCGGGCCAGCACAGCAACCCAGAGCAGGCGTATGTTTGGCCGGCAGCATGCTGGTCACCCCCCCCCTTTTTGTAAAGTTTCCTTAAAGCATACTTCGGGGTTTCGAGTTTACACTCCAAAAAAAAGACGGGCAGACAGAAACAACCTACCAGTGTGCTCGTACTTGTGGCGTGCGAGGGAGCTGTGCTTTGAGAAGATCTTTTGACACTGATCGCAGGAGAAGGTTTCGCGGGGTCTTTCGGAGAACGAAGAGGAGGAGGAGACCGATTCATTTGTCTGCGCGAAGTGAAAGAGGAGGTATGTTGAGTCACAGTAGGTGAAATTTTGTACACATTTATGGGAGCTAGAATCACGAATGATGGAGATAATGACGATTTGCCATCTCTTCCCTCATTGGCTTTATTGAAAGACTACTCGAGGCCGTGGGCGCAGTGACTGACAAAGCCAAATAACCCGTCTTCGCGTGCCCTACATAACCCGGTTTCCACTAACTTTACTTACTGTATCCGTAGTGGTGGATCCCATACATGTAGTAGACTGGCCAGAAAAATCGACCCAAGTGTGATCTTATCGAAGCCGCCGAGTTTGTTATTTTACAGCTGGGTTAAACAATTTGCTTGGAATTTATATTTGTTAGCGCCAGGAAGGCACTGTCCACACAAAATTAGTTTCGTAAAAATAAAAATCAATAATTTTTCAATGTGCGCAGATGAACTTAAAAATGTGTAATAATGTCAGCAGAAATTGTCCTCTTAGGGCAATATTTGGCGATGTTTTGGAATTAGTGATAAACTGAAAAATACAGGCAGTCAAAAAACTCCTACAATGAAAATGGGGGCAGAGTTCAACGTGCCTCCATTTTCAAAAAGCGTGTAGGAGAAAAAACAGCTCAGGAAAATAGGACAAAGGAGTAGAGTAGTAGTAGTAGGAATTCTGATTATGGTTGGTAGCCGACGAAACGGCAGCAGCTTAGACTGAGTACGTCCATATGGTTTCGTTTGATTGAGTGGTGGTTTATGGAGACATCTAGGTTCCCGGGGGACAAGAGGCAGAGAAAAAAAGTTTCAAGAGGACCTCCTAAATTCCCGATGGTCCTTTATCAGAGTCATGGAGAAAGCTGCTCGGAAAAGATGAAGAGAATTATGCACATCTTCCAAACCCCCTACAAATCGCCGAATCGTTTAAGATGCAAGACCTCCCTTTCTGAGCCAGTAGGCATTTTCGGAGGGAATTTCTTTCAAAAAGTCCTCGAGAACAGTAAGTTGGTTATTAATTTCTGAAAAATATATAAACGTTGTTTTCAGCACTGAAAAAAATTCCAATGCGTATTGCTTCAACAGTACTCGTCCGAAGCGGCGTGAAGTGCATACAACAAGAATGGCGTTGAGGTAGCTTGACACCGCTGAGTGGACCATTTTTCGGTCGCGGTTGTTATGGCAGCCCTAGCCCACGTCCGGTCATCTCACCATCGGAGTAAGGTGAGCGAAGTCGGTTGCTCCAAAAAGTACTTGACGCTCAATTCTTCCCGTAATTCCTGACGATCTGTAGTTATATCAGTGAATTTCACCTGTTCCCGTTCCAAGATGACGAGGGCCTACTCTACACGCTATCATTTTGCCGGCTGCAACACTCCTGTTTGCTAAAACTGCCTGTTTAACATTCATAAAAGTTTGCAGGTTGCAGAGGCTGTTATAAGTATTGCAGTTTAAGTTTCCCTAAAATCCGTAGCTGTTTTCGATGAAGCTTGCCCGATCTTCTACAAGGTTCCGATCCGACACAAATTTAACGTTTTGATGTGACAGTAGGGGTGGTAAAAGTGGCGCAAAACGAGATAGCAGCAGTATTGCTGCGCTAAAGCCCTTTACAGGCGTGTATTAGAGAACGATATGACTCGTGGAGGCGTTCGCTAAAGTTAAACCGTCGGTAAACAGAGTCGACAGTTACTTCAGCCCGCCTATCGAACAACATCTGCTACTTGTTGCCTGAAGCGACAGCTTCTGCGAAAGGTCGCGGGCCTTTTTAACGGACTGAGTCGAGGCGAACTTAGTCAGTACAAACACACCGGGACACATGCATCCACCCAACCCCCCTCCCTGCATGCACACACGCACGCACGTGTAAACTCCCGTGGAAATGGGTGAACATATGGCTGGCACGGTGAGGATGCAGTACCCTGGAGGCGGGGGGAGGTGGCGTTGGGATGTTGGGTACACCTCCAACACCACCGCTGCTGTCGTTGTTTCCGCCAGATGCTCAACTTCAGGTAAGCCGGTGCGGTGATTATCGAACAGCACCGTGAGGGCCCAGGGGGGCGGGGTGCGCCCGGGGGGGGGGAGCGGGACAGATTGTCGCGCTGTGCGATTTTGGGTGATAAAGCGGAAGATTTTACCCCGTCGGTGCCCGGCGGAGCGAGGTGGGAAGCTGTCTGTCTGTATGTCTGTCTGTCAACACACACACACACACACACACACACACACACACCCACGCGCTGTCCTTACGCGATGAGTCTGGCCGATTTAGTGGCGGATGGCGTGAGGAGCCCTGAACTGACCGCGACAGGGACGCCAGATGGAGGATGAGGAGGAAACTGGAGGAAGAGCCTCCCGCTGGACGAGGTCTGGATAAGCACACACACACACACCCACAGAAGCGTGTGTGTGTATGTGAGAGAACGGTGAAGTGCGCACGGACACGCAAAACGAATGAGCTCGTGTCACGTCTGAGGGGAGGGAGGCGGGGGGGGAGGGCTGGATAGAAGACATCTGCCACATAGGGGGAATGGGGGGGGATGTCGGGCTTTCTGCTACCTGTATTTGCTCGCATGACCCATCGGCTAGCAGCTTGAACTGGAGGCTGGCTATCCAACTGATCTGACGAAGGGGATGCAAGGGGGGGGGCGAGGGTCGATTAGGAGTGAGTGGTAATGCGCATTACTGGCGGCGCAGAGCAGTGTACACATGGCAGCCTATAGCGAGATCCCGACTCCGAAGGCTCAACTCACGTGGCTAGGCAAAAATGGTCCTAACCTCCTGACTTCTGCGCTAAAGGCACTTAGTCTGAGGCATTCGTAACTGGTTTCTGCCTTTCAGTGACAGTCCAAGGAAGCGGGGAGCCTGGGCTGCAGGTTCCTGACTTGTTAGTAGTAGTAGTCGTCGTCGTCGTCGTTAGGCGGCCATATCCGACCCCGGGTTCGAGAAACCCTGAGTGCTCAACCTCTATTCGATGGTTGGGTATGGTTGCCTGGTGACAGGTAATAAGCCAGAACTGGTCCCCCCCAGTCCCCCTCCCTGTCTTTGTCGGTACTCAGTTATTGGACGCTGTGTGACTTTCCACGAGTCCGAAGGCGGAACGGGGCGAGCACGTTGCGTAACTCGACTGGTGATGCACATCCAACATAGCATTATCAATCGCAATCGACAGGACCACGGCCCCGGGGTTAAATGATAGAGCGCTGGGCTTATTAATGCTAAATGAGCACAGAAACACCCTGCCTCAGAACTCAGATTTTGCAAGCCGACTGACGATAGGTAAGAGGACAGAACTGACCATCCCACTCCTCTCTCCCGTCTTTATCGATACTACCCTCTGTAACGTTACTGTATGTTATGCGGATTCTCGCGAGGACACACTGATAAGAGCACTTAGCGCGTAAGAACGATTAAAAATGCAAGGCCACACTACGAACAAGTCACGATAAGTGGAGCAAGGCAGTCCCGATATAACGACATCAACTGCCTACGCCAACCAGGGTGGAACAAAGACAGTGGGGCAACTATCAGCTCTTGATACAGTAACTCGAACCAATTTAAGTTTTGCGCGTAACGGTTAATAGGCAAATTTAAACAACTAGCAATTAATGTGAGTTAGGGAAAGTCGTAACAGATTGGATCAATGCGGAAAGTTGTGTAAAAGTAAAAGTATAGCAGAGGGCTACCAGAAGCATGTGTCCGTAACCGGACCATGAAATAAAAGATGCACTTTGCGTAGGTCCCAGACACTGGTGCGCAATATCTTCGAGCATAGGAAATGGGAAATGAAGCAAATTTTGCAAGTCGTTAGATGAAACAGAGATAGGTAGGTGAAAAGTAATCTGTGTAGCGAGAAAATTGAGACTTCTTTTAACGATGACTCTTTAACCTATTGTCCTGAGATAACGCTTTCTTCTGAGGTTGATTAAGTGGTAAGTGGCCACATTTTTTCCTAGGTTTGAGTTGACCCAAGTGTGAAAAACTCTAGGCGTTTGGCGGGATTTGAACCCGTGACTGCCGTGACTGCAAAATTCGTCACCAAAAGTGGAGTGAGACTGGGTGAAATCTGCTTCCAACTGAGGAGAGTGAGAGAGAGAGGGTAGGTTGCATGCGAGGGGTATTATCAGCAAACTTTTTGCGAATGCTGTTCATAATGCCTTCGGGAACCACACCAGCAGAACCGAACACCCAGTACTGTCAATTTATATTACCATGCACGCCTCCTTCTCCTCCCGACTTTACTGGAACTGCGTCTGCTGCTGGGTCAGAGTTAGACACTATAAAGTCAAGCTAATAAACTCCTTTTTTTCTTCCAGTGATCAATTCTTTTTTTCTTCTTCTGAACTGTTTTCTGGAAACTGTCTGTTCGCTCCTATCGACTGATCTATCCTGCTAACCGATAGCTAGTCGTCGCTCCGCCGTCTGCGTAAGCCATTGATCCAAAGTTAAACCAGGACGGCTTCCTTCCGTCCATTTCACCTTCCTGTTCTCCGTTTTGTGGCGAGGATAGACCACTGCTGAACAGAATTTTTATTGAGCTCATCTGAATTTGCCCTTAACTGTTCTTTTTTTCCACTCACACCTACGAATCACTTACCGGATCGGATGGTTTTCCTAATGTTTATTTAGTACTTTTTGACCTTCGTGATACAGTTAAGTTTTGGTCCTCCTCCTTGCATGAACGATCCCACCCAACCTACAGCAAGGTTTGCTTACCAACCCAGTGTGAAAACAACCCACCGATCTGTGTGCAGGAAAGAAAAGAGTCATACCTTTTTCTCTGACTGGACCCCTGAATTACAATCATCACGAGCTAGCATATTTTACATGTGCTATTTCGGGAAATGTTAACTGAAATTCGGACAGGCTTTTCTCCATTAGAGAAGGCCACTTAAGTAGGGTTGCATTATAAATTAAAGTGCAGCCTACTCCTAAGATACTTCAGCCAGTTCACAATGCCGTCGGCAGACATTATAGTCTGTAACAAGACTCCTCGACTAGTACGAATTTGTTTACGTTGATTTTCAATGTACTTATAAGTTGAAGCATATTTTGTTGAAAATATTATTCCTCGTATTTATTTGGCAATAAATTAAACCCGCTTTACAAGTTATACTTGAAGGAAAAAGGGATAATTTTCTGTTTTCGAAAACGTTGTTCACTTCTCGAATAATTTTGAACTTGACATGCCGTTAAACTTGCACTCGTGAGTTCCGACTGCAGCAACACAGTTTTTTGTTTAAATCCCCATTCTTCAGAATTAAAAGGTGATTATAATTTTAAAATACTTTGTAGGCGGGCAAAACCCACATATTTGCCTGGAGTATGGTCCACACTTGGAGCACTCCAACTTTCCTATCGATCGCTGAGCTGTGTACACATGTTTATGCAATGTGCGGAGAAACTAATCGAAATTTGAGGTCTAATCAGCTGACTCCATCCCCCACCCTTATTTCCTACGTCACAAGACCCTTTAGTAGAGACTGAACTTAAGGCCATCGGAGGATTCTAATACTTAAGTGTCCCATCTAGAACTATATTCCACTTTGACCGTAAGTATCTGCCAAAGTTGGACACTGAAGACTGACAGACCCAGACTATTATGTTTTATTTGTCTATTTATTGCCAATTTACAGGCAAGGTGATTATTAAGAATTTGCTCAATGAGGCTCACAGGTTCAGAGGAACTGTTACTCCCAGTAACCGCTGCAAGGTAGCGGAGACGGTACCGCTGATAGTCGTGACAATAAATTTTTGCTGCGATTAAAATATGCTAAACCGTAAGGGCTTCCCAATGCACCTGCTGGAAGGTTCTTGCATGATAACGGTTAGAATAATCCCGTATTTTTTGATATTAACCTTTTGTAACACAGCACTAGTCTGGCACCTAACGTATTTGCAATTTTAATAAGACATTTGTTGTGGCAGACTGATGAATATTTAAAAAATACATCTAGAAAAGTGATTTTGTGAGTGGGAAAATTTAACTACCAATCACCTGTACTCGAACCAATAACTCTCCTACATCTGAGCTAGTGTAGCAAGCTTTTGACTGACAACCAATCACTAAATAACCGAGGCTGCAAATTTTTCACAGTTGGGTTAACTTAAATCTGGTAACTCCCCCCCCCCACTTTACAAATAACAGAGCCTAGTAGTCATTTTGGTGGATTCTAGATGATTGCTTAGGAATTCCCGCCTAGACAGTCAGTTTGCCGTTCCATAGTGGTGGATTCCATGCGAGCAGTAAGTGGGGTGGGTAAATTTAACCCAAGTGTGATTCAATTCACGGCTCATGGTGAGCCTCGTAGGTCAATGGTAGAGCATTGGCTGCGCGAAAGCCTTTGCTGTTATGTGGGTTCGGCTCCCACCGAGGTCGCGAAGGCAAAAGTTTCTTATGTAGTCCCACTCATATACCCCTAGTCCCAACATTTTGTCCTGCAAAAACGGTGGTCATAGAGTTTTGTGGGGTGGGGACATAGGATAGGCAGAGAAGGAAATTTTTAGAAGTAAGTGTTAAGTGAAAAAATTGCAGTCTAATTTGCTTCCCGCGGCCGCTAAGAGTAGGTTGTTCTGCATGTAAATGGAAGATATGCGCGGCGCTCCACGCCGCGGACTATATAAAGCTAACTCCAGAATGGTAAGTTGGACCACAGGTAAGTTGAAGTAGACGACCTCCTAACCACCATTCCAATTTTTCGGGAAATTGAGGTAACCTGTAGTTTGATAATCGGGTTTTTCCGCCATAAGTTAAATGATAATGCAGATTAGGAAAATCTACAGATATAAAACAACAACACTTCTAAATACAGTAAATTAAAGATGTAGTTAGCATTTATTAAAGTATATTCCACTGCGTGTCCTAATTTCCCGCCCATAAAACCCGATAAACACCGCTTTCGTAGGAAAACATGCAGGTTGTGGGGCTACATAAGCTACTGTTGCCACCGCGAATTTTTCAAAATTGTTAAAACTGAATTAAGCAAATCTGCTAAACCCCCCTAACAACAATCAATGTGGATTTAGTCACTCAGCAGGCGTGACTACCGTGATCCATAGGTACAGTACTCGACATCTATTCGAGTCTTTCCGGTTTGATCCCGTCCCTCTATATAGCTGTTCGGTTTGATTAAGTCCCTTGTTTTTTTTCGTGTCCCTGGAGTAGCCTCAGTCCCCGTGACAGATTTATGTGGAAAAAAACAGTAACATCAGAGTCGAACTCTCAACAGACCGGACATGGTTGCGGAACCGAGTTGAAATGAACTTCTGTTCGGCTCTGCTGCCCACTACTATCTGATCGAAAACTCTGACCCGAGAGCCTAAATGCAGACCAGTCGGCAAAAGTGGGACGGCTCTACTTAAAAATTCCAGCCGGCAGAGCCATCCGCCCGGACGTCCCAAGCTGCGCAGCTGTCCATAAGGATTGAGAGCTCTCCGTGGCAATCAGCCCTTCGGCCTTATTCGGCAAGGTGCGAGTCACAAGGAAATGGCCTGGTTGATTGAATGTTCCCCTGGGGAAGAGGTGGGAGACGGCGGGTCATGACTGCAGGACAGACGATGGTCATTTGGAGGCGAAGGGAAGAGGGGGAGGGGGGAGGTGAGGGTGGAAAGCAAATTCACTTAAGGTATGCCCCCGGGGTGACGGAGGTTGAGGGATGCTGATCAAAATTGTCCATCTCACGCGCGAAAGGTTTCTGGATCACAGACAGGATAGGCAGATTTTCATGCAAACTCGTGCTACTCGAAAGGCAGCAATGACTTTACTGCAAATTGCCTTGGCGCTAACAAAAGACTGACTCAAGACTGTCCGTCCTATCTGACTTTGTCGTACTGTCCGTAATAAGTAGGGACTTGAATGAGACGGAAATCCATTGAACAGGGGTTTGACTTTGGTTTTCAATTTCGGAAATGATACGTTGTTCCTTGAACTATAGTGGCTAGATTGAAGTTTGCCTGTCTACCTCGAAAAGGGTACATTTTAAGGTATGCTTTCCTTGCTTATTCGCTTGGTGGCAGCTAGAATAAAGTCTGCTTCGTTTAAATGCTGAGGACTTATTACTTTTGGAACTATGTGACGCTTAATCATAGTGGCGTATGGTTATAAGAATACTGTTTACTGTTTAAACTATTCAGCGCTTAGTATAGAAATTACGCAGTTTCGAATGTCTCGTGGTAATCTGGAGTTAAGTTACTGGCGGGTTGGTCATGTGTCCATGAGATACAGGAGGGGCAGATGCGTTTATGTTTCAGCATAATTGGAATTTTTTTCGAAAAGCGTGCCAGAAAGTGTAAAGAATCAACCCGTTGCCTTCTAAGAAATGGGAATTTATTTTGACTTTTACTCCATTTTTATATTTATTACTACAAACTCGCGGTCAGAAACATTTATTAAGTTGCTCTTTAATTATATTTAGAGCAGCCAAGGCCAAACTACGTTAGCGGAAAATTAGACAGGAGTTGGCTTTACAGAGCACTATGGTATATTTCACCTGATAATTGCTTTTTGTTTGCGTATGTGAGCACACTTTAGGAGAGGTATGCCCAATGCAACAACCGGTTGCAATTCAAAATGCATATTATTTTTAAATGACTAGTAGACTAGCTCTATCGACACCTCTCAACTTAAACAACCAGCCATTGACCAGGTTGTCAAAATACTACGATGCTTTTCATGTTCTAAAAGTGCTGAATGTAGGAAAGGCCATTTCGTCAGTTTTCCCACAGCGAAGATTAATGGTCGTTCGGGTTGCAAAGTGCATTCTCTCACATTACAAAAGTTTGACTGAATTTTTGGGGAAAATAACGTCAGCAGACGCACTGCAGTAGATGCCATTCCTTTTAGGCAACGCATATCCCCAAAACCAGTCAGTTGAGGGGATCTTCTCCGAAAAAATGTTCGCTGAGAAATGTAGATATTAAATGTTGTCAATAAATGGAAGGCGTATGATGAGATGGATCAGAAAAAGCAAAGTGAATGGCCATTTCGGGTTTATGAGCCGTCATCAGCCATACATATCCAATCCCAGATGTGGATCACCCGGGGTTCGAACCCGGTACCTTTGGTCTTTGAGTTCACAACTCTACCACTGCATCACTGGCTCGTTGCTTTGTTAGTTGCGATCGGAAATATGATGAATATGTGGGGATGGCCGATCAGGGTATATTCATTTAGCTGTAAAATTGGCCAAAGTGGGGAACGGCACGACTGACAATGACTTTTGGACTACTTTTGACTATACGCAACTCTCGCCTCAAGACATACACTGAGTCTGAACTGCCAGCAAGTACACCGCATACGGACAATTTAAATGTGTGGGGTCACACTTTGCCCCATTAAAGGAACGACCAGATTAGGAAGACAATGGGGGGCCGGAGGACTATAAGAAGAGTACGATTCGTTCTTGCCGCGTGGTATTCGGATAATAACTCCTTGAGGTGAAAGCTGTGTAAGTGAGATATCTATTCGCACGTATATCTCTCATAAATACATCAGTTGGACAATTGTGCTCGTTATGAACTGATTTGTACCCCTCATAGTTTATCCGAAGTATAACAATGAGGTCATTAACGCATGACGCTAGGACCAAGTCCAATTTGGCCTACATTTTTACGACTTATTCAAGAACAGTTCATCATGTTTTTGGCACTTGCAATGTCCGGCCATTATGCCTTTTTAGTGATCTCCTTTGATGTTATGTGCCTAATTTTATTCACGATGTATAGAGAGGACGTTTGTGCTGAAAAGTTCGAGATTTTAAAACATATATCGGCATCAACGGCCATTTAGACCTCCATGCGGCGTACAAAGCTCTACGATCTTACATACGCGGAGACCACGACAAACTGAACTTATGAAAAATAAGCAGCCATGGTCCGGTGACGGGCAGCAGAGATTAAATTCGCCAAAGGACGAGGTAGCGAGAAGGGGAAAAAGCAGTTCGCCCGATGATTGACTAACTCGATTAGTCACTTAAAATCCTGATCGATTTTCTCAGACAATTAGAGAGCTGCTCGAGTTTTCCCAAACATCTGTTCTGGTAAGCTTCTCCTCTTCTTCAGAAAAATGGCTCTGCAGTTCGCAAACTAAGCAGCAGTCTCTCCTCTTACGGAGTTTACAATTATATCAGACTTACTAAAATGATAGAATAGGCGGTGAAAGAATAAGCAGTGCATCTGGAAGAGACTTACCAGCTGTGAAAAGTTGGTTCTACCCTCCAAAACCATACTGTCGGGCTGTGTCGTAACCTGTGAAGAAGGCTGCGCTTCCGCCATCTGAGCCATCTCCCCCTGTTGCGGACAAGTCGGTAGGAGCAGAGTCTGAGGCGGTGGCGAGGACTCGAGTTTAAAGTCAAAGGCCGGCTCTTCGGAGGTGACCGTCGGCTGAGCCTCCAGTACATCACAGGCAGACGGCATGTCAGCAGTCTTTCCGCGCAGAGACTGTTCCCAGTACTTAAAGTATTCTGCCCAGCTGTCCCCGACAGCCGATTGAGGAAGCGATGGCGGCGGCGGCGGCTGCAACAATGCTGACGGTGGTGGTAGGAGTGGGTGCGAGGAAGGCATCGGGGACTCTGAGTTATTTCCGAGGGCAGCCAGCGCGAAGAACTGAAGCAGGGTGGCTGAAGACAGCGCCGGTGGTTGCAGGGCAGGGCAGAATGGCGACCCCAAAACTGTTTGTGACTGCTGCTGCTGCTCCGGTGATGCGAACTCGCCTTCCGGTTTGATCGGACTGCTGCTGGCGTCGTCGTCACCGCTGGGAGAGGAGGGCTGAATGGTTTGCGGTCCCGAACTCAAGGACAAATCGAGGGGGCGATCTTCTACTGCCGGCGGCAGCGGCGGTGGTGGTGGTTGACTGAAGATGCCTGTCAGAGAGGGTATCGGCGGTGGTGGTGGGAACTGTGGCGTGTCACAGTTCAGAACAGCAGGAGTTGTGACGTTTCCCGTTAGGAAACCAGCCACCGCCTCGGAGGGGTCTGCGGCAAACGTGGCTGATTCAAAGAGCTGCTGCTGCTGTGGGAGTGGCGGCGGCACAAAGGAGGTGGACACAGAAGGTGAGTAGTTTTTGCGGTCACGTGAACGCGCATTCTGGAACCAGACGCGCACAACCTTGGTTCGTAGGTCCGCCACGCTTGCCAGTCGCTGCAACTCGCTTGCCGTTGGCAGCTGATTGACGCGGTAGTAGGCGCGCAACAGATTGGCCTGATCTGGCCGGATCACTGATCGCGCCCTGCGAGCCTCTTGTTGTTGCTGTTGTTGGCGCTGACACTGCTGTTCTTGTGTAGTTGTAGTGTCTCCCGTTTCCTCCCCGCCGGCAGTCTGTTCTGCAGTCTGATCGTCTTTGCCCTTCACAATTTCTGCTCTTGTTTCGGTTGAGTTTACAGTTGCTGCTGCTGCTTGAACCGCCTCTACCGCTCCAGTAGTCGAATGTTTCATGTTAGAAAGAGACTGTTCACTTGCGTTACGCCTGATGTCACCTATTCCACTGCCACTACCGGGAGTGGCGGTGATGGGGGCGGTGACATTCATTCCCGCACACTTCTTGCTCGAAGTATGGCTGGAGTAGGAACCTGAATGACTGAACCGCTTGCCGCATTGTAGACAAACAAAGGGCTTCTCACCGCTGTGGATACGAGCATGCTCCTTCAGATGGTGTTTGAACTTAAAGGCCTTGCTGCATTGTTCACACTTGAACTTGCGTAGCTCCTGGCTCTCTGTGTGGCTCAAATAATGTCGCTGGAGGCGATAAATGTTGGCAAATCGCTTTCCACACTGACTACACGCCGGCAGAGGATGTTTAGCGGCGGGAGTGGAACCGGTGGAGGTCGTCGATGCGGCGGCCGCGGAGGCAGCCACAGATCGACTGACTTCTGCAATCAGGGCCTGTAGTTGAGCTGGAAGAGAAGAGAGGCCAGAGGAGGGCGGCGAGGAGGATGCCGATGGGGCGGTTGAAGAGGCCCCCGAATCGGGCACCGAGGTGGAGGAAGAGAAGGAGGAAGCAGCGGCGCAGGAGGAGGAGCAGAAGGAATCGCTGCCGCCACCGCCACCGCCAGATCTCTGCAGGCTACCCGGCTCCGTGGGGAAGTCGAGGGACAACGCCGAGGAGGCGATGGAAGAAAGTGGATCCAGTCTTGCCAGATCGAGATCCAACGTGGCGTCGTCTAGTTTCCACCAGGTGGTTGTGGGTTGATCGTCGTCGGCGTCGTCGTCGGAGGAGGAGGAGGAGGAGGAAGAGAGACGAGGTGGGTGAGCATACGCAAACATTTCCAGTGTGTGGAGTTTGTACGATGCGGTAGCCAGAAGGTGTACGTACGTGCACACGACACGCGTCAGTGCGTATGTGTGTTTGTGAGTGGGCGCAAGCGGGGCGGGGGAGGGGCAGGAAAGGGAAATAAAAAAGGCAGTGAGAGAGAGAGAGGCGTTGAGAAGGCGAGGTAGCGGCAGACACAGAGTCCAGACACAAACGGTGCACACAACGGGGCAGAGCGAGGGAGAGAGAGGGACACTGAGGTGTTAGCTAGGCGAGGTGGCAGGCGGCCGAGCTGGCTGGCTGGCTGGCAACGTAGTTGACTTGACTTGCGTAAGTGCTCCACACCCTATGGTGTAGTGTGAGGTGGGACTGGCCATTTGGCACACGGCTGTTGGTGGGACAGGGGCGGGGAGGCGGGAAAGCCAATCAGCGCCCTGCCATCCGACTACCACGCGGCGCACGGAGAGGGACACGTGTCGCTGTGGCCCGGCCAATTCGCCGAATGTCCCAAAGGGACTAGGGCGGGTGGAGAGAGGGCTGTTGCCACTGCCCGTTTCACCTGGACATAACAGAGTCTAGCTGCTGCTACTGCTCTGCCCAACTGCTCCCCCCCCCCGGCCGCCACCTACCCCTCACCCTTCCTATTGTCCCCACAACTGTGCCCGATTTCGGGAGAATGAGCCCTATCCCCTCCCTGCCCTCCTGACCAATCGACCGAGAAAGAGCCAAGCTTCATTTCACACTTGCCAAAGCAGACTGAACCTAGAGATGAACGAAAAGTCATGTATGACGGCGAGCCCAGTTCATCCAATTGAAACGGCCTTCATCCTCGGCAAAGTGGAGCGTAAACAGAATAAGCAACAAGTTAAAGAACCACCGGTTGTCCTTAAAGGAAAGGCGTGATTTCACTTTTCTGAAAGAATGAAGGCTCTTGGTTAAGGAGGTTTCTTTGCGCAAGAGATATCCGCCAAACACGCTCACTCAGGTCTAAATCTACAGCGTTACGCTAGAATATGCACATAAGACTATAAGAAAATGACCCTTGGAACCGTTAGGTCTTAGCAGTGGTGGAGCCACTGTCTATTGGAGCGGTTAACGTGTTAACACAGCATTCGTTAGCAATACAACCGGCTATTTAACATAAGTCCAAACCGCCTAACGTCAGAAGATCCATCATCCCGTTCAATATCCGTACTTAAGGTGCAACCAGTGTTTGGTATATTTGTTATCCATCTACTTCTGACGATGATCTACTCGCGAACTCTAGGGGCTGTATAACCTGGGGATGTGTATGGCTGACTGATGAGGGCTAAGAGGTCAAAAATGACCATCTCAGTTTCCCTTGACTTTTTCGGTAATGTTTATATGGCATAAACTGAGTCTCATTAGCTTTTGTGCGACCGCTGACGGCAAAACGGAGCGGGCATGTTCCGTAACGTGATTAGTGTACGCGGTGGCTTAAAGAGCACATGAAATACAGTCGAGGTTGAATAAATCAACCGAATTTTTAAAAAAATTTTAACCTTCTGGACTTGATTCATGTGGGTTGGTATAAGATGGCTTTTCAATGAGGATTAGTTTTTTTGCATGGTGCCGGCTGCTATTGCTACATAATCTTACTCACTCATCGATGGTTTTTATAAAAAGGTACGTCTGTTGGGTGGGTTGTAGCCGTATCGCTGCTTTGCTATTTGTTGCCCAGGTAGTCATAAAATATCGCGAAAAAAAATAGATTAACTTCAAATGAATGGGGGGTTAAATCCGGATCACCAATTCAGTGAGGCCATGGGACCGAATTGTTGTGTTCCTCTACCTAAGCCCGAAATGGGAAGAAGCCGGCCTGTGGATTTTATGCCCCGGTGTTCGTAACTGCTGCGGTTTGAAACGGTGACAGTGAAACACCTGCTATGGGACAGAATGAGACTGCTGCTCGCTTGACCACCTGGGTTTGCGTTCGGCCACGAGATGGCCATCGAAATTTGATAGCTGCTGGGGGTGGGGGGGGGGGAGGACAATTGACAGAACAGGATACATGCTTAGGTGAGGAAGCAAGCAGCCCGTCTTCTTTTGCCGCTGCCACTACCGCCGAAGTCTACGGCTTTCTTTTCCAGCACTCACTAAAAGCGACTCCAAACCGCTGTGAATGCTAGCATGGAAGTGCATATGCCCACTGAAGCTATAATTGGTCAGCGCAGTCAACGCCGAATCGAAAACGGATAGACTTGAGGTCCAGCAGGTGCTTTCACCATCAAGGTTTCAGACTTATGGGGGTTTGCGTTTCGCAGTGATTTTCTCGAAAACAAGCAAAAACGGGTGTGAATGTTAATCACGAAGAAGAAAGAAGGTTGTGGCTGGGGACAGAAGCCCAGTTCATAGGCAGGAACAGACCGATTCTGGCACGTGAAAGTTATCTGACTCATACTGGTGATTACAGCCGGGAGTAACAACAATACTGCTTTAACCTCTGCCATCTGAGTTCATTAAATCGCTCAGGCTAGTTTTCTCGCCGTTTATGCTGTTGCCATAGGAAACTCGCTTTGGCTGCCTTTTCCCTCTCATTAGCTCCCCTGTTCAGGCCTCCACTGAGCACTCTTCATTGGTTAATTTTTGTTTCCACCTGTGCAGATACTTTTGGGGAATGGGCAAACAAGCAAATAAAGAACACGGCAAACCAATTGAATAATAAAGCCCTTCCCAATTCGGGAACCTTGTGATAAATGTCAAGTAAATGTTAGAGTTAGGGTTAGGGTTACCGCCACGGCTACGGTGAGTTAATATTTACCCTTCCTGGTATTCCGTGTGAGATCATCTGCATTGCGACAAGGCTTTCTGTTTCTCTTTCTAAGACCGCAATCGCCTCGATTGTCGTGGTCAACATAGTAGGGATAGAGAAACGTCATTAAGGAAGGTAAATGCAAAAATTGTGATAAGGAATAGCAAGTTGAATAATAAGTGAATCTAGCGGCAGATTTGAAAATTAAATTCTATACATATTATAAGACGTAGAATATGAAACCTTTTCGCATGAAAAAGTACAGACATCGCATGATTTAACTAACCTTAGGATTCTCCTTCTCACCGGTTAAAATTAATTAGGACTTGTCAAGCAAGTCCAGTTAAGATTACTCATTCGCGATCATTAATTTCCGACCTGTATGCCAGTAACTCACCTGGGCAGTCAATCTAAAGCCTCGAAATCAGATTGAAAAAATCGATCAACACTAGCGAAGGCTCATATCGAAAGAGTTGGATTCAATGTAATGGCCACGTCAAGGTCGAATGTACTGATGAAGGGGAGGATGTGATCACCTGTTACTCAAAATCATCCGTCTTCGTGGCGAACGTTCTTCTCCTTTGTGAAAAACTTCATTTTGCGGTAGTCTACATAAGAAACACTATTTTCTTCGCACTTTCGATCTGCAGAGGGGTCAGAAGTATTTAACCCCTTCCTTCCCCCGATGGGAAACTGATATAGGAGCACCCTTTCCCTTGAGTTAAATTTTAAGAAGGATTAATATTCTCGTGTCCTAACCCTATCAATAAATCCTACTTCAAACCTCATCGTTATCCTAATATTAGCTTTACCCTCATTCCCCTGGAATAGGGCGCAGAGTCATCTGTCATACGAATGGTTCCTGTCCCCTATCTTCAGAAGACCACAGATCACCGAAGCCGCGAATTTTTCACAATTGGATTGGCTGAATTTTTAAATTGTGCTACGGCAGACACCAAGGGTTAATTTTAAATGTAACCTTGATAGCAATGCACAAATATCAACACATCACTAACCATACTTGACTCCCTTGCAAATTTAAAATACTCAGTAACTTGCTGTTTGAGACCATAGAAAGTTAGCACAGAGTGATCTAGTTTTAGGGCAGGGGGCAAATTGAACAATCTTCTGCAAACGTTTTTCGAGTCAGCTGTTAGGCATGTGGCGTCTCGATAACGCTTCGTCCGGTACAGTTTAAATTCCCTGAATAGCGCACCTGTGAAAACGTCATGAAATTAAAATTTGCACCGATCTGCTAAGAAACGCATCTTTGTAAGGCGTTTGAGACATTTGGCGTATAGCCAGGGGCGATGGCATAATACATCATGCCCAGCATCCTTTAAAGGACTGCATTAGCCGAAAACATATTTGATTTCGATGGTTAGCCAATTAAGCTATTGCCAATACAAGCGAGCATCCGTGTCTCAGGAAGTAATTGAGAAGAAGAAGGCTCGATCACTGGGACAATATGTTTATTCGCCTGACGTTTCGATATCCGTCGCGGATTCGTCATCAGGGACATGAGTAGCAGAAAACAGGTTAAGCATGCACAAAAGTTTGCCGTATTTATAGGACACAGTCATTACTGCAAGCATACAGCGACAATTAACGTTAATTGTCTTCTTGTGCGTGGATTGCTTGTTGGACGGCACGCGGGCTCTGACCTGTTGAACCTTCATCACAGGCGGTGAGCTCGGGCGTGATGGTTGCTCGGCCGTCTGGCTCCCCGATGTTGGCGTACGATGAGGCGGTGGCCTGCCCGTTCTTCAAGTGACGACTTGCTTTGGCCAAATTGAATCTCAGGATTGAATATGGATTGGGCAAATCGTTGCACTTGTTTATGGATTGGGGCCCATAGTCTCATAGTCAATTACCTGGCGATATTTGCGTAGCTTCGCGTGGTAATCTTGAATGAACAAACGGACCATTCTCTTGTCAGTTTGAAACATTACGTGTCTGGCCGCCTCCGTGTTCAGCGCCGGCTCACGTCGGGCCGATCTAAGCCCATCGCCCCCAAATAAATTGCCGATACAAGCGAACATCCGTGCTGTGAGCTCATGGGTGAGGACAACAAAAACCTGCTTCAGTAGAGAGTGCTTGAACGAGCCCGTGACAAACAAGCAATTCATGAAGCGGCACTGGAGAACAAATTCCACAAACTGCACAATCCAACGTCATCCAGAAACGACGTACTGGTACACAACCTGTCGTCGAAAGAACTGACGAAGGAGCAAATACAGGTTCTACAGCACGAAGCCTCATTCAACACGGCTGATGCTAAACCTGCTAACATGATTGCAGCTCTTGAATCAGCCATAAATCAGACAGAAGCAACGGAGGAGACGAAGAACCTTATCCGACGCCAGGTATCATCCCTCCTGATGGCTCATCAACCGCGGGAAGTGCTCCCCAAGGTCGAGCGCGTTGCATTAAGAGCACTCAAGGCCGACCGGGACATTGTTATCGTGCCAGCCGACAAGGGACGTTCTACGGTCGTATTAGACAGAACTGACTACCTTCAGAAGGCGAAAAACTTACTGGAGGATCGTCAATGTTATGTTTCTTGTGAAACCAATCCCATCAAAGAGCTGACACGCGCAATCAGATCGACCTTGTTGGCTCTAGAGAACTCGGGTGCAATAACGCCGTCCGACCGACGCATGGCGAGGGCACAAGAAACGGTCTTGGCCCGTTTCTATGGCCTCCCCAAAGTGCACGAGGAAGGTGCTCCTCTCCGCCCTATCGTATCACTAAAAGGCACTCCAACGTTCGGGCTAGCAAAGTGGCTGTTTCGGTGTCTCAAATTTCTGACCGCTGATTCGGAGACCACGGTCCGCTCGTCAACACAGTTCTTGGAGAAACTTAAAGGGCTGAGTCTCTTGCCAAGTGATATCATGGTTTCCTTTGATGTCACTTATTTTTTACTTCTATCCGTCAGGATCTGGCAATCGAAACGGTCGAACTTCTCCTACGAAATAAATACGATGAGACGGCGAATCGCCTGAGACACGCGGAAATCTTACAGATCCTGAAGTTCTGTCTCAGGACGTACTTCACGTTTGACGGAACTATCTACGAGCAGGTGAAGGGGACACCGATGGGTCAACCGATTTCGGGACTCATAGCCAAGGCGGTCCTGCAGCGACTGGAGTCGCTGGTTTTCCAACACCACAGACCGAAATTCTGGGCTCGGTATGTGGATGACACCTTCGTCGTCATCGAACGGGATCAGGTGCTTACGTTCAAGGAACGTCTCGACAGCGTCTTCCCGGACATCCAATTTACGATGGAGGAGAAAGAGAACAACCAGCTGGCCTTTCTTGATGTCCTCGTCTGTCGCAAAGATTGTGGTGTACTAAATACTTAAGTATTCAGGAAAGCGACAAACACGATGCCATTACTGCACTACAACAGCAACCACCCAATCAGCCACAAACGCAGTTGCGTAAAAACACTATCGGCATGTTGAGAAGGACTGCAGCGAAGAAAAAGACAAAGTTGCCGAGGTAGAATACCTCCGACGGGCGTTCAGAGAAAATGGCTACCTGCGCAACTTCTTCAACCGGTGCTTGCGCAAATGAGCTGGCCAACAAAAGCGCACCGACCCCAAGGTTTGGCGTTCGATCCCGTACGTCAAAAACGTATCGGAAGCAGTCGGCCGCCTTCTCGCTCCACTTGGAGTTGGAGTCGCACACAGGCCGGAGGCAACCATAAGGCGTCAGATAATGAAGCCGAAAGATCCACTGCGACGGCAAGAAACATCTGGGGTCGTCTACAGGATCTGGTGCAGTTGCAGTCAAAGCAACTAGGTCGGAGAAACTGGCAGACTTCTCAGGACGCGAATTGCCGAACACGCGGCAGCAGTACGGCGAAATGATGACAATTCTCAAGTTGCGGCTCATTCGATGAGACCCGGCCACACGTTAAAATTTGATGAGGCCAAAATTCTCGCAGGAGGTTACAATCGGATGAGCCGAGAACTACTTGAGTCATGGTTCACGGGCCCCCAATCCATAAACAAGTGCAACGATTTGCCCAATCCATATTCAATCCTAAGATTTAATTTGGTCAAAGCAAGTCGTCACTTGAAGAACGGGCAGGCCACCGCCTCATCGTACGCCAACATCGGGGAGCCAGACGGCCGAGCAACCATCACGCCCGAGCTCACCGCCTGTGATGAAGGTTCAACAGGTCAGAGCCTGCGTGCCGTCCAACAAGCAATCCACGCACAAGAAGACAATTAACGTTAATTGTCGCTGTATGCTTGCAGTAATGACTGTGTCATATAAATACGGCAAACTTTTGTGCATGCTTAACCTGTTTTCTGCTACTCATGTCTCTGATGACGAATCCGCGACGGATATCGAAGCGTCAGGCGAATAAACATATTGTCCCAGCGATCGAGCCTTCTTCTTCGCAATTTAGCTATTTTTAAGCCATCCTATCAAAAATTTTATTCGCTCAAAGGCCAACAAAATTGGCCTTTCTCTGTTTATGAAGTGGACTTGGTGGAAAACCGAGATACCTAACTCTCAACTTCCTCATAATTCGGGAGCCTGTTGCTCAATCCTACCTTAGGTGATTCCGGTACTTTCAAGCTCATCAAACTCACTGTGGATTTGTGTTTAGCTTAGGTGCCAATAGGTTTTGGTAAAAGTTCAAAAGTAGCTGATGTAGGCCCACTCATACACCCCTAGTCCGAGCATTTGTCCTGCAAAAACGGCGGTGATAGAGTTTTTGGCGGGTGCTAAAATAGGATAGGCAGAGAAGGAAATTTTACGATGTAAGTGCAAAGTGAAAAATATAGTTAAAGTCGCTTCCCGCGGCCGCTGGGAGTAATTTGTTCCGCATGTTAATTGAAGGTGTGCGTGGCACTTTGCACCACAGACTACACTAATCTAACTTCCGAATGGTAAATTGGACCTCAGGTAAGTTGAAGTTGACGACCTCCTAACCACCAGTTAATTTTTTGCAGGAAATTCAAGAAACCTGCAATTTTATGATCGGGTTTTTCCGCAATAATTTAAACGATAATACGGATAAGGAAAATCTACAGACATCAATCAACAACACTTCTAAATACAAAAAATAAAAAAATCATTTAGCATTTAATAAACTATATTCCACTGCGTGTCCTAATTCCCCACCCATAAAACCCTGTACCCACCGTTTTCGCAGAAAAACATACAGAGAGTACGGATTGATGAGTGGGCCTACATAAGCTACTTTTTCCGGTAAAAGTAGACAATTTAAAGTGTACTCTGATTTATAAAGTCAACAGTACGTAGCTGGTAATCATCGGACAGCAAATCGTTCTACCTGCATGAAAACATTTACTCCTAGTTCATTTTTAGGCTCCTCGATTCTAAGGAGCTAATTATGACTACCTGATTGATCAAACCTTAATTGCGGCGTACTTTGCAGAAATCTCATCCCATAACTTTGTTGTCCTAGATGTCAGATTTTATTTTCAGAAATCGACTGTGCTATGATTCTGATGGGTTGAAGCAGAATGCACCGTGAAGTCAGATAAACTTATCTGTTTTTCGAAATCCTCGCAGTTGCTCCTGCAATCACAGAAACTTTGTTAAGCACTAAATCGATTTTTTATCTAAGACATGAAGTTTGCAGATGGTGACCCAGTGTTATAGGTAAAATATAAGGTTAGGGTGGGCTTATGGCTCGATAATATTTACCCACCCTAGAATATTGCCCATGGCCACCTGCCCTACTGGGCCTGGTTCTACTTCCCGTGTCTTATTAATATGTAAACTCACAGTATTTCCTAATTTTTCATCGGCTATAATTTTACTCACCAACACTTCTGTCCACAAATTATTCCATCGTTTAGGAAAGAACCGCGTGGTTGATTATTTGAACCAGCTTTTCCTTGGTCCATACCTTCGAACTCGCGCAGGAGTAAATCGTCAGAGATGGTGACAGCAACAAACTATATAGGGCTGCTTAACTCATTAGCGTTATGCCGAGGGATGATTGGCCTGGCCTCCGTATGCGGGTGGGAAGTCAATGTGTCAGTTGACCGAGTTCTTGTCATATAATTATTACCTACAACCACTAGGCAGAATGGAATGGTCATTTCTGGCTTATGGGTCATCATCAACTAGCCATATCCGACGTCAAGTGTTGCGCCACCCGAGGCTCTAGCTCGCGGCCCGTTGGTTAAAACTCTATCGCGCCAACTACTCCATCTGGTGCTCCTTGCTTTGCCAGTTTCAATCAGGAGTATTGATATTGGTGCATTGACACTCGTTGATCGCCTACGGAAGTCACTCGTCCCATTCTGCCTCGGGGCTCACTCTAGAGTACTGCCAGCAGCCACACAGTGGCTAGCAGTATAGACAAAATGGCAATACATGTATAGACAAGGGAGACTGGAGGGGCCATTTCCGGCTTAGTAACCATCATCAGTCAACCATACCCAAACTTAGGTGTTGCGGTACCCGAATCTTGAACCTGCGACGCGTTACTTAGGTATCCGGCGCTCCATAACGTTGGGTATGCCTGGCAACTGACGGCTAAGATGTCAGAAATGGCCATCCCAGTCTTCTTTGTCTTCGTCGGCAATCTGCATCTGCCTACAAAGAAACACTCTTTGCGTGCTGGTCTTCCCAACCTATGATTGGGCCTGGACTACTCACAGCTGTCAATAAGGCAGAACGGGCCATGGAAACGCACAGTGATAGGACCTCCCGTTCGGCGATCGTGCACTAAATTCGCCGTGATACGAGCCTTTTACCCTCACCAAAACCTTATTCTTGACCTTAAACCCAACCGGAATAGCCGTGAACTTTAGCGCAAAGCCTTATGGATGAACGACTGGAATCCATTTTTTTCTGTGTTGCAATAGGCCTTCGTGCAAGGCTTACTGATATGGCCTCCTAACAAGGACACGAAAGCGGGCAACACCCGCAGTGTAGGTGGCTTTGCGCAAAAGTCCAGGGAACGCAGAGTTTAATCTAAGGTTGGGGTTCGGGTTAGGTCTACGCTCGGGATAGTGCTAACTGCGGGAGGTTCAGATTAAGACCAGGTTTTGATTTACGCTACTATTCCTTTTTGGGCTAGGGCAGTGGAATATGTATCTTTACAGACAATTATACACACAACCACCTTTACTACTTGAGCGAGGCGTTGTTACATCCATGTTCTGGTTAGGGGGGGGGAGCATGTCAATAATCCTTATCATACTTTGCACTTTTTTCTCTTAGCATCCTAAACTCCTTTTGCGCTGGAGAAAAAAATGCTAAATTTTCTTCATTTCGGCTGCCCCTCAACGTATAAACAGTGCCGAAAGGGGCAATATGAAATCACTAGGGGGGAGGGGGCGAGTCCTCCAATTGCGAGTCCGAGAATAATTCGGGAACAGTGTGAGCAGGTGACGCTCCTGCTACAGCGTCATTCCCAGTCCACAAGAAAGCACACACACACACTTGCAGAAGCTGGGGAAGACCGACCGCGCTATTCTTACTGGTGTATCAAGAGCTGGGGAGGGGAGGGGGGCGAGAGGTTGTAGAAGCAGGAGACAGGTCGTTACAATAGCACCTGGACTGATGAAGCAGGAGGAGGATGGCTATGTCGGCCACAAGGGACTGGTCCCAAGTGCAATTATCCCCACCGCCTCGCCTCACCCCCAGCTCGAAGGTCTGCGAGGAGCAGTGTGAGCACCCACCCCCCCCCCCCCCCCCCCCCGGCAAATGATGCCAAATCGGCGGTGCTGGGGAGGAGGAGGAGGAGAGTAGCAGGTCCACTGCCGATGCGGCGGCCGCTTCGGCCGCCCTGCTGACGAGACAGGTGGGGATTTGGGTTAAATCGGTGGCTCCTACTGCTGCTTGATTGGCCTCACTTGCTACATGATCTCCGCTCTGCTAGGGGAGGGTGAGGGGGTGAAAGAAGGTGCTAAATAAATGAGGAGGACCGGCAGTGGCGGTGACAGACACTATCAGCGGTGTGTGAGGAGTCGAAGAAAGGACGGCCGGAGAGAGGGAGGGGACCGGAGACTGGGCCAGGGGTCAGAGTGGACGGGAAAACGGACATGAGGCAGGAGGAAGCAAGGAGTACTGGTATAGAGTCAGGTGAAGGAAAGAGGTACAGAAGCTTGTCGTGGAGAAAATAAACGAAGGAAGTTAAATTAGGAAAGAAGAGGAAGGAGACTTGAAAGCAAGAACACAGGAAATTTTAGACTTGTCTATGCCAGTTTGATCGTGCCCCTCTCCCTCCCCCCCCAGCCCAACATGCTGAACCCATGGACAGTGACTTGCGCGTGAATTAGTTAATAGTAATCGAGACTCGCGAAGCATCTACCTCATTCCATCTCCTCGCACATACGTTAGCCCGTTGTTAGGATACGGTCAAGAAGAATGATCAGCGCAGTGATGGACAAAGACAAACAACCCGTCTACGCGTGCCATACACGACCTGTTCTCAGACAGCAAATCGAGTTTTCACACAGAACGGCGGGCGGTGTATTGAGAAACAGAGAAGGCCTTCTTTTACAAGTAAGAATATGCAAGTTTTGGCAGAATATCGGTGGGATCTTTATAAACGTATCGGTTACTCGCTGATAAACGTTCACCTGACCGCTAACGGAACTAATCTGTCCCGCTCTGCCTTGAGTCTCGACAAAGGCTCTGACAGCCGTAGCAGCTGGTCGTAGGCAAATAAGATTGCTGGCAAAGACAAGGAAGACTGAAAAAGCCCTTTCTGTCGTCAGCTAGTGATACGCAGCCCCAAGTGGTTCACCATTCGAGGCTGGAGCTTGCGACCTTGAATACATTAAGTGTGCGGTCAAATTATTTGGACCTATAACGGATAATTATTGACAAGAACTTCTGCGTCCTGTACTTTCTATTCCTCTTTTTGAATATTTTCTGGTTTTATTTAACTGATGTCCCCCCCCCACTGACAGGCTGTCTTGTTGCATGTGACTGCAGGCACGGACAGGTCTGTTTTAGCAGCCAGCTGATTTGTCCACTAGGCAATTTTTGTCAGCTAGCATTCAACCTCAACCTGGCTTGCTGCACTCCCGTTTAAATAAGACTGGGGCAAAACTCAGGTTTTTTTTAAAACGCGGCCCATCGTTCGCGGACCAGCTTGTGTGGGGCACGGGTAGATGTTCTGTTTAATTTTGTCAGTCACTGCGTTCGATCCCGCCTGGACCCTGTCGAGCCCAGGTCGGTGGAAAAAATGCGAGTGTGTAAGACGCAGCGCAAGTCTTCCATCAGGATAAATGATTCACGTACAGGTTACCGTCTGTGCGCCCATCACGCATAAGGCGGGCACCGTCGGCAACAACGGTTGAACTGCCAACTGTGCGGGCAGAGGATAAAAATAGGTGACGAGACGTGTCAGTGAGCCGGCCACCGAATAACAGGTGACGAAGCTGCTGTCGTCGTTCGGCTTTCTAGTTAAGCCCCCCCCCCCTCCTCCCCAATCACCATAGCGTCCGTCCATATTATGGTGGCACTGTGCCGCCTAAATCTTCTACTGGTGGATATGTGGGGGTTCGCGCACCCAGCGCCACTGCGCTGACCCATGTTGTCTTCGTTTGCCAGGCCTTGTACGCTATGCGATCTTATCCGTTCTCACGCTGGCTGCCGACTCGCCGCGCGTACGCTCGAAGCTAATCGATGCTTCGCTTCATTTGACTGGCTACAGACCACAGAGCATTCATCCCGCAGCCAAAGCCTCATAATAGTGCACAACTTCACGGACATACCTAGCGTGCAGACGTGACTGGCAACTGGCGCGTGATGCAGCCTTGCTACAGTTCATTTACCCACAGTAAAGCCGTCCCAGTTTAGTCCATCTTCCCTGACTTGCGATTTGGGTAATCTTCTGTTGTCAACACCAACAACTTTCGACAGATCCTTCCACTCTCTGACAGAGAGAAGGCCTATCAGCCTGAACTTGTTGCCCTGAGCCCTGACTCGCGACGATTCCGAGAAAGCGGAGTGATGGTTTTTAGCAGATGAGATACACACTGGCGGCACTACATTCATGCTGGTTTTACGCTGCTGGTAGTCGGTAACTCGATTGAGAGGAGGAAGGAAACGCGATCGCTCCCTATAAACAAATGCTCGCAGCAACTGCTGAAGAATTTAATGTGGTGGTCAAACTGCAGAAAAAGAGCAAGCTCCAGAGAGCAATTGAGTAGGAGGGGGTGTAATCGCTGGAACAACCAATTTATCCTCCAATAGCTTCCCACTCGAACCTATCATCGTAGGTAGAATCGAAGAAGGGCAATTTATGCACATGCGTTGATAGGTCCGAATGTACAGTATGGCGAGTGCTACAAGCAGACATCCGCAATTTTCAAAAGACAGATAATCACTGGCAGAGCAAAATTATGCAGGGTTTTAATACGGTTTTAAATTGTCGAATAATTTTGAAAACTAACGACTTCTAGACCCGAATTGAAGGTTTCAAAACTGCATGCTGTTTTCATCCTGTTTAAGGCAAAGTACGTCCGTGACTACGGTTTGAGGAAGATGCCACATGCAATTTTGCAATGGATGCGGATCATGCTGTATACATTATGGGCAGCATTAATAGATTGACGGATACGATGTAGTATGAATGAACACCTCAGAGTCGTGAAAAATCTCTTTTTCCAGCAATTATGCCCCTGTCCACTGTCTCTGAAGTAGGCGTAAAGGCAACAGCGCACAATCCCCGAGAATACTTTTTATCCTCATTGGTGAACGTTGACTTGACCGCTAACGGAAGTCATCTGTCCCGCTCTGCCTTGGGCCTCAATGCTTGAGCCTATGATCAAAAAGGTCGCAAATTTGAGACTTGGGTGGGAGGCCACTTCTGTCTGGATATGACTAGCTGACGACGGCTCATAAGCCAGAAATGGCCATTCTAATTTCCCTAGTCTATGCCGGCAATACTATCTGAATACTCTTTACGTTGAGCTTAAAGAGGGACCTGTCAGGAAAAATACTGCTGTAGGTTCGCAGCCTAAAGGTGCCTGGTCGAAAACAGAGAGAGCAATTTCGTTTATTAATTGAAGGGGATAAAAGGCCTAGATAGAGCTCAACTACCTGCATTGATGCTGTTCCATGTGGCTATTAAGTCAAGTGTAGCTGGCAGCTTGTTTGATGAAGCATCCGCCACAGTTGTTACTGATGGCCCTACCACCATGGTACTACTCATATTCGCAAACAGACGGAATGTCTCCCAGTCGGGGGAATGCGGCAACCCAGAGGGCGAATATCTGTAAGCTGGGTGAATCCGTGGGTGAGTCAATCTTGTACCGATCGGACAACGAAGCGGAGCTAATTGAGTTGTTCCATACGTTCGTGGGGTTTTCAATTATTTAAAATGTTATCATGTTTTGCTGAATGTATTCATATTATATATCATTGTGTTGGTCTGCCCTTGCGCTTTCAGTAGTTGCGTATAATTTTTTTCAAAATTCGAATTCATATTTGAATACCTACAACGCAGCGAAAATGGAATGTCAGGTTGACAAGCATGAACATTTCGGACACCTTTTATTCGAGTTTAATATAGGATTCAAAGCATTGGAGGCTGTCAGAATCTTTTGGCCGATTACGAAGAAGATTATATTGCTGGCTTTGAAAATTATTTCGGTAGGATTAACGGAAGTCAGGCTTCGATGAGGATAGTCTAAATACTGTAACCTAGGCAGATACCCGTCAAAAAAGTCGGTAACGGGCCAAAGAGATTGGATGCGTTTGGGCCTTTCCTATCGGTTGTAGTTGCCGAACTGTTGTTAATTTTCTGCATTTCATACATCTTGCCATACATCGGCATATCAGCACTCGCTACTCCCACTCCTGGTACGCTAGCTCGCATGTAAAAAAATGGATATTGAGAAGTTGAAAGCCGACTTGTCTCCATTACAGATAAGGCTATCGTGTAAACCTTTGACTTGAAGTATTCTATGACCTTTTACCTCCGTGAATGGAGCCATTTTTTGCCGAAAATTTTAGATATTACCCCCAAAATAAGGCATTCTCTCTCTCTCTCACTCCAATTAATCCTTGTATAACAGATGTCGGGAATATTTGGCTGTTTTGACCTGACACTCCTTTTTCTTCGTGCCGTAAATATCCAAATATGATTGGGAATAAGAAATTATAAACAAATACCGTAGGCGCTTGGCGAGAGGAACAAAACGACATATAACCTGAAACCTCAAGCAAACAAGAAACACAAACTCACAGGACAGCCAATAATGAAGCCTCGCCATCTCGTCACATCCAACAGCGCAGTTCAATTCACTGACTAGTATGTAATGACATCACATTTGGCTGTCTCCTTCCACACGTCCTGCCAACATTTGCACAAAGACTATTCCTGTCTACTGAATACAGTTGGATGATATCAGTAGCTTCTGTCTTTACTACAAAGATCTCTGCCCCCCGTAGGTTCCCTACTGAACGATAACGTTTCAAAACGGGAACTTAAAGAGGAAATGGGAGGCAGCAACGAAAATGAGCATGGAAATTTCTGGCTTTGGCTGATAAACCTTCACCAATCTCTTCCGGAACTCCCTCGTCCTTCTCTGTCTTGGGTCTCACTCTTCATCCCGAACTACAGCCGTAAAGCAGCTATTAATCTAGGTGGATGAACACTTCTGGCACAGACAGTCTCTCTCTTCTCTTGTCTTTGACAAAAATGTCAATCTGCCTAATTTCGGGTACAGTGTGGGCTGAAAGGCGTGCAAAATGGCTGAATTAACGAGAGATTGATAATCACTCGTAAACCGGCAATAACTAACACTTTGAAGTAATAATGAATAACAAATTTGAACAACGAATTGAGAACTTCAGATGTATAAAAAGTACAGCGATAATACCCATGCAAGCATTCAGGAAGTCAAGTTAGGTGAACGAACGTTTTCGATTAATTCATCATCATCAGACAGATGCAATACTATAAAGGGAGTAGAGTTAGAAAAAGTGTAAGCAACCAATCAGCGGTAGTTAAAAAAGTAATAATTGTTTGTTTAGGAAATCCCACTAAACAGCAACTAGGAAACTTGTCCGATATTCGACAACCCCCAGTTTTGACAGAATTCTGCCTGGTACCCCCAAAATAAACTAAACAGACCGTTTCTCTTACTAAAAGGCTTTACAAAGATCAAATCCACTCACAACAACAAGACTAAATGCATGCTAAACTAGCAAGTCCAATTTAAATCATGACTTCACATGAGCTAACTAACCTACTGTATGTCGGTATTCCTTCTGGCTTAATTACTAATGTTTATGCGGCCATCTGTGAGGGCCATAAGATGAAATAAGACAAGCATGTCTCGTAACCCAATAGGCGGAAATTTTTCCAGAGTAGTTAATAGCTCTGATCACACCCAAGAGGACCATGCGCCCCCGGCTCGACGGTAGCGCGCATAGGCTTCGATTCTCAAGTCCTGCACAACTTGGCGTCGAGTATGGCTGGCTGATGACGGCTGATAAGCCCGAAATTACCATCACAGCCTCTGTTGGTACAAGTTTACCTATTTTTATCATCATCAAGCAAGCACACAGGCTGGAAAGATCTCGGTTGGTCTGTCACGACCTCAGTGTCCAAAGGGAATTATTTTTCCCCCTCCCCTCCCCACCTGCTTTCTCTAACAATGCTTTTCTTATATTGATTACCAATCGTCGTGTGACTGTTGCCGTGGCTTCAAAGGGGAGTTTCACGGCAACCCAGGTCACCTTCGTCCATTCTGCAGTCAGACCTATTCAGATAGTGTCATTTACAGTCTATATGGGGAATAGTATAGACATTTATGCGTACAATGGTGGCTCTGTATAATTGTTTAGGGGTGGTGACAGGGGTGAGACGATACCAAGACGTGAGAGGAAGGACTAATAACTAGACAGAAATGTATGAGAAGAGAACGAGAACGATGTGTGCGAAGGTGAATGTGGACAAGAAACTGAGAACCTACGAGAAAAGAGAGAAGAAGAGTAAGGGAAAGACAGCTTTTCGTTGGATCTCCAGATATAACATTTCTGTTTCCCGGTCGCGCTGCCAAAAGCAGCTATGCTAGCATGTTTGCAGTGACAATAAAACAACTACAAGAGAACCCATCATCACTTTGCGCGTGAAAGGAGAGAGAGAGGGAGAAAAGACTCTGTGTCGCCAGGCTCCTCAGATGTCGTGCGCGCGTGTGCGCGTCCTCCCGTGTCTGCCTTCAGGAGTACGCTCTGCAGTTGCCTAGGTATTTGTGCCTCTTGCTCCACCTATGCCCTGAGCAGCTTATACAAGCCAACATATACACACACGCAAGCGGCACAGTCAAATTAAGAATGATGGGAGAGTTTGGTGAGGCGGGGGGGGGGGGGGGGGGGGGGGGGCAGGAGTTTGACTGCTGCTGTCTTCCCCGAAAAGCGGTGGGAGCGCGGACTCCTCGGCAGGTGAAGTTTTCTCGGCCCCGAACACGCATGTTGCCCTCACCTCCGCCCGCCCCCACCCCCGCAGCGACGACAAGACGACTTCGACTGCCAGTACACACACACACACACACACGAGATGTGGATGCAAGAAGTTCTGGCGGCTGGCGGTTGAAGCTGACTGGAGGGCGGGGGGGGGGCGGGAGGAGGGGAGGCGGGCAACACGAGCTTTATTCTCCTGACAAACTGGAGGTAGTTTCTCCTTTTGCTGATTCTACTGCTCATCGCCGTCTCCTCCTCCCTCAGCGTCTCCAGACCTTGCACTTATGTATTTCAACACGCAATCATGCATGCACGTCGTGAGCACGCAAAAGGTCTCTCTCACACACGCCCAGAACCAGATAAAACAATTGGTGTCTTTTCCGCGAGGACAAGTAGCAGCGGGACGACTGGAGACGACTGACGGAAACGGTGCGGCCGCGGCGGAAGCGGCGGAGAAGAGTCTGGAGAAGAGGGACGTAGGCGCGGACTAGCGCACCTGCGCGCCGCAACACATCGCTCCCCCCGCCCCCACACCTGCCTCACGTGCTTTCCCTCCCACGTTTGGGTGAGTATGATGTGTGTGTGTGTGCTCCTCTGGTCGAGTAATAAATCTCGAAAGGGTTCTGCGTGAATCGCGTGCGAAGGCAGGACAAGCAGGAGACGACGCCAACGTCGCTTGCTCTCCCAGCGACGGCGGCGTCACACCACAAGTCCCTCTCTGGTCCCTCCACCCTCAGTGAAAGCAGTTTCTTCCAGTTCCTGGCTTATCGATTATGTGTTGCCTGTTTGTGTTCCTGGGTCGAGGGTGGGGGGTGGGAGGGGGAGGACACTGTTGTCATCTTAGACGGAAAGCAGGGGTGAGAGGGGAGAGATGCCCCCCCTCCCCCCACCCCAGCGCCCAGTCCTCAAACCTTACATCTTCCTCGTCTATTGCCGTCGGTTTTCTCAGACGCAGACAAGCCTAGCATGTGGATTGTGTGTTCACCGTCTGCTGAATAAAATCGGCTCCTTCTAGACGATTGAAAGAAGAGTCAGGTTATAGGGAGCACTGGGGACAAGTAGGTACTCCTTCTGGGGCTTCACTGGGGCAAGGACCACTTAGCTGACTTAAACGGGATATGAGTATAGGAACGCCCCACCAAAGTAAGAAAACTGGCAAAATTAAAGTTACAGTAACTATCCCCACGTCGTAACCTTAACACGAGCCCACAATAATAGGTTATGTAAGCACCCTTAACCACCACTAACCCCATGATCGTGTAAAACTGGGAAATTTAATGATGGAGATCTTCAGCGTGAGGCCTCACTTTGGACAAGTAGCAAACTGTGCTGAAGAAAACATAAAATAACCTAGACCTGCATAAAGCAGCGAACTTGAGAGGTATATTGAAAACTTTAACACAAGGCAACTGTCAAAGAGTACATCGAATTTGAATATCAAAAACCACAATAAAACAAATCTGTGCATGTCGGTATATGAATTTAGTAGTTAAAATGCGGTGGGTACCTTCCCGTAGCTATAAACTACTAAACCAAACCAGGCTGGGCTATGTATTTGAGACCCAAGACCTTACATAGTCTCTCCTTGCTCGCTATCCCCAGCATTACTCCCAGCCTTAACCAGTGTTTTTACCATACTCCTACAGCTAACACTTAAACTAACTGGCTTTGACGCTCAACTTAGACCTAACCGCCAAATTAACTCTAAGCTCCCCGGAATTTGGTGCAAGACCACATTTATTGCGGACAGTTCTTGTCACCACCTTCTGTTTGGAGGGCCATATGAGCGATCCTTGCCTTTACTGCAAGCCGGCACCAAGGACGGGCGAGAGTTTTCTCTAACAGATCGGTCTACGTGTATCTGCCATTGTATATTCCCGATCAAATAATGGCAAGGCGACGAGCTCGTAGCTCAACAGTTAGGACGTATGACTCTGATCAGAGAGGTCGCGAGTTTGAGGGTCGGGTGTGAAATCACTTGAGTCTGGGTATGACTAGCTGAAGACGGCTAATAAGCCAGAAATGGCCATCCTAGTCCCCCTTGCCTTTGTCGGTTTTGTCCTTCTGCCTATAATAATAATATATTTAAGGTCCAGGGGCCCCGTCATTACGAGGCACAGGTCTTGTCCCGTGTCTTATCAACAACTAGTGCGACCGATAATTCTGTCCTGCTCCCCAGAGAGGAGTAACGTTTGCATTGATTGAATACATGGACCGACCGTGCAGGGGACCTAGCATCCGGCCGAATCGCTTGAGGCATTTTTTTCAAAGCCCCTCGCGTTGCACTCACTGGGATGGGCAGGCAGTAAGTAAGCTGTGGCCAGCGACTGATTCGCCTGCATCTCATTAACCCTGCTCAGACCAACAATAGTGTTCATTTTCCGTGAGTGCCTAGGACCCTGATGGGACGATCGCAAATGGCCGTGGGGGACAGAGGTGCTAAACAGGTCAATTCTCTCGCTCACAGACCCTTTGTTGCCACGTTGGAGATGAAAGAGGAACAGGCGACAGGTACTCCGCCCCCCCCCCTCCGTTTGACGGCGCAGAGAAACAGGAGTAGCCAGGGCATGATGGAGGGGGAGAGGAGCTGGTGATGTTGGGAGATGAATTGAATTGTCATTCCACCCTCTCCCGCATCTTTTCTCAAGACGAATCTCGCGGTGGAAATTTTTAAATTGAGTCGCCATTTTCCCTTTATCCATTCGCATGTACATTTTCTTATATGAAGAAGTGGATCCGACAAAGCAAAGGGAGACCGGAATGGCCATTTCTGGCTAATTAGCCGTCATTAGCCAGTCATACCCGATCTCGAGGGTTGGCACCCCCGAGATTTGAACCCGGGACCTTCGGTCATTGCGTTGGAGACGCTGCCTCTAGTCCACGGTTCCCCTGCTTTGTCGGTTGTGATCGGGAATATGATGAATGAATGCAGGTGTTTCACCGATCTAGTCAAGGAACAATTAAGTTCCGCTTTGCCAAGGAGCTCGCAACGCAAACCCTCAATGACCGTCTTCATCATATCACATTTGTCACTATGTGACGGTCATTGAGGGTTTGCGTTGCGAGCTCCTTGGCAAAGCGAAACTTAATTGTTCCTTGACTAGATCGGTGAAACACCTGCATCCATTCATTCATTTTCTTATATATACACCGGTTGGCCTACTTCATCCAGTGCACATCTATTTTTACAGATTTCTGTTTACACAAACTAAAATAATGGGGTCATTAGCGCACGGCGGAAGGAAGTCCAATCTGCCCTACATTTTGCAACTTATTTAGGAGCGATTATTCATGCACTCCTCAACCGCTATGCACTGCTTATGATCTTCCGATGCTATGTAATATTTGGGCCTGCGGTTGAGGGTACACCTTTGTGCTGAAAATGTTAGAATTATACTTCTAGGAAGACGGGTTACTCGATAAGCTGGTTGCTAGGTGCTCGAGGTGTCCACGAGTGGTGGGCAGTGGAACGGGCTTCAGCGAAATAAGCCACAAATTCTGATACTTATAAACTATCCTTACCCCATAAACTTTCCCAGACCTTACCTAGGCAATGACCATTCTCGCTGCCGCTGGCTCGCCCGCTGCTAACCCCCACTTAGGACGCGGCTGGCCTCCTGACTGGTCGTGCGCTCTGAAGTCCAATTTCTTCCTGCTTATTCTCCATTACTCTGTGTACACAATAAGCTATTCCTACTGTTCTGCCCTCCACCGACTTCTTCTCTCATAAGGAAGATCGCAGTTGCTAGGATTTATTTCTCTTAGCCCCCCTGCGACATAGGTACCGCTTGAGCTGCATGAGCTGGCCTATACGAAACAGCCGTGGAATTACTCCTCTGGGCCACCAACCAATATGGCCTGAGGACACCGATGGTGCACTCATCGGTAACAAGCTTCGAGTTCCCGATGTGGGCGGGGAAGTGGTGAGGAGCATGATAATCCAGGGAGGTGTGTGTGTGTGTGAATGAATGAAACAGGCGGACTTTGAGTTGAAAGGATGTTGCCAAATGGCTGGCATTCGCATTCTTCAGACACGTGTCATCACGGCCGCACATTCGGCGGCGGGGAAGAGGGGGGGGGGTTCGGCCATAAGTGAGCAGCTGAGCCACTTCACCTGTGTCGACTAACCCACCGCTAGGGGCCTCCGCCCCCCTAAACACCGCCGCTACCGCTACTGCCTCTTGTGTCGGTAAAGGACAATGTCACAGAGGGAATGCTGATTACCTGGCCGCACGCGTGGCTGGCCGGCCGACTGACTGGAATTCCCAACCAGTCACTGTGCGCATTGCTGGTCCGCGGCGCAGCGCGACGTGGCGGGGGGCTTCATGGGTCAAACAGAAGACGAAGACGAAGGCGACGCAGCAGCGGCGGCGGCGACACATGTCTACACAATAGGGCAATCAGGATTGAATGCTAATTAACCACAACAGGGTGGCCGCGGTGGCACACGCCCAAGCGTCCAAGCAACCATCCCCCACACACACACAGAGTATAGAAATTCCTCAGAGAAGTTCCTGTCTGCTGTCATATAATATCAAGAGAGACAGAAGATGAGAGCAGGGAGCGGGGAGCTGGGAAATTTGAGCAGACACAGGTATCATGCGTGGCGCACCTTATGCACACTTAGGCCCAGTCTTGTGTCTTGCGGAACCGGTGGTAATAGGGATTGTATGATTGCGGAAATAGGCAAAAGGCTTATCATGATTACGGAAAGGTAACGAACTGCAACTCAGATGGGCTCACATAAAGTTAAAGGCTATGGCACTATTATAGAAGACTAATCACGATTATGTAGTTTACTATGCATAACTACCAACTTATCTTGCTATACATAGCCCTAAACCTAACCATAACCCTAAAACACAAGCGAACATACGAACTTTGTTTAGTTCGGAAGTCTATTCGATCGGTGTTCGCACATTCCTGAGTGAATATATATATATATATATATATATATAAGATGTGCTACCAATGATACCTCTGCTTTTTGAGCAGGAAGTTCGCAAGCTCGCTTTTAGTATCATCCAGCGCTTGAGTCGAGGATAGCCAGCTTGCCTCCTCGCTGGTGAGCTTAGATGAGATTTTACCGTGGACATATGATAAAGCTAGGAGAAGAAGTAAAAACGTTCACTGGGAGAGAAGTTTATTGGATGTCAACGCTCCAGGTGGTCAGCTCGTCCGCCCATCTTCAGAGAATGAACATTTAGGCTCACGGCTCGCGTTATATGCTGCTCTTTTCCGGGTGCGTAGCCTGTCAATAATCTTTTCTCGGTGAAAGTTCTTGCTTCTTCTGACTTACAACCTGGAAATCACGCTTCCACTACGATTAATTTCGGAGCCCCTAGATATATCTCGCTCTCTCTGGCCTATCAGCAGAAGGGGAGTAGAACCTGTTCTTCCCAGAGCAGATGGGAGATATATACATATAACAGCCAACAGAACGTGGATTCGAGCCTCAGATTCTGCAACACCTGGCGTTGGATGTGGCTGGTTGATGATGGCAAAAAAGCGAGGAACGGAAATTCCAGTCTCCCTTGTCGAAGGCGTTCTTTGGGAAGCAGGGTTTAGTGCGTGAATTTTCGAGACTGGAGTCCCAGCTCTAGAGTGTTCACCCGATCTACCCGACTAGGGAATATACTTGTCCCATTGTGCCTTGAGGATTGTTCTTGAGTGATCGCATACAGTTGCATAGCGGCTTCAGACATATGATGAAGTGGCACCAACATAGAAAAGGAAGACCGGAATGGCCATGTCTGGCTTGTTAGCCCTCATCAGCCAGTCATACCCAACCTCAGGGGTCGGAACCCCCGAGATTCGAACCCGGGATCTTTGGTCATTGGGTTTACCACCCTACCTCGGCACCACGGGCTCGTTTCTTTGTCGGCTGCGCTCGGGAATGTGGTGAAAGTACGGGACTAGTCGATTTGGTACAGAAGCTCAAGTAGTGCCTACTGTCGTCAACCATATTCCGGAACAGTACCTGCAGCCGAGCACAAACCGATCCGTATAAAGATGACTCATCGGAGCAATGAAAGAGATCAAATCTCTGGGCCAACATTAGAATTCCAACCTTTCCCTACTACATGGCAGGTGGCCAGCTTTTCAGTACACCTGGCCCTCAGCCCTACCGCGATGAGTCCACTTAAATTGGGGGCCTACCGGAGAATCAAAGCTGAGCACAGTTAAGTCCTCGGTTGTCATGGAAAATAGATCTCCTAACTTTTGAAGTGTCAACCAAAATTCTGAAGTGTGTTTTCGATTCAAAAAAATTACTCATGTTGGGTTGTAATATTGATCGCCGTACAGACTAATCTCAACCTATTTCAGTCACTTCAGGATGCCACCTTTTGAGAAAAATTCTTTTTGACTGTCTCCAAGACGTATATTCTGCGAAAATTGGTACTTAAGTAGTCTGCACTTAACATTTATTTGTGATGCCTCTAACAATTCAAATACTTTTTGAATATAAAATCTATACGAAAATATAATTTATTTTAATCATTTGGTAAAAACTACAGGTTGTTCAACTGTTAAACTTGAAGCAAGGGTAGCGTTTTGTTTTAAAAAAGTTTTTATAAATTGCCGAATAAGTGTGAACGCAAGGTTTCCTAGCTATATGCTGTATACATCCTGTCTAAGGAAAAATATATACGGTATTGGAAGGGGACATATAGTTTTCATAAAGCTTTGCATGAAGGTCTGTCATGTTGTATAATTGACAAGCAACATTCATAAGTTAACAGATACTATGTATGATAACTGAACATTTCAGGGTCCTAAGAATATCACAGTAAGGTACATTTTTTAAACCGAACAAAAACCTTCCTTCAAGGAAAATCTTGAAGAAGATGTAAAATGATAGAAGAAAGGATATGCTCGTGTAGATTTTCTATATAATATATGTGACCTTTTAAAAGCAATGGAAGTCAATTGAAAAATGCATATTACTTCAGTACTCATTATTTAAAACGTATGTATTTTGCAGGGGGCAGAATGAAGGTCGCTTAAAAGCCGGCGTCTTGTTATAAATGTAATTGCTTTAGATCAGGCTGTACGATACTCAATAGTACAAATCTACTTAAGTCATTTGTTTGGATCTAAAACACATTTCGGAATTTCAGTTGACATTTCATGAGATAGGAAATTTGCTGGATATTGGGGGGGGGGGGAAGTTCCATTAACCTAAGTTTTTTTATCTAGTCGTCACTATCTGAAGTTGGACTCCGAGATCCACGTCAGTAAAGTTCGGACAGGCGTGTGAATTGAGGCCTTCGAGGCACACTTATTGTCTATTTTCATGAACGAATGCAGGGTTCTGCGATCAACTAGCCTCCGAGTAAGACTGCGCTCTTAATCCGTACCGGTAACATTTTGTCTGCAGGCATTCAGCCAGCCTGGAGCAGAATCTTCGGGTCAGGACGTTCCTTTGGTTTACTCCAAATTTTTACTGAAAGGAAAACCTGAAATCACCTCTCGATACACGAACGGTGATCGCGCCAGTTAAATATATGAAGAAATACCTGAGTGTCTGCCTGGAGTTCGGATGTGAGTTCCATCCAGTTTTGCAGACAGACAGGCCCTTGTGAAAGTTCGAGAAACAAATTTCTTAGTGGTATTGTAAACATCATGACCAGATATTTAAGTCAGCCTTTTTCTACCGCAAGCACTCGAGCTTAGATTGAGGTCTTCAAGTTACTACATTCATTTACTTAAAGGCTGCATGCATTGGCGTCTTCCTAAAACAATTGACAAGTTATTGTCTCTCCAGGAATGTACGGTTTCTACCACCTACCACTGCACGCTTTATCAGTAAAACTTGGAGGAAACAAGTTAGCCGAAATTTGCCACACGATAAAGAGAACTTCAGGCAAATTTTTCACACAGAGAGAGAAACAAGCACGCCAAGTTCCCTGCCTTTGGCGCGCAGAAAAAAACTTCGACAAACAGTTGTCGTGGCCAAAAATCAAACCGCTAAGCGACAAAGGAAGAAAAAACACAATGAAGGATAAATCAGTACAGTTGGGAAAGTTGAGACACCAATTAGTTCCAGAATAGTAAGGAAGAGGAAGCATGACCGATACGCTGAAAGGCTTAACACATCGTAAGCAGACGTGCAGTTGGGCTGTTAGCTGAGACCTGTGCTGCCAGTATGGAAAAGTAAAGCATAAAGTTATATTACTACAGCCTGTCCGATGACAGCAGGTGTATATTACGCAGTGGTTGACGGGTTTCAGCCTTAATATACACTAACAATTTCGGTCTATGTCTATGGACCTTAAATATTCTGATGCATACCACGAACATAAATAAATTTCTAAGGAAATGAAAAAGCTGAACTTTCAAAGCCGGTATATTAACTAGAAGTCAAACAGGAAAAGCTGGGGGACCCATTGATGAACCGGATCCCTCGCAGCTATGTCAACCAGCGGCAGAATATCGGCAAAAGATGTGTCTGGGTTTTTTTAGTTGGTATCTGGGCTTTCAGTATGGTAAGTTACAACATCAATATATACTACTACAGTCTATCTGTTGGCAGCAGGTGTAAATTGCGCAATAACCATTGACGGGTTTCAGCCTAAATATATACTAACAATTTCGGCCTACGCCTATAGACCCTGAAAATACTGATGTTTACTGCGAACAGAAATTAATTTCCAGGGAAATTAAAAGGCTGAAGTTATATTACTGTCTGTCTGTCTGCTGCATGTGTATATTACGTTGTCATCCCGTAGTGTCCAATGGGGTTCGGTCCAAATATTTACATCCAACTGAATAAATTGAGCTTTGTCGATCACAGAAATAAGTTTCTAAGGCAATTAAAAAGCTAAACCTTCAAAACCGGCATATCAATGAAAAAGCCAGCAGTAAACGCTGGGGGACCCCTCTCAGTTGTGTCAAGCAGCGACAGAATACCGGCGAAACACGTGTGTCTGGGACTGTAAGCTAGTACCTGTGCTGCCACTGTGGTATATTCCAGCATAAAGACTTAATCATCGACGCATTGCGTTTCGAATTCACCCTCGAAAGCATCATTGAGGACGGCGAGATGTGAAGTATATATGGGATGCAGTATGTATGCGCCGAGACACACCTACCAAAATCAACCCCTCCAGCACAGATAATTACAGCATAGTCTAAACGTACCGCAATTCTGTTAGCGGTTTACAAAATACCTACTCGGCGCAACTCGACCCACGAGCACTATCACCCAACCTCACATGCACAACAGACCACTTCTGCAGTCTCTTCGCAAAGGAAAGCACTACGAGCGAGGGAGGGGATTGCCGACTGCATCGGTCGATGGACTGTGTAGGACCAGAGATCTATGATGGAAGCACTGGGCTACTGTTACCTGAAGTGGGGATTCCTGTCCCACCGAACCTGCAGAGTTGGTCACGACGGAGCATGTAGCCTCCCCCCGGCCCACTGCTGATGCCTGTTCGATGATCCCTTCCTTCTTCTTCTTCTTCTTCTTCAGAGTGATCCTCTCGTTTCTCCGACGCAGTAAATCTGGAGGAAAAAACCTCTGGACGTCCCATGATATCGCAGAAGTTCTTTCGGACCCATCCTTCAGTGACTTATGCTTGTCGCCAGGCTGAATACAAACGCAAATCCGAGTCGCCTTAGAAGCGACTGATGACTTCTCAAGAGGTCTTTGCGTGAGGGATCGCTCGCAAAAGAAGACTCAAGATGTTGGTGTTTTATGCGTGTGGTGACTGTCTATTTAGTCTAGATGGCATGTGCATGTCTGCTTGATGTAGAGCACAAGAATAGACGAGGGGCTGGCTGGTCGGCTGACAAAAGTTGGAAGTGACCGCCCAAGTGTTTTTTTGTCTACGTCAGTAATTTTTAATGCCATTTTTAGTAGACGGACAAAAAGGCTCAGTGTCGGCTGCCAATCGCCAGGACTAGTCATTCTGATCCCTTCTACTTTTTGTCAACACTCCTTATCGATTACTAATGACCGCCCGTAGAATCGGCTGACCAGAGGCCTACCACACAGAGTCACTTAGGATATATTTTTCATTAATGGGATTACAAAGTATGCAAGATCTTGGTAGTCAACTCAGTCCAAGTGTGTAGACAGACGAAACACTTGGATTTCGATGGGTGCCAAGTATGTGAGTCCGCTATTGACCAAAAATCGTCGCTGATTGAGATCTTCAGTGTGTTCTCAAGGGCGTTTTAAATATAATTCTGGAAATTCCCTCAAGCAACACACCTACCGTGCAGTTTTTAAACCTGCAAACGATGAATTGCACAACTTATGTTCAAAGTAGGCCTGAATAGCAGAAGGCTTTTGAAGCTAAAGTTTACTACATCTTTCGATGGAAAGAATAAAGAAGAGGTGCTGTCATGAACAATTACTATGACGAGTGAAGAAGATTGCACTACCTCTCATGTAACATGGCGCTCAATGGGCGCAAAGGTTATGGCAGGGGTCACGTAAAATGCATTTTGAAAGAACGTTAATAGCCTACTTTCAAGGCTTTTACAATGACCTCAGGAAACGGGCATATGAGATAGTTTGGTATCTGTTTACAGTAGTACAAGAAAACACGAACCATCGGCTGTGCAGGTATATCTGCGCCAAACTCCCCGGAAAAAAATGTCATGTTTATGGTTAGGACTAAATTTACGGTAAGGGTTAGCGTTAGCGTTATCGCTAAAACAACTTAGGGCTAGGATTTCAAGTGAGGTGAGATTTAAAATTAAGGCTACGGTCTACGTTTACTTTCAACATTAAGAAATGCTACTACAGTCTGCCCGTTGGCAGCCTGTGCATATTAGGCAGTGGTTGCCAGATTTAAGCCTAAATGTACTCATCCAATTTCGGTCTATGCCAATAGCCATTAAATATACTGATGTATACCGCGAACCGAAGTTAATTTCTAAGGAAATTAAAAAGCTGAACTTTCAAAACCGGCATATCAACCAAAAGCAAACAGGAGAGGCTGTGGGACCCACTAATGAGCCGGACTCCTCGCAGCTGTGTCAAGCATCTGCAGAATATCGATGAAATACGTGTCTGGGTATTTTGGCTCGTACCTGGGCTGGTAGCATGATAAGTTACAACATCAATACTTATTAATTATCTCATCACAACGGGCTCACGCGAGTAGAGTAGGCGAGAGTGCAGTAGATGCTTAGAAAGCCTACTTTCACTACAAACCTTTCACACACAAACACACAAGTTACCGTCCCTTCCCTGACTCTGCTATGGGGCTGGGGGAGGTGGGGTGGACGGTGGATGGTGTCGGTAATGACGGTCAAATAGTCATGTAGTGTCGGCGCTTGATACTGTGTAACCTTAGGCAGTCGTAGGCATTCGTAAATAGATCACCTTCTGAAAATCTGTCTGGTGACACACAACGTAAAAAAGGACAATTTCAGTATACCGGGTCGTTCTCGGTAACGCGTCTAGGGTATCAGCTTTGGGTAAGAGAATTTTTTTACTTTGCTCCCCTCGTTTTCTGTGAGCGTAGTTGGCAATCAACTAAGGTTTAGTAGGGTCTACAAATTATTTTCCCGAAAAACATTTTTGAGTAGGAGTTAAAAGGCTTGACTGCTGGGCGAATGCAGTCCTTCTGTGTTCTCATAAGCAAACGTAGTCTCCCGCGGTCAGGCCCAAACTTTAGAACGTGCCAATCAGTGCTTAAAGACTTAATTCATCTTCTTAAATAGCATTATGCAAAAAAACTACACGGTGGAAGCAGGATTCTGTGTCAGTGTCTCAAACTATTGAAAAAAAAAACGAGCTATGATATAGAAGATTACAAAAAGCAGTAAAATAAATTACCGCTTTGAGGCAACTTTTGAGGTGTTTTTTGCTTCCTCCTGTGATGACTGCCCAAATCTGTGTCGGCCACTGAGCAGCAAGGTATACTTTTAGCCACTTCCAGGTGAACCGCTGTTTGGTGACCCTCTTCACAGCTCCATGCCACGTCCATGCTGCTGGCGGTTGCTGCGACCAAAATATGCCAACTACTGGTATGCCTGTGTACTCACACGAGAGAGAGAGAGAGAGAGAGTGCGAATTCAGGAGGACCCACGTGCGTGAGCCTTCGAAGAAAATTGATTGAACAGCGTGCTTAACCCGTGTCACGCTCAAGCAGCAGAAACAGTAAGAGCTACCTGTCCGCCGTTCACTCGATCTGTCTGAGTGCACGCAGCGGACGGGCCCTGCTGATGATTATCGATGAACCCGTGATACTGACACGCAGATAGGCAATGTGCTCTGCCCTGCCGGAGATGTAAGTGCGAAGTTTGCGGTGCGAGTGCAAGGGGTCAAAGCACTGTCTGTTGTAGATGTGCATGCACGGATCAACCTGCCAGTGTGGTGGTGGTGACGGCTGCGGAAAGTGGAATCGGATTCTTGCCGCTGACGCTTTGTAGCACGTGAGTAGAACAGTTCGCGGGGAATCTGCTGTTGAAAGAGGATGATCGTTTACGCTGGCTAGTCCGCTCCCTTCGGTTTCCACTCCAAGTCTATGTTTACCCGAAGATGCCATTGGATGTTTCCTACTGTTGAGTGAACTCGACATGTTTGACATTGTTAGGGGGTTTGGCAGATTGCAATAATTCAGTTCACACGAAATTCGCGGCCTCGACGGAAGTCAAACCCACACAGCAGGGAAGGCTTTTGATCAGCCAACGCTCTACCATTGAGCTACGAGGCTCACCATGAGCCGTGCATTTAATCACACTTGGATCGATTTTACCTGTCCAACTTACTTTTCGTATGGAATCCAGCAGTACGGAGCAGCAAGATGATTGCCCAGGGAGGATTTCCTAAACAATCACCTAGAATTCACCAGAATGACTATTAGGCTTACTTACTTGTTAGGGGGTTTGGCAGCTTTGCTTGCTTACCTTGACCCAATTGTGAACAATTCACGACTGACCATCAGCCTCGTAGCTCAATGGTGGAGCGTTGGCATCGCAAAAGTCCTCCCGCTGTGTGGGTAAGACTCCCATCGAGGTCGAAAATTTTTCATAATTGGGCCAACCGAGTGTTTGACATCAATGTTTTAACGCCTGCTCCTTTAATGGGAGAACAGATACCCACTGTACGGTTTGACATCTAGAAATATGAAGGCCCTGACTACAGCTTTGACCGTCTCCTATGGTCTATTTTAAGTGGCGACTAGATCGATGGTGAGGCCTACTAGTGTAAATTAGAGAATTAGGAAGGGAAAATTTAAAATATATCGAGAAGGTCATTAGGTCTACGTCGGAGGGAGGTGGCAGCTAGCAGATAGCTGCCTCTGCTAATCAGACGCAGTATTGTTTCTTAGGTGTCAAACCATTTGAAGTTTAGATATTTACAGTTGGAAATTATACTCCCGTCAGCCTGGTGTACTGATATCCCTGGTATAGGGTAGAGTGTTGGAGAGCATCCAATGACCAAGTGAGTTGGGATTAAACTCCATCTCTCTTGCCTGGTATGACTGGATTTTTACGCCAAATAACCCACAAAGAGTTCTACAATCTTCACCAGCTTTGCGATATCACAGCACTGGAGCCAGCCTACTTTTAAGGACTTAAACACTCTAAGTTCGCTCCTGTGTCCCCAGTCAGAAACGGTGCTTTTCCGACATGATAAGCGAGTAGCCCAGCACTGGTTAATATCCCCTGGTTATTTCTGGTGCAATTTACTCACGTACTCTCCGGCTTATGGGATGCAATTATCTAAAAATGCGGATGGTGGCGCTGAAATAAAGAAAGTTCGAAGAGGGCAGACACAATAGAGGAGGCGAGTGAATTCCGTAACCGATAATTGAGCGCCTATCTGCCATCGAGTATATGCCGGATCAATAACCAGCGAAATGAGTCTGTGGCGCAGGGCTTAGAGCTGTGGTCTTCAAACTAACAGGTCATGGGTTCCAGTTTAGGGTGCCACAACACCTGGGATTAGGTATGACTGACTGATGACGGCTAATAAGCCGAAAATAGTCATCTCGGTCTCATTTCTCTGTATTGGTTCCACCTTGTCATCTATATAGACACATTCAGACCTTCATAGTATGCATCCAAATCGGCATGGCGGTCAACGCTGGTGGTGGTGCTGAGATGTCAAACTTCGGAGAATTTTCCCGCTAGTTTTGTGTTGGCCATGGCGATCACCAACTAAAGTGGTAGTCAAATTCAAGAAAGTGCGCAAATACGAGCCATACGGAGTCTCGGCGGTGAACAGCTAGCTTATTATCCCCGCTGGGGGCCTTCTTGCAGGCATATATGGGTTCCGTGTCTGGTGCCATTATATCCTTAGTTCACAAACATATTTACCGGTTCCAAGCAAACATTACCGGACTCTAAGGCCATTGTTTTTCAGCCTACAGCTGAAAATCCTACAATCTTTATCATACTTTCCCGCGGTTTACTTAAATAAATGGTCGCGTCCTCAGCCTGGTCTGTAACCATTATTCTGTAGTTACCGATCAGCTAAAACGAAAGTTTGAACAGGCATAACTGCAAGGTTGTGATACTGACACAGACGCCCGATTGGTTTTACCTATAAGTCTTCAAGATCTGGATATGAAACTTTAAAAATCTATAGTTCCAGAGAAGGACAGGGGGCGAAACACTGAGGAAATTCGGTTCGATGAGGTGTTTGTGGCCCATCTGCTTAATCTAGTGTGTGGACTATTTGCGCCTTACTCTAGCGCATGTTTTTGTTTCCAGTCCCAGTTTGTAGTTGGAGGTATAACTGGCTGAAGTAGGGCAGAATAAACCTGAAACAGACTGTATCAATTTACACGAATTCTTTTATCGTCCCTCGTCTCCACAATTATAACTCGACCTAATTCGGCTCGGCAGTTGGTTGCCCATTCGTTGGTTTTATTTCTTCGCGAAGCCAATGGATCGACGTGCACCCATCCTCGATTGAACAGTTAATTTTGTTTGAGTAAAGTCTCTAATATGGTCCTGAGCATGGCCTGACGGTGAGGTGACCGACCTTAACCGACTTGTGAGCCTAGACGAAGTGATACAATGGGGAGATAGTACAACTGTTTTTTGAGGGGGGGGTAATTCCAACGCCAATTCGAGGAAATTAGATTAACGGTTACATACGCAGGGCATACAAAGGAATTTACTGATCAAATTACACTCGAATTTTTCGACAGAACGGAACCTAAGGATATACTCAAAGAAATGTATGTGGGGAGGCCCCTAGATGGTCCCAGACTGCTTTTCAGGTGATTTTTTGCGAAGTAGATTGGAGGAAGACCCCAGAAGCGAAGTCGACAGTAGTCCGTTGAGTGTACTTACTTAATTTTAAATAAGTAAATTTGAACGCCCCTCTACCACTGTTAATATACCCGATAGTAACTGGCAGAACAGCGAGCCAATGGCTCCGCGGTTAGGGCGTTGAACTTTTAACCAAAAAGTCACAGGTTCGGGCCTCAGGCGTTACAAGACCTGGGGTTATGGATGGATGATGACGGCTAATAAATGATCGCTTCCGAAAATTATGTAACCTTTCCCCATTAGTTTATACTTCCCCTTGCCTACTGCATCGTCCCGTTTTCGCCCCCCCCCCCCCCCATACAACATTTTTGATTGGAATAATTAATTTATATTGAGATGTTTCTACTGACCTCCAACTCAAAAAAAGAACTGAGCACGGAGGATATGGAGAACTTAATTACAATGAGGCAGTCGGGACCTCGCTCTCATTTCGCTCAAATTAGGTTTGTCGTGAAGGATCTCCGAATGACAAGTGGCACCTCGGGCGCTTTCTTGCTCGTTAAGACATCTGGCCATCCGTAAGGAACGAAAACGACCGGCGAATCCGAGGAGTGTTCAAAAAGCCTTGCAAACCAGTAATAATTTGGCACATATTCAGCCGATAAAATCAAGCTAGACCTGACCTAACCTGCTCTACCCTTACCTTACACCATACAGCTCTTCAGTGGAAGCATTACAGAGCAGACAGAAGTGCTTACACGCTATTTTTTTTTCAATATATGTAACATTCTGCACATAATAAGAGCAAAGTCAGAAGTTACAACTGAACAATCACGTGCCTGAAATTCTGAAATGCGCTTTTAATTAGAAAGAATGTCTCAAATGGGATTCTAACACTGACTATCAGGCAGCATACTCACAAGCATTTTCAGTCACGACAGAATACCAGCTTTTGAGTGAGCTTTGAGTGGACCGCTCGCAAAAGGCACACGCGATAAAAGTGACTGCACACAGTGCAGTGTGGCTCTGAATTCGTGAAGCATGCCGATATTTGCGGATGATTGATGCTCACTCGTTAATTGTGCAGCCTATTCTCAAGTCATTTCAGTTACAATAGGATGCCGGCTTTTAAACGAGCCTCTCACTAACCGCTAACAAAAAGTATGTGCTGTAAACAATGACTACATAAGTAGTATGCGTGTTACTAATTGATTTTGACCACATTTATAAATTCGAATGTATTTTATGGAAAACATATGCAAAACAATTATTTCCTGTACTCGTTTGGTAGAAAATTACGCCTTCGTAGCATTTTATACTTAAAGAAAGGGTATCTGTCGGTTTTAAAAAAAGTTTGTAAATTGCCGAATAAATTTGAAGCCACACTTGAATTAATTAATTACAAACTGCGCGCTGTGTACATCCTGTTTAAGGAAAATTACGTTTTTGCCTGCGGTTTAGGAAAGAAGTCACATAGTTCTCATCAAATATTCCAATAGATGTGGATTAAACTATAAAAATTATAAGCAGCATTTATAAATTGACGGATACGATGTATTATAAACGGGCACCTCGCAATCGTAAAAAATCACGTAATTAGAATCTTTTTTTAAAAATGAAAGATAACTTTTCTGTAAGTATAAAATTTAAAGGTGTACTTTTCTACCAAACGAGTACAGGAAATAATTTTTTCGTGTATGTTTTCCATAAAATATATTTGAATTTATAAAGGCAGTCAAATCAATTATAAAAATGCATACTACTTAAGTAGCCATTGTTTACTGTACATGCTTTTTGTTAGCGGTCAGAAAGAAGCTCGTTAAAAAGCCATCATCTTATCGTGACGGAAGTGCTTTGCGAATAGGCTGCATGCTGATCAGTATTACAGCCTAACTCAATATCGATTAGCGAGTGAGTATCAACCTTTCACAAATGTCGGCATGTTGCACAAATTCGGAGCCGTACTGTGCTATGCATCATCCCCTTATTGTTATGTTATTATAACTATCAATGCAGTTTATGGAAAACATCCCGTCTATTACTCATGAGGTAGGTAACTAGGCCTTCTTCGAATTTTACTTCGAATAACGGCTGGGGAAGATTATATTGCCGCCTCAACAGGCCATGGGAACAGGAACGGGTCATAATACACGTGGTTTTGCTCCAAAATTCCAGGAAAATTAGGTTTACGAGGGTAAGGTTAAAGTTTGGGATTACGGCCAAAGTGAGGGTCGGAAGTAGGTCAAGAGTTGAGGTTTGGGTTTGCCTTAACTCTAGGGTTAGTGCTAAGACACGGACATAACCTGTACCCCTCCTTTAACGACATCCCACAGGCTTTCATAAAAATGAACTAACATGAACTGCCATGCTGTTTCAACTCCCTTGTCCCTCCTCTACCCCCTCACTATATGCCCACATCAAAGACTAGTAGCTCCTACTCTCTTTATCTACCAGGGTTCACCCTTCTAGGCCGACACCTAATTCGACCGTTGATTATCTTATTCACAGACGACGACTGTTTACAGTTGAATAAGAGGTCGCTAAATTATATGACGTCAATAAATCCTGCTAACATCGTGATCTTTGCCTTGTTCAAAATGTTCAGGCTTGGGTTCGTATTAACCGTAGATTTTGGGCATAAGCTAGTGCTAGAGTTAATTTTATGATTGGAGTTTAGTTTAATTTTTGAGGTAGGATTAGCGTTAAGACACGGGAGTATGTACTCTTCCCGAAATTTATCGCAAGGCCATTTATCCTAAGTGGGCGGGGGCGTTCCCATTTCCGTGTCCTGTCTAGGCAGCCATACAAGTATTCCTTGCTGAATGAAGTGCATATTTCGGTTAAAAAGTTTTTTTTACAAATTCCCGATAAATTTTCACATGATACTTAGTTGCATTCGCGTTTTGAATTTACAGTTAATGTTAGGAAATAATTACCTTCGTCATGCGCTTAAGAAGATACCACTTGGGATTCTTAATAGATTGCAATGGATGCGGCTATCCTGAGAAACAGTAACAAAACGGCAGATAAGACGCTATGTGTATGGACGTTTCACTTTCTTAAAATCGCATAATCGCATCATTTGTGAGACCGAAAACTATCGCTGCGCCGTACATTAAGTTAGCAAATGAGAATGCCTACCAAATAAGTACAGGAAAGGATATGTTTTTGGTATAAGAAGGGGTCTGGCAGAATTCAATAAGCCATTTGACCCAATTGTGACAAACTCAGTGGCCTCCGTGGGATTCCAATCCACACCAGCAAGGGGAAGGCTCTAGTACAATGATCACTCCAGTGAACTGAGCTATCGAGATCCCATTGGAAGGCGTGACTTTAATCACACTTGGGTCGATTCAGCCGCCCAGCCTACTCAAACGTATGCATGATTTCGATAAATATCGTTTGAAGTGCTAAGAACATTGGAAATCCCTACAAAATGCATCAAACTTCGGCTCGCATTAAAGAAATGTGGATTTACAGGTTGCTGGAAACAAGCACATTCAAATGTCAGTGTCCAATATGCCTGAAATATATTTGGATTTTTCTGCTTAAAGATTTTTTTAGAATAATCGAAAACGAATTTCAGAATTTCCGTTGAGCTCTCATGAGGATTGTCAGTAACTGAAGCGCGAGGGAGGAAGAAAGAAAATTGATGTTTGAACTCATGATTTAAGTACTTAATTTTATAAATGAGCCCAGCGAACTGTAATTACTTTATTACTAAATACTAATAAATAGAAAATACAGTCACTCCGATTTTGAATTATTAGCGTAAATAGGACATCCACCCGGATTACATTTTAGATCAACTCCTAGTCCTTTAATAACCAGTTTCCTATGAAGGTCCCCATCGAAAATAATGTTTAGCAAACGCCAGAGTTTGGTGATGGCAATTTGGCTGCTCAACAAACAACTTCTTTTGCATGACGCTTCGGAATCTTTCCCAAAAGTGGACAACAAAGCGGGTGCATGATTGCATGAAAGCTAGCGAACTTATACCATGCCATACATCTGCAAATAAACGGCTGTCCAGATCAACAGGTTAAACATTAATCGAAGATGACCATACGAATCTCCCGACACTGAGTTCACAATTTTTACCAATTCCCCTTTTAAGTATACATAAATACTCAGAAACTTGACGCAGCGATACTTTCCAAAACCATCCCCTCAGAGCACAGCACTGCTATATACTAATCAAGTGATAGAGGAGGAGGATAATATCGCATAGAACAATGCATTTTGTATCCTTTTCTGGTTTTACTTACTACAGGTCTGTTATTTTTTAAATTATTTGGGACACTGACACATAACCCCGTCTCCCGTGCGGCTAGTTCACATTATACAATTTAATAAGAAGAATGAAATCCTCGTACTTTGATTGGCTTCTTCGTTAGTTCCAGCACGACCACCTGCGATTGTTTTTGCCTTGAGAGCACTGCTCGGACGTACTTACTAAGCGGTCTTAATTTGAAATAATGTTCAGTTTGGTACTTCCGAATTATTGTCATCTCAATAAGATTAAGAATAAATCAAGTGCTAATTATAAGAAGCTGCTGAACAGTCTTCTAAAAGTGACGTAATTGGAGCATTTTATGGTTGAAATCATGATCCACTTATCCGAGAAAATCAGAGCAACCTTGAAAAAATAATGCCGACTCACGTGGATGACGTCTGCCTTCTGTTCTGGTGACGAATGCGACGGTAGCCAGGTTAGCGTGCATGATCAATCCACTGGTACCCCCACCCCAGCCCCAGTCAGAGCATAAATAGTCGTGGTGACCCGCGCGCAACCTAGTTCCTCATTTTCCCACGCGACGGTCTTCGTTGTGGTTGAAAAGGCCAGTCTCGGGGCCTCCAGGTGTCTCGGCTGCGTAACCGCGCTTCTCGCGGACCAGGGGAAAGTGAAAATCGATAACACCTGTGCCATGCCCCCGAGCGCCATGAAAATCGTGTCTGGGTGCGCGTAGCGATTGCCCGTCTCAAGTTCATCGATTTTTCGCCCTAGCTACCCGTGCATAAACCTTCTGCTGTCACTAGGGCGCCCTTGGCTTATTAACTGTCCCACAAGGAGCACAGTTTGGGCAACCAAATTAGTCTCCTGTCAAATGCGGGGCGCAAAGTGTTGCCAAATTTTGAGTGGGCCCTACTGAAACGTGGAAATTTCGACAGCACTGGCATAACATAAGACCTGTCAGTGTCGTAATCAAGAATATCAATTTAGCAACGGTACTTCAAGCAGGCTCCTTCAACCAAAACTAATCCCAGGACCGTGTAAAACCGGAATGCAGGGTTTGCAGGTGAAGCCTCATTGCGCACAGGCAATGAAATGCGTGCGAGAAATCAACAAATAAGTAAAATTACGCCGATTTATTATTCTAGGGCTCTGTATAGCAGCGAACTGGAGGGTGATATTTTAAAAAATGACAAAAGCAACTCTCAACACAAAATTAATTTAAATATTTAAAAAATACAATCAAACAACTTTTTGCATGTCTATATATGAATGTAGTAGTTAATACAAAGAAGGTTACGTACAATAGCTTTAAAATGATAAAGTAAACCAGGCTAGGCTATGTCGTTCAAGCTGAGGGAGCTTACCTTATATATTCCCACCCATAAGATTTCGTTAACTGAATTACAGCTTCAGTTGACCCAATTGCAAAAAACGAATAGCCTCGGTGGGATTTGAACCCACACAACAGGGGAGGCTTTAGTACGGCCAATGCTCTATCATTAAGCTCCGAAGGCGAGCTAAAAACCCTAAACTTAATCACACTTGGGTCGATTTAGTCGTCCAGCCCACTGCACGTATGAAATCCACCATTCCAGATCGATTCAGCTGACTGTCCATGCAGAAATCCCTAAGCAATCTATCTAGAATCCACCAGAATGACTACTAGACTCACTTAATTATAAGAATGGTTTGGCAGATTTGAATAACTCTGCTAAATTAATTGTGACAAAGACATGGCGTCGGTGGAATTCGAATCCCCGCAGCAGGGAAGGCTTTAAATACAGCCAACCATCTAACCTTGAGCAACGAAGTCACATCGAAGCCACTGAAGCTGCGAGTTGAGCACAATTGGGTCAGTCGAATTATTCAAGTCTGCCAAAACCTCCTAATAATTAAGCGATTGTAGTAGTCATTCTGGTGAATTCTAGAAGATCACTTAGGACATCCTGCCTGGACAGTGAGGCTGCTGTATCCAGAATGGTTGATTCCATACGTGCAGGAGGCTGGGCGAGTAAATCGACCCCAGTGTGTTGAAATTCAAAACTTCGGCATGCCCTCCTCGCTCAGTAGTTGAGCGTTGGCTGTACTAAGGCTCTCCCTACTATGCGGGTTCGAATCCCAACGAGGTCGCAACTTTTTCCCACTTGGGTCAGCTGAATTATTCAAATCGGCCAAACTCTCCTAATAATGACTTCACAGACCTGGACCGAGTCTGTATTTGTGCTCAGGATCATCGTCGAAAGTTGCCTGGGCCGCAGTATGATTGCTCTTGCCAAATTCAGTATCAACTCGCGAATGCGTTATATTTCAACATGGCTACCCGCATACCCTATCCACACGCGATAGGAGCACTCACTCACCCACTCACGAGGACCAATCAATTAGTCAGCGCGTGTGGGTAAATTGGCTGCGAATACGCCGTGCTTCCTCGATGAGAGCCTGAGCTTGTAAATGCTGCCCATTTTAGCCACAGCAAATGTCAACAGTTTGTTCACCTCACAGCTTCGGCCGAAAGTCATCACGCTACCTGATGATCAGACAGCAACTGCCCGCCCACCCCCCGCCCTCAGGGGTTTGACAAGTCCCGTCCTGTTTATATCCCATCCTCTGCTTCCTCCTCCGCCCTGCAATAACTCTTCATTCAGCAGGTTCTTGTGCGTGCGTGCGTCTGAATGCGAGCGCCAAGTCCTTTTAGCTCTGCACACAGCTCGCCAGCACGCGTGTGCTCTAATCCCCAGGTGGGACACTCAGCCTATCCTAATGACAACACCACCCCCCCCCCCGCCCCCACCCGCCTGCCTGCGCGACCGAAGCAGTGCTCGGGGGGAAGGGGGGGGGGTATGCGAAGGGTTGCTTGCGTGGGGCGGCTGGGCGTAATCCCGCACGCGCGTGTATCGTGGGTGTGTGTGTGTGTGTGAAGGAGTTGGATTTCGCCAGTTTAATTCTCATCACGTCACAAACTCTGCGCCCGCCCCCCCTAGCCTCGTCCTCATAAACACTGTTCACGCACCCTCCACCTTGCAAACGGCTGAAAGCACAACCACCACCACCACCACACAACCGAAAGCGATTTTGCTCACGCGACAGTAGCAGCTCCGGTGGGCTCTGCCAGGGGTTATACGCGTTGAAGACGGAGGTGGCGAAGCGGCCGCACGGCCATAAGCTTCACCGGCTTGGAAGGAGGCAGTTGAGTAATTGGCAATTAAGCTCGTCTATCCCCACTGGCAAATCCTCAGCTTTGCTGAGTATATCCCCTTGGCCTCGTTGCTGGTGGCTGTCCCCGACCACGAGGAGCGGGGGAAGGTTGTGATGTTGGTGCGAGTAGTGCAGCCCGTCGGCACGATTATTTATGCACAAGGTAACTGTTGTAGGCCAAAATTCTGCCTACAGCACACGAGCGCCTCTCAAACCGCGCGCGCGCGCCTGAGTGTGAGGCGCCTAATGAGCTGCCGAAGGTCGACTGGCCGCGAGAGGCATATGACGAAAGAAGAGGACTACAAATTACACAAAAACGAAAGGCAAAAAGAGAGGGAGAGATGGTGAGAAGGTGCAGGAGAAGAAGAAGAGGCTACCTTTCTCGAACATTTTTTGCCGTCTCGCTTGGTAAACGACAAGAAGAATAAGTTTTACTGCTGTCTCTTTCGTATACGTACTTTTAGTTCTGTCATCTAGGCCCAAGCACCGTGCTATTCCTCTTATGTCAATCATATATGGTTATTTACTTTGTTGGAAGACAGAAGCAAGAAGAGAGTAGGAGGAAGAAGAAGAACATAGAGGAGCAGAATAATGATGATGATGATGATGATGAGGAGGAGGAGGAGGAGGAGGAAGAGGAGGATGATGATGATGATGATGATGATGAGGAGGAGGAGGAGGAGGAGGAGGAGGAGGAGGAGGAGGGAAAAGGTGATGAGGAAAATTATCAGGATTGAGATGAGAAAGAGGAGTAAGAGGATGGAGCAGAGAGAGAGAGAGTAGGCGGATGATGAGTACGATTAAAGAGATAAGGAGGAGGAGGAGTATGAATGAGAGAAAAAGAGGCAAAGGTAGTTCAATTAGTGCACCTCATATACCGCTAGTCGCAGCAATTTGTCCTACAAAAACGGTGGTCATAGGGCTTTTAGGGTGGAGAAATAGGATAGGCAGTGAAGGAAATTCGTAAACGTTTGCAGAAAGTGGAAAATGTAGTTGAATTTGTTTCTCGCGGTCGCTGTGAGTAAGTTGTTCCGCATGCAAAGTAAAAGTATGCGCGACGCTTCGGGCCGATGATTTTATTAATCCAACTCCAGAAGGGTAAGTTGGACCTCAGGTATGTTGATGTAGACGACCTCCTAAACACCATCCAAATTTTTTTCAGGAATTTCAAGAAGCCTGCATTCTGATAATCGGGTTTTTCCGCAATAAGTTAAACGATAATACAGAATAGGAAAATCTAAAGATACAGCTCAACAGATTTTTTCAGTACAGTGAAATAAAAATACATATAGCAGTTATTAAAGTATATTCCATTACCTGCCCTAATTGCCCACATCCAAAACCCCCTACAACCACCGTTTCCGTAGAAAAAATTGCTAGGACTAGGGGCATATTAGGTGCACTCTGTTCCCCTTCTTTTGACGTGTTCATTTTGATAAGAGTGATATGAGTTAGTTCTTCCAGGCAGCTCTTATCTGTGAGGCTATTAGATTTGGCTGTAAGCCTACCTTGCGCAGTTATTCAGCAATCCCCTCTCGTATTTCGATGGACTTTTCAACTGGTCAGCTTTCAAACAGGAGTTTACCATAAGCCTTGTAAGTGCCGCCTGGAGCACCAGTTTACTGTTGTTTAGGTCCAGTTTTGACCTCTCCATTAATATCCGATAGCGAATACTTAACATTTTGGAAGTCTCTTGTCATCTTTTTTTCCGTCATTTATAAGATAACGACAAGGACGTGACTCGATTCATTCACGCTGTCTTATAAAATGCACGTTACGAAGGCTATAGTTTGTACTTACCTGGAAAGAGGGATAAAAAAGACAAAGCAGAAACAGCTGAAGTTAGAGAAGGAGTAGGAGTAAGAGGTTGCGGCAGAGGGAGAAGAAGAAGAAGTTGGCGCGACTTTCGAATTTGAGCCACCCTTTTTTTTGCTTTCCATTCACGGGGGAATCGATTATCCTTTACCATCCTCTCTAATCCCCTGCTTCGTTTGTCTGCATATGTGATCATGAGGTCATATCTACAGTACACTGCTACCTTTTTAAATGAACGAAAACTTGTTATTTTATCTACAACATATCACCAACCCAATATTTGTCAAATGCGGCCTATCTTTCGCATATGCAATTCACCAACAACACCAACATCGAAAATTCTCCGTAGGATGACAACACGAAGAAAAAAGCGTGTGAAGAAGCGGAAATGGAGAAGTTGAAAGCCGATCTGTCTCCATAGTTGATGTGAATGTCGTGAAAAACTTGACTTGTGAGTATTACATGACCTTTTACCTCTGTCCTTTTAAAATGACCCTTTATTTAACTTACCATCTGCTCTCCGTGAATGGAGCCATTTTTGCTGAAAATTCAGGTTTGTAAAATCCTCAATATAGTATGCTTCTTCTTCTTCTTCTTCTAAGTCGTAGGGTGAAAAGGAGGAAGAGAAGAAAAAGAAGGGGGATTTCACCTTACCAAACTGTCAATTAACTGGTATATAGCTAAAGAAACTTGAATACTGAGAGCCTCGAACTGTGCTCATCCGAATGAGGTAATGATTCCAAGCCGCTAAAGACATACTAATAGGGCTATAATCTGTTTTTGAAGAAGAAGAAGAAGAAGAAGAAGAAGAAGAAG
>JAYGXS010000005.1:38674870-38720410 GCA_036362985.1 Ligula intestinalis
GCTTATCTGGTCGTCCAAATGGGTGATGTTAAAATTGCCTGCTTCCGGGGGACGTGAGAGGGTTGGCGAGGGCGGAAGGGGGTGGGAGGGGGCGCTGGTGATTGCTGCTCCGGAAGTACGCGCGCTAACCTTTGCAGGCTGGAACGTGGGGTGGGGGGGGGGGGGGGGGGGGGGGGGTCAGGCAGGCAGAACAATCAGATGCAACATCAAGGCGCTGGCCGACCTGAGCAAGCAGAGGCTGCCGCCACCGCTAACAGAACATAATTGTTCCTGTGAGATAATTGAGCTGCGTACTTATGGGGGACGGGACACAATTTTTCAGTAAACTACAGAAGTGTGCGGAGGGCTGTTGAAGACGACATGTGGGAGATGCTGGTAGATAGCATACGGGAGCCGCCGCGTCGACAGTTGGTCGTCAAATGCAGGAAGACCTCACGGGTTACCATGACTGTTTCAGAAACTTTTTGAGGGCTCACACTAAAATAAGGGCGAAAGCTCTTTAGTTGGATATATGGGATCAAACTAAATTAATGAAATGACCTAAAAATGAATCAGAGAGCGCATTTTTTCATCCAGCACCCGCAAATCCCTAAAAAGGAAAGGGCCGGAACTAAAAGAGGGTTTTCAACTCTTCGAAACTTTTCATTTACCATCTGAAAAACGAAGACTTTTTTCGAACTACAGCAATTCGAAAATCGGGCCATTTCAAAGGCTGTAATTTAAGCTCATTACAGTAGTCTACAATAGGGAGGGGGTGAATGCCAGACAATATCTAATAGTACAGTACTGTAACATGTAACACTTCCACATTTTACAGGTTGCCTTTTTTATATATGAAACATGGAGAGATTAACATAGCCGATGCAAACAAGAGAGACCGAAATGACAATTTCTGACTCATTAGCCATCATCAGCCAACTATACTCGACCCAGGGCGCTGCCCCACATGAGGCTCGAACCTGTGGCCCGCCGATTGGAAATCCAGCGCTCTAACCCGCTGTGTCAAGCCCTCGTGATCTTTCCCGCTTAGATCGGGAACAGTTGATGAACACTCACGGATAGGTATACCACTCACAAATGTTAGCATGCTGTGTAGAATAGGCAGGCCATTAAACAGAAGGGCACGGCAATGGGACAGCCCCGAATCGCCAATGACCTTAAGCCATATTCTGAAGGTTTAGGGTTAAGGTTCGTGCATGAATTTATTCCTGAATACGATCATTTCGGCCACCTTCATAAGCATATCCCAAAATAAAACCCCAATTCAGGCATGGTCCAGTATAAACATATTCATCACAAAATAACTTCTAGGCAGATAGTATTGCCAACAAAAACAAGGAAGACCGAGCTCCGTTAGCGGTCGGTGAACATTCACCAACGAGTGTAAATTAGCTTCTACTCCGTTTTTGCTTCACTTACAATAATTCGTTAGGGCATTTCGCAACAGACGGTCTACTTCCCAAGTCTAGCAAGTTGTGCTAAGGCCATCATTGTATATGAAGAGTTGCAGCAGGGATGTACTTATGCGGTTTTATTGTCATGTAATTCAAATCGTCCTCTAGCCTAACGCCTATTTAGGCGGACCGAAAAATCGATTTTAATGTCCCCTATGGCAGATTGCATAGCCTTGTATACGGTACGGCCTAGAATTCATGTAACATGCCGGCGGATGGGAAAGATTGATCACTTTAGCTAGTTGGCATTGAGTAAGGATATAATACTGAATATCCTATTGGCTATTCTGAAGTCATTTCAGTCACGATAGGATGCTGGCTTTTTAACGAACTTCTTTTTGACCACTAACAAAACATATGTCCTGTAAACGTAGTATGCATCTTATCATTGATTTTGACTGCCTATATAAATTCAACCATATTTTACGGAATACATACACGGAAAAATTATTTCTTGTACTCATTTGGTAGCAAATTGCACCTTCGTTAAACTGTATACTTAAAGAAAGCATATCTTTCGGTTTTTTAAAAGGGTTGTAAATTGCCAAATAATTTTTAAGCCTACTGATTGCTACACTTGAATTCAAGGTTTACAAACTGCACGCTGTGTACACTCTGTATAAGGAAAAGTACGTTTTCACCAACGGTCTGATTACGAAGTCGCAAAGTTCTCACAAAATACTGCAACAGATGTGGAAATTGCTGTACACATTACAGGCAGCATTAAAAAATTTACGGATGTGATGGTTTATGAACAAACAGCTCATAGTCGTAAAAGAGCTCATAATAAGAACCTTTTTAAAACAGGAAAAATGCACTTTTTTAAAGTATAAACTTAAACGAAGGCGTAATTTTCTACCAAACAAGTACAATAAATATTTTTTCATGTATTTTTTCTGTAAAATATAGTAGAAAACGAAGCTTGTTAAAAAGACGACATTCTATCGTAACTGAAATGACTTCCGAATAGTCTACGGCAGGAGTCGGCACCCTTTTTGACTCAGAGCCAAGGAGGCGAATATTTAAAAATATATTTCAGTGAGAGCCATATAGCATATTTTAAGATTGAGTTAAATGAAATATGAGTATAATAAGCCTGTGGATTTATCCACGGAGGAACCAAAATTACAAAATCTGAAGTTCCTTATTCCAATTTTATCTGAGAGAGCCAGACGCAATCATCAAAAAAGCCATACCTGGCTCGCGAGCCATGGGTTGCCGACCCCGGGTCTACGGGATTATTTGTATTACAATCTTACTCAATGTTAATTAGCGAAAGAATATCAAATTTTCGCATATGTCGGCATGTTACACGAATTCTAGACCGTACTGTAATATTGATTAGTGCCTCCTCGGAATAAAATGCGTGTCAGCATGTGGTTGTTGTACGCTAAACATAAACCATATAGTGTTTTGTGGAGATAAAGAAGTGCCAATTTCCACCTAATTTTTCAAGTTTTCCACGATTGACTTTATTATAATACACGAGAATACCGTTTTTGTATTATAGTTGAATAAGAAAATTTAACGATAGAGACACTCCCTACTAGTCATCCGATTTTCAATTATTAACTTTTTGAGGTTAGGCGCACAAATATTAAGAATTCAAAGAGAGATCCTGATACTGGATATGGAAATTGAAGTCATTTAAGCGTTACGAAAAGTAGCCCAATGTTAAACTTTATGACCTAGGTAACATGATTCACGTTAAGAGACTATTTGAGCAAAGAACTATTTTAAGAAATCAGTATAAACACTGGACTGGTTTGGTAAACTTTAGTCCTAATATAATTAATCGAAAACGGGCACTGTCCCTCCAGTAAGTATTTAGTCTTTGCGACGTAAAATTTCCGAAAATATTTGAATAACAACTCCCGTAAGAATCGGTATTCTGTCCCGGAATAAAGTAATGCGAAATACAAGTGAGCATGCGAGTCCCAGGAAGTAATTGAGAAGAAGACGACTCGATCGCTCTGACAATACTTTTATTCGCCTGACATTTCGAGATCCATCGCGGATTCGTCATAAGAGCCATAGTCAGAGTAGTAGCAGGTACCCTACCCGATCTCGAAACGTCAGGCAAATAAAAGTATTGCCCCAGCGACCGAGTCATCTCCTTTTCAATAATGTGAGATTTAATTTTATGACACTTACTCTAGTAAACACCAAATTAAGTGATAGTTTATGATCAACTTAAGTGCTTCAATATCCAGGTAAGGTTTCATGAGCCCCATCACCCACTGACCTCCTCATGCGGTATTTATAGTTATGCGTGCGTTCAACAAAGTAGACGCATTTGTCGATGAACGCTCGCCGATCGCTGAAGGAACTCACTCGTCCCGTTCTGCCTTGGAGCTCAGCCCTGCTAGCAGCCGCACAGCGGCTAATAGTGCAGGTAGATGAGCAGTGTGCCAAGGAGGAGCAAGGTGTCATCACTGGGATAGTATGCCTATCAGTCTGAGCTTTCGGTCTTTTACAGGAAACCATCATCAGAGACTGAGCATGCAACAAAAAATGAGCCGTTTATGTAGACTAACCGAGAGGAATGGGGGTTGTGTGTTCGTATGGGTGGAAGAGTTGGAGGATGCTCGTTATAGAGATAATGCATGCTCACAGACTTTGATTATAGCCTCCTGTAAAGAGACCGAGCGCTCAGGCTAATAGGCGTTCTGTCCCAATGATCGTGCGTTCATCTTTTTTGTAATGAGAATCTCGGGCTCATATCTTCCTTTCCATTCGTAGATGCAGTCCATTTCACGAAGACTACATTCCTAGTGAAGGAAAACTATTGCACACTGTGGAAAGGATACGAACGTTTAACACCAAAGTTTAAAAAAAGTGCTGCGTAAGCATGTAATCCCGCAAGTTCCTCTGCCACCGGAAGCGAGGACACTTGCCACTTGTAAAGTAAGCAGTTACCACGCAAAGGTTTAAGTGGGCCGGTATTTTTAAATTATACGACTTTATGCTTAATTGGTGCTATACAGAAATAAATAATCACGGTTTCAGCTTTAAAATCTCTTTAGAAACTAATTTATGCTCTTGGTATACATCAGCATAGTTGAGGTCTATAGACATACACCGAAATTTGTTGCGTACATTCGGGCCCAATCTCACCAACCACTGCGTAATATTCACATACTGTCAACGGGCAGACAGTAGTAATCTATATTCACATTGTAACTTACCGTACTTCCGGCCCAAATATACACATCAAATTTCGGTCTATGCCCATAGACCTCAAATATACTGAGGTATACTGAGAACAAAAATTAATTTCTCAGGAAATTAAAAAGTAAAACCTTAAAAACAGGTATATCAACCAGAAAGCAGACAGGGAAAGCTGGGGGGCCGCTGATGGGCCGGACCCCTTGCATCTGTGGCAAGCAGCAGCAGAATACCGGCGAAACACGTGTCTGGGCCGTTTAGCTAGTACCTAGGCTGTTATTATGGTAAGTTACAACATCAATATATACTACTAATGTCTGTCTGTTGGGGGCAAGTGCATATTTCGCAGTGGTTGACGGGTTTCAACCCAAATATACACTAAAAATTTCGGTCTACGCCTAAACACCTTAAATATGCTGATGTATGCGCGAACAGAAATTAATTTCGAAAGAAATTAAAAAGCTGAACCTTCAGGTCCGTTATATCAATCAGAAAGCAAGACAGGGAAAGCTGGGGGAGCCCCACTGATCAGCCGGACCGGAGAAACATGCCTCTGGGCCTTTTAGCCAGCGCCTGGGCTGTAAGTGGGGTAAGTAACAGCGTCAATCACAGTCTCACCTGCCCCCTAATAACCACCGGCAATTAGCAGAGAAACGTAGGTACGCAATCTTCGTTACCGTCAGTGATCACTGTCATATGCACTATTATGTAGGTTACTCCTTAATGGACTCCTTCATAACAGGATTGCTCTGTATACATACCTTGAGTTTTCGCAGATTGAACGCATCAGAAGTGCAGTTGTCTAGCATACGTAAGCTTTCGATGATTTCTCGTCGGCCCAGCACATTTTTCATGCGAACTGGGTGCAAGTGAAATATGCAGTCATTTAAGTGCGTCTCATCATACAAATGAGTCGTGGGGATGGAGGGGCGAGGGATCGATAAGCGAAGGCTAGTTACACGGCGTGGAGGGTTTGGTGGAGCCCCTGCAGACGGAGGGAGGTAAAAAGAATGAAAGAGCGCAGTTGAGCGATCGTTGGCCATGGCCATGGCAAGGGCAGAGCTTGGAGGCAGTTCTTTTGTGCACACAGGACCGGCTTTCGCAACCGAGGGGGGGGATAGTCGCTTTTGACTTAGTTGCCACTCTGAAACAGAGCAGATCTGGAGCCTGGATCCTAGTTGACTCGATGATTTTGTCCTGAGCTCACGGCCTGCTGACTTTGATTGGAACTGCATGCCACTGCTATTTCTCCCTGCAATTCAGAGGCAGTAATGGTCCCACAGGATCTCAACGGATAGTTTTGAGTGGTATTGTCAAAGGCCTCAATTCAAATCGGTCCTTGGGTTTAGTGTGCGCCCATTTAAAGCAGTTAACTCATATCGAAAAGTTTTTAAGGTTAAGTAAAGTAAAGGGTTAAGAAACGGGTTCGCGAATCACATCGTTCAAATTTTTCCCGGTGTAAGCAAATTTTATTTGCATCAGCAATGCAGGTATGTCCTGCCACGACCACGGTTGCTCAAGCTCTTCAGTTTTTTATTTTTCCAAAATTTTAATAAGCGCAAGTCCCATTCAGGTAGCGATCGCTGACCTGTCCTACACGTTTTGCGAAACATAATCGTTCCATTTTACCTAGTGGAAAGCACCTAATTAGACGTTATGATATGTGTGCCCTTACTTTTAGTGATCGTAACATGCTTGCTTAATTGATTTAAGTAATCTTGATACAGCGTTTATACGGTTCTAACTGAACTTCATAAGATACCTAAAGGATAAGTTATGGGTGGGATAGGGGTTATTGTTCGGTTTAACTTTGTTTGCCGCAGACCGTGTACCTAATCCAACCTCTTTTATACCAATAACCTTGGATTTTCCGTTTCCCGGCCTTTTAAACGCCTCCCAATTTGCATATTTAATATTGCGCATCTGTTCCAACACCTCATTAGAGTATTAAACCAAACTCATGCTACAAACGCGAATATTGTAAATGCCCCCTGTGGAGTGCGTTATTTGCACCACTAATTTGCTTTAAGGGGGTTCTTCTACCATATTTTCTCGATGGACTTACGTGGTAGGTCCTTGCTCAATTAATTTTCAGCGACAATCAAGATGTGCGTTCATAGTGCGGTGATGGTCTATGGCTTTAAAAAGTTGTTCACCTCATGTTCGAACCTCGGGTCTAGCCTATCTAGACTTGGATGCATAGCTGGCCAATAACAGAAAACAGATCCGGCATTAGTCGTTGCAGCAAGTCCCTTTCTAACCCCTCTAAGACGGCTTTTGCTACATCAGGATGACCGTCGCGAACAATGATGTCCTCTGTGTGCCCCAGAGGAGGGTCGGTCGGTCTTCTGAACCTGAATTAGTTTATAGTGACAGTAGACTTGTGAAGCAGCTACCTCACTCTCTCATCTCTCACTCGCCTGGCCCTGGTGGCAAGAAGGCGTCAGGATGACCGTAGGCAGGATAGAACGCAATGGCTCACCAAGCTAAGCAGAACTATCGAGGAGTTAAGGTTAATAGGGTTAACCCTTGTATTTAAGAGCTTCAGGCCCGGTTCGTAAGGAGAAGAAAGACATCGGAAGCCAGAGTAATAGGAATAGTATATTCTGTACAGAGGGAGTGGCGAATAGATAAGACGAAGTCGACTGCTGGTCTGCATCCGTGAAGGGCAATATCCGAAGTCCTAGCCTCACGACAGTCATTCCAGCAGCCACTGAAGGGGGTTTTTCTTTAAGTCAGCCTTAAAAGTGATTGGGCAGGCCGGGAGCGACCGCTTGTGTTAGTGGGTCACACCGGACAGGGGTAGGTCGACAGGCTTTCTCGTGTCTGCTCACGCTAGCTGGCAGCACAGGCCAGGCGTTGGCGTGGTGCATGCGACTGTCAAAAAGGTAGGTAGAGTCTTGCAGTCACGTGACCTCATGCGGGGGGCGTGCATGAGAGATCACTACAAACTTTCTACGCGTGCCACACACGTCTGGTCTGAGCAAAACGGACAAGGATTTCATATAATAGCTCGGAGGTCAGTTGAGCGATAGTGCCATCGAGAGGGAGCCATTGCAGCCTGACTTTCCCCTTTGAGAAGAAGGCCAATTTACGCCTTCAGCTGGCCGTTTTCCAAGTCACGTAGTTTAGCGCGTCATGCTTGTTTAAAAGCAGGTCAGATTGCGTATGCTGAGGAAATGCCCTTGAGTGCCGTAGAGACCGATAGACCACACAGTCGATCTCAATGTCATTCTCTTTATACTGTCATGCAGCAGCCCATTTTCTGAGTCAAGCAGCCGCCTGATAAAAGAATTAGACGCAAGTAGCTGACGTGGCGTGAGCCCGTGCCTAGGCCTGCGGCTGCACCCCCCCTCCCCCCTGTGTAACATTTGAAATAAGGTTCTCGGGTTCTGTGAAACTCGGTTACCACATGTCGTGTACAAATCCACCCCCCGTTGATGAACGTTCACCCAACTGCTAACGGGACTTATCTGTCCCGCTCTGCATTGGGCCTCTACAGAAGCCCTGACAACTGGTAGTATAGGCGGATAATATTGCCGGCGATGACAGGGGAGACTGAAACGGCCATTTGTGGCTTATTAGCCGCCTTCAGTCAGTTGTACCCAGACCCAAGTGCTGCCCCACTCGAGCCTCGAACTGATGACCTTTTGGATCAAAGTCTATTTTTTTCACTTTGACCACACTTCACACAATTTGCGGGGTGGTTTATACATCAAAATTTGTATTATTCGAACACCCAATCTGCAGTTTCCCGGGTTTTCTGCTTCCCGCAGGGGTAAGGGTTCCGTATAAATATCGTCATGGTTTACTATACATAATTAATTACTTATTTCGTTGTATATTTCACTCACAGCATCTTCATTTAAGTTCCAAAAATAAAAACTAACTCTCTTCTTTGCGTTACAAATCAAAGCACTTATTAAAATTTAGTTGCTACTTTCTTGTTTGTTTGGTTATTTGCAAATCAGCTGATCGCATAGGCTCGCAGATACCGTTGTTTACCTCCATCCCAATCAAATAATTATGGTCAGTTCGCGGGCATTGCTTGCTCAGTTCTTGTTTCCCAATAGGTGTGCTTCTCATTGGCCTCTGAATTGATCTTATTTTCATTGCGGTGGTTTATTCAGTTGCCTTGGATTTGCTGACGCTTACATTTTGTTTATTTTTTTAAAATTATCGTGTGTTTTTCGTTACCATACATAAGGTTTTATTTAAACAAGTGTGTCTATTATTTACTACTTTTAGACGCTCTACTGTTTTGATCTATTGTCCCTCCACCTGATACGTTCCACCCGTTTAAGCCCTATTATTTCCGGTCCCGTATTACACAACCCTGGGTTTTTTGCTGTTTCTGTGGCGATGTTTACAAGGAACCTTTACCCCGCAAGGAAGTCAACCCATATGTAGACCCAGACAGTTTTGACCGTTTGCGTTCGGTCTCAACAGAGGTGTGCTGACAGCGTTGCCGCCTCGCCCTGCAGCTGAGCCAACCGTCAGTACCTTTGGATCTTGTTATTAGCCGCACCGACAGTTGCCTTCAAAAATTAGCGGTATGCGACGGGGACAGGGCTTATGACTCCCATAGGTGTGCTTTGACGCTGCAGACACGGCGGAGAGTGGGGGGAGGACACGCCGATCGGCTGGCAGCCTGTGATTAACTAACCCCACTTGTCGCGCTGAGCCGTCAGCACCACCCCCACCGGTGGCTGTGGTGACGATTGCATCCACCTTCCCCCCTCCCCACACGGCAGCAACCACCGTGGACGATCCGAGCAACCTGCGCCTCCTGGCAGGTAAACACTCACCTCAGGGAAACGCAGGCGAACACGACGAGGGGAGGGGAGTGGGCAGGGGATTGCGAAACGCGTAAACGCCCCCCCCCCCCCGGCGGTTGCTGCTGCACAGGTCTTCACCTCAGCTGATTGCTGATTGTTCTGCCAGAGCTAATTTATTGCGCAGCGCTTTCGCCCACCCGTCCGCCAGGCTGCGCAGCCGAAAACCGCGAATGTCTGCTGTCCAGACGCGGGAGGGGAGGTGAGCGGAGGTTTATTATCGTCACCCATGAGTGCTGCTGCTGTTGCTGCTGCCATCTTCCTGTTGGAAAGGTCCGCACCAGTGCTCAGGACGCGAGACCGAGGGAGAAGACGACCCCCGACCTCGACAGCGCGCTCTCTCTCTCTCTTCATCACCTCTTGATTTATTTATTTTTTATCCAGGATGGTGGAGCATGTACCTACATTTCGTCACTAATGATGTTACAGGTTGTCGTCGACATTAGCAGCAAAAGCCTAGCCAGCACCAATAACAACAGCGGAGTTCGAGCGTTAGACCAAATGAGCAACCTAAGGGGGGAGGGGGGGCAATCAGCAACTGCTTACCTCGCACTGTCATTATGAAATTAGGTTCATTAATGTTTTTTATTGGCCGAGCAACTAGGGACGTTAGCGACGAATAAGTACAAAGCCAAAAGAGTTTTTGAGTTCAAAAAAGAATAGTGGAAAAACTTAGATAATCAAAAATAGTTACCTACGGTGATGACAGCAATTGGAATTGTCATGTGGTAACTACATCCTTGAAAGAAATGTGTTTCAGGCCAGTCCCCAATCACGATGCCCTTCTGCGTGCGATCGGGAATAGTAAAAGACGAAGTTGAGTGTGCCTCTTGGACATGAGGATAGGATGAAATACAATTTCACGAAAATATGTTTTCTTTTAGTCATTTAGTAGCAAATTACACCTTCTGTACGTTTTAAATTGTAAGTACTGCTTATAAACAACAACACATTAATAAAACACCAGTTTTGTGTAATACAGCCCATATAATTGGGGCATATCAGGGGAAGATAAATAAATTTTATAAAACGGCGAAATTATCTTTTAGGGCCGCATAAATATCTATTTTCCCATCAAAATGTCTTACGGATTGGGTGCTTAACCATTTAATTCTAGGTTAACGAGTGTTAATGAATATATATTTGTGTTGAAAGTGGTCAAATAACATTAAATTAAAGCCACACATGTACAGGCCGGAGGAGAATTTATCGAAAGCATACAGATGCTCGCCGATTTATCTTTCGATATTTAAAATGGGAAGTTTCGCAAATTCAAACCACTTATAATTGCTTTAATGAGCTAAATAAAATCAGTTTCATCAACATATATTCTTGTTGCTTAGGCAATTGATGCCTATTGATGGAAATTTGACCTTAACTTGGTGAACTTTAGTGAAAACAGGAAAGTTTGACCACTGAACATGTAAAAGTAGTTAACTATTATAAGTCAGAGAAAAGTAGGACCTCTAAGGACAGTCTTACCTAAAAAACTAACCAATATTATTATATCTAAACTAAATAAACTAAATAACTAAGCTAAATTAAATAAGCTAAATAATAACTAAACTAGATTAAGTAATAAACTACAATGAAGGAAGTAGTTAGTTATGCATAGGAAAATACAATATTGTTTACAAGGAAGCCCTTCCTTTTAACTTTGAAGAAAATGCGTCTTTCGGTTAAAAAAGTTTTCCATTGCCAAATAATTTCAAACGCTGCATTCAGGGATTCCAAACTACATACAATAGACAATCTATCTAAGGAAAATCACTCATTCAGCTAGGCTAAGAGGAAGATAACACAAAATACGCATAACTGTTTGCCTTGGATGTGGACCATTTTGTATACTTTATAAAAAATTAATGGACAGATACTGTACTTTATGAGCAACTATTTAACGACCTCAAAGAATCTCATAAGTGAGTTGAAATCTAAGCTTTCAAGAAAGAGAAATATCCTACTTAGTGGGTGGAAAAACGAATGTTTTCATGTTTGCTTTCTGCAAAATATACGTCAATTTTTAGGAACATATAAAATCAATAAGAGACATATAGGACGTTGTCTAACACATGAAATCCAAAGATTTCTACAAGAAACTCCCTGTTACTCAAACGCAGCCCAAGTTGCGGCGCCCAAAGTCTTACAGTAATAAATTAATGGTTATCCTTCACAATAGGGCAAATTGTGATTTATGAAGGAATATAAAATTTGATAGAAATGCCAGCATATTTAGCAAAGTGTAAAATTCGGAAATCGTGGACATCGGGCGTGCTAGAAGCCTGTTCCTCCAGCACAAGTTGAATTGCGTTGGAAAATAATCTTTTTAAGATTTTTGGATAAATATTCTTCAATATGACGTGCAATTTAATGTGTGGTTGTTACCGAACAGTCCCAAATTTCGAGTGTGTATACCAACACGTGTTCACCAGAACTGCTGGTTATTTCTTCCATTTATGCATTTCTTGAGTTACATTGGACTAAGGCAACAACATTTTCTCTTGATTTGGCCCATAGGAAGATCACAGGAGTAAAATATTTCGTAAGTTCGTGCGCGGATATGCCGGTCAGTGACTAATACATTTAAATGGAGTTGTCAGGTGCAATTGTAAATATAACATTTTTTGTACACTAAGAGAAATTTCCTTAGTAATGTTTTGGGATTTCGATTAGGACGGGGTTCAGATCTTCCTTGAAAGGCTTATTAAGATTTTGCGATTTTCACTGGCTTAAGTCAGATGACCATAAATAATGATTATATTCTAGGCACTTACCAAAACCTTCAAAGTGACATTTATCTTAAAAAGCATTTACCTAAATAGATAGCTTTTAAACATTCTTTCTTATGCAGCTGTCTGTTTATGTCATGGTTTAAGCAGCACCCATACTTGTCAACACATTGCCGAGAAAAATGAACGTCCACACCAAGAGTCGCGAATGAATATGTCTAAGATTGATTTTTAAAAAATTCTATAACAAATTACCTGTTGAAAAAGAGCTTTAGTTATATATTTTGACGTCAAATATCTAGTTTTTTTATTTTTTTGAATATCAAGTCAAGATCGCAATGGGAAATGTTGGCCAGTTTTTTGAATTCTCTAAAAATTAGGGCTACATCTTTGGTTATAAATGAAAGAGCTTACTTTTTATGTAAACTGGAGCAGTTTTCAGCATGTATGTTTACTTCTAGGCTCAGTTCTAAGATAATAAAAGCAAATCGGAAAGGCGGAATATCAATGACGATTTTGATAAAACTAATAATCTTCTGCACATTCCGTTACAAGTTTTTCTACCATTAATTCTGCTCTAAAGATAAAAAATCTTTGGACATATTTTGCTAACGGCTTGACAGAGAAAATTGACGACATGTCTTGGGTATTTGTATATATGCTTGTTTATGGTCGTTATTTTCGGTGAGATATAGCAGATAACAGCCTTATGATTTTATTACTTTATTTTATGGCAATAAACTTAGCAGAGTTGCAAAATGGAATTTTTTAAACTTAATTCGCTCTTCTTTTCCAAAAATAATGCGCTATCTCATAATTGCACTAACCTCAATTTCGTGAACACAAAACTAAATTGTCTATTTTCTGAACATATATCATTAAAACGTTTCCACTTTTTATTAAGGTTCCTTTATAGTACAACACGCAGAAACACAGGGTTTTTTCCGCAGCGTTTAATAGCGTGGGGAGTTCCTTGGATATCAACAAACGTTGGATTTGGCCACACTTGGCGCCGTTTTGCTCCTAGTGTACTGACTTTAACAGAACGTTTTGTTCAATTTAATGACCAAAATACACAACCTTAAATGGGTGTTACATCACCCACTGAAATTTTGTTCCTCAAATTTCATCAGATATACAATATACTGTAAATACTACTGAAGGGTTCATTTTTAGTTAAGTTTTGTTGGCGGGTTGCCGGAAAGACACTTGTTCAGAGGCAGCATCTCGACCTGGATGAAATGCTTGGGATTATGCCGCACGATATTAGAAACCTGATAAAGAAAGCTTTGGCAAACGAAAAAATATTGCAGAATGTTGGTTTACTTTTCATGAGATACTAAATCAACGTGAGTTTAGCGGGTCAGGACTTTGGTTAAGAGCTAGAACTTACAGTTGTTTAATAAATTTTTCTAGGTAGGCCTCGGTGGAGTTGGAGGTAGAACATAGGCGTTCGGCTTAGGTTTTAACTTTAGGGTAGATGTTAAATTTGACAAGCATTTTTTTCGTCTGACTTGTCAAAATCCGTCGCGGACCCATAATTAGCAGCATTGGCAGAAACAGGTGAAGTTTTCTTGTTGTTTTTAACTTTCCCGATCCGAAGACTTTGATCTCCATTCACCCTTTCGCCCCAACCGTAAAATCCCCCCTCCCTAGGAGTTCTGTATTATAGGGACGCACTGGTGTGGCCTTAGTCATTGGAATTACCTTTTAGATCCTCACCAAGGAAAGGTTGAAACTTTACGTCTCGAATCCAAAAACTCAAGGGCTCCACCTATCCTTCCGCGCCATGTGACAGCTGCCCGGCGAACGACAGCTTGGCAGAGTTTTTGAACAAATGGCCTCGACTGGACGCGCCGGCTCGGTGGGGCCGGAACGAAGCTCCTTCAAAAGCCGACATTCCAACTGAACTGAACTGCCCTGCAACAAGGCCGCACGACAAGCTTGACAGAAAAGCATTACCGATAAAAACAAGAGAGACTACGACCCAAAACCGGAACCTGTTGAACTCAATGTCCTAACCCATTGTGCCGCCGGATCGCTGCCTTGCCGTTTTCGATTGGAGTTGGGTAGGACTGGCTGATGATGGCTAGTGGGCCAGAAATGTCAATTCCAGACGCCCTCGTCTTTGTTGGTTATGTGCTTCTGCTTATGCTACTAGCCGCTGCGTGGCTCTGGAGGGACTCGAGAGTGAGCCCCAAGGCAGGACGGGACGAGGGAGCCCCGCAACGGACCGGTGAACACCAATTTACCAATGTACGACAATCAATATGTGTATTATGACCATTGGTTTCGATGAAGTCCATCATGTGCTCAAGAGCAGAGATCGTAATGGAGGTAAGTACGAAATTATGGTGAAATAAGATGAGCAAGTGTCTGCCTCACTCTAACCCTAACCGCTTTGACCAGTGACAAAACCGAAGCAGGATTCGGGCGGAAGCCGCTTTCTCCAGTGCAGCCTGAAACACCGCCTAACTTAGCCTTTAGTGACAGTAGACTTTGCGCGGGTACTACTGCACTTTCTGCCTTACCTTACCTATAGGTGTCTAGCCAGACTTTATTAAGTCAGGACTGGTTCTACTACTACTACTACTACTACCAATATTACTTATTAGGGTGTACTTGGGTGATAGTATTTGCTGGGACTATTACTGACTATTTTTAAGTCAGAAGTGAGCTGGGTAAAGTCAACACTGGCTCCTCTCAATCTCGGCAAGAAGTGTACTGGTGCTGACACTGACGCCACCATTTGCTAGAGGTGACGCTAATCAAGCCAACGCGAGGGCTTATATCCCCTTGGTCTCAACAAGGAGTGTGACTCTGGGTTTAACTAAGTACATGATTGGGGTCCTGAGCACACCAGGGGATTGCTTTCGTCTCCGCACTCTAAAATCCATCCATCGAACTGTGTACGTTTTTATTAGGTACGAACTAAGATACTACTGCTATAGGTGCGTGCCTGTGCTAATTCCTAGCAATCATGTTTACTAAGGCCAGTAGAGAGCATACTATAAGTACTGTCTGCGTGTGCTTTTAAAAAAGTGGTACCCAGTATGCACTCCCAGTCTGCGTGAGTTAATAGTGATTAGCATTTGGATAATATTAAGGCATTTTAAAATAATGTACAAGTCCTACTATACCCTTTTGTCGTGCAGCTTTCCCGTATATAGACTAACGTTTCTGCGGCTCACTCTACTGCTACTCCTTCTTAAAACTCCTGAATAACAATATAGCTGAATGTTTTTAATACTAACCGTGCCGAGTACGTACACATTTTTGAGGCCCGGGGCACACCAGGGCTTGCCTTGGTTTCCGCCCTCTCACCTCCGTCCATCAGAAGCGATGTCACATTTTACTAAGTTTGGGCAAGGATACTGCTGCTGGATTTCATATGCCACTGTTAAGAGTGCTAATCCTATCAATCATACTTAATGAGACCAGTGGATAGTATATTCTAGCAACCGATTCCTATAATTGCATCAACAGCTGACACGCATCGAAGTATTGCAACAACGATAATTAATATAACAATCCCTATATAGGAACGTTTTTTTCGAATCGAAAACACATTTCAGAGCCTTGGTTATAAAATCGCACATTTACTGTACTGCGACATGAAGAGCCTGGCGCTTGAGGTGGTGGACTGAGAGTTTGCGAAAGACAACATCCTTACTGTCATTGGGGGATTAACAGTCAGATCTCACTATGCCCACCCACTCTCTCCTACCGATCCCCGTGCATCAGTAGCCAGAACTCAAGCAGTGCCGTGTTAAATAACAGAAGCATTATGCAAATGGCGTTATAGAACAATACACAGACATGTTAGGGGTAAACAAAGACGACAGCAATGGCAGATATTCCTGCGTTTCATAATGCTGTGGGAGGCGGGGCACGGGCGTAGAAACGATTTTCAATGGCAGAGCACGGCACGGCAGTAGCAGCAGACGAAAAAGGAGGCAGCAGCAGGCCTAATCGTCAAGTCTTCTGCAGAGATATGCAGCTGGGGCGATGGAGGGGAGAAGGGGGGGGGGTAATGGGCGAAAATGCATAACATCCTATGAAATTAGGCAGTCAGTGCATTGTTCCGCACACACTGGCAGAAATTGCACGATTGAGAAGGAGAGGTTCATGGCATAGCGAAGGCTTTCGAGGAGGAGGAAGAATGAGAGGCACCGACTAGGGGCGCACCCGAGCCATGGAAGCTACCTCATGCAGGCGGAGATGGAGGCCTTGGGTCTCGAAGAGGTTGGCCACCATGCCGGCCGACTTGTTGACGAGGCGAGCGGCGATGCCGTAGTAGTCACAGCCAAGTTCTGCAGTACTTTGTACAGCCAAATTGAGCTCAGCGTCGGTCCATTCGGGATTCTAAAACAGACGGAAACGACAAATCACAATAGATGGCGCCTAGGCACAAGAAAACAGGTCCAGGACACTGACGTCCAGTGCATCATTGACGACAGACACGCGAAAAACAATCAGATACTGTGGTTGTTTTTTTTTGCAAGTGGACTGATTGGGGACCTTACATCTAAGTACTGTTTTCCTGTTCCGAGAAAGCAATCCATAGCACTAGTGAGAAACGTTTTGTAAATGACCTTGGGCAACGACTGTGCGACCTACTGCAACAGAAAGTATACCTGCCTACTTATTTCGAAAAAGTAGATATGTTTTTTCCCTTCGGGCCACTTCGGTGGGCGCCCTCAATAGCATGTTGCCGTGCAATTATGCTCTCTAACCGCGTCTAATATAAGGGTAGTGCTATCCTAAAGTACCTAACCATCATATGGAGTTAAAGCGTCAGTACGTTTTCTATGGTTTGATTGGCCACAGCACCTCTTCGGTCTCTGACCTTCCAAAACCTGCCAGTGGCGGTATAGTCCACTAACCTGAGTTAGCTGACGCCAACAATGTTACTTTTTTGAACATCTGCCCACCCTACCTAAAGGTGCAAATTCAGCTTAGTTGAAAGATAACAGCGGAAATGCAAACCATCTCTAACTATTAATGTGTTACCGCAGTCTACTGCGCGCCACGCTGTCCCACTGACAAAACCCCTATAACCACAATTCCCATGGAGAGAGTTCAACAGTCGATTTCGATCATGCCTACCGTATTTTCCACAATAAGGTGATGTAAAGACGGTGACTTGCGCGGCATCTACGCAATCTCTCTCTTCCCCCACGCAACTGAGCCCGGTGTCAAGACAGAGGCAAAAAAAAAATACCAGAAGCGGGATGGCTGGCTGGCTAGTAGCCCTTGTTGGATCAGGAGTCTCGCCGGGTGGGCCTCAATCCCGGCCGCGAGGAGGAGGAGTCAGGGCAGCACGGTCGGGAAAGGCAGCTCCGTCATAAAAAACACATATGGAGAGGAGGGGAGATAGATCCACCACAGGGATATTTCGTGTAGCAGACCTTGGCTGCTGTAAGAACGGGTGGAAACGCGACGAAAACGCGTCTGCTGTGGTTCCCGGATACAGTGGCTGGCAGGACACACACACACCAGGATTAACATAAACAGGGGATTAGGAGCCGTTACCGTCTGACTCCCGGTCTACTCATCAGCCAACACACACACTGAGCTGGTGTCTGGTAAAGGCGTCAGCTGGCTGCCACGGTAGACTTGCATAGTCTGAGACTTGCATCACCTATGTAGTGCAGGAGCTGGTGAAAATTACTCCAAGAGACGTTACAGAGGAACCTAATCGCCCACTAAGATCTCATCAGTGGCAAAAATTGGCGAGTACGGTAACGCAGTTTTCAAAACTCTGGGACCAGTCAAGCTATTCTGGCTCAAAATAGGAATAGCCGCCTTGAAGATTCAGTGACCTGTACTTCGAACACAGTTTCCCATTGGCAGGTGTGTGTGGTGGCGCGACAACCACATACAATTAATACCACAAACATATCTGTGACTACATACTCCCTTCCCAATGGAAGGCTGCCGGTTGATTGCCTAAGTCACTCTCCGTGAGCAGTTCTTTGTGCGTGTATGTGAGGCAAATGGATCAGGGGCCATGAGTCGAGCTCTATAGCTCCTTCCTAAGCGAAACGGATATCTACACCCTCTCCTTCTTGCGCAAAGACCACGTTGCGCATGTGACAAGAGTATATGGTCGGGCACTGCGCTCGAGTCAACCTCCGTTCGTTTTACTATCTGAGCCTAGAGGGTGAAGAACAAGCGAGTGCAGTAGACGCAGTGCAAGTCTACCACAATCATGAATTAATTCGAGCGTTTTGGAAACAGGGTGGTCCTATGTTCGTTGCACTCGGGACTATAGTGAAGATTCCCTCCCCCGCCTCTGTGCTCTTTTAGAGCTTTCTGGCACACTGCTCGGTGGACAATGATAATAGGCACACAGAAATACCTACTAGCTATTCAGAAGTAGGCCTGTTAAAGAAATATAAATTGACAACAAGAGACAATCGCTGGGATAGGTTTACTGCCCCAACTCAAACTAATCATCGAGGACAGTCGCAGATATCAATAATTAAGGTCAAAGGAGGGCAGTATTCATAGGCCATTCACTGGAAGTCTCAAGAAGTAAATCGGTGTAAGGAAGTATAGAACGGAACTTACCAAGTCCAGAGGCGGAGGACGTAGTGATACAAGGTCCCTCAATAGGTTGTTCTCATTCTCTGACAAAGTCTATAGACGGAAAACACCAGAAAAAGGAAATTGTATAAGACTAGCTTTGAAGAAATAAAAGAATCTGGAATAAGAGTAAGGAGGTTAGTAACATCCCAATCAGCAGTTACGTGGCGAAACTACGTCAGTTGGCTCGCACGAAACATGAACAGTATACATTCGTTTACGAGCAATGAACCTCATGGTTAGGTAGTGTACCAGCGTGTGATCCAAAAACCTGCCTAACACTGTGAAGGGTCAGTTAGAGGAAGTTCGCGGGCCAACATAAACAACGCTAAAATTCTCAAGTAAGCTTGAGCAGAGAGATTGGAATTGAGATACGCCGAATTGCAGTAAGATATAAGTTAAAAGTACTTAAGCATAATATGCACGGTAACCATGGTTGGGGGAACATATTCTTTCCGTACTGCCTTGGGTCTTCCTCTCGAACCCCACCAACAGCCATGCAGCAGCTAGTATCATAGGCAAAAAAACATAATCAACAAAGACAAGAGGCCTAGAATGAAAATTTCTGACTTCTTAGCCTTCATCAGCTGGCCATCCATACACAATCTCAGGTGGTTCAGTCCCGCGGTTTGAGCGCGAGACATGTTGATCGGGGTATTTGTGGCGCACATGCAACAATTATATCCCCTTCGTCTTTCAAGGCCTGCTGACCCAAAGTCGCAGGCAACTGTTTCAATGCCTCCTTTCTCTGACATCCCCGTCTCCATCCCCCGAGACTTGATCTCTCAGATGCTTCAGTGCCCATCTTCTGGTTAACAGATAACAGCTGCGTTATTGTCCTCTGTCCTTCGGCATCCTGACGGCCGAGGGAATCCCGCTGACTAACAGGCACTCCACCAAAGCATTGCCCGCCGCAGGGTTCACCTCAACATACTCACATACACGCATCCAGATAAATCCGCCTGCCTAAGGACTACTTGAATACGCCACCCCTCGGGCAACTACAACGCACCAATAGCAAACCATCTGAACTCGCTTCACAGTCATGTAAAAACAGCTGCCATCATCACATCACACACACTCTCGGGCACGACTAGACGCAGTCAACGCTAGCCACTACTTAAGACAGCAACACTGGGTTCTGTGAACAATAAAACCCTCCTCTGGTGACTTCTGCCTTTTACCTACAACTTGGGATTCGACCTGCTGATTGTAGCGCTCTAAGCCTAGCCACGACTTAGAAACCAAATATTACCGTACTACATTACTTGATGCTCGGCCAAACGACAGCAATATTCCAACCCATGGGTGTAGTGCTCATGTCCCAGTCCTGTCGACATCATAAAATCACCTCCTAAAAGTGAAGGTGGGGAAAATGGCGCAGAAGTCAAACGTAGCAAACACTACGGGAAAATTCACCTCCGAGGACGGCTCGCTCTCGCTAGGGAAGGTCTTTTCTGTCTCAACAGATGCCTCAGACAGACGGCCAGACTTTGGACAGAGACGGGCAACAAAATCAGAAATGAATGCAGTGTCGGGAGGAGGAGGCGGGCGTTTGTGCTTATTGGGGCGTCTAAAGGGAAGGAAGAGGAAGGAAAAGCATTGAAGTAGATGACAGAAGCCAAAGCTACAAAGACTCAACACACAGACAATAGGTGCCTGTGTTCTACGATCAGGACTACTAATTAATTGCAAAAAACTACCCGTCATTGGGCAGCTGCCCGTGCAATTGGCATCGCCTATGAGGCGACATACCATACTTGCACAATTATACTACATGTGATTAGTGAGCAGCCATTTACGTTGACCACTTCCACTGACTGAAGGTTGCTCACCTTTCGCCTGCAACCATGTGAACGACCACTATTTGAATTTTTCAACGGTGTTGATGTACTTTTCAATCACTATGTCAGTATTAGGGAGCTTAAAAGCATTTGCTTATCTTTCCTGCAATGAAACTGACTGAACTGGAATTGATCGGTAAGGGAAAGATTAACCCCGTACCCTACGACGAGGGTCACAGAGCAGCAATCTATTGTACGCCCAAATATAATTGTCCTTTTCTGTGGCTCGCTTGAGATTGCAGTTCGATGGCAGTCTTTACGTCTAAACAAATCCGTTGAGGCGCAAGCGGAGCGCTAAAATGCTAAAACGACAGTAGGACAGTCAACCTTATGGAATAGGAGGCATTTGTCTTTTCGCAATACTGTTAGAGTTTGTGGCTTTTTATGGGTTATCGGCTGAAAAAACCAGTAAACAGACAAGCCAGACGGCGGAACCACTACATAGCCAGCGGCTGCCTAATCGCTAGACCAGACAGGTTACTTAATTCATGAGTAACCTTCGGTGAGGATCGTTCCCCTATGCGGCATAGGAGGATGAGCCAGCTTACTCACAATGAGTTAACAGGCTAGTCTGACCATACTCTATTCAGCACTGAGTTCATAAGGCCCACCGGTAATTTGCTTCCGAATAAGCCCTCTAATAAAGGGGTGGTGGTGGTAAAGAAGATTTACGGGTAAGACACAAAGGAATCACGAATGGTGCTTATTGAATTGGAAAATAAACGGAGAAATCCCATTTCTCCTAAACCTTAGAAGCAACCCACATATATTATGGGAGTTCTCTGTGTCCACGTCCTGCAGGAGAGTCATACGAATAAGTTCTACGGAAATGGTCTGAGTCTGTAGGATAAAATGTAACCAGATAAGTGATCCAGCAACCAAATGGTCGAATGTTCATTAGGATTGAAAGGTCACAGCTCCAAATCTAAGTTGAGCCATTGAAATGAGAAAAGATTTTATCACAGAGAGCTTCGCATTCATTAAAAGGCAATCGACTAAACAACTTACACTCCAGAAAACCGTATACATAGGCAACGTAGACTCTTATCCTAAATAATATAGATAATCGCAAACTATACAAAAACTCAATTGTATTGTTTGTTATATCTTTAATTACATCGAAGCATTCTAAATTTTCTTTTTTGTTCTAATCGTATAGGAATCTTCTCGAGGGTGTAGCAGGACACACAATTCCAACCTACACAGAGCCGGAACATCCAAGGAATTAGTAAGTTGCGTGGTTGATTAACTGCAGCCAAACGCCGAATGCTACTTGTACTTGTTACGGCTGCAAGCATGCCCGATTTAGTTGGCTTCGATTATCTTCCAGATGGGACAACATATGTTTGTATACGTGAACAATAGAAACAGGCGGTTGGACGAGAGTACAAGAATACTCATTAGACAAAGGGGGAAAGTTAGATAAAGTATATCACGTTACCTAAACAAATTAAGTAGGCATTGTATTGAAATAGATTTTGGGACTTTGCACCTCAGTTGGCTCAGTTTGTGACTAGTCTTCGCTGACAGACGTTTCATCCCTGGCCACGTGTGAACAAACCAGGTAACCCACTGTTGCCCAACAGACAGACCCAGTGCATAAAGTTACTATAGTACCACAGTCTGCTAAATACTAAAAATGCTAAACGAAAAAAGGCAAGCAGGTGAAAGGGGAAGGAAAGTCTACCTTTTAGCCATAGAACCGGAATGAAGGAGACCGTGTCTAGGATTAAAAGTCGTCGAGTGTTCCCGCTGAGGAGGCGCCACAGAGGCATTGGCACTAGTGGTTGTGGGTTTAGCCGGCTGAGAAAGGGCCTCAGCCGCGGCGATGAGCTCCGCCTCGATGCGACCTTGCTTAGACGCTGATGTGCGACTCATCGCGGGGTTCACGATACCACCCAGCCAATCAATGCGAAGTTCACTGTTCTCGGCTGCGGCATCGTTAGTCGTCTTTTGGCGGCCCCGGCGTCGCCTCCGACGACCATTGGTAGGAGCATTGTTGGCCAGGGTGTTAGGAGTGCCGGACCGGCCGGCGGAACTCTGATTACTCTCCACTTCCTCCTCAGCCTCCAGATCGAAATCTCGGTCGTTGAGGCTGGGCGCCTGGGACGGGGAGTCGTCGCCCATAGGGCCCGCCGTTCGAATGACGGCAGGAGGGACAGGAGGGGGAGGGAGGGATATAGCAGCTCTGACTGTTGTAGCAGGGCCAGAGGGACCATTAGCGCGATTTCTGGACCGCACACGACGTCCAGCAAGCTCTTCCATGTAGTGTACAATGGCACTATCGATGGGGTCAGAGAGATCTGCAAAACTGTTCGCCTGCTAAAGTAAAGATCGGGTACACCACAATGGAGGGCGTTAAAGATGAAAAGTTTACGAAGACGGCCATAAGAGGTTAATAAAGGACAGGATAAAAAAAGACAAGAAAGATCAGGATAACCATTTCTGCCTGATTGGTCGTCATCAGGACCTAACCTCAGGTTTTGATAACCCGGGACTGTTAGGGGGTTTGGCAAAGTAGCTTAATTCAATTTACCCAATTTTGAAAAATTCGCTGCCTCGATGGGAGTCGAACCCACACAGCAGGCGAGGTTTTTGTGCAACTAGCACTCTACCATTGAACTACGAGGCTCACCATGAGCCATGAATTTAATCACACTTGGGTCGATATTACCAGCCCAACTTCACCGCCCGTATGGGATCCACCATTACGGAACAGAAAGCTGACTGCCCAGACAGGATTTCCTAAGCAATCATCTAGAACCCACCAGAATGACTATTAGGCTCACTTAATTGTCACGGGGGCTTGGCAGGTTTGCATAATTCAGTTGACCCAATTGGGAAAGCAAAACGTTTCAAATTGTGCAAAACGGACTGGCACCTGAGACAGTAGCCACTGGCGAAGCCAGGGCTGGTCCTGACTGTGTCCACCTAGGCCTGATAGTGTCGACCGTCTGTTGTGTGGGCTGATGGCAGTTGCTTTTACATGACTGTGAAGCGAGTTCAGGTGTTCTGTCATTGGCGTGTTGCAAGTTGCCCGAGAGGATGTCGCCTGCAAATGTCTTTGCTGCATTGGTCGAGGGGTGTCTTAGTCAAGTGGCCCTTAGGCAGGCGCGCTTATTTGGACGCGCGGGTCTGTGCGCGCAGATGTGCGTAAGTGAATAAGTTGAGGTCAACTGTCAGGCCCGAAGAATAGGGGACGTTGACGCAGCTGTTATCGGTTAGCCAGAAGTGGCTGCGAGGTCAAGCCTCGGGAGGGGGGGGGGGTCGGGAGGCGCCAGTGACGGAAAGCATTGGAACAGTGGTTTGTGACGACACGACTTTGGGGCAGCGAGCCTTGGAGAATGAAGGGGGAAATACGCCACGTAGCTGCCCGCCACAAGGGAAGGGAAAGGTGCAGTAGATACAGTACAAGTCACTTAAGGCTAATCCACGCGCAAGCTATTACCTTGCTGTGGATCACACGGTGTAGTCTTCGTCGAACTCCATGGTCGAACTGTTTCATACTACAGACCCTAAAATTTCACCCCAGGTTAATTGATTCTCCAGCATTTGGGTGATTTATTTTAGCTTGTTATCTTGCAATTAAGATATCAGTCCACACCACTCTTTCCTGGCGCTACGTCTATAGTGGGTCTGAGGATAGCACACGACTGTACGTTTGAAGTTGTCGCGCATAGTTAGTGGAGTTTCCCATCTCTGTGTAACTTCGAGCTCGAGTTGAAGAGCGCATGCGACCTGAAACTGACTCGACCGGCCCTAGGTAACCCTTTCAGTTGGACATTCGTTTTAAGATTTTCGGTTTAAATTTTGTGCTATTCGTCACTCTATACAGAATCAATTGGTGCTACTGCCACCTGAGACGGGAACCACAGCAGACGCGTCTTCGACCGCGTTTCCACCCGCCCTCAGGGCGGCCAAGGTCTGCTACACCAAACCTCCCTATGGTGGATCAATCTCTTCTCCTCTCCATCTGTTTTTTTACGACAAAGCAGCCCCTCTTGACTGTACTGCTCCGACTCCTCATCCTCCTCACCGCCGGGATTGAGGCCCACCCGGCGGAATTCCGGATCCACCAAGGGCTACTTGCCTGCCTACCCACAACGACATCGGTAGCCCTTGCCGGACCCTGGAGCCTTCCGCAAATAAGGGAACCACAGCAGACGCGTCTTCGACCGCGTTCCCATCCGCCCTCAGGGCGGCCAAGGTCTGCTACACCAAACCTCTCTATGATGGATCCATCTCTTCTCCTCTCAATCTGTTTTTTAGGACAGAGCAGCCCCTCCTGACTATGCTGCTCCGACTCCTCCTTCTCCTCCTTATCGCCGCCGGGATTGAGGCCCACCCGGCGTGGTTCCGGATCCAACAAGGGCTACTTGACTGCCTGCCTGCCACCTGAGACTAAAATTAGGAGTTCTGTTAAAAATAAACCCCTCATTCTGGCGACTCTTGCCATTTAACTACCAGTCTGGGATTCGATCTGATGATTGGAGTGATCAGAAGACAAGCACGACTTAGACCCCCTAAACCTTAACCACCTGCGTCTGAGTTCAAGACAGAGTAGGTAGACCGTAGGCTGATTTAGACATGCATCCATTTGAGCCACTTGTGAAAAATGCAGCAACCTCGGTGGGAGGAAGGGGAAGGCTTCAGTATAACAAACGCCCAAGCCAGCTGAGCTACGACACCACAACTACCAGGAGGCGTGAATTTAATCCCACCTGAGTCAACTTACGCGCTCGGCCGACTGCAAGGTAGGATTTCCTAAGCAATCAATCTAGACTCCACTGGATAACCAGCAGGCAGAATCAAGAAGTAGGTGTTGTGGGCAGAGTTGAATAATTCCTTTTACCCACCGGTGAAGGTATATATGGTCATTCCAGTAGCTGGATTTCTGTCTCCAGGAAAACGCATACCGGCTGGCGATTCGGGTTCTAGCTTGGTGTATCAGATGACCAATAACGGACAAAAAGGGCAATACTGTCACTACAGACTGTTACTCGTGGTTTTGTCGGTGGATTTGTCTAAACTGAAGAAGTCTGTAGATGATAGAGGCTAGAAACCCCTTCGCAGCCCACGTCCTGCAGGGAGGTCTAGTCAACCAATTGAAGACTATTCTCTCAGGGGACGCAAACATGCTAACGATAGCCATTAGTACGGGAGAGACAACGACATCAGAAGTCATAAAGGTTCCAGTACGGCGAGGGAGGGCGCATGATTGTTCTCAAGTAATCTAGGCCGACTGGTATGCACATAGTGGCTCTGCTGACTAGAAAAAGTGCTTATAATAAGACAAATTGTCACGCAGGGGGGACGGTACACATGCAAGACAAGACCGAGCACCGGCATGAAATAGACACGTGTCTTTCGAGGGAATGTGACCTAAACCAGGTAGACATGGTGGCGATTCTACTGCCGTTTCCGACTGTGCGCCCTCCCCCCCCCACACGACAAGGTGGGCACAGGCACACGTATGTGTGCGCATCTACCGCACTCTCTCTCTCTCTCTCTCTCTCTCTCTCTCTTTCCTGAAGCAAGACCGGAGGTGGCCTCAGGCACAGTGGCTGCTAAGGTCAAACATCCCGTCCACGCGTGACACACAGACACACACACGATATGGTCCGCGCACAAGGGGTCAGATTTTCACATGAACAAGAAAAGGAGAGCTCGGATGTCATCTGAGTGGCAGAGCTGTAAAGGTCAAACTGAGAAGGAGCCATTGCATCCTAGGTCTCCGTCCTGAAAGCGCCGGTCGACATGATAATAAGGTATGCAGCAGAAGCCAGTGAGACCAAAGGTAGGTAAAAGAAAGTGCCAATAAGCGCCGAATTTCGGCCTGCTTCGTGGCAGATGGCCTAGAAGACGACAGAGGCCAACAGTGCTATCTCCCTCTCTCTCTCTCTCTCACACACACACACACACCTGTACATAACATTTCTGGAAAACAATCCGAAGCAGTCCCACAGGAAATTAAATACTAACAGCACAGAAAGCTTGAAGCAAGTTTATATGACCAGCCGCTCTTGCTCATAGAGGTGAAATTCGCGCGTGTTCCAACTGCGTTCTTGAGGGGACGTTCACTCGCTAACAGTGGCAAAATGGCCAACATCCGAAGCTTCGGCGGCCGGATGACGTATTACTGCGCATTACTGAATACTAATTAGGCTGTGCCACACGACTTATGCGTGGGACCGTAATTCGCCGGTAAAATGCGACGGATAACAGTCATTATTGCGCAGAGCCGCCTCGGCCCGTCACCCTTCCTCCAGACTGGGATTAATCGACGCCTGTAGATAGTATCACAGTAATCTCCACAACTGCTTCTACGCCAGACTCAAGAGGTTGTAGTCACGCCCTGGGAACGCGCCCTGTAGCCCACGATAAGGACGAGATCGGACGTTCGGTTGAGCTGCATGCGTACTTGCGTTTCAGTTATCGCAATGTGACCCTGCTCAAGGGGTGCCGGTGAAGGTAGGACTGACAGATGCTATCCAAAAAGTGGCTCCACGGACCGGACAAAACGCTTAAAATGAGAGTGACTGTACCTTGGCTGCCGGTATGAGACACTGAATGTGGAAGACAAGGACAGGACCGAGCACTGACATCAAATAGACACAAATCTTCGAAGAAATGTGACTTAAACTAGCCAGATATGAGGACCATCCTACCAGACAGTTCATTTTTATTAGGGGAAGGAGAAGCAACCGCTTTTGAGCTCCCTATCACTAACACAGTGGCTAAGCAAGGCATTTATACAGCAGAAAAATTCAAAAAAGAGGTCGCTTACATCATTGCAGACGAAAAATGAGCAGCCATCGGTTATTCGAAACGGGTAAATACACACGACTACTCAATTACTCCGAGTTGTAGAATCACATGTGTACTCATCACTGTGAGAATAGTACCTCGGCTTATTGGCGATGCAAATTACACAAACCAGTAGGTGGAAGAAAGCAAAAAGAGCAGGCAGTTGTTCCCAACTATGTCCACGAAGTGCCACATAACAGAGTGAACGCGAGAACGATGCGTTGCGCATGTATTGATAGAAGAATCCCACAGTATCTAATTCCAGAACCACTTGAGTGCGGTATGAAGATCGGAGACGGGCTCAGACGCAGAAGCTGGTAAGGAAAAGCATCCAGCCTATGTGTAGCACACACGATATAGTCCATAGACACGTTGAAGACGATACAAAGACGCTAAAGTGCCCAGGTAGCGATGCATTTTAGTTGCAAGACTATAAGGCAAGATAATAAATCGCCCGACTCCAAATGCCGGAGGACCGATAAACCCAGGAATGTAATATAGCTGGCTGATGAAATACTTGGCATCTAATAAGGTGGTCTCATCAGTCAGTCGGCGTCCGGGGGCAAACTCAACACTGATGCTGGTTTGAGTCCTCGACGCGAGTTTCTGAAAGAAGGCGCGGATGCTTAGACGAGTATCGCATTTGAAATCAGAGAGTCGCGGGTTGCATCGAGGTTGAATGTGTGCATGCGCCGTGCGCTCGCAAGTCATCACGTGATTCTGCGTGAGGGGGGGAGTGAGGGGTAGAAGCAGAAGACTGAAACGCACTGGACGCGTCAATAACAGCATGGAGAATTTCTGCACGCACCGAGGAATAGTTCAGGCGACCTCCGCACTGGTGCGTCGACGGGTGAAACTACCGAGGCAGAGTGGGAAGTTCAAAGATGATGATTTGAGATGGAGGAAAAAGCGAACCGGAGCGGTTTGGTCATGTCAAGCGAGGTTTACCGAGGGTCACTCGCTGTACTCTGGCTCAACTGCGCAGTGGCTAATCAATGGTCCTCCACCAGGATCAACATCGGCTGGACCCGTCCATGCCCGACTGCTGTCCCGACTGTGGCGTCTTGCCGCATGACTGCCCTCATCTCTTCGCCTGCAGTTCCCGGCCAGGCACCCACCTTACTCCTGCGGACCTTTGGCTCAAGCAGGTCGAGGTCGCGGCTTTTCTTCGTCTCCCAACTACTCCCAGTTTGGATTCCGGCGGGGATTCCTGATCCAACAATGGGCTACGACACACACACACACACCCATTGGAATAGAATAAGGATGCCGCTATATTTGTGAGACGGTGTGATTGCTGTGTGCCTCCTAAACGGGCCGCTTGGTAGATGCGTTGGACCAACACAGCAGACGTTACTCGAGTAGCGCACCGATAATAAATGCTGGACATGGGAGCGTGGTAGCACGCCTAGGGGCGGCTTCGGTCGCGCCAGCCACCTGCGCCCGAGCCCGTCTTATTGGCTTTGTCTTGACACCGAAAAGGGTGGATGAGGGAGGAGAGAGTTCGGTAGGTACTTCGTAAGTCTCGTATCATTTAGAACTCAATTACGCGCGAGTCACAGCCCCCCTACCACCCTATTGTGGAGCACACGACAGACATCGTCAAAATCGATGGTCAAACTATCGATTTCTGTGTAAATGCAGTATTTGTCAGGCGGCATTTGCCGAGGAAGAAAATCTGTTTGTTTCGGGTTCCGCTGTGAATTGGATGCCTGGGCAAACAAGGTTTGCTGGGTTCAACGTGAATTGTACTGCAGATGGTACTGTCGGTAGAACGAGTCCAGAACTTTGGCTGGTACTTGGCGAATAGCAAAAGGGTATCTTTATTTGTTTATAAATCTGCCCATGAATGCCGACGTGTGTTTTAAGCGATGGCCATACTAGTTCAAAATGCTCGGACTTCAAGAGCTGGTCTCTCTGTTTATGTGGCTGAGCCATAAATTGACACACAATGTTTACCACAAGTTATGGTTGAACGGAAACGAGGAAGTAGACGACATAAAATGATATTATGAATTCAGTTGGATCAAACTGTAGAGGTTTTATGCATTTAGGGGTACGATTGGTGGAAGCCAGTCAGTCGACAGCGTGTGTCGGAAACGTTCTTGTCTCGTACAAAAACCCGTGCCAATTCCCCCGGCATATATCGGCGTGATCATGCGGTTGTCCGAAATGCCCCTCGCACTATCAGTCTTGTCGCCGGTTGCCGACCTCCGCGCGTACTCTCTAACCGGCAGGTGCACAGGCTCAAACCATTCTCATCAGCGGGCTCGCTTCGTTCTCTGTCAGGCAACTGTAGTCGACAGCGCTAGCATTAGAGGTATCTGGTGTCTGTCTACAGCGTGCCCTTTGCGTTAAGGTCACCTACACATCCAACTCTAGCGGTTCCAGACGCGCTGACCCTAATGCACGGTATGGCCGATTAGAGCACGTGCGCGCACCGGACAGACACAGCTGTCCGTGGCCCACTTGGACTTGATGGCACTCCAATAATGTTCAATTTGAAAGCATATGTACTTCAACTTGCCACCTCTCTCTCTTTCTGTTTTCAGGCATACCGCTTGACCAATGCCGCATGGGCCATAACACACGACACTACCTCGAGCAATGCTCCAAGCCGAGTGAACATAACTTGAACTTTCTCCAAAATCAGATAAAAGCAACTGCCACCACTGTCTCAAGCATGACTAGACGCAGTCAACACTAACCTTGACTTCGCCAGTGGCCACTACAGATGCGTCTTCCTCGCGTTCCCACCCGCCATCATGGCCGCCAAGGTCTGCTACACCAATCTCCCTACGGTGGATCTATCTTCCCTTCTCTTCATCCGTGTTTTTAACGACGGAGCAGCCCCTCCCGAACATGCTGTTCCGACTCCTCCTGTTCGCCGCCGGGATTGAGGCCCATTCGGCGGGGCTCCGGATCCAACAAGGGCTACTAGCCGGCCAGCCAGCTGCCTGAGACAGCAATGCAGGGCTCTGTGCACGATAAATCCCTCATTCTGGTGCCTTTTATCGTTTACTTACAACCTGGGATTCGATCTGATGATTACAGTGCGTACAAGCACTGCCTTGACGCTAAACTCTAAGTAAGAAGTCCGACTGTCACTGGCGCGTGCCGCACAAAGTGACCACAGCGGCAGGGGGATGCTCGGTGTAGAAAGCAGTTTATAGTGGAGCAGACTTTCAGTGCATCTCATTCACCCTGCTCGGAAGGCAAGACAAGCGCAAAATCACGGAAAGTGGGCGCGGTTACAGTGTCTGAAAAAAACTAAGCGATCCGTCAATGTGTGTCATACAGGGCCTGGCGGCCGGGATCACGCATCAGCGCGGGTGCTAATAAAGGTCCCAGCCGGTACAGCCTGATTCTGCAGCCTAACACGCCACGACTCTTACCACGTCGTAATAAATCCAGGCGCATCAGATCTATTATAATCAGGGTTACGCTGATTTACCGTGAGGATGGGCACCCCACTGTCATCGATCGCAACGCACATGGAAGGGTATCAAGCGGCACATTATCATGGCTGGTTAAAGCAAATACGGTCGCAGAAGTAGCACGCCAAGATAAATCAGGCATGACAGAAAGCGCTGTATATGACGTGGGAGAGGGAAGGGGGCGACAGAATTAATTATTCAGGTCTGACAGATAATGCGATATCATTAAGACTGGAGAGTGCGATTTAGGGAGTACCCCATAAAGACAGGAAAACAGGAAGGGAAAGTTACCTCGTTTGCAGGTTCCCGCAGATCGGACAGGGTCAACTGTTCTTCAATAGACTGCAGAGAAGAGCCGGCATCTAGGAAGCCAGCGGCATGCAGGGCAGCCCACTGCGGCCCATGCAAGGTGAGTTCGTAGAGCGTCTGCTGGTTGCGTTTGTTGAGGTAATAGAAGAGCACAAGTTCACAGGTGGTCCGCTTTGGAAACTATTGTGGGTCGGGGACGAGAGAGAGAGAGAGAGGGGGGGGAAAGGGGTTCGGTAAACCAGTAGGAGGGAAGACGAGGAAGAGCGGGGGGAGGGGAGGGGCAACCTACCAGCTTTTTCACTTTGTGGAACTGTTTGCAGTAGAAATCGAGAGCTGCGAAGAAGATGCGACGCTCTTTGTGTGTCCAGTCGTACTTCCGGGGACTGAAATTGTGGAAGTCAGCAGCGGCTCGCTGGATATCGAACTTGTGCCAGGTGAGGAGAGCAAGTGCCTGCTCTTCGGTGTAACTTTAAGACAGGCAAGAACAAAAACAGGACGTAAATCACCAATCCTAGTCGTTACCCAACAGCCAAAGCTCTCCAACTTATCCGATCCGCTCCGAACAATAAACAAATAACTCTGGTGCTCAAACAGTTGTCTTTTCCCTCAACTACGATAGCTCGGGTGCGGCTAGTGAACGTAAACATGAACATCCAGCCGTAATGGCGGCGACTAGAACGGCATCTACCTCTCACTCCATCTTCCCACAGTCATCGTGTTGTAAAAGCAAGACAAGATTAAGGTCGTTGAAAATAGGCGTGCGCAAAGTGGTCTGTCTCTATGTCTATCACAAACGTGCTGGTGACCCACACGTGAATCTGGTCCTCACGAGAGCGGAGATTGCCATGGAGACTACGACAAAATGGATGTTTCGTCAGTTGGAGGAAAGTGGGGAAGGTTCACTGTGGGTCGGCAGCACTTACTTCTAACGTCCAGAATAGACTTCCGGAGTGTGCGGCCGACAGTTCACATCGCTATCCGGCGTTCGTGTTTAATGCCCACTGCCCCAAGGTCATGCAACGTCGCAGCGAGAGATTTCTGACTCACCGACTGACATTCACTCACACACGCACACGCGTCCAGGTAGTCACGGCTGTCTAAGGGCCACATAAACACGCTCCCCCCTCCTACCCTGGGTGGCGCGGCATAAGGCACTAGACATGACGCCTCCTCGGATAATGCAACACACCAAGTGAACATTACTTGAGCTTGCTCTACAAACATTTAAAAAACAGCTGCCACCTCTCTCTCTATCTCTATCAGGCATGACTGGACGCAGTCAACATTCAAAACAGCTTCGCTCGTGGCCACCAGTGTCTGCGACAGCCTCTAAATAAGTTGTATATTTATTTATTTTATTCATTTATTCTGCGGGTTCTGTGCACAATAGCTCTCTAATTTTGGTGCCTCTTACCTACAAGTTGGGATTTTGCCTGATGATTGTACTGCTCTGAGTACAAACCCTGCTTAGAGCCCTACAAGTCCGACTCCAGTCCACCAAAAAAGAATGCGGGTAGAGCCACCAATGCAGCAGAGAGGGTAAGCCTAGCACTTACCACATGCATGACTGATTCCAGTTAAGGTCTGCCGGACAGGCACCAACAGTCTGTTTGGGTCCAAGATAACATACATAATAGCTTGACTATTGCAAACAACGACATCATTTGCGAGTGTCGCCAAAGCTGCCGATTGGTCGCCCGCCTTCGCGTGTCCAAGCTGTCCCGTGCCCTCTCCGGTCTCCACGCCTCCAGCCCGCCCGGTTCTGAACCCAAAGCCTCTGGTCCCCGACCTTGCCTCACCGCCTGGTCTAAAGATCCTCCAGTTCAACGCCAACGGCCTACTTACCAAGCTTGACCAGCTCCTGGCCTTCATGCGTTCGCACAGCATAGCTGTGGCGGCTATCCAAGAGACAAAGTGGTCTAACTCCACTGAGGTCCCATCTTGTGCCAACTACACGGTCGTTTGTCGCGACCGCGGCCGCAACAAAGGTGGAGGCTTGGCTTTCCTGGTGGACAAATCCATTGCCCATCACGAGCTACTTCTGCTTAATGCCGATCCCACGGAAATACTAGCGATTTCCCTTAACATTGGCCCGGTGCCGCTAACCGTCGTGAACGTGTACATCCCTCCAACGTCCAGTTGTCCTCCAGGTTTCACCGCCTCTATCGCTCCCTACTTACCCTCTGGTGACAGTTTGGTACTAGGTGACTTCAACGCCCATCACGATCTGTGGTGCTTCAATTTGGCGGCCGATTCCCGGGGAGAAGTCCTAGCGGATGAACTAGAGCAAGCTCCCTTCGCAGTCCTCAACGAGGAGAGCCCAACGCGGCTCTCACCCAACGGTGCCCCCAGCTCTCCCGATGTCTCCCTTGCCAGTCTCAGTCTGGTAGCCTCCACCACCTGGAGCACGGAAATCAGCCTAGGGAGTGATCACCTCCCTATAGTGCTCGAATTGGCCACCTCTGCCGACCGTATCAAGGCTCCAAACAGGCATTTTATCAACTTCAAGAGAGCTGACTGGGCAGCGTTCATTGCGGAATGCGAAGCGGGAACCGATCAGCTACCATCCCCCACCTGTGTCCACAAGGCGGAGCGGGCCGTTCGTCACCTGCTTCTGGCAGCAGCAGGCCACCATATACCGAACGGTCGCATCCCCATACTCCGCCCAAACTACCCAAGCGAAGCCTCCCGACTGGAACGAGAGCGAAACGAGATCCGAGCGCGAAACGCAACTGACCCGCGTGTTGGCGAACTCAACGGCTTGATAACCAAGACCGTTAATGACGACAAACGGGAACGTTGGCGTGAAAAAGTTGCAGATTGTAATTTCCGCGGCAACGCAGCTGCCACCTGGAAACTTCTACGCAATTTGACCAAGCCCCGGGCTGACACACCCAACCAGTCTATTAGCTTCGGGGACGGCAAGTTCATCTCCAACAACGGTACGATCGCCGCGAACATGAACAAGCTGTTCTCGCCCCGCTCGGCTCCCAGTCCCAAAAGCCAGTGCCCCGTTCTTGGTCTCCTCCATAAGGCCCTGCCTGCGGACATTTCCTTCTCGGCCGATGCTATCCTCACCGCCGTCAGGAAAACGAAAGTCTCGAAAGCCTTAGGACCGGATGGCCTGGCTACTATCCATTTGCGCCATATCGGCCCCAAGGTGGCTGCCTACCTGGCAGCCATTTTCAATCTTTCGCTGGCCAGTTCAATCATCCCCGATTGCTGGCGCCAGTCCACCATCATTCCCCCGGTCAAAGCTGGTAAGGACCCCAGTCAAGCAACATCCTATCGCCCAATCGCCCTCTTCAGTCCACTGGCGAAAATTTTGGAACGACTTCTCCTTCCAATGCTGACATCTGCAGCGGATCTGTCCAACCACCAACAGGGTTTCAGGTCGGTTCGTGGCACAACAACGGCTTTTTTCGAGCTCAGCGACGCCATCCTCGAGGGCTTCAATCAACAGAAGCCCGCTTCGCGGACCGTGGCTGTCTCAATCGATCTGTCGCGAGCCTTTGACTGTGTTCGCCACGATCAGCTCCTGCAGGACTTGGTCTCCCTGAACGTCCCGACTGGCCTGGTCCAATGGTTGGCGGCTTACATCCGTGGCCGCCACGATCGTGTCCTTTTCCGCGGCACTCCCTCCAAGCCCCGTAAGCAGACTTGCAGTGTTCCTCAAGGCTCTGTGCTCAGCCCAACGCTGTTCAACATTTACGTGCTGGAACTCCCACTCCCTCCGGCACCCACCAAAGTGGTATCATACGCGGATGATGTCACCATCTTCTGACAGCACAATAACATTGATCAGGCTGCACATGTCCTCTCGGAATTCATGCCGAATATTGTGGACTACCTCACTCAGCGCGGGATGTCGATCTCGGCTGCCAAGTCGTCCGTTACTGTTTTCACGCTGGATCCGAAGGAGTTCAATCGCCACACGAATATCATCGTCAACGGTGAGGCTTTACCGCTGGTCCGAAAACCCAAGCTCCTCGGTGTCCGTTTAGATCCGCTCTTCACGTTCGCAGACCATGCGAGGGATGTTGCAAGCAAAGTGAGCAGGTGTACCAAGGTCCTCAAGGCTCTCGCGGGCACTTCCTGGGGCTGCGCGAAATAGTTGCTGACGAACACATTCAATGCAATGGCCAAGCCGCATCTCACCTATGCGGCATCAATCTGGTCTCCCACAATCAGCTCCTCCAGCCTCCGCCGCCTTCAGTCAGCACATAATGGTGCCCTCTACACGATCACGGGCTGCTATAAAATGTCGCCCATCGATCACCTTCATGCGGAGGTTTTTGTCCTGCCGGTCGCCGCATACAACAAACTCTTCGGCCAGCAGTTCTGGTGGACCTATTCATAACCTGGCCATCCGAACCACCGTCGTCGCAACGCTCCCGAGCCTAGCCGTAACGTTCGGACGTCTATCCGAGGTCTCCACAAGGCAGCTGTCGCCTCGTCTCTCTCAGACCTACCCGTTGATGGATCCGCCATCAGGACAGGCTACCAGCGCCTTCACCAGAGAGCAGTTGTGGACGCAATATCCAGCTACCATTCCCCGGTCCTCCTGGGTGTCTATCCACCTCCGATTGCCACCTCGGAACGTGGGAACCACAGCAGACGCGTCTTCGACCGCGTTCCCACCCGCCCTCAGGGCGGCCAAAGTCTGCTGCACCAAACCTCCCTATGGTGGATCCATCTCTTCGCCTCTCAATCTGTTTTTTTATGAAAGAGCAGCCCCTCTTGACAATGCTGCTCCGACTCCTCGTCCTCCTCACCGCCGGGATTGAGGACCACCCGGCGGGGTTCCGGATCCAAAAAGGGCTACTTGCCTGCCTACCTCGGAACGTCATCTCCCACGGGTGACTCGTTGTAACCTGGCGCAGCTTTGCAGCGGTCACTGCATGCTCCTTCGCCAGTACTAACACCGGCTGGACCCTTCTATACCCGACTGCTGTCCCCACTGCAGAGTCTCGCCGCATGACTGCCGTCACCTCTTCGTCTGCAGTTCCCGGCCAGGCACCCAACTCACCCCCGAGGACCTTTGCTTCAAGCCGGCCGAGGTCGCGACTTTTCTCCGCCTCCTAACTGCACCCAGTTTGGACTCCGGCGGGAGCCCCTGATCCAGCATGGGCTACCAACCAACCAACCAACATGCACACTCGGCTACAATAAGAGCGAATCGGACCCCACATCAGTGAGAGCCACACTCAGAAGGCATTGCAGCCTGCCCTCAGTGCTCCAGTCGTTTCAAGATACTCACGATGAGAGCAGGGGTATTCCGTAAGTTGGCAAACATTCGCAAGTCAAATTTACCGGGCGTAAGGAATGCGCTGATTCTTCGAGGGCATGAAGTCTTCGTTGTCAGCTTCACTCCCTCAGTATCAGTATATTTCAGAGAAATGCAGGTGGGTTGCCTTTTAATTAGCTATTTGTACATGCGTGTTGTGGTATCTTAGTTTGTTGGCGAGGACAAGAAACATGAATTAGTGAAGTGGGACATAGTTTAAAAAAGAGCAGAAAGTGAAAAAAACAGCAGGACTGACCAAAGAGGTCCATTTTACCATTGGGTCATAACAATAACCAACGTTTACATTTTCAATAACCCAACTTTCCCTTTCTTCCATTAAATTCCACCAATAGAAGGTCTATTTTCCCGTTTCGTTAAATTCCGCCAATATAAGATTGAATTTCCTCCAATTGGCATCAGTATCCTGCGCAACGGGAGTTTATTTTGATTGAACTTTATTCAATTTAAGATTTTTTGACCACTTCCAATACAAATAAATATTCATTTACACACAATAACCAAGAATTAAACGTTTGACCACAAAGTACGCTAAGCAGTTGGACGGGGGAATAAATATTTAGGGGGCCCTACAAGGCAGTTTTGCCGAAAAAACTCATCAGGATTTTCTGGGAGAAAATACTGTCGCTTTGGAGGGAGATCTTTTAGGATACCTGCCTGCGGGCCAGCCAACCGGTCCTGGGGGTCCAATTTAATATGCATAACACAGCCATCCATTAATTTACACGAATACTGTCTGCACGCGGATTCGGATTGACTCAAACCCACATCGTCAGTTAGGAATACGAAGACATGAAGAAGCCAATCATAAGGCAAGGATACCAACAAAAATACGTCCGTTATAGCCAGTTTGATGCAGATGGTATAACAATGAACGTAAATGGTGTGATGGCTGCTCGCGCCCAGGCCTCCTAGTCGTTAGGTACCGAACTTTACACCGATTTTCATTCATAATAAGTGAAGCAACTATTCTGGTTCGTCGATACTGTCGCGGAAAATGACCACGCCAAGCCGAGTTTTTACAGAAGGTGGTACAGTATTAAATGAACGAGTTAAGCCGTAGAACCAGCCGAGGAAATGATCGTTGTTTCGGATAATTCGGTCAGTCAGCCGGGAAATTAATGATCCCTGACGTGTGTGAAAACCATTGTGGTTTACTACTACAAACAGGTGGGCGATAGTTTGTACTCGGTTGCACATACGACTATAGCTTCTGTTTGTATCTCTTCTGTGAAAGTCATGCTCCCAAAATCAGTGTGTCAGGAAACAGTATTGCGTAATAAACACTATCAGCCGAAGATTCTAGACAGAATCGAACAAGTTAATGTCTAACCGTAAGTCATATGCTAGGTCGAGGAGTTTAATCGACTACGCAATTGAGAAGTAAAGGGGACCGCAAAGAGTGAGGTCCACGAATCGGCCGAAGATACGGTCCCGAACACCTTTCCTCCACTGCAAATAAGTCTATTCTGGAATTTTATTTCCTCAGGTACAATGAGCTGGAGCCATATGAAGGAGCCGCTTAGGTGAGAGGAAGATGACTGCGCCGATTACACCGCTGATTAGAGAAGCATCGTTCGAGGAATTTTTATACTGTCTTTCTTAGGTTATAAATCACAGCTAAAGGTAAGCTAAATTCGTTAAAAAAAGGCACACAGAAAAAGTGCAATAAAGAACCCTGTACCTGATTTATGTCATCACAGGCTTTTTGAAAGATAAAGTCCTGTTCGAACGCCATAAACAACCTCGGATGCAGTTTATACCAGGCTATGCAGGGTGTCAGGGTCAAGGGTCGTGAACAGACCAGAGTATGCGACACAGTTTGTGCATGTCAGTTCTAACAGCGCGTAACCAAATGTTCGCACACGCGCGTCGTCGAACGAGCAAGGTTTAAGAGTCGTGCCTCAAACCTTAGTGTATGCCACTACCCCGATGGCCAACTTTAACATAAATATTGTTTGAGTTAATGCATGGGTCTTTAGTTGGAGAAGTTCTACCGACGAGGGCCATAGGGATAACCGCTCTCACGGTCGTCAACGCATCCGCTGACATATACCACCTATTAATCGATTGCTTGAGCTGCACGAGGCTTAGTATTGGCGTGGCCAATCAGCGTTGTGTCGTTCGCTGGTCGGTTGCAGGCAGACAAAGGCCAGGTGCACGCATTCACTCGGAGCCCAGACTAGCAGGCTCAGCGGCAGTCAAATTTCCAGGGGTACTTGATTGCCGCAACTGCGTGTACACAGCCTCATCAGAGTAAAGTCTGTCCAACTTCTGTCCCGAAATGCTGATTTAGGGACCCTCATATCTCGTCAGCTAGTTCTGACTTAATGGCCCTCATCAGGCTGCATTCCAGTCGAAACCGGCAGGCTCACTTCCGTCCTGCATTCTGGCGTAACTGCATTTGAGCCTGGCTAAATTTTTGCTGTGCTGAAACTTTGGATGAGGAGAATGATTGGTCAGGCGTGGAGCGTGAGAGCAAACACCACTTCAAGTGGCCATATCAGCCGGCCAAAATACGGAGTAATTTGCCCACCAACAATCAACACCTGTGGAAAGTAGCGACGTCGAGGTGGGCGGGCAAGAGACTAGCACACAAATTACGACTTATATGTGGTGGCATGCAGTCAGGCGAATGAAACCCTTGGTTCAGAAAAAGCTTCTCCTGCTCCCTCTTCCCAAAAACTCTGTAACTCGGTTTTTTGCTTGTATCTACTGGTGCTATGTACTCAGAACCAGGCTGGCTGGTTATTTGGTAGGCCTGAACCCGGCAGCTTTAGATAATTGTAAAAATCATTATTGGAACGATAGTATCGCTTTCTTGACTTGCCTCGGGAGTCTGGTTATGAGCCGAACTGGCCGTGAGGGACACCTTCTGATCCACTAATATGTTAGCAAGACAAATATACAATACAAGGCTTGCGCAGCATCTGCCGCACTCCTCACTTATCCATCTTGCAGCCGAATAGAACTGGGACAACCAGAGGCGGACTGTTGCGCGCTGGCCAACAAAGTTAGACAACCCGTCTACGCGTGCCACACACAACCCGCTCCTCACAGTGTTTCAAGTTTACACAGAAACAAGAGGGCGACTCTAATTTCCCATTCGAGAGAATACAACAGAATCCACGCTAAGAAGGAACGGGATCCTTCTTTGAACCGAATCAGACTACAGTGTCTCCTTCCTACGACGACTTTTACCACACCGTTGCCGAATGCGAGATTCGACGCTCCTAACTGACATGATTGTTTGACCTTACCACGCTTTGCGTCCACACTGTCTATCACCATCCTGACTTTGTCTTGTCGCCGGAATACTGTAGACGTAGGAAAAGTGAGTGAGGTAGACGGTGTAAGAGTCTAATTCATCGCAAAAGAATGGAAGCGAAAGTCCTACTGCCTTCTCTGAGGGTCAGTGGTAGTCCTTGTCATCCAAAACGGACGAGCTGCTGCCAGGACATTCGAGTAGGTCGACTCCATAGATGACTTCCATAATTTCGAGTAACCCTAACGGCCACTATTTCAGACGCCTAATCTCTCTAAAAACTTCCTGCCTTTGGAAAAAGGCTGACCACCAACATTCGGGAAGAGAGTGAAATGCTAAGCCCTAGTGAGCCGACTTCGGAAACAACAGTCGGGTCACCAACATCCGAGTCAACACAGAAGTCGAAGTAACAAAGCGAAAAGGTGATCGAGAAGGATTATGACCAAAAAACGCGTACCTGTGGTAGGTAGTGGCCAACTGCAGATATTGTTCTAACTCGGGCAACCGATTTTCCGAGATGGGTCTCCACAGAAGAATCTCGCGATCAGCCGCCTGTACGAACTGCTCTGGATAAGTGGGATCAGCCTCTGGAAGGAAAGCCTGGTAATCGGGGCCGACCCGGATGAAGGCATCTGAGTCCGGTGAAAATAGAAAAAAAGTCGGATTGAGCAAAGTGAAACACTTCGTGCACTTACATCACAATATTATGGTTTAAACAACACTGTGTGCGTGGCGAACACAAGTGGTAAATGCAACCTTTTTTACCAATTGCTGCTTCATAATCAGTCATTACAGTATAAAAAACTCTCTTCATCATTTTTTTAAACTACAGAATTCAAAATGGATGCCAAATGGTCAGTAAGGAAAACACCATATGTGATACCGCAGCAAAAAAGTCATCCGCTAAACCATGTAAACAGATGCTGAAAGGTCTGACCGTAGTTAGCTCTTATCAGTTATACTCATTAATGAGCATTTGCCTGACTAGTAACAGAAATCTTCCGTCCTGATCTGTCTTGGGTCTCGACTGGAAGTAGGCAGATAGTATTGTCGGCAAAGACAAGGGAGACTGGAATGGCCCGAGAGTCAATATGCCCTGACCTAAACCGGCGAGACAACGAACTCGTGGCTCAATGGTTAGAGCGTGTGGCTCTGATCAAAAGGTCGGGAGTTTAAGGCTCGGGTGGGACGCCACTTGAGTTCGGGTGTGACTGGCTGACGACGACTAATGAGCCAAAAATGGCCATTCCAGTCTGCTGTGTCTTTGGCAGCATTATTATCTACTTATAATTTATGTCCGACAGAGTACAAAATCAGTAAGTTACAAAAAAGAAAATCTGCAAATGATGAGTGTTTTTTGTTGTACGCTATTTCAACTTTTAATTTCTTCAGGAACTTAGGAAATGACGGGGGACTGGTTTGATGACAAAAACGCAGAATTCAGCAGCCTACATTAATTGTCCGTCGGACGCAGACAAAACGGTCTACTTCAAATGTCTCTGCTTAATGCAGCAACGGCTGTGAGAGATGTAAAATGCATGGATTAGTCGTAGGGCCGACGAAATTCGAGGATAGGCAGACTACACTGAACAATGATTTGTCTCCTGCAAGGAATTCGACTGCCTCCGTACCAAAAGAGCCAGGCCGATGTTCCACTCCGACGGAAATACACTGCTGACGAAGAAATCGAAAATTCTGGAGCGCTGGAAGAAGTGTTCGCAATCTTTGACACTGTCATCGACTGGCTCCACGAGGCCGAAACCAATATCGACTAGGACTGTCTGCCTCCACTCCAAGGAATGGTCAAAGCCATGCGACAACTCTCGAGAAAAAAAACTGCGATGATCCGACACAATTTTGGCTGAACCGTATAAACACGGCGGCCTTCGGCTGATGGACAAACTAACATCACTATCCCTGGTATGGAGGCAAGAATAAGTCCATCAGAATTTCAAGAACACGATAATCATCCATCCTGGCCGGCGAAAAAGGACCCGGGGACAGTAATAAGCATCGATGAATCTCACTGTTAAACAATACTGCGAAAATTTTCACTGACACTTTTGCAAACGGCCATCTGGAACAAGGACTTCCGACTGACTAAGGGCCTCTGACGTGATATGCGCCACCCGTCAACTGCTAAAAACACTTGTTTCAAACACTCTCAGAAGCAGGTCATCCTATCTCGCGTATACTTTCTCTCCACGAGCGACAGGTTTTCTCCTTAAAATTCCTCAAAGGGCATTCAAACTTCTAGAATTTCCAACTAATGCCTGAGTTTTCACTGTCCTTTCTACTCAGTTCTATTTATGGGCATCGCCAGTCTTTTGAACTGTTCTGCTGTGCCAATGCATTTCATAGCTGCTCTGTACCAACAGGGCGTTCAAAGGGTTTTGCCTTTGGTTCACTTAATAAACCTGACCTGAGCTGAACACCTACACTACCTTTGTTGACATGAAATAACCACTTGATACACGGAATCGAGAGTCTTTGGGAGGAAAAGCATGCTAAAATTCGGCTGCCCTGAACGATTTGTGTATGAATAAAATAAACTATGGAATAATAGCGCAAATCACGGACGGCAGGCTCAGAAGCATTCGTAGTGACCAATGGGGTCAGTTTCATGTTCTCTGCCATTGTGACGGAAGGCTACCGTCATCAGTGCCTTGGAATCAGCAATGTCTATACTCGATGAATTCAAGCATAAACGCAGACGACAACAGCTACTGTCCACGAACTCCTCTTTACGGACGACTGTGTACTTAATCCTGTGACAGTAACAGCCATGAAAAGAAGCATGGACCTCCTCGCCTCCGGCTACGAAAATGTTTGGGCTGACCAACACGGACACGCCTACCTAGGTAAACTACCCTCAAAAACAGCAAGATAGTCGACGAGGTTGCTTATCGGATCGCCAAAATCAGCTGAACCTTCGGCCATCTGCAAACCCCCGTTCGGAACCGCCAAAGACTTAAACCAAACACGAAACTGGAAATTTACAGAGCGGTAGTCCTAACAACAATACGCTGTCAACTTTAGGAGGAGACAGTTTCAAACACCTGAACGTAAAGTTGCTGCCAAAAGGACAGAATAAGGAAGACACTGTCTCCCGAATCGGTGCAGTTCGTCGAGTTTTCCAAAAGGCCTATGAATCCGACGCGATAGCTAAATAACCACGAAGTTTTGCGCGTACCATGCATCCGCTAGGTCTGTCCTTCTCTATGACTGTAAATGCTGGGCTATGCGCGTGGATGATAAAAGAAAACTGGAACTATTTGGCCACTACTGCTTGAGGACCATCCTTCAAATGAAGTACATAAACTTCGTCCTAACTGAAACAATCGCTGCGACAACATCGGAAAGATATCCAAGTTTTCCAAGAAAGACGACTGATGTGGTTTGGACAGGTTCTTCGTCGCCAACCTCACGAGCTCAGTGTTACGGCCTGCGATCCGACAACGTTACCCAAATGGAGATGTTGAAGAGGTCAGCTCAACTCTGGCTCGACTCAGTCTGTCAGGAAAGTAAAGTGGTTCTTGGAAGTTCGATGTTAGGACTCCGGCGTTGAGAAAAAGAATGGATTGAACTGTCCAGGTTTGCTGCCACGGATCATCACACATGTACAGGTACCATCAAGAGGCCGACTAGATCGGGCATGATATCAGCCGTAACAAGTACAAGTAAGCATAAATAAGCCTACTGTCACCGCAAAGATCGTTGTCGTTACCCGTCACAACAAACTTCACGGCAACGACCACGACCACCAACATCGATGCGCAAACTACCGTTATCAAACAGTTGCCACCGACCACCGCTAAATCACAAGCCCTGCAACGACAACGACTACCATCTCCCCAGTCTCAGCACCAGCGAAACCACTCCTGGCGTCCCACCAGCCGCCATTCCCACCACAAGCAAAGCTGAATTGACTACAACCTGCCCTCATTGTGTTCGACTGTTCCATCGGGCATCGGTCAGCTCAATCATTTGCGAATCATTTGCACTGACACTGATAAATCAGTGCGTTGAGCAAGTGCCCGCACTGTCCACACAAAAATGGTTACCTCGTTGGCTTATTTGGTCACATACGCCTTCATTCTATTCTGTGCTAAACTATGGCCAACTAAACCCCATCATGACACATCTCCTCACCAGCACACAACCCGCCTAAAAATCCGTTCCACACCACTCTCGACGGGCACAGAAATAGCGCCTCTTACGCAAGTGAAAGACGCGTTCTTTGGCTCTTTCACCATGTGGTCACAGTGATCTGTGAGAATCAAGCAACCCACACCAGTTGTATGAAGATCTGTTGCATTATTTTGATGGCTAGGTTGTGTATGGCAAACGCCGACGAGCTGCTTAGCTATATCCACCATTGGCATCCAATCCATGAATCAGTTGACTGCCCCATTCGGGCAATGGAATGGTGCTTGACAGAGGGAAGAGAGTGAGATCAACTCTGTAGACTGTGTTCCCAAGCACTCAGTTCATATTCTTCTGTATGAACAACCTGAAGCACTGGAACCCCTCACGGTGCGCTAAAATCGATGGCTTTATACGCTGTCCATTGCCAGGATAACTCGATCCTCCTTTCAGTATGGCGTCAGACTGTAATGGCTCCTTTTTAATTTGGCTTGTGACACTTCCACTCACAGTTGGGATCCGAGCAACCTTTTTTGGGTTTGTGTGAAATCCGGGTTCATCGTACGCGGGCCAGGCGAGTGTGGCAAGCATAGATCGGCTGTTTAGCCCTGTCAGCCACTGTTCCCGATCAAGCCTCAAGTCTTCTTAACACAGGGCTCGGGTAAGCGAAGGAGAATTTGATCGTTTTCGCGAAGTCTACAATCATTATAAACTAAGTCGCGTGTGAGCTACCATCCCTAGAGTGACTGAATTCAACTATCTGTTGAATTTAAATTCAATATCGATTGAATAATTCTACTGGATACAGCTGTGATAAGACGCCGAAGCCTTATAGAAACGTCTCATAAGATAATTCTTAAATGCGGTTCAGTCTAAGGAGTTACCAGGGAATGAAGATAATGGGGGAATGGTCACTGGAAAGAATATCAAAGATCGAATGCTTTTGGATAAGACGCTGGAGATCAAAGGTTATGCAGCGACCACTAGTGTTCATTAATCAAGCTATAGCGACGGTCGGTTGTTGCGAAAAAACTATTTGATTTACCACAAATGCTGCATAATGTGAGGAAAGTTGGCGAGAATTATTGTGACACCGTGAAAACCACAGTGTGCGAGCAGAACTGAAAAAAGATCATAAATCAAAACGCTATCATAAACATATCAACTGAAAATCTTATAACCGATTCTTAAATTACACGGCGATATCGCCGTCCATCAGTAAATACACAAAATAGTGTAAGGAATGTACATACAATTTTGCTACTGGCAATAATCTGATAAAGCAAGCACGGACATTTTCAGAAGTCCGGAAATACCTTAACAAATAAAGGCTCTGCGGACAACCATAAAACATTTTAGGACTGTGGTACAAGATGAGACAAGTGCAATAGCCAAGGGCTAAACATCGTTTGGTCGACATCAAGCAGCAGAGCCGATGACCCGGGACAGCGTATTATGCATAGTTTCAGAACCAAAAATGCCTATTAACACCGCATGTTTGCAGATACGAAATTATCAGAGTTTAATATCGTTCAAAATACGCGTACTTTCGAACGCATTTTGATCGGAATCGGTAACGACCTCCGTTAAGCGCCCCCGAGTCAACATTGCCTCAGCGGGATCAGGTGCGCCTGAACTATTAGGATCCTCTGT
>JAYGXS010000005.1:38720420-38741819 GCA_036362985.1 Ligula intestinalis
ATTAATGCTTGGTCTCAGAACAGCATTATCTTAACTGTCATTCAACTTGCGGCAAGCATTTGTCTCGCCTACTTTAGCCCGCTAAGGCACTTTAGTGTTAACATGGGCAAAATCACCATGCAAATGTAGGTCCTTGTAGTTTCTTGTAGTTTTCAGATCTGGAGATAAGTTTGTTTTCATTTTCCCTTATTGACGTGCCACGACGTGAATAGCCTCCTGTGGTGTGTTCTGGTGGTTACGAGATATTTCCTGCATACTCTGCATTATTCCATCTCACCTGTCTCTATTTTCCCGCCCGTCAACGACACCTATCACTGGTGATCATCTCCGGGCTCCTGGCTTACTGACGGTGATCGGAACGCGAGTGCTCTGCAATATTCCCGGTTCCTGACGATCGAGTCGAGTTCCCAACTCTACAGTTCCATCCTTCTGCAAGTCAATATTTGGCTACTGCAATCAAGGATCATTGGGACCTCGTGAATCTTATTGCTCATCCTTTTATTGTCGTTTAATCGAGCTTTTACACCTTTTCCATCCGCGTAGTTCAGCAGTTTAGGCACCGCTAGTTTACACTACGTTTTGAAGTTTTTTGTTGCAAATTTTTCAAATACGTTTTTATGTGTGTTGTAGGCTTAGGCACTACATAAGTGACGATCGTGACAGGTGACTTTCGAAGATGACGCATCTAATTGCCTTATTGCTGTAGACTGAATTACCAAAGGCTTAATCTGATGAATTTCCATTAACTAGCTTTACATATGCCTAGCAATTAGCAGGCTACTAACAATCATCTGCACTCAATTCTGGCTCCTGAGATGTCGAGGCCCTACGTCGACCGAGACTTCTTCGCGAGATTTCATGTCATGCGCATTAGCGACCACGAGTGCAATATGCACACATTTCATCATCATATTCCGAACGGCTATTGGAGTATTAACCTACTCTACACCTCTGTCATATTTTCCAAAGCAGGTTTTTCTTCTACACACTTTTTAAAAAGGGAGGGCCGTTGAACTCTGCCTCCATTTACATTGTAGACATTTTTTGACTGCTGATTCCTCTTTCACCATTACTTGCAAAACATCGCCAAATATTCCTTAAAGAGGACAATTTATACTGATATTATTACGATTATGTACATTTCATCCGCGTACCTCGTCAGTTTTTTTCCAAAACTAAGTTTTTGTATTCTAGTGTCTTCCTGGCGCTACGGAATATAAATGCCAAATTCCAAAAGAAGCGAATAAACACAGTGAATTGGAACGACATTTGCACCACATTCGCGGGTTGCTGAGAGTTGGCTGACTAAGAGCAGAGCTCAATAACCTCCTTTTCGCGAACCGTTGATGGAGCCTCCAAATCATTGTTTACAAATGAATAAATAATTGAATTTTGATATGAATAATTTTTATAATTAAGCCTGGAGAGCCTCGTAATTGCAAAATTAGTGCTTTGGATAAATGAATGCAAAGTTTATAAATGCTGCACTTTTTGAGCAACCACATAGGTTACGGGAGTGTTAAGTATGGCAGGCAGATTAATTCATATCCGCCAACATATCGTAATTTTTTAAAATTATAGTCAACATTGTCTGAAACGTACGGTTAAATGAGGAGTTATCAGTGAAAATCTCCTGCTATTAAAGCGGGGGAAGAGTTCAGCGGGCTCCGCTAAAAAAAAAACCAAACGCAGAAGAAAAAGGAACTGCTCCTATAAATATGAAGAGGTTGGTTCATAGGATCTACAAACGACTGAGTCGTTCCTGAATATCCTGCATATTGTTTACACACATTTGAAAGTGCTTCTAAGTAATTAAGCGTATTGTTAACTCAGTCTGCTAGAAATATTCGCAATAATTTACACACCGTCAGAAGATTTTAGTTATTTTGAATACCAGACAGCACACTACGTCATAGTCGCATTTTGAATTTAGTCATTTCGTTTGCAAATGGAAGTAGCAAATATTATCCTCGATAATTCTACTAAACTGTCAGCGGGGCCAGGGATCCAACCGCGGACGCCTCGGGTGGAAATGAAACGGCTAGACGATGGAGCCATAGAAAAGTACAGTAGTGAGGATCAAATTAGATTATCAACTAAAGAAGAGTGGTCTCGAAGTTTATTGAAATGTCCTCCCAGCAAACGGACGAAAAGCCTCAGAAGTTTAAGAGGTGCAACTTCTAAAGATGAGGCTTGCACATCCTGTCTTACGCTTCTGCACAAATTTGCAGACCACGATAAGGAGCTCCATGATCTGAAAATGGAGATGGAGGAATTGAAGAAATCTCTTCGCTTCCTCCTTAAAAAGGACAACATTATCGTACCTGAAGTTGAGAGTAGCCAGCAGAGAAGAGTATTTGCAGAATCCCGGGGCGGAGCATCCACTGAGAAGGATGAACAGACACCGACAAACTAAGCGGCGAAATTAGTAGCTTCCACCTCAAATCCTCTCGATACTGCGCGAAACAAAACACCCAGCGAACAACACGCTCCAATCAGAGAAGCATATTTTACAACTCCACTTTCTTGTGAAGTCAGTTCGGGCACAGAAAGCCAGCATAAAAAAGATAGTGCGCATGCTAAGGCTGCAAACAAATCACTAAAAAACCACAAATACGGACGGGGGCAGCACGAAAACAGCTCTGAACAAAGCCATCCCGGCTTCCAAAAGAAGCCTATCTCTTGTGATGGTGAGGAAAACCCAAAGTCACAAGCCATTCCTATCGATATCTCGGGGTCTTCCGATGACAGTAGAGCTGGAAATATATCAAGGGTCTCTCTTGCCCGCCAAAACTGCATAGTCGTTCAAGGCCTACCTGAATCAGACGGAACTACTCCGAAGGAAAGGACGGATGCGGACGTCGAAACGTTTCGGGACCTGTTAGAAGACCTTCTCAGACAGTGAGAGACAGCAGGAGTTTTTGGAGCTTTCAGGATAGGCAAACAGGTTACTGAACAGTTGGAAACTGTCCGACCTCGATCTTTCAGGATAGTCTTGGATAACAAAGAACAGGTGAACTTGGTTCTGCCCCGGACGATAGCTCTCCGCCACTCATATAAGAAGGTGTTTTTTCAGCCGGACTACTCTCCAGCAGAACGTCTGAAACGCCGAGAGTTGGTGGTGGAACTACGGGAGAGAGAGCTGAAGAGAGCAATCTGGCTATCTTCAGGGACCAAATAATACAGAAAACTACCATAGTGCTGTGGAAGCAGTCAGTCCTGATGATGGCTGTTGTCCAGTTGTACTGGCAAACTCGCGCCCAAACGCATTGGACACTGCAGAGTCTCGCCGGCTGAAATTTCGATATACTAACGCCCAGAGTTTATTCTCGAAGTTTTATGCACTTCGAATACAGGTAGCCGATGGGTCCCGTGATGTTATAGCAATTACAGAAACCTGGCTGTCACAGAGCATCAGTGATTCAGAAGTGGTGCTATGCAGAGACCAACTATTTAGACGAGGCCAAATTGAACGCCAGAGTGGAGGAGTTGCTATGTATGTAAAGAACGAATAAACTGTGGGCGAGAAGCCTGAAAGGATTACTCATGGTAAAGAGACTATTTGGCTGACAATTAAGGCACGGGGGTTGCAGCCCCTGGAAGCCATGACTGTCTACCGACCACAGCGGACAAACAGTGATGCAGATGTGCGTTTACTGGTGTGCATAAAGGAAATAGGAAGTCGACCTAATGTTGTACTCATGGGTGACTTCAATGCGCCCAGAATATGTTGGAACAATTTGTGGGCCAATTTTTCTAAAAACGCCTTTGATCACCATCTGCTAAAACAACACTTGAGGTTCTTCTCACACAACACGTCCAAGTTTCAACTAGAACACATGGAGGGCAACAAGCTAGTTGTTTAGATCTAGTCTTCACGAAGCATCCCGACACTATAGACGAGGTATGCTGCCTACCTCTACTAGGTCGAAGTGATCATGCCGTACTTTTGTGGCATTATGGTCTTTTCTCGTTAACCCCTACAGTAGACGAACCAAGGCCGAATATATGGCGAGGTGACTTCTCACAAATAAGAGTAGAGGCATCACAACTAGACTGGGGTCTTCTTTTCTCTGAGGATGTCACTGAGGACTGGAATACATTTAAGGAGTGGTTGTTGCAGCTAATAAGCAGTCATTGTCCAATTTCAGTGCCCAAGGTATCTAGCCGACCTCCATGGCTGAACAGAGCTATCAGAAGAGCGATCAAGAAAAAAAAGAAAACTTTGGACGAAGTTTTGCAGCACAAGCCGCAATGAAGATTTTGAACAGTACAAAATCCAGCGGAACAAGGTAAAATGGATTTCAAGGCACGACGGTACTTTGAGAGCGATCTACTTCGTCGAGCTGTCAATAATCCAAAGTTGCTATACAGTTATTCACGGAAAAGCACACGCAACATGAACCCGATTCCTGTTATGCAAACTGACGATGGTCACGAAATCTCCGACTGTAAAAATAAAGCAGAACATTTTGCTGAGTTCTTTCAGTCTGTCTTCACCATAGAACCTCCCTTCGTTGCAACTGTTGACGAGGTCGTGGAAGCACCAAATATTGGGGATATTTTGTTTGAAGAAGAGACGATTTTTCAAGAACTAAAAAGCTTGAAGGAATGTAAATCTCCGGGTCCAGATGAAATTCCTGCCAAATTGCTCAAGGAATTTGCTAGAGAGCTAGCTTAACCCCTTTCACTAGTGTGCCAGAAATCGTTTGATACTGGAATACTTCCTCCGGACTGGAAATTAGCACACATTACACCGCTTTACAAAAGTGGTGGTCGTGCATCTGCGAATAACTACAGACCCGTGAGTCTTACCTCCATATGCTGCAAAGTACTGGAGAAGATCATCAAGAAGCAATTGATGATATATTGTGAAACTCACATTATATTGTTGAATGCGCAATTTGGATTCCGTAGGGGAAGGTCATGTGTAACAAACTTGCTTTATACGATGCAAAGCTGGACAAGGGCAATTGACGCAAAAGAAACTGTACATGCAGCCTACATTGATTTCCGGAAGGCCTTTTGACGGTGTTCCACACCAACGTCTCCTGCATAAGTTGAGACTGGTGCGTATCGGAGGCAGACTTATACGTGGATTGAGAATTTCCTATCTGGTCGTTTCCAAACGGTGTGTGTGTAGGACGACAACAATCAAGGCCGACAGTCATCGAGAGTGGAGTACCTCAAGGTTCAGTACTCGGGCCCACCCTCTTTCTCTTGTTCGTTAATGATTGTGTACAGGAATTGGACTGCGAGTGTGCCATGTTTGCAGATGATGTAAAAATATGGAGGGTCATCAGGTGTGCTGCCGATGAAGATAACTTCTAGGAAAATCTTTGGCGATCAAACGATTGGTCGCATAGATGGCTGCTGTCCTTCAATTCTAACAAATGCACTCTGCTGCGCCTGGGAAATCGAAATGCGGTGCCTTATGCGCAACCCTATTATCTTAACGGAATCCTTCTGCAAGAAACAGAAATGCATGAGGATCTCGGCATCTGGATGACAGACAATCTCAAACCTTCTACACAATGTTGTAAGGCAGCTAAAACTGCAGCTTCAATGTTGTGCGCCATCAAGCGGGCATTCACGGTTTTTGATTAAGACTGTTTCTCTAAAATCTTTGCTATCTTCATAAGGCCACATCTTGAATACGCGATTCAAGCCTGGAGACCGTGGATGCGGCAGGATTGTAACGTACTTGAGAGGGTGCAGTGGCGAGCAACAAAATTAGTAAGAGGCTAAGGTTCACTACCATATGAGATCCGCCTAAATTACCTTAATCTCTATCCTTTGAGTTATAGGCAGTTACGCAGAGATTTGGTACAAACCTTCTGTATCGTGCGTGGCTTTGACTGCGCTCTCATATGTGACGACTTCTTCCAACTCGCCACTAAAACTAATCTCCGGGGGCATCCCTTCAAACTGTATGTGCCCCAAGGATGATTGGATGTACGGAAGAATTTTTCTCTAATCGTGTCGTGGACCCGTGGAATAACCTTCCCGAGGCGATTGTTATGTGCCAATCTGTGGAGATATTCAAACACCGACTTGATCTACGCATGCTACAACACAACGTGAACTATGTGACAAATTAACCTTGAAACACCACTGCACCATGTGACTGTCTATATTTTCCTGACTGAAAACTTGTTAATATTGTTTATAATTCTTGAGATTTTGATGTGACAAATAGCGAGTTCAAAGGCGCAAGCCTATTTTTCCCTCAAACATACTGACTGACTGACTGATTGCTTTATTGCAATGAGGCAGGACTGTTGATAAGAACGTATGAGGGTTGGAAATGATTCTTGTCGTTGGAGAAATCGTATAGCAGCAGAGGCTACTATTCACCACCATAACACCGCTCGACTGGCTTCATGATCAACCACCAGGGGTGTGAGACCGGAGGAGATCATCGTGGACAACAGGGTCGAAAGGATGAGAGAACGGTAAAGGTCACGTGATCATCACCAAAACACCGGAGATGCGAACTTGTGGACTGCAGAGTCCAGCAACGAGCTGCCAAAAATAGCAGAACCGCCACGAGCATGACTAGAGACCATGAAGGCCATCGTCAGGGTTTTAAAATGGGGAACGGAGAACGGCAATAATGATTGGACAGAGAAGGGGAGGAAACACCGTTGCAAATATCCCTCGATAGAGGAAGAAATAGACATATATGAAAAACACTTTAATATAAATAAAACCACCTCAAATACCAGGGGACTCTTTTCGATGTCCAAAAAGATGTGTGTTTGAGAAGGAGATGGATAAGAAGGACTTTGTATCTTCCGAAGTTAAGTGTTTACGTAATTTGGCTTTAAAAAGTGCTAAGCTAGATGACAGCCTAATTTGAGGGGAATATTATTCTAGAGGAAGGCACATTTGGAGGCGAAAAACGAAAATGGTTAGATGTAGAGCTAAAGGGGGTGCCAGTATCATGGAGGAATTACGATTGGCATAAGGTCTATCTGTTGGAGTAAAAGCGTTCATCCGTGGGAGGTAAGTGCTAGCGTTAACACGAAATAGGAAGCAGAGGCCCGCTCGAGTCTTTTTACCCAAAGAAATGTCATGTTCACTAACTGACATCTCTCCGTATAAGAAATAGTGGATCGAGGATGAGCAAATATATTTTAGAGTAAAAAAGTGGTTTTCAAAGCACAACGGGACTATGAGAGCGATTTAATTTGTCGAGTTGTCAAAAATCCGAAGTTGCTATACAGTTATTTAAGGAAAACCACACGCAACAGTAACCCAATTCCTTTTTGCAAAATTATGATAGTCTCGAAATCTCTGACTGAAAAAACAAAGCAGAACATTTTGCTGAGTTTTTTTTCAGTCATTTTTCACCATAGAACCTGCTTTCGTCGCAACTGTTGTTGAGGTCACGGGAGCACCAAATATTAAAGATATTTTGTTTGTAGAAGAGACGATTTCCCAAGAATTTAAATCTCCTGGTCCAGAGGAGATTCCTGCAAAATTGCTGAAGGAACTTGCTAAAGAGCTAGCTAAACCGCTTTCCATGATGTGCCAGAAAACGTTTGATACTGGAATACTTCGTCCGGATTGGAAAACCGCGCATATTATACCACTCTACAAAATCGGTAGTCGTGCATCTGCGAATAACTACAGACCCGTGAGTCTGGCCTCCATATAATAAGTTTTATATCTCGGGCCCAATGGGCCTCATCAATAAACCCAAAAATTCGATCACACGAAGTACTAGAAATGATTGGTTTAACAAACCGTATACGTAGTCTATAGCTATAGGACGAGCACAACTGTTTAGAAGCGAATTTGTTAGATTCGAAAAAAATGAATATAGCAATGTCATGCGGAAGGTAAAATTCAAGGGCACACACAGAGGAGCCACATCGTTATCTAGATTCTGACTATGGATTCTGGTACCCACTGCCTCTGTTAATAAGGGGGGGGGCTTGGAAGCCAACTCAGTCGAAGCTGAGCGTGAGGCAGAACAATAGGTATTGTAATAATATGTTTATTATGGTAATGCACCTCTTGGGCGCCTTCCAACACCTCAAAGACTGAAAAAAACTTTAAAAAAACCTAAAACAAACTCCCTATGTTGCAGCCAGTATTCGTTTTGTTTCAGGTTTTGTGCTTTGTCAATACTAGGCGAGATAGGGAGTTTGTTTCAAGTGGAAAAAACCTGCCTTCAAAGGTATGATACAAACGGAATAAATGTACAGTTGTAAGCTGGTTTGACTCATAAGCAGAAGAAATGTTTCAAATCGTTTAAGGACGTTAGTTCCAGACGGAGAGTGTTGACACAAGAACACAGTGTTCTCAGTCTTCCTTCAATGGTTGTCGGCAGAAAGTTGCGCGCTGTAGGCTAAAGGGTTAGCAGACTGCGGGCTTCTGCTTCAGCAGCATTATCTTCAGCATGAAGCCTGGCGGGGTTAAAAGTCCACGAACGCCATCAGAGTGAAAGATAGATTCCACCGAGTCAGCACCCAAAATTCGTGAAAGTTGTCCTGAATGTAAAAAACTAGTTAGAGCTCTCTTAAACATAGGGTAGCTTTGCTGGGTTTTAATACTTTTGGGCAGCTTACTCCAGATTGATATGGCGCTTACTGAACAGAATTGCTGGTACTTAACTGCACGTGCCATAGGAAGAAATAAAAATGCATCTCGATGACTGGCGCGTCGAGAGTGCTCAAGCTGCCTTATTGTACTAAGAGGATTAAAGGTTTGACCATTCAAAGATTTAAACAGTAAAAATAGACCCTTCTGCAATCTACGAAGCCACAGGGGATCCAGCTTTATAAGTTCGCACCTTTGTTGGTACGCAAAGTTACGGTGTTCTGAAGTGAAAACTCTTCTAGTGAAGAAGTGCAGCACCGATTCTATTTTCTTCCGTTCACTGGTGCGCAGAAGACTGAATAGGGGCGAGCAGTATTCAAGACTAGGTCTCACATACATATTAGAAAGGCTAGTTCTAACCTTGATAGTCTTAAAATTTCTAAGGATAAATCCGGTAGTTCCGCGTGCTTTCGAGGCTATCAGGGCACAGTGCTCTGACAAATTGAGACTATTAGAGTAGGATATGCTCAAATCCTTGATAACTCCTGGGACATTTAGTTCGTGGCCGTTAATGCTTAATTCCGGTTGATGGTCGTCGCCAACAACCATAACGGAATATTTGTGCCATGAAAGGGTGAGGCGCCATGTGCAACACCACTGGGCGAAGGCCTGAAGATACTTTTTTATCAGCTCGAGCACGATATTGCGATCTGCCGGTTTACATCTATAAGCGACTTTTAAATCATCAGCGTACATGAAGGGTCTGCCATACTGAAAAAAATCTGAAACGTCGTTGACAAACAGGCAAAATAAAAGTGGACCCAATACACTACCCTGCATAACTCCATTCCTCACATGCGTGGGGTTGGAGATAACATTGGAAATTTTTACTCGTTGTGTGCGAGCATTCAAATAGGACGATATGAAGTTCAGAGGCTTGCTACCTATGCCGAAGGAGGCCAGTTTCAGAAGGAGGAGGTTATGATCGACCCGATCAAAGGCCTTAGTAAAATCAAAATGGATACTATAAATGGCAAAACCGCTGTCTCTAGATTGCAGCACATAATCAACGAAAGAGAGCTGGCAGGTGTCACAAGATCGTTTCTCGAGAAAGCCATGTTGAGCTGCATTGAGCAGGTTGTTCTCTGTCAAGTGACGCATCATCTTGCCTTTGATCAAGGTCTCCCAGATCTTCGAGGCTGCGGGAAGTGTATTTATTGGCCAAAAGTTGTCGAATGACGTCGATCGGCCATGCGTACGAATAGGCATTATGTGCGATTCCTTCCACAATGAAGAAAAGTTTGTACTCTCAAGAGCAAGATTAAATACCTTACAAAGAATAGGCGGAAAGATATCATTCACTTCAGTTTTAAGAAGGCTAACTGGGACGCCATCTGGTTCTGGACTATAAGATTGACGATAACGACGAATGGCTACAGTCACGTCCCAGAGGGTATAACTTATGGTTTCGAGTACGGCACCCGTCCAAGCCTGGATAGCCGGAGGTGCATTGAACGAGCTTTCACTAAACGTTTTGGATAGGATTGCATTGAAGCTATCGGCGGTCAACTTAGCGTCAGCTATGGGGTTTCCTAAAGCGTCTTGAAGTATGGGGTGTTGCGTTTTCCTCTGCGCTTTTACTGTACGCAAAAAGAGTTTCGCAACATTAAGGGAAGGATTTTCAGCGAAATGGGCCTCATCGGCAATCTGCTTTTCCTCGGAGAGCTTCTTAGCCTGCTCAAAGATCAGTGTGATCAAGGGCAGAACGGAAGTGTCGTTCAGCCGATGCAAATGACGAGAGAGTTTACGCAGCCTACGACGGAAAGACAGAGGAAGATACACTTCATCCTTGACATGCATCACCTTCTTACGGGGGACAAAGTGGAGGATGAGTGGATCCAGCACTTTGTACAGTGCATCGGTACAAACATTTACATCCAAACATTCGAAAAATTCAGACCAGTCGAGAGCGTTTAGATGTGTCAGTAGATCAACCGTGTTTGCTGATCGGAAGTCATGATAAAAACTCTACTTTTGGGAAAATGTTTCATCCGCCTCCAGTTATAGTGCACTAACAACTGTGAGATGGTCTGAACTCCCAAGTGCGTCTATGGCTGACACTGAAAGTGGTTCGCATCCCCTACAAAAAATTAGGTCGCGCATGTTTGCTCCTCGAGGGGGAAAATCGACTACCTGATCCCACATGCCTATATCTATTGCCTTAAGTAAGTTCTCGAACTTTGAAGGACCAGATGGTGGAAACCATTGCACGTCAGGAAGGTTAAAATCGCCTGCAATCAAGCAATACTTAAGATTCAAGTCAGCTGCGGCATGAAATGCCTGTGAGAGACAAAGATCGTAGTCCGCATTGATATAAGGTGGGCGATAAACACAGCCGACCAGTAAGGAGTATTTGTTTTTAGAACAATTCGTAGCCAGCAGCTCTCCTCCACCGCTGTGAATTGTGGATAGTCCAACGGGAGAAATGCAAGTGGCTGCTTTATATAGATGCAGCTTCCTCCGCCACGGCCATTGTTTCGATCGTTTCGAATGCATGTATAGCCTAGAACAGAAAGTTCAAAGTCAGGTACACAGGCCGATGCCCATGTCTCAGTTACCGTAACAATGTCTAAGCGGTTGAGGAAGACCAGAGTCTGGAGCAGAGGCATTTTATTAATCAGTGATCTGGCATTTAAAACGACAAATTTAAGAGGGCGTGTCTTAGGTTTCGGTGGCGGGACAGCTAGGCCGTCACTGTTACCGGCTTCGACCAGAGAGATGTCCTTTTGACTTGAACTATTTGTCCCTCTCTTATTTTCTGATTTGTCTCGCCATTGGTTCTCCGTTTCTCCAGCTCTTTTATTAGCTGTCTCATCTTTCTCCGCTCTTTGAACTCGTAATCCGGCTGAAAAAAACTTGCAAATGCAGACTCCGTAAGGATGGTTTGCGCTCTAGCAAGAGTTTCGCCTGTGCTTCAGTTTCTAAAATAACTTTTAGAGGTCGTGGCCGAGAAATTGATTCTGGAGCTGTTGGAGCCTCACTATTTGAAACGCCTTAAGAATGCGGAAAGACCCACCTGGTTTTAGCAACGGTTTGGCGTAAACTCGCATAAGACCCACGTCATGGTCAATTCGTTCTTGTGCATTTTACGACTCTGACTCTGGGGCCCCCTTTACAACTATTTTCTGCTTGCGACTCAATGGGGCATATGTAGTGAGCTCACGAAACATTACTGGTATAGACGGGTTCCCGGCACTACACTCGGGTTCCCAAACTGCTGCGGCATAATGGAACATAAGGAAACCACCAGTTTATGATCGTGATGGGCACCGCCGTATGAGATCCAAAAGTCCATCAAATCTACAAGACCTTCATTGGGGATGTCTGAGATGTGACCAAATATAAGGCCCTGATGATGGTTGATGACCAGCGAAACGAAAGCCATCAAGACTGTTTCCTGATTCAGGAAGACACGAGTCAAAGGAAGGAAGTTTCAAGAAGGGATCCTAAATTCCCGATGGTCCTTTCTCGGGATAGTGGAGAAAGCTGCCCGGAAAAGATGAGGAAAACAAAAGGTTAATAGATTCAGTGTTAAGATTAATGTGCAGTCTTCGCTTGAATGCACACAGACAAGTCAACGCCCGAATATCAACCGGCAAATTATTCCAAAGATAGCTATACCTAGAAGCAAAAAATAGAGATCGTTTAGAAGTGGAAGAAGCAGGAGGAGGTATTATCAACGTTGAATTTCTTAGGTTGTAAGGGCGAGTAACGGGAGTAAGGGCAGACATCTTGGGGAGATTTGAACTAATATTAAGGCGAAACAGGAGGCAAAACCCTGCTTCCAGTCTCCTGACCCAACGAAATTTCAGTTTCATTATCTCACATCTATCTGAGTAGGACGTATCTGGAAATGCCGGATAGAGGACCCTTTTAGCGAATCTTCTTTGGACACTTTCAATTTTTGAACGGCTAGATTCGTTCATTAGACCAAAGAATGGACAACAGTTTTCGAGAATAGGAAGCACAAACATACGATAAAGTCTTAGCTTTATTTCGGGAAGGTAATTTTTAAAGAGATGAAGCCGCATATCTGAGCAGCTTTTGCTGCAATTCTATCAGCGTGAGGTAAAAGATCTAATTTATTGGTGTAACTTAAACCTAAGTCCTTAATGTTAGAACATTCAGTCATGGGGCAATCTTGAAAAATGATAGGCTGTGGCAGCCTTTCAGGCCCAATACACATGAACTGGCACTTAGAAGGCGAGAACTCCATCTGTCACGTGGAGCTTCACGCAGATAGAGCGTCCATATCCGAATGAATGCGTTCGAAGCATCGCTAAGCCGTAGAATTAGATAAGGAGTATACACATTTCAAGTCGTCCACGTATATATACGATTGAGAGTGTTTAACTATTGTTGAAATATCAGTTATGTGAAGCAAGAACAACAGGGGGCCCAGAACGGTACCTTGAAGGACACCGCTTAAAATAGCGGTAGAGGTAGAGTATGAGGACCTCACTAAGACCTGTTGTTTTCGATTAGAAAGATATGATCTAATAAAGTCAATAAGAGGACTACAAATCCTATAGCCACCTTGTCGACCCTGTTGTCCGCGATGGCCACCTCTGGTCTCACCTCCTTGATGGTTGATCATGAAGCCAGTCGTGCGGTGTTACAGTAGTGAACGACAGCCTCTGCTGCTATATGATTTCTCCAATTGACAAGAAGCATTTCCAACCCTCATACGTTCTCATCAACAGTCCTGTCTCATTGCATTTTAATCAATCATATCAACCAGCCTCCTTAATTTTGCAGAAGCAGATTTTTCTCCTAAGTTTTGTTTTCGTTTCAAGCGTGGATCAACTGAACTCTTCCCCTGTTTTTATGGTAGGATTTTTTCACAGCTTCCTCCTTAGTTAACCATGCGTTTTCAGAGAGTGTTGATTACTAGTTTAAAATGACGATATGTTGGTGGGTATTAATTTTATCGGCCAACAGTACATAACGCTCCCACTGCCTATGTGGTTGTTCACGGAGAGCAGTATTTATCAACTTTGTATTTATTTTTCCACAGCACTAAGTTTGCAATGACGAGGCCCTTCGGGTCTTAAATATAAAATTTATTTATGTATTTATTTATTTATTAAGTTTCACTACCATAAGAGGTCCGCCTAAATAACGTTAATCTCTATCATCTGAGTTATAGGCAGTTATGTGGAGATTTGATACAAACCTTCCGTATCATGCGTGGCTTGTACTGCGTTCTCATGTGTGACGAATTTTCCAACTCGCCACTACAACTATTTTGGAGGACATCCCTTCAAACTGTATGTGCCCCAATAACGATTGGACGTGATGAAGTATTATTTCTTTAATCGGGTCGTGGACCCATGGAATAACCTTCCCAAGGCGATTGTTATGTCCAAATCTGTGGAAATATTCAAACACCGACTTGACATACACATGCTTTAGCACAACGTGAACTATGTGACAAATTAACCTTGAAGCACCACTGCACCATGTGCCGGTCTATATTTTTTGACTGAAATTTTTGAACATTGTTTATAATTCTTGAGAGTTTGATGTGACAAGTAGGGAGTTCAAAGGCGCAAGCCTATTTTCCCTCAAATATACTGACTGACTGGACCTGGTGCCTCGCTGCCACACCTGAGCTTCGTATTTGTGCAGGGGAGGACATTCAAAGCGCTGGGTTGGGTGGATTTTTTTTTCCCAGCTTAGACGCCTTTTGGCTTGCACCCCTACCCACCTACTGGGTAATTGTTTGGATAACACTTAGCGATATTTTGGGGGTGCAGGAGAAATGCGCTTGGCAGTACGGCGGGCTTATCTTTACACTCGACAGCCCTAGAAGGTTTCAAGATAGGCTCAAGGAGGTCGAGACCGATATGGCTACAACCATTTCTACGGGATGGAGAGGCAGCCATTAGATGCGCCGAGGGACATCTTAGCAGCGGGGAGTTATTAACACCTAAGCGATTAGCGCTTTAATGAACCGGCGAAGATGTCCACCATTTGCCCGAGAGCAGGGACGGTGACTTCGGCCAGGTATAACGAAAGTAGAGTGGTCACCATCTCTACCGCACTCTAAACGTCCACCCCGTGTGAGAACGGTTACAAGACAAAGTCGAGATGACCATGCAGGTAATTAGGCGTAAGCCACTTTCTCCAGATGCAGCCAGAAACACCACCTAAGTAAGCCTTTAGTGACAGTAGACTTTGCGCAGTTACACCTGCACTGTCTACCCTCACTTACCTTAAGTAGATGTCTAGCTAGACTTTAATAAGCCAGGACTTGTACTGCTACCACTAATACTGCTACTTCTAGTACTACTTACTAGGGTGAAGCTGAGTGCTAGTATTTGCTGGTAATTTTACTGGCTGTTTAATAAGTCAGAAAAGACGCTGATTTAAGTCCGCATTGGGTTCATAACGCCGCAATCTTGGCAAGAAGTGAAGTAGTACTGGTGCTGAATGAATCGATCAGAAAATATTAAATTTGTTTCGATATGTTAAATACAATTTAATGCGACCATCATAAACTTCTATTGCGTAGAAGACGAATGCTAATTGAGGGATATTTGGCTTAATGCAGGCAGAATTTAACAAAAAAGTTTAAAATCAGGCTACCGAACATTTGGAAAGTAGTTTTTTTATTATAAGTCTTCGGGACTTTTGTACTTCAATAATCATTCTTGTCTAATAAACGCCGAGTAAACAATTATTTAAAACGTGTTTACCATTTTTGGAACACCCTGTATATACTGCTGACAAATCATGACACAAACAATGAGTACTTGCCTGTAGGTTGAAATAATTCTTTGTTCATTATAATTTATGGCATTTTATCCACCACTGTAATCCCAGATTGAATGCCGGTAAACAAACGAGCTTGTGGCTCAATGGTTAGGACGTTTGATTTTGATCAGAGAGGTCACGAATTCGAGGCTCGGGTGTGACACCGCTTGAGTCTGGGTATGAATAGCTGATGATGGCTAATAAGCCAGCAATAGCCATCCTAGTCTCCTTTGTCTGCGTCGATACTATCCTTATTCCTATAATTTTATCAATAGCTGACATGCTTCCTATTTTTGGAACAGGCATGACAGATCGGAATATGAATTCATGCGCCTCCTAAACTTCATCCAAACTGATTTGTAAGAGATCCGGGTGAGCGTTTTCGTCCGGTAGGCAGGCGATAATTCAATCATCGATTGCGATGATGCTCATCATATGTCCAAGAGCAGGAATGGTAACTCTAGTCAGGTATAGTGAAATTAGGCGGGCAACCATTTGCAACAACCTTTACTCTCTCGCCGCTTGAAGTGGTGATACGACAGAAGTGAAGATAATCGAGCAGGCACCGGAAATATACCACTTTCCATAATGCAGGCCAGAACACCGCCTAACTCAGTCTTGAGGGACAGTAGTATTTTGCTGGCACTATTTACCCTAACTCACCTTCAGTTGATGTCACACTAGACTCAAGGAAATCAAGGTTTGTACTGCTACAACCACTACTGCTATTTCTAGTTCTACTCTCTAGGTGTGTGGTTGAGTGATGGTAGTACTGGTGCTTTTACTGACGCTATTATTTGTCAGAAGTAGCGCTGTTTACAGTAAGCGCTGGGCTCCTACCCCCTTTATCTCCACAAGAAGTGAAGGAGTATTTACACTAACATTGATGCAACACTTTTTCAGGAATGACGCTGATTAGAGCCAACTCTGCGTCTCATACCCAAGTGATCTAAATAAAGTGTGAATCTGGGTTTAAACTATTCCGAATAATTTGAGTTGACCCAAGTGTTAAAAACTCAAGGCGTTTGGCGGGATTTGAACCGGCGCATCAGAGAAAGCCTTTGCCGGAGGCTAATGCTCTACCACCAGGCTACAAACGCCCGCTTCACGCCCTGAGTTAAATCACACTTGGATCGATATTACCCGCTCAACTTTTTGCTCATATAAATAAATAAATAAATTTTATATTTTAGGCCCGGAGGGCCTCGTCATTGGAATCCACCAATACGGGAGCAAGTTGACTGTCCAAGCAGAATTTCCTAAGCAATCATCTAGCTTAGCGGTAGAGCATTAGCTTCCAAAAAAGGCTTTCTCTGATGCGCGGGTTCAAATCCCGCCAAATGCCTAGAGTTTCTCACACTTGGGTCAACTCAAATTAAGCAAATCTGCCAAACCAACTTGATATTCCGAATAATAACATGTTTGAGACCCTGACCATTCTAGTGTGGAGAACTAAGACCAGACAATAACTTACGCTGAAATTTGAGAGCTGACGAGCAGACTGGCTGCTAATTTGATTGAGACTCTCTTGAACATGTATAATTTGAACATAAAATATAGAACTTATCTATATATACACTGATGCTAAAAACATGAAAAGTACGATTAGCAAAGTAATGCCATTCTCCGAGACGATACCTGGATTTTACCACTATGCAGTTGCATTTAAAGTCAACATCGAAATGATGAGCAACTCAATTCAGGACTTCAATAACAATTCATCCATTTTTGTCGCCATGTTCCTATCGCTGCTCAATTTTTGCATAGACCTTCTTCCCTGGTATGAAAATTATCAATTTATATCAAATTCTCAGGGTATAATATACCCCGGCATTTCGCAGCTTCAGATATCCTTTTCTAAATGCCCTGCGATCTTGTCAGCTACAACGATAACAGTTGTGTTTTAAATAATGCATATTCTGCCGGAATTTTGAAAACTTCAAGAACATATGGACGAAGAGGCTCCTCTCGTTCAAAACGAGCATGGTTTGAGCGATTCCCGTTATTATTCAGTTTAGTTCCACTCAATAGGCCAGTTGTGGAACATGCAGAGTCAAGGGGAAGTGGATTTGAGGCTACAGTTAATTGCCAAGTTTGCAACGCTGTTGTGCCTTTGGGAAATAAGGAAAAACAGTTGGTGGTGAAATGTCCCGTCTGTAATGAAGCTACTGTAAGGTTGATTTTTATTATTATACGTGTTAGCCTATCAAAGGGCCTCCTCCGGGCAAACAATATGTCCGTTGTCCGTGCAACTGCTTGCTGATTTGCAAGGCTTCAACCACACGCGTCGGCTGTCCCCGTCCGCAATGTCAGCGCGTTATTACGCTTCCCGGGGTACGAGTATTTTAAATTGAACAGTTATTTACAATAGCATATGCGACTTATATTTTGATAATATTGTTTTCAACGTGGTTGTGTACACCAGAAACTTTGTTCGAATCCCTTCGACTATACTTGCTCAAATTATGGTGACATTGCCTTGAATACCTTAATTGTTCGAAAACTTAGTGACATATGCAGCGCGACCCATTGGTAAAGCATCTATCGAATGTTCTGCCTTGTTCCTTTATTAGTTGGGTGGCACCCACTCACCGGTTGTCGACTTATGCTTTTCTTGCTGTCCATTCACTTAGTTTGCTAAATTAGAGGGAAACTCGCAGAACTTTTGCCCTAATAAACCAAATCTTGCTGGCAATGGTCTCAGCTGGACCTCAGGAGTTGTTGATCTTTGCGTATAATCTCAATATCCCTGTCTTCTCGCAAGTAATATTCACAGCTATTTGAGTCTCCATAACATAAGCTACATATTAACTGATCACAGGAATTACAGAGGTTATACTCAGTTTCCAGAACAATCGAATTCCTGAAGCATACCATCCATAGTGTTGACATGGATGTGTTTGGTGCACAATTTCACTGCATCCACGGACATCGAAGCGAACAAAGTCTACATGAAATACTACCGTCGTCTCGCCTGTCACAATTTTGAACGAATTAAGTCTATGTACGGAAATTTTTTGCATACAGTGTACACGTTATTTTTTGCACCTGATTGAATTGAGTGAAATACCTGTTTCCAAAAATTGCACAACAATTAATTAAGCTAATGATCTCAGAGAGGTGCTTGTTTTTGAAATTTAAAACTGATATATATTCGCGGTTATCAATGCATCTTTTTTGAAAAAATCTGACAAGATCTCTTGAGATAGAATTCCTTCCTTCAATAAATTTTCGGCATAAATTTTGCGATTTAGTGGGGTCAGCATTTAGGGCCGGCATTTTCGTCGTTAGTAAGGAGCACGCACATATATTAATCGATCTTGGGCGCAGATATGCCATCTGGCAGCAAAGTAATATCTAGAAATCATGCCGCTTCTTGAATGCTTGCACAGTACTCATGAAAATTATGCAGGTTAGTTCTGCTTTTGGTGTACGACATTCGCCTATTGGTGCAAAGTTTAGAATATTTTACCATGCACAGTTTCCATTCTGTCCCCAAATCTGAGGACGGGTTTGGGAACCATTTTGGAGGTTTACGTTGTAAGCGCTTCATTCTATTATGAACTGGTCTTGCGGAAAAAGCTGAACATAGGTAAATTTACTCTTACTTATTGAAATTTTTGCTGCAGTTCGATTTTGCCTATCGACGGAGCGTGTGAGCACAGCCCCATCTGTACAAAAAGAGGTACCTTAGAATCTTAATGTCAGTTACATGTTCACGGTCTTCGTGAATACTGTTGTTCAAAATGTATGTCTTGTTCAGGGACATATTTGGCGTCGTAAAAAGTCCTTTGCTGTTTACCTTCATCTGCATTGTAAATACGATGCCGCGATCAATTAAGTTCAGGCATTACTATCGGCGGTTACCATGATCATCATGGACTTATCGAGGCCCAAACTTTAGAAGATACCTAGCAAAAAGTGAGCTATCTGTGCACTGTGTACCCTTTTGCTTTTCGGTCTTTTCAGGCTTCATCAGATACCCTCGGTCCGTCAAATCTGGAAAATGTACCAATTAATGGGGGCACGTTCACCCAGCGTAACGTTGCCATTCGTCTTACTTGCGGCAACTGTCACCGACCGTTCTCCATCCCTTCGCCGCAAAACTCTTACTCAAATACGCGAACTTGCGGAGACCGCCTGATATACTGCCTATCTGGAGGCAGCGCCCCAAACTCCAATTTCCTCATTGCTGCCCGCTGCCCGCAATGCCGAAAGGTGACCTCTGTAGGCCCTGCCTACTCCCGCGTTCGATGGGTCAGCTACCTTATACTCACCCTTATCTTCCTCATAATCTCTATCGCTGTCACCGCTGGCACGGTCCAGGCAGCCTTGGCCAACGGAGCGCTATACTTCCTTTGGTCCGGTTAGTCTTTTAACTTCTTCATTTATGCTCTTTCTCTGAAGTATTATCTTCTCTATCATCCTTTCAAGATGGGTGCTAGAGCTCTAGCGCCAGATTTAGCCCATTCTTCTTGTTGGTTCTCTGATCTTCTATACCGCTTAAATTGGGATCTCTGGCTATTGTGCGTTATTACGAACGCATAGAGTCTAGGCTTTGCAAAGTTTGCCCAACTTCCTGCCAAAGTCAGTCACGCACATTCGTCTCCACGTTCTTTGGATTATTTTTTCAAGTTTATATCACTACTTCCGGCAATTAATTTTAATGTCAGGCCTGTATAACGTTTTTGGCCAACTCTGGGCTGTTTTCAAGCGTATCTCCGTGAACTTCCTATCTATGTTGAAAGTTAAAAAAACTAGGAAAAGAAACTGTTCACAAGTCGTGGCCACACCTGAAACCAAGTTTACAACATATCCGAGTAATTTGGGCCAACTTAATGCTAGGCTCCCACACGATGTTTTTTTTCGGTACCGACAGCGGGGATTACTCCGAATGTCCTATTGTAGGCGTTCGCTAGGGATATACATATTGTAAAAACATGCTACCTGCAAGGAGTAAATATACTGATCCTCTAAAAGCCCTTATGGGCACTGAATCAACCAGGCGCGTCTAGTCTTCGTTCGACTTTTGAAATCTCTGTGACTACTGCGATTTCAGCCCGAATACTACGCTGTAAGCATATGAGACTTATATCAAAACAATCTTTCCGTGCAGAAAGGAGGCGTCGTCTGTGCGTCTAGGAAATTTCCATCATTTAACTGCATTTCGTAGATGATGTATGACTTCTACTTTATTCTGCGGCAGCAGCGGTAGCAGCAGGAACTTATTTGCTGCTGGTTCGCGTCTCTGACACCACAATGACCTGCTGTTTAACAGTCTTTTAACCCACATATTATATGCATGTGGGGAACCACATAAGTGAAAAAATAGCACCATATCTATAGGTTAGCAGTGCCTTCGTTTCCTAAATGGGAATGTGTTTTTTGCCTCATCCTCTCCACCGTTACCTGTTGTTACGTTTTTCATCTAAAATTCTTTCTTCATCTAGGATAACTTCCTTGTGTCAGACGTTTTCTTTTATTAATGACAAACGTATTGCTTCATTTATTGCTGTCCGGAAAAAATCCTAAACAGTTCTAATGAGTTTTAGAACCGAATGCGTTAGACTTGAATCGACAAAGCCCATTCCTTTTTCTAAAATTCATCAAGTTTAAAGTTTTGCCCTTAGCGATCCATCTTCATAATAAATAGCTGTGGCAGCTTTCTTTGCACTTATGTCTGTGTGTTAACGTGGTACCCTATCCAGTGCCCGTATTTGTCATCGTTGATCGTTTGCTGCGAGCAGGCCTACAAACGCAGTTCAGCATATTTTCCCGCTGTAATCTACCGGCGTAGCATGGATACATCGCTCAACTTGAGGTTTTTCTTGCTGTGGTTCGTGTGTAGAAAAAAACTTTAACTGCTTCGTAACCCCAGTGTTTTTTTGAGGGGGGGGAGGTGAATCCTAGCTGGTATTGTAGTGCGTTCAATCCTCCCTCCCTTTCTCCCTTCCTTCCTTCCTTCCTTCCTTCCTTCCTTCCTTCCTTCCTTCCTTCCTTCCTTCCTTCCTTCCTTCCTTCCTTCCTTCC
>JAYGXS010000005.1:38741829-38822397 GCA_036362985.1 Ligula intestinalis
TCCTTCCTTCCTTCCTTCCTTCCTTCCTTCCTTCCTTCCTTCCTTCCCGCCCTCCCTTCCTTCCCTCCCACTCTCCCACCCTCCCCCTTGCCACCGTAATCACCACCATTATCCTCATAACAATTAGCACCAATGACAGTAACGCCAACCCGAGTAGTAACGATAACCGACGAATAACGCCCTTTGTCAGTTCCGCTTCATATCACTTCTCAATGGTCAAGCCGACGCCCACGTTGTGCACTGTGTACTTCCAAGCGCCCTCCTTGAAGAACCCTTGCGACCTAATATTTGTTTTTGGCCTTCGTTTGAGCAACTTATTTTGCTAAAGACGCTCCGTTGTATTCATGTTGTATCGGACGTCTTTGTGAGCAACTCGACCTGTGCATTACCATTGGTTGTTGGTGTATGCTATTTGAGGAAGAGACATGCCTTCCGGTCAGCGGTTATAGTGTTGTTGTCCTTTTAGTGAAAGTCGAGGGCGGGGGGAGAGGAGGAAGGAGTGAAGACGATGGTTTGATAATCGAAGAGGAGAGCAGTACCGCCCTTCCCTACTGCTAGCGTCATCCAGTAGAAAGACTATTGTGGCGACCGCAAATTATATGGAGTTCAGTATTTTGCCAGAACCTCAGAGCCTGACGTTTTTTAATCCATTACAGACCCTTGACAGTTGTTACCTTACGACCCTTTGATAGCCTTTCCTTTACCCGATCGGCCAATTCCGACTTAACAGACTTTAAAAGGCGTAACCACTGTGGCTTACCAACAACATTTTGGAGGGTTTGTAGTCCCGCCCAGTACTTGCCCACGTATGTGACTGTTATGCATGCTCTAGTCTCAAAAAAGGAGTATTAACTTGCTCAGTCGCGGCACTAATAAATTTTTCCATGCTCTTCAGATTGCTCTCTTTGTCTCTTCGAAGCTGTGCGGAATACCTCGACAGAACTTAGTAGCCACGGCCGCGGCTCATAGGCCAAAGTCATTCCACTACTATCATCCGATAAACCTTCGGCTCCTCAGATTCACTAGTTTTCGAGGGGATGGGGGTTGTTCCGATCGTCGCCGTATTCGGCTGATGATGTATCCGTTTCGTGTAGACACCTGGCTGGTCAGTACGCAGTACTGAGCTACCAGAGCCTGCAGGAAGCCGTTGAAGTGGACTCTTCTTCTGACAGAGAGGGACTTTCCTCCTGTACTGTGGCATATACCACCGCCGCCCCCCCCCCTACACCCATTTACTTGACTTATGGTATTTCAGTGACGTCTTTAGTCGCCCTTCGCTGCCGGCTGTCTCGGCACTTTAACGGATGCCTGTGTGTTCAGCGCCTTCAACGTGCTCGTGCGTGCGTCCGTTCGTGCGTGTGTGTGTGCGCGCGTGCGCGCGTGTGCGCGCACGTGACGTGCTGGTTGACACAGGCGCGTCACACCGTCGAACAATGGGGTCGTGCGCACACGCATGCGTCGATTTTATGAACCACCGGATGCGCGCGCGAGCGAGCACACACATGATTCAGCCTGACCCCACCTTTTGCGTATACAAATTATGTGCTGTCTATCGGCTAATGGTGGTGGTGATGGTGGTGTAGTACCATAACGGCGGACTCCATCTGTGTTGCTAACTCGAGTGCTTTCGGTCCGGCACTTTCAACTTTTGAGCGACCATCAACTTGTGACACCACGTCGTGCAACCAGCTGGTTTCATCACTGAGAAGTCGATAGCTGACTGCGTGCAAACGGAGCAGGTTTCTGGAACTCGTGGCACCAAAGTACTTTCACTACCAACAATTTTGAAGAGATTAACTGTGTGCTTCACATCAAGGTGGTGTAGGGAGGAGGGTGACTTGCGCTGCATCTACCTAAATTTCTGTTCCCCCCCTCCCCCTGGGATCGGTGCCTAGGCAGAGTCAAAAAGATCAGTTACCACGACAATCTTTATGGCAGCCCTCTTTGATAAGAGAGATCTGCGACAGTTCTTTCGGCTGTTCGGTTTGCATGCGTGGCAACCTATGGTACGTAGCTTCGGCCTGCGCTCATCTCCAGCTGTTTCAATATTGTCTTCCCATTGGGTCAATTTGGGTGCGGGCAGAGAAGGTGAGGCTGAAAATGAGAATATGTATAGTTTTTACACAGCCACCACGTCCTCGGGATTGACTACGCGCGCTTAGGTTAACTGCATAGGAAGACAAAAGTCTCCCTATTTCTCACGCTGACTCATCCTATTATTCTTCTTTCACAGTCTTATCTCTTACAGGAAACAGCATAGACAGATAAGGCGGTATCCGGGGGTTTCCTGGGGTCTATTTTTGCCTCAAAAGCTGGCAGTATGATCAAGAAGTTGTTATATTCCGAACTTTAATCGGCTGCTTTTCCACTGCGTCTAGGACGATTCTGCAGGAAAACCTGTTCGACAAGGACCTGATTTATCGATTCCGAAAGATTAAACTGAAGTTGGATAACAAGCAGTGGAAGAAAAGGGGCAGTGGAATGACCGTTTTGGTTTATGCATCGTCATCGTCAGCCAAAGCCAAACATCAGCCACTGCACATCCGAGGTCCGGACTCGGTCACAGGTGACCATTGCAACAACCTTCTGCCTTTTGAGCTGCGGACTAAAGCCCTGTCGGCTGTGATTGGGAATTCACCAACTCACTTGGTGCGGAGAGGGGGCGTTTGCCGATCGATCCAGACCATACGACGGCGTACCGAGCTCCTAGCAGGTGGATGCGTAGCAGCAAAGACGAGGGAGACTGGAGCGATCATTTGTTAGCCATTTATGTCCCATCCCTGGACAACGAGTAGACACGGTATTTATTGACTCATCGTTGTGCGCGAAAACTGGCGAATTAGTCGACAGGATAAGCAAGGTAAAACCGAACCTCCACATTTGGTGAATTGGTCAGCGCCACTTTAACGAGATTTGTGCCAGGGCGTCAATAACAATTCGACTGCGGGAAGGGTTTCCTGTTTTTGCTTGGCCATTCAGGCATCCGGGCCCGCCGTTCTCGCCACCTAGCGACTCAAGCAGCATGCGTCAGTCAGTCTTTCGGCTATATAGCGAAGATTACTAGTTCAGATCATCGGGTGAATGAACCTCATGTTTCGGCGATCCTGTCTTCTCCTTGCGTTTTCTCGGCGTCGGTGGAAAGAGTCGGGTGGGAGTAGTTTGATAGCAGGCTGCCTGATAAATGCCGAAGTAAAAATGTACCTCATCGAACATGTGAATGATATTTGCTTCAACAGTTTCGCCCAGCAGTCAGGGAGGTTGCACTCTATAGGAGCGTAAATCATATTGATATCTTACCCCCACAATGAAGCAGTCGATTGTAAACTTGTCACGATTACCACCCTGGACATAAAATGGCGATATAAACTTCACCTTTAGCCTATATGTGTAAGTTTGACCACCGCCATCGGTGATGTCCACCATTTGCCCGAGAGCAGGGACGGTGACTGCGTCCAAGTATAGTGAAAGTAGACGAGTCGCTATCTACCCCACTCTAACCCTCACTCTGCTTGAAGCGGTGACAAGACAGTCGAGACGACCGAATAGGGATCAGGCGTAAGCTGCTTTCTCCAGATGCAGCCGGAAACCGCCTAAGTTAGCGTTTAGTGACAGTAGACTTTGCGCGGGTACTACTGCACTGTCTACCCTCACGCACTTGTAGTAGGTTTCTAGCCCGACTTAAGTTAGCCAGGACTGGTACTGCCACCACCAATACTGCTACTTCTAATACTACTTACTAGGGTGTAGCTGAGTGACAGTTTTTGCTGGTACAATTACTGACTGTATTTTAAGTCAGAAGTGCTGAGTTAAGTCAGCACTGGGCTCATATCCTCCCAATCTCAACAAAAAGTGTAGTAGTACTGGTGCTAGCACTGACGCCACCATCTGTCAGAAGTGTCGCTGATCAAGCCAACGCTAGGGCTCATAGTCCCTTGGTCTCAATCAAGGAGTGTAAATCTGGGTTTAAACTATTTCGAATAAGCACATGCTTGGCGTCCTGTGCACAGCAGTGCTTGCCTTAGTTTCCACACTCAACTCTTTCCATCGAGTTGCGTACTTTTATACTAGGTATGGACTAACCTACTGCCGCAATAGGTACGTGTCTATGCAAAATGTCAAATTCTAGTAATAATGCTTACTAAGGTCAGTAGATAGTATGATATAAATACTGCCTGTGTGTGCTTTTTAAGAAGTCCTACCATGCTTTTATGTCGAGCAGTCTGCCGTCTATAGATTACATTTAGGCATACTACAGTGTCTACCCGTAGTAGTATGACAACACAGTATCAGATAGGTACAGTAGGGCAGTAGTGCTGGTAATATTTGGTCAGAAATGACAGTGTTTGGAGTCAGGTCTGGGGCCGCGTTCCCTTTGATCTCACATAAAAATGTAGACCGGCATTCTTGCTATTACCAGTAAATTAGGTGTTTGAAACTCGGAGCACATCAGTGCTTGTCCTAGTTGTCTCCTAAAGTTAAAATTGCTAGCATTAGGATATTACTGTTAGATGTACTGCGCCTATGCACTGCCTCTGCGGTCATGGAAGTTGCCCTTTATAGGACAGTCGCCTGTACCCTTGTCACGATTACCACCCTGGATAAAAAAATGGCGATATAAACTTCACTTTTAGCCTATCTAGGCGCACGCTTATACCCAACCCAAAGTATTCAACTTCGCCTTCTTGGTCTGCTTGTTTTTTCCAAGGAATATTTTTATGCCGCGCTTTCGCTCGGCCCGTATAGCTATCCTTTCGCCCAAGCAAATTAAACTTAGGTTGCTTCATTTTAGTTTTCAAACTATATCTTTTTTGCCTCCTGATAAACTAGAGGTCTGAACTCCATTAACTGACAGCCTAAAGTAGGAAACTTCACCTCAGTAAGTGCGGTGTTCGTCATTGTGCTGTTGGACCCTTTGGTGGTTGCTGTTAATTCTGTATTTGCTAACGATCGACTGACGAGTGTTCATTAGGATGATTTGAAGCCAATCTTATCGGTCAATTGTGTTCTCAATTAATACACCCATCTAGTTACCTTTCGTCTTCATGTTACGATTCTATCAAGTGTAGTTTGCAGGCTGCCCTTGCACCTTTAGTACCCAGTCTTCAATGATCGAAAAGCATTCGGGCTTCTGAATTGAAGAAGGAAAAACAGCTAGAGTGGCACTGCCCAACCTTTGCAGACGACATGGTCTATCAAGTTCTTGGCAGGATGTAGCGAATCAGACTTGTGCTCCCTTTATATTCCCGAATCCGCCGTGTTCCAGTTGGGGGACGCATTAGCTGGTGAAAATAAACAGCCAGCTGTTGTATTCAGAACAGTCTCACTCTCTCTCTCTCGAGTGAGAACGGAGAATTAGTTTCAATTTTCATCTTACAATTGACGTGTTGGTACCAAAGCGGGAAACAGAACAGTGCTTAGCACGACACACATCTGCGTGCGCCTCTGACACTGACTCGATGCTTATTCCTGTGACAAACCCCTAAATTAGCAATCACCCAATTCACCACTGTTAACGCGGGTAAGCACCGAGTCTGGACTGGTTTGATCTCTCATCAGCTGTTTGGCCGAGTCAAGCTGACTGCGGATGAGATTGATCGATCAGGCTTAAGTGACGTATGATCTACGTCAAAAGTATGCCACACGCGGGGTCGGATCTGATGGTCACACTAAGAGAGATATTGCAGTTCTATCACGAACATGCGAACATGCGAGTCCCAGGAAGTAATAGAGAAGAAGACGACTCGATCGCTGGGGTGATACTTTTATTCGCCTGACGTTTCGAGATCTGTCGCGGATTCGTCATCAGAGACATAGTCAGAGAGCAGTAGCAGAAACGTGACTGCGAATAATAGTATCGTCCCAGCGATCGAGTCGTCTTCTTCTCAGTTCTGTCACGGTTCTGAAAGAAGCCTAAATTATCCCGCAAGCTGACAGCCTTGGCTTTTGGCGTCTTGTGATTGGTTCTAGCGCGTCAGCTCTATTGTAGTAGCATCTAATTTAGAAGCTATACTCGGAAAAAGAGTACTTCTGAATAAAAAAAACGCTTTCTTCAGTTAACGAATCGTTTTGAACCTGACTTACTTTTATAAGCTGTATATTTTCCGTGTAAAGAAAATAATATAATTCTATATGTCATTAAGAAGACTTCATATAGGTCTCATAAAATTGCGTAGTGGACGTGAATCCAAATTCCCCCTCCCCCGTTTTGAGGAAGATGTAACACAGTGCTCATAAAATATAGCCTTCGATACGGACCATGTTGTAGTCTTTGCAAGCAGCGATGGACAACTACGATGCTGTATGAGTAGACTTTAAACGCTCCTAAAAACCTCACATTAGAAATTATTTTTAAGATGGAAAGGTATTCTTTCAAGTTCAATTTTTTGAAGAAATTTTTATTTGCTTCTAAATGAGTACAAAAATGGTCTTTTTGTCCGTACGCTTCCCAGATATAATATTTGTAGTTAAAAAACAGAAGAAATCGAGGAGAAAAATGCATACTACTTAAATAGCCATTTCTACGGCGTGTGAATTTTTACAGGCGACCAGAAAGAAGCTCGTTCAACCTGCTTGCATCCTGTAGTGAGGGAAGCATCTTCGGATGAGGCTGTGCGAGAATTAATATTACAATTCTATTCAGGTCATCTTTTTGAATTAAAAACGTGTGTGAAGCATTTTGCCTAATATTCTACACTTGCTATACACCGGTAACCTGTTCGAGTCAGGCTGGGTTGAACGCAGTGACCGCCGTGTTGGAAAGTCATCAAACGTGTAGGGGTCTAAGTCGTGGCTGTGCTTAGGACACTACAATTCTCATACCCAGTTGCTTGTAGGAGGAGAAGGGGTAAGACACGTAGGAGTTCGTTATTTTATGCAGCAACTCATTGGTGGTCTGAAGCCTCAACGCGCGGCAGGCTCAGGTCCTGCACGTGCGTCTATCTGCTGGCGTATTGTGGGCATGATTGAATGCGTAAACGTCATGCGAGAGTGAGTCACTGGCCGCTTAATCAACTGCTTGGCCAATAGGAGTATATGGCACCTGTGATTGACTCTCCCAGTGGCGAGTAGATCACGTGACCGCTTGCAGGCATGGTGGCGGACGGCGCCACAAACGCATGCATGGTAGGGGTTAGAGACCCAGTTAACTTTAACACAGCCCTGCTGACCACCATGCTACAAACCCCTATATACAGTTAGTGCACAATCTGACGCAATAAGTTTAACAACGTAATAAAAGTCATTTTGCGGGAATTCAGCGTACGCGGCGTGCCCCCAAACTATTATAGCAGTAAAGTTAGAACTATACGTAAAAAAGTCAGAGTTTAGTTGAGAAATTACTGTTTGCTAGCATAAAAATGTAATATTCACAAAAATCTGCAAACTCAGGTAGTGGCAATATGAAAATTTACTGGTCCAATGTGAAGTAAAAGTCTGTTTAAGGCATGGGAATGGAAAAGGATGGCAAGGTTATACAGAATAAGAACAAATACAATTTTTTTATAAACTAAATGTGTCAGAAATGGATGTAGTCACGTTGAGTACAGTATCTTCCAAATGTAGATACTTCATAAGAATTTCCGTTTTTAATGCACGAAAAGATTCTTGCGTGCTTTGTATCGATTTCTATTGACAATTGCAAAAAGATTTTCTATGGAAATCACATCCCGGCTGTTGAGCGGAATAAAAATACCTTGACAACCACACACGGATAGGCTGGCTTTTTACTAAAAAGTTAGACTACGGTTGTACTTGTAATCAAATTCATACCATCTTGTGTGTGTTGAAAGAAATTTCCGCTTGTCACGTTTTTTAAAATTATTTTGAGAGTTCAGGTGCGACGAGAAGCAAACTGTTTTCGAAATATCGTTTAACACTTTACGAATTTCACAGTTTTGCTTTGTTTGTCCATAAATACCGATTTCGTTCAATCTATTTACCGAAAACTCAGAAATAAGAAATAGCTTAAAAGCATTTACCTAAATCATGAGTTCTTTAACATTCCTCCTTCGATAACTGCCTGTGTGGGTCATGACTTTAGAATCGCCCAAACATGTCAACTCATTGCCGAGAAAAATGAATTTCCACAACAAAAGCCGAGAATTAATAAGACTAAGATTCATTAAAAAAATTCCTAGAGCAAGTTACCTCTTCAAAAAACGCTTTAATTAGATATTTCGAAGTCAAATATTTGTGTACGATACCTTTTTCGAAGATAAAGTCAAGATCAGAAGGAGATATTTTGACCGGTTTTTGACTTCCCTAAAACTTAGAGGAAAAAATCTCTGCTGGAAATGAAAGAGCTTACATTTCTATGCAAACCAGAGCAGTTTTCAATACGTTTTTTTACTTCAGGGCACCGTTTTTTGATTTTAATTAAACAACAGAGTGACCCAAAATATCCTCCAATATTCTTAAACAGGATAATTTTAAGTTTCCTTCGTTTGAAGTTTTTATATCTATTGATTTTCATCTATATTTTGACAACATTTCGATGGAGTTAGTTAACGATGCTAATTAGAAAACATATGAGATTTCGAGAAAGTTCATGTAAAGTCAAATGGACCTACTAATTTCGGCGTAGTAAAACACATTTCTTGCCTCTTGTAAGTTTATTACTTATCTTTAGGGCACAAAACGTAACATATTTGTAGAGCCCATTGTGAATGCACCTCGACAGGTCCGCAAATGTTTTCACCAGGTTGTGTTTAGATCTCGCCGCGATTGCACTGGAACCTTGTGTCGTCGGTTCCTGACGTATCGCTGTTTCTGTTTATTGTCAAAAATTCTGTCGTGCTTGCGGTCTCCGCACGGTGCGCTGCGGATACTTATGTCAGCCCCCCCCCCTCGTCCGCCTACACCAATCAACCACTCTCACAGAGACTTCGCAGAGCACCAGGAGGGCTAAAACCACACGTGTAGTCGTGACAGGTTAATGTGAATACGCATCAGATTACACGCTGTGCATCGTTCATTGCCGATGTCGTTACGCCTTGGATTTCGTCTGATTACATTTTTTTTCAGCGTTCACACTTATTGGTGTCTACTATCATCGAAATCAGAGAACATGTGTGCACGGGACCGTTAACTCGTGTTGTCAGTGCGCATGTAGAACAGTACGTTGAGCGTAATGTGGGACGATTTTGACCATGTTTGGTCCTGTCAGCCTAACTTATGTCCCATAGAGCTTCATTTCGCCCACAATAATCCGTGACAACCGATCTGTTAATCTTGATCCGCGGAATACTGCAAGTTTTACAACGGTCACCTGTACATCTCCACCAGTCCTGTTGAGATAGGCTTTGTGCTGACATGGTTATTGAATGTTCTGGACTGAGAGTCAGGCTCAATGACTCCATGCTAAAGTGTCTTCTGTGGCATCCGAGTCTCCTACCCTCCCCTTGTGTGAACACTTGCTGTGTTGTGCTCGGGTGGAGGAGGTATGCGTGTGGCCCGCGTAGACTCTTGCAGTGATGTCCGCCAAATCACCGCACCACTTGGCTGACGGGTTCGGACGGTACACTAATACGCGATCGAAGGAAGAGGGAGAAGGGATAAGTCGACTCGGTACTGATTTCTCATTTTAAACAATCTAATCACCTTTAGTCTATTACGGTATGCGCTGAAAATCGTGGCCTAGAAGACTGCCAACTGGCGGAATAGCTCGGTCTTCGTCTCAGGCCACAGAGGCAGGTTGCGACGACTCCTCCCTCTATCACTTCCCCTCAATTTGGATCCGAGGCGCCCGATACTGTGTTTATGTTAAACTCTGGTCAATTGTGCGCGGCCGAAGCTAGTGTAACACGCCTAGACGGATCCTTTGGCTCTGTCAGTCACTGCGCCCAATTTCGCCGTTGGGAGTTATGTGCGTAAACAAACACACGCTACTTGCCAAAATCTTTCGTTGATAGGCATTGCTTATATACCTCTCCGGATAGAACATGGTACTGCACGTTCTTTTCGCTAAATTCCAGGGAAAAGGTAGGGTAAAGGTTAAGGGTAGAGATAGGGTTAAGATTAGAAACACGGTGTTAAGCTTGGGCTAGAACTAGGACACTGGAGATGCTTACCCTTACTGGAATTCAGCACAAGATCACCCGTATTACGGGACTAGGCGCTCCTATTGCAGTGGCCTGTTGTGGACTTTTGAAGTTCTGTTTCGGTCACCTTGCGTTAGTCCGCCCATTCAAATGCGATCTTAAATGATCTTCATGATTAACTATCTAAAATTTATATTGGTAGAGGGGCGCCCACTGATCGGTTACACGACTCCTTCGTCCTGTTGTGCCTTGAGGCTCACTCTGGAGCTTCGCCAACAGCCAACCGGCGGCAAATATCCTAAGCATCAGAAAATTACCAACAAAGACAAGAGCGATTGAAATGGCCATTTCTGGATTATTATCAGCCAGCTAATGGGTAGAGCGTTTAACTTGTAATCAGCAGCTCGCGGGTCGGAAAGTTTGGTGGGCCATCATCCGAGTTTGGTCATTCCTGGCTGTATACGGCTAATACGCCAAAACTAGCCATTCCATACCGGTAATGCTATTTTAGCTATGCTACTGGTCGTTGTGTGAATGCCGGCGGGGCTTTAGGTTGAGCCCGAAGGCAGAACGAAACAAATGCGCTCCGGACACAGTGGTTGAAACTTTGGAATTCCAACCAACAGGTCGTGGCTTCGAGTTTCGAAAGGGAGGGGGGCAACTCCCGTGGCTGGTGTGGCTGGCTGAGGATGGCTCTTAAATCAGAAATGACCATTCCAGCCTCCCTTGTCTTTGTCCGTCATATTCTTCTGATCTAATACACAATTATAGGGCTAAGTGGGTGGGTAGAACTCAGCTTAACCGAAGTGTACCCTGCAGCTCTATCAGGAGAGGGACTGGTTGACCCCTTCAAAATGCTGACAGATATGGCTGTGATTCGGGAACTCTGTCCTTCACCCGGCGAAGTTGTCGAAGGTCTGCGGAAAACTGATATTATCGGCAGATACTGTTTTGGCGTGTTCGTTCAGTGCACTACTACAGGCATTGTGACGACTTATTTGGAGTATGTAATCGCATAGAATTAAGAAGATGAATTTTGTAAATCCAAGGCGTTTCTTGTTCACATTCTGACTCACACCCAACTTACTTAATTTTTAAGTGGATAGCAATGGGTTTGCTCGACGTTTCCACTTTAGATGACAATGTTTTCAACGAACACACATAGTGGCACAAACTGGGTCTAGGCTAGTTATTAGCGTAGGAAGTCGGTCGAGTGCAATAATTGGCTGATCTTCTTTTAACTGCATGTTTTCGCTTTCATTTCTCCCCCTCCCCCGATCAGTGCTCTACTTGCTGGTCGTGATCTTCGCGGTGCGGGCCATAATATTCTTCCGAATGTCCGTGAGCGCTCTCGAGGTGTCGGTGGCTCACGCGTGATGACGCATGCGTGCGCAGTCTCGCGGACGGTTGACGGCGACCTGTTGTCATGGTCGCCCTTCGGTCCTTCTGCTGCATCATTCTGGTCTCCTTTCCTCCCCTCCCCCCTCATGAATGTGCCCACCACCACTCGCCGTCTCGTGCGTTTTGTGGCCGCCTAATTGTCTAGTTCCTCTCCTCCTCTTCATCCCATTCTTTGCCGCCACCACGCCATGCCAATCGATTTCCACGGCCACCGGAACTCTCTATACTTTCTTCGATCTGTATGTGTACCCGCCCCCCCCCCTTCCCAGCCGACCCCTACACACTTTTTCTGACTTAGCATTTCATCATTTTACGGTTTAGCCCGTCTGCTGTGACGGGAGGAAAAGATATGCCACACGCCCCTACCTGCTCCCCTTCCCCCATTCTTCATGTTTAATGTGATCCCCTTGTTTTTTGCGCGTCGGGCAGTCTGTCGTCATGATTATTCACCCAGTTAATTTTTTACTGAATCCTGTCCGCTTCTTGCCTCTTCTCTTGCTTCCTTCATTCCTGGCTCGAATCTCGCTTCATGTTGAATTTTTTTTAGTCTGTTCGTTGTTTAGCCAGCGGAAGGTGTCCACGGTGAGTAGTGACCAGCTTTACAACGAGTACGGTGTGGACGGCCCTATAAACGGGCCGAGTGGTGGATGCGTTGGACCAGCACGGGGAAAGCCAGATCAGGTCATGGCAAGCGTTATGTGGGTCGCCCTCTCCCCATAACAAACGAGGGGGGAGGCGTTGGTGGCATGCGTAGGTGCACACTCAGGCACCAGCTACCCTTGGCCTTTATGGCACTCTCGTTCCGTGGGATCAGAATCAGGTGGGGTGGCCACATCTTCTCTCGATCCAACCTTCGGTCCTTTTGGCACCGGGCTCAGTTTGTGAGAGAGAGAGGGTGACGTCGATGGGTCAGCGCATTTTTCGCACTATAGGCCATCTAACCAAACTAAATCCGTTCCACCTCTTCCCGATAACAATGCGAGTTCTCATGTTTGCTTCTTTATAGTACAGCACGCATAAGCAAAACGTGTTGTTCCAAGTTCCTTGGACATAAGGAAACGCCATATTTGGCCCAGGTTGGCCCGCATTTACCTTCCATACATTGGACCGGTACACGTCACACTGACCGAGTTACTTCCCCGGCAGCGTTGAAGAGACCCTCACGTTTGCTTTAGCAATGTAGTGACGACTATGTAGACCAACAAGCTCTGTTTCGAGATCTTAGATTGACTTTATGAGCCCTCCACTGGTCATCCCGTTTACCGCGCATATATGCTTTTGTTGTTGCCAGAACCGGCATCACATATATCGTTGGTAACGGAGACAAATGTTCGAACACTGGAGCGAAATTTATTGCTTCCTGAGCTTTCGAGATCCTACAAGAGCCCATCGTCAGAGGGGAGAAACGACAACAAATGGGGAAGCTACTTGGACGTGTGTACAATAAATAAAATTTTGAACGTGCAGGAAAATCAATAATTGTGTGTTTGCGCCGCCGACTTGCCACTAAGGGCCAATGAATTACGGCGGGCGTCTAGATGTTATCGTTTGCGAAAGCGTCAGGCGCTGTACGCCGGCGCCAATTTGACACATCTGTTGACTGAAGTATCATCCGTGGACCAGACTTCGATTAATTCTCTGCTCGTCTTGTTTCCTGCGTGGGCGAGTATCTTGACTGCAGCGAACTTGAACTCATGGCCTGTTTCGCAGGTGTGAGTTGCAACTTGTGATGATTCGTCGCCTAGTCGCACGGCCTACTTGTGTTCACATATATGCGATCCGAGCATGCGTTCAGTTTGCCCTGTATAATTACAGGGACAATTTAGGCATGGGATGCGATATACTACTCCAGATTGTTCATTCTGCGTAAGCTGGTCTTTTATTTTCATCTCTCTGCTGCGCATTGTAGCTTTGGGTCTGTGTGCAATTCCAACACCTAGTCCCGCAGCGATGCGCTCAGTCGCTTCTGAGACGTCTTTTATCTGTGGCAGAGCGTGCCATATTCTCGGTGGTTTCTCTGTTTGGGTCCTCTGGGGCCGAACGCGTAGGCAGCGGTTTATAAATGCTTTTGGATAACCGTTCCGCACGAACTGGTCACGGAGATATCTGGCCTCGCGTACCTTTTCTTCTGGTTTACTGCAGTGTGTCTGGATCCATTTGAAGAGTGTTTTTACATAGCTCCGTTTGTTAGCAACTGGATGGTTACTGTGAAAACTGAGAAGTTGTGTTGTGTTCGTCGCCTTCCTGTAAACCGTCGTTTCGAATTCACCGTTGGGTGTTCTCTTGACGAGGACATCCAGGAAAGGCAGCTGCTGCTCTTTTTCTTCTTCCCGTGTAAATTGGATATCAGGAAATATTCCATTGAGCAAGTCATGGAATTTTTGCAGCATATTTTTCTTGATGATGACAAAAGTGTCGTCGACTTAGCGGCGCCAGAAGACAGGCTCATGTTGGGCGAAGGGGATGTTTTCTAGTTCCTGTAGAACTAGTTCTGCCACTAAGCCAGAAATCGGGAAGCCCATCGGAGTTTCTTTGATCTGTTCATACGTTTCTCCAGCAAAGGTAAAGTACGTTTTCTGGCAGAATTCAAATAACCTCATAAGATGTTCAATTTTTAGTGGGCTTTGAGCCTCATCATAGACCTCTTCAAGTCTCTTCTGTAAGATATTGTGCACCAGATTTGGCGGTATGGATGTGAACAATGAAGTCACATCGAAAGAGACCATGATTTCGTCCGATTGAATCGTCCGACCTCGGAGGTCCTCGAGGAATCGAGAGGCTGATTGAACTGAGGTACTCGAGTTGCCTTGGAGGAATTTGATTTTTCTATACATCCACTTTGCCAAGTTATAGGTTGGGCTGCCTTTAAGGGCAACGATTGGCCGAATTGGGACATTCGGTTTGTGGATTTTTGGTAGCCCATAAAATCGCGCCAGAGCTGTATCCGTTACTTTCATTTGGCGTCACTCATTTATAGTGATCATGTATTCGTGCGCCGGTATTCTCTGAGAATTTTAGTCAATCGGTTGGATATTGCTTTGGCTTGCGAATTTGTTGTTGATTGGTAAAATTCTCTGTCGTCAAGAGGAGTCTTAGCTTTGTCGTTATAATCTTGCCGATTCATCACGACAGTCGACCGTCCCTTATCAGCAGGTAAGATGATAATACTATCATCTTTCCTCAGTTCTCCCAAGGCTTTTGACTCACTTTGCGAGATGTACCTGGCTAGTTTATGAGCCATAAGCAAGGAGGTCACACGTTGTCGTACTGAATGTTTCGTGTCGTCAGTTGCTTCCGTTCTCACCAACGTCGCTTCCACTGAAGCAATGAAAACAAGTGGGTCGGCATCTGCAGTATTAAAACAGGCTTCGTGCTGCTCTGTTAATTGTTTCGACGAAAGGTTGTGGACTAAGTGTTCGACCATTTGTCTCCTTTACCAATAGACATGCATGGAATGCGAATATTCTCTCTTATTCGTGACCTCATATACCCTTATTCCAAGCATTTTGTCTTACGGAAACGGTGATTATAAGGTTTTTGAAGTGAAGAAGATAGAATAGACAGGCAAGGAAATATTTTGAAGTAAGTTTACAGTGAAAAAATCAAGTCAAATTTGTTTCCCACGGTCACTGGTAGTATGTTGTTCCGCATATAAACTGCAGATGTGCCCGGTGCATTGCGCTGTGGATTAGACTAAGCTAACTCCAGAACGGTAGGCAGGACCTCCGGTAACTTGAAGTAGACGACCTCCTAAACACCATTTCTATTTTTCAGAAGTTTCAAGAAATCTGCGATTTGATAGCCGGGTTTTTCTGCAATACATGAAACGATTATACAGATAAGGTACATCTACAGATATAAATCACCAACACTTCTGGATACAATGAAATAAAAATGCATGTAGCAGTTTTTAAAGTATATTCCACTGCCTATTCTACTGCCCCACCCATAAAGCCTTATAACCACCGTTTCCATAGGACAAAGTGCTGAGACTAGAGGTATATGAGGTGCACTACATAAACTCTGAGCTAAGATCATGTGTAGTATCTGTTCTTTGCAGTGTAATTTCTGCAACGGTCTCTAAATTGAGACCAACGAAATTACCTGTATTTTTTCCCTACCAGATGGGTGCTATGAGCTTGCTCAACCCCGTCCACGGGTCGGCCTCGTATTGCATTACCTCGAGGATTGTACGCCCCTCCCCTTATCTGCGCATGTCTCAGACCTGTTTAAGATTACCTATGACTAAGGATTCCCGACGGAATCCGAAACGTCAGGCAAATAAAACTCTTGTTCCAGTGATCGCATCTTCGTCTTCTGAACTGCTTCCTGGGACTCGAATATTCGCTGCTAGTGGTGCTCTCTGTTTAGGATACCCAACCCTATCCCAGCTGGCTACCGGCCGTTGCTTCGAAGTAACTGGGTGTAGCGCATCGTGCCTGCCTGACCAGCTCGCGTCGAAGTGCACTTTCCCAAACGCTCACCGATGTGATTTCTCGACGTCTCGATCAGCCAATCCTAGTTCTCGCATCTATGAGGCGACAAATGAGGAGCTTGCACGCGTGCCCGACGCAAGTTGCCTCTCTGCCCAAAATCTCCAGGCCGACCTAGCCAATGAAAGATCTCTTGTTCCAGTGATCGCATCTTCGTCTTCTGAACTGCTTCCTGGGACTCGAATATTCGCTACTATTGGCAATAAACTACTGTTTCCCCAGAACCGAATCAAATGCCATTCAATCTGCTGGTCCTCCTCCAAGCGTAACATTTGGAAGGATTCCATAACAGCGAAAAGTTTTGCTTGCTGACGGCACTATTCAAACGGACTTTGACCCCCCCGCGTTGTGATCACACCCAAACGGGTCAGGCGTGATCGCACGCTACGCACTCGCCTTTGTTCGAATCGGGGCTACTGACCTGGTGATAAGTACGTTGGTCTGAACGTGACCTGAATGCGATTCGCCGAGCTGTAGTTTTCATGCTTACCGGTTGAATTGAGTGGGAAGTGTTCACTGCAACAAGGAGGTGGCAGGTTTGGAGATCAAAAGTGCTTTAGCCTTAAGTCGTTGTACACTACTACTCCCAGAGCACAAATAAGCTCTCAAGAACTCGGTTCAGTAGTGCGCCCACACGAATGTTTGACCGTTGCATCCGACAAGGTTCATCGTGTGCCCCATAACAGGACGGTGGCTTGCGATACATCTACTGCACTCTCTGCTCCCTAAGCCACCTGTGCCTGGTGTCAAGGTCGAGTAAAAAAGACTGGGGGCGAGATCGGGCGTAGTTGACATACACAGCATTATCGAAAGTCATGCCTTGATCCAATATAAGCGAACATGCGAGTCCCAGGAAGTAAGTGAGAAGAAGACGACTCGATCGCTGGGACAATGCATTTATTCGAAACGTCAGGCGAATAAATTTATTCTCCCAGCGATCGAGCCGTCTTCTTCTCATGGCCTTGGTCCGACAGGGATCAGGCATAAGTGGCGGGCCTGACGTGAAATTGCACCAATGCGTGCCAACATGTTCCTTTATTGGCAATAGACACCTGCCCAGAATTCTAACATGTTACGACGGCAAGCACCCGAGTCGTCACTCGGGCCGCCCTGAGGGCAAGAAAACAAAAAAATCCGTTTTGAGCCCTTATGACAATTCCCGCGTGTACTAACAAATCGAAATCCACCTCGACAGAGAGCGGAACAGGCAGCGTCATTGGTCGCTGTCACGACCCTGCGCTCTCACACGGCCCTCACGGTTAAACATCGTGCCAGACTGAGTGGTAACTTCTTCCTAAATAGTATCCAATCCTTCCGTACAGAATAAACTCTTACTACCTATCTGTTCACTCACCTCTTTCGTTTCTCCTAAGGAATCGGGCCTGGAAGATTGCAGTTGTTAGGGTTAACTCTACTTACCCTAATACCTCCATACCTACAACGCATACGGTCACCCCCAACATCACCTTTCGCTTGCATTCAACACTGAGGGATAAATCCACGAGTCGTTTCGCATGTGGCTCCTCCACTACATGTGTGATCCAAGCCTGAGGCTATAACGGTTTCCCGGAAACCATAGCTCAGATACAGAAAGCTGATACCGAAATGTTTCGGGCTTATCTGCTTTCATTCAGTCAAGCATATATACATTGTAATTTTTCTTTTAGGTCGCTAACTGTGCGTGCCCCACAGACATGATTATTCATTACCATTCAACGGGAATGTTATCGAGAAGAGCCAGGAGAAAATGCCAATCTGCCGTTTGCCGGTCTGGCCTACCAAACGGTTGGAATAACTCTGCCTCCCTTTAACTTGAGGGTCGAGCTGCAATGGCTTCTTGTATCGTGAAGTTGGTTATATTCTACTGATCTGTTTCTTGTGCAGTGGTGGGCAAATGCATATATGGTACACATAGGCGGTTTAATATGTTTTAAAAACAGAAAAAAACAAATTCGACTTTAACTGTTAAGTAAGTCTGCAGCCCCCTTCCAGTAATCGGTTCATGGGTTTACTGCTAGGACGACCCAGCACGCGAGTCATCACTCGGGCCGTCCTGAGGGCAAGAGAACAAAAAAATTAACATGCCAGTGGAGGCTGGCAGAACGGGACAAGAACGCAACCTTCAAAAGGCCGACACGCAAGAACAGCCCCAGTCAGGTTCTGAGGTCATGCCTGGCCAGGGGCAAAGTGCGCGCCAAGCGTCACATTGAGGACATGGGCCACTAGTGGACGGGCCAAAACATAACAAGCGCCGCTGGTCCTTAAATACGCTGCCACCGACTCGAGGCGGCACACTGCTGCTACGAGACTCTGTGGCCCTAGACGAGAGATTGCTACCGAGGCGAGACCGACAACAGAACACACGCTGCTGACGGACACATAGCTAATGTGCAAGCAGAACCAGTGACAATAAACTATTATCTGCTATCCTGTTTGCCTTCCTTTCCTAACACGCAACTGGAGGATATAACCGGTATCGACGCAGGCATACCCAAGGTTATAACATAACCCGACAGCAAAAGGATGAAGGCAGCGGCAGGGATCCTATATTACACAGTCTAAGCCTTGGCTCCGTGAGGTGATTGGATTAGCGCAGAGACACGAGGCCATTCCTGATGTCTGGAGCTCAGGCGTCATTGTGCCTGTCCACAAGGAAGGAGATACGACAACATTTGAGAACTACCGCGGTATAAGCCTCATCGGCATTGCTGCAAAGATCTTCGGTATTGTTCGCCTCTGGCAATTCCAGTTTGTGCGCGACCCTAGGGCACGACCCAAACTAGCAGGATTCCGCGCTGGGCGTGGATTTGAAGATCAGGTATTGACACTGAGACCGATCCTTGAATTCCGCCATAGATACGAAAAACCAACGGCCATCTGCTTTGTTGACTTTGCCGCTGCGTTAACTCCGTCCAAAGTGACTTCCTATGACGGATAATGGCATTGGATGGTGTGCTACCAAAAATAATCGTCATGAGCAAGGCATACTACCGCTCCATCACTGCGCGAGTTTTAGTCCACAACAACCTCTCAAAACCCTTCGCTATTCGGTCTGGCGTTTGACAAGGCTGTGTCCTCTCACCCATTCTTTTTAACTACGCCATGACGGTATTGAGCTCGCACCCGGACGCCGTTGACTGATCTCGACTATGTCGATGGTATCGAGTTTCTAGCCTCAACCTTTGGCGTTCCACAGTCTATGGTGTCACGGGTGAAAGAAGCCGCGAAGTCTGTCGGTTTTCCTCTAAACGATGGAAAGGGCAAAGTGTGTTCATGCTGCATCCATGCACTAGCATGATCTCTGATGCTTATCCCATAATTTTTATTTTTGGAAACTTAAATCCATTTTGTCTTGGCAGAATCCCCTCAGACGGCCGCACAGCTAAAACCTATGAGTCACGGTGAAGGGAGGCTGAAATGCAGTGAGGGAATTAACTTATGCATAATTGTAATCAAGATTCGAGTTGGTCGTTTAGCAGATATTTGGTTTTATCGAGGGATGTTAAGGCTAGTACAGTTTAACCCTAACGACTGCGATCTTGCAGGCCCGCATCCTTAGGAGAGGAGGCAGAAGTCTTGGGAAGGCCAGAGTAGAAGCGAGAACATATTCTTTACAAAATGAACTGGAGAATAGTTAGGACGAAGTGTTGACTGCCTGAGTGCACATCAAGCTGCGAGGCAGGCTAGATCTGGAGTGATTTCTTGCGGCAACCACCGCACTAAGGTCTGTCCAGGCAGGTTGAGGCTAGTCTTCTAACGCCGGCATCTTGTTGGACGGCTGGAGGTCACGATGGGAAGGTAAGGCGCGCTCATTTGGGCCTGGTCCCAAAGGCACGTCGTTGAAGCGACCTTGTATTCTAACACATGCATGTCCCGCATGTTTGGCTCTCGTGTCGACCAGCGCGTGTGCGCCAGACGGCGTCAAAGCTCCAGTCAAGGTCATGGACTTGTCTGTCCGTACTGGCCACCCACTTCTCAAGGCCAGTTCACAAAGGACCTTAATGTGTGGTGACTGCTTACGCTCAGACACTACCGGAACCGGCGACCCCACGACTGGTTGCAGACATCCGGACCCGGCGCTACACCCGCTGGAATGCAAATCTGGATTCGGCCCGCTCATGGCTGGGCTGCACTCGTCTGGGAGTCACTTACCTATCATTCACATTCTCCTTCTACGCTTAATTTAATTATCCGTAACACTCTGGCCTTCCACACTGTATGTTATTTGCTAGCTAATAACTATTGGGATACGTTTTATCTTCTATTATCCGGCCGGATTACTTTGTATCCCACACCGTCAACAGCAGTGGGGCGCGATGTTTCAGCAATCACGGGTTCCCACAGTGGCGCTATTTTGCTACGTTAAGAGAATGTGCTACGCAGAAAGTCTGCTAATAAAGAACCTGGCATTTAAAATCCCATTTAATAAAGGCACACAAGGGGCATTTGGGCGAAATCTGTGGTAGTTGGATATGCGCAAAATTTAGCATGCTGTTAAATACAACTGTTAAATATAGCTGTTTTGTACGTTGCCCTATAAACGAACACCAATAAAGGCTAGACATTTTTTCATATAAAAATCTGGTTATCTTTATGAGAACTAATATCTAAAAACTCATTTTTTCGGTAAATGCTTTAAGAAATGTCTTAGTCTAAACTATTTTGATGGAAACATCGAAGATAATCTAAATTTACGAAAAATAGCTTCGAACTATGGAAAATCGTAAAAGCCGGACTCTGAAGTTCAACTTGAAATTAGTTATAGTCCTGCACCACCTCCCTCCCCATTCCATCTCCCGTCTTCTCACGCCCACGCGCAGGACTGACTGCTGTCCTGTGCGTCGTAGTTGCACTCACGCTTGACAGGCTTGATTTGTAATCTCACTTAGCCTGCTTGAATAACTCCCCATTTCCCCCTCGCCTTATGCATCCTCATGTCAGACCAACAGTTGATTGTTTATTTACCTATCATGTTTTATTCGTCTAGATCGATGCCTTAGTCTAGCCTATCCCAAAAAATGCATAAACGGGAAGAATACTGGTACTTCTCGTGAAGCACTCTTGGAGGGCATACGGTACGCACCAGAATTCGTGCAACATGCCAAAATATGCGAAAGATTGATATTCTTTCGCTAATCGACATTAACTCAGGTTGTGGTACAAATTATCCTGTAGTCTATTCTGAATTTATTTCGGTCATGCTAGGATGCGGGCTTTTTAACGAGCTTCGTTCTGACCAATAACAAAAGGTATGTACTGTAAAAGGTAACTACTTTAATAGTACGCGTTTTTATCATATATTCTGACTGCTTTTATGAATTCAAATATATTTATGCACGAAAAATATTATTTCTTGTACTCAGTTGGTAGAAAATTATGCCCTCTTCAAATGTCATACTTAAAGAAAAGGTATCCTTCGGTTTTAAAAAATTCTTATTCTGAGCTTTTTTAGAATTGTGAGGTGTTCTTATATAATACATCGTATCCGTCAATTTATTAATACTGCCTATACTGTATAAAGCATGCTCCACATTTATTGCAACGTTTTATCAGAACTGTGACTTCTTCCTCAAACTGTAGGCGAAAACATACTTTTCCTTAAACAGGATGCACACAGTGTGCATTTTGCAGCAGTCAGTAGGTTTCATAATTATTCGGAAATTTAGAAACTCTTTTAAAACCGAAAGATACCCTTTCTTTAAGTATAACCGTGAAAGAAGGCGTAATTATCTACCAAACGAGTACAAGAAATAATTTTTCATTTATCGATTTCATAAAATATATTTGAATTTACAAAGGCTGTTAAAATCAACGATAAAAAGACACAAAAATTAACTAGCCACTTTTTACACTTCAAACGTTTCGTAAGCGGTCAGAAAGAAGCTCGTTAAAAAGCCGGTATCCTATCGCGACTGAAATGACTTTAGAATAGACTACAAGATAATCATTTTTACAACCTTAATCTGCCGATTAGCGAAAGAGTATCAATATTTTGCATATGTCGGCATGTTGCACACATTTTGGCGCGTGCTGTACTGGAACTTCGGACTGTTTGCTAAGAGTCGTACTTTACACTACGCATAATATGGAAGCATATGCATATCCGAAAATTGCACAGATGGATTATTTTCAAACCTTATTCTACGTGGGCTGCTTCATTCACTCAGGCTTTCTAAACATGAAAAAAATAATGTTTATTTACTAAGACCGACTTTTAAATTCTTCGGCATTTTCCGTTTTTCTATATAAGTTCGTGTTTCTAGGCTGCGTAATATCACTCGATAAAGTGAAATATACATTCCTTTTAAGGAGAATCGTTACTTTAGTGCTACGAAGCTTTGGGGGACACAGTATGGGTTGCTTTTGCAAATTCGGGATTTGCTTGTAAAAACGCGTAGATTTCATGAGTTAGGGCACGTACTGTATCAAAAACTTAAACCGAACACTTTTTGCTCATAAACTCATTATTAATGAAGTATTGATCTTTGGAACTGTACACTCTTGGCATCCGGCAGACTTGTTCCAGCAGCAGAATTCGGATGAAGAGTTGCAACAGTTCGAGTTTGCTTCAAAGTGTTACGGAAGTACCGGCAGTACCCATGCAATCCGCCTACGGCAAGTAATTAACGCTACAAAATGATACTTTCCCTTCAGGAAGAATTCATAATCGGGGAAGGTGGTTGGCTATCAACCCCTTCCTGAAATAAAATAAACTAAGTGATTTTCTGTAAGTAATTCGGATTAAAATCAATCATTCTTAGAATATTTCGTAGCCGAATATCCACATCCCTCCTAATTCCACTTTCGAGAACACTCAAGGTAGATGGTTTACAGAATATTACAGGTATTTAGGAACTGAAAGTCTATCTCAAAATACGAAAATCTTTGAATGTTTTTAGTAATATTGCAATGTATATAGACGAGGATAAAGCCTTCTGTCAGTTCCTTTAACGGCTGGCTACGGAAGTTCTTGAGCGATTGGTGGAGTTCATCAGCGACTTTTACTACCTCCCCTATCTACACCGGCACAACAACGAACTCTAAGCTCAATGGTTGGAGCGTAAGAATTCCGATCAAAAAAGTCGTGAATTCGAGGTCGGCTTGGGTATGGCCACCTGATGACGGCTGGTGAACCAAAAACGGTCACTCAAGCTCCTGTTTCCGTCCTTTATCCCCACCTCCTCGTTTTAGCGCCCATTTGCTCTTAAATAAGTGTGGATAAATGCCTCGTTCATGGTTGTTATAGCAGCAATCACTATTTTTCACTAGCCAGCTGTACAATGGCGTATTTAAGAGTTTTCGATTAAAAACTCGGTAGCAACCTAGTATAGGGCTCACTAAGGAAACTAATCCTCCCACAATTCAGTAATACGGGACCAGTGGTAATGGGGGCTGGGGTGTTATGGGAGCACAATTAGCCCTAACGCCCCTCCTAACCTCCAGCCTAATTTTGACCACCTTTGGAATTTAGCGGAAGGTAATTCGTAATACACGGGTCTCTATTGCGCCTCTTATCTCACCGCGAACACTGAATGTCCTCTTATCCTCCATGATCCAGATTGCATCCCTGGGAGAGAAGCATACGTGTGTTGAGTGGGGTTGAGTAAATGCATAAACCGTTTCACTTATACGACCTTCAGGCCCGGTTCCTTGTAGGAAGTAGAAGAAGTGGAAGGCCACTGTGGTTGGAAGAGTTTATTCTATACAGAGGTAATACAGATTAGACGGGAGGAAGTTGACACTCGGACAGGCCTGCGGCCGGCCGTGAGGCCAGAATCTGAAGTGTGGGAGGGGGAAGTCGGCCTTTGTGTGAGTCAGCCTCAGGAAGAGGATTAGCCAGACCTGCGCGCCCACTCGCGAGAGGCCAAAGCTTGAGCGTTGGTGTGTGCGTACGTTGGCCGCCGCGTGGAATCGAGGGTTGCCATGGTTTGCGGCAACCGAGGCCGAGCAATACAGACCACTATCACGTGACCTCATATGTAGCGTGAGGCGTTAGAATGAAGTAGGACTACAGAGCCACTACAAGTGTTTTGCAAACACATTTTAACACACTGATAAACCCTCACCGATTGCTAACGGAACCCACTCGAGCCCCACCGGCGGCCGCATAGTGGCTAGTAGTCTAAACAGATAGCACTGCCGGCAAAGACAAGAGAGAATGGAATGGCCATTTCTACCTCACTAGCCATTGGCACGCGGCTCAATGGTTAGAAGGTCAGACTTCTGATTGAAGGGTCACGAATTCGAGCCTCGGACAGTCAATGACCTGTAGTTGGGTATGACTGGCTGACGATGGCTAATAAACCAGAAATGGCCATTGCAGTCTACAGTGTCTTTACCGGCAATGCTATCTGCCTAAGTCTTTTTAACTCGGACAGGAAGTACCACGTTAACCCCCGGAGAAGCGTATACCCTTGACCCTCCGTTGGGACTGGAGAAAGTGTTGGCTTATGTGGAAAATAACCTCCTTTATTAGGCAATAGGCAGTGTACGTGCGTTTTACTTTTGACTAGCCTTGGACCTAGCTTGATTCTCAAAAGTTTTCCGTTAGTTCCGTGTTTGTATTTTCTTGTTTTCCGTGTTAGGACTTCGAAATTAAAAGAGAACAAATGTCTGAGTAGTTTATTCATTTAGTTCCACTCTACCTGTCTGTGAGTGATTTCAACTGACTTCAGCGTATTTGCTGACGGAGATGACTGTTATCCGTACACTTAATTCAATAAAACAAAACTGGGACAGACAGGCATCCCAAACCCGTCTACTTGTCTCTCTGACGTAATTTTATCGTCCTTTCTATTTATCTGATTATTTTACCCGACTAAAGAATCTCTTCTCATTTTGATTGCCGTCCATCATGCTCCCTCCACCTTTGAACTTCTTCTGCGATGAGCATTTGTCGTGCCATGTTGTGGGATGAGGGTGCGGGAGAGTTACCTACTGGCAATGGGGGAGGACTGACGTCATTAGAAGATGTTGCATGACAGTTTTATTTTCAAAGCTTCATCAGTGAAGCTGTGGAGAAAACGGCATGGCCTGTCGCGAGTTTTTCTGCAGTTGACCGTCAGTGGATGCCATAATGTGCACAAAGACCCTCTGATTGTTAAACCATCGATTTCTTTGAAGTCCGCCATATGCTCCAAACAGGTTGGTGCAGAGAAGGTGACTGGAGACAGGGGTTAGATTTAAGTGACTTTGTCGACGTTGCAAGTGTCTACCGCACTCCCTGCCTTCACTCAAGGTCAAGAAGACCAAAACTGGATCCAGCATTGGCCGTCTCCTCCAACGTAGGCCAGAACAGCCCCATGACAGTTGACTTTTGTGCTGGTACTACCGCACTACCTAGCCTCACTCATCTTCGACTGCTCTCAAGACAGGCACATGAAGGCCGAGACTGCGATTGCTATTACCATTACTACTATTTCGCCTGATACAACTACTACTTCTACTTAATAGCGATGCAACTGAATGGGAGTCATGCTGGTACTATTACTGACGCTAATATTAGTCCGGGTTGACGCTGATTTAATTAAAACACGGGGCACAGGTTGCCTCGATTTAAACTGGGACGTTTAATCTTAATTTATGCTATTCCGAGTACATACATGTTTAAGACCCGGAGCACATCACGGCTCGCCTTGAGTTCCACCCTTTCATCTCCATCCACCAAAGCTGTTTCACCTTCTACTAAGTCTGGACGAGGACAAGGATACTGCTGTAAGAAGTAATATAACATTGTTAGGAATGCCAATTCTAGTAATCATACTTGCTAAGACCGGTAGATAGTATATTCCAGTACGGTCTGCACCTGTATAAAGGCCATGATTACCTATTATGCAGTCCCAAGCTAGATCGGACAATCGTAAGCTTATAGGCTCGAGAAAAGTTAGTAAATAATAGTTCATGTTCTACCATGCATTTATGTCGCAAGGTAGTGCCACTTGTCGTGTTCAGGCTAATTATAGACTTACTACGGTATCTAGCTCTAGCTTGAATTTACCCAACGTCTCCTGTCCAACTAAAGGCCCGAAATGGTCCAGAAGTAACAAAACGCAGAAACTGTGTACTTCCTATAACTGTATTCGTGGCTGATGTGCATCCAATTTTTGCGATACGCACAACAGATGGGAATATGAGCTTACCAGCTCCCTCATCCTCCTCTGTAAGACAGCCGGGCGAGCGGTCTCGTCCCGCAGGTACGAATGTCCAACAAAGGCACCCTACAGTGACAATATCTGGCGGTGTCTGATTAAAAAGAATAGTTTAGCCGCCGACTTTCTCATCGACGAAGTAGAAAAAAATATAGCTTATTAATAAGAATAGAAGCGAATATGCGTGCCCCAAGTGCTTGTTGTAAAGAAGAAAATGACGCGATCTCTCGAACGGCAAGTTTATTCGTCTGAGCTTTCGGCTCCACACGAGAGGCCATCGTCAGAGAAAATTAGAAAGTAACAAACATTGGCTATGCGTAAATGGGAGTGGGGTGGTATGGGGGTATGGGGGTGGGGTGGCACTCGTGATTGGCCCATGTCCACGTCACGTTCATGCTCACGCCATCTTATCATGTCACCCTACGCGCGTCCCTTGATTTGTGGCGTGTGACCTTGACGAGGCAGCCGGCATGCTTGGATGGAAACTGGGCCGTGTTTTCTGGTTGCGAACACGGCTAACAAAATAACAGGGCTGTCTATCCACATGCCTGTTGATGGAGAAAGAGTCTGATACCCAGGCCTCTAGTAGTTCTCGCCCCATCTTACACGGAGCGCGTGCCATTATCGTTGTGCCCGAGAAGTCGAATTCTTGGCCTTCTTCCAGGGATAGTGTGTTGCCTCTCCGAACTGCCCGTCTGTGCTCCGTTATTCGCGAGCTAAGCCGTCTCCCGGTCTGCCCTGTGTAACTGCAAGAACAGTGGCGATGTGGCGCCTGATAAACAACGCCAGACTGCTCACACACATCCAGTGGGGCTTTGATTTGCATGACTCGTGCACGCATGGTAGCTGTCGAGCGATGAGCAATACCCACACCGAGCTCTGCAGCAATACGCTCAGTTGCTTCTGACAAATTTTCATGTATGGTAGAGGGTGCCAGAGCGTTGGTGGCTCTCCTTCCTTTGTTCCCCGTGGGCACGTATGGAGGCAGCGTCTGACGAAGCTGTTCGGGTATCCATTCCTGGCCAGTTGGTCTCGAAGATGTCGTATTTCTTGCACTCACCCCTCTGGTTCACTGCAGTGTGTCTTCAACCTCTCAAAGAGTGCTCTAATACAGCCACGTTAATGCGCCACTGGGTGGTTACTATATAAATTGAGCACCTGGGTTGTGTTAGTTGCCTTTCTATAAACCGTAGTGCTGAGTTCCCCATTTGGTCTGCGCATGACGAGGACATCCAGGAACAGTATTTGTCCGGTAATCTCTTCTTCCTTTGTGAATTGGATGTCGGGAAAGATGCCGTGAAGCAGGTTTTGGAAGTTATCCAGCTAATAAATATAATTCGCTTCCATTACAAAAGTCTTCGGCAGCAGGGAGCTCCAATGACCGGAAAATAGGTGCGACAAAACAAATATGGCTGTCTCAAATATACTAACATTCCATCTTCCGTGGCTGGTCTTCCACCCCCACCACCCATCTCTCATAGCACTAACTACTTTATACTATCGCAATACTCCGATACGATATTACTCCGCTAGAAACTCTCCCTTTTCGATGTCTTCGGGTTTGCCTGTTTCCTCGTCTCTTTCCTCTTTCTCCTGTTGGAGTTTTACATTATCGAACTTGAAGAGTAACAGTCACCACTCTGTGCCTCTCTAGCACCTTCGTCCATAACCTGATTGTTTGATCCGACAAAAACTCTGGTCTCATTATGATTGCCGTCCATCATTCACCTTCCACCTTTAAACTCCTTTTGCGATAAGCATTTGTTGGGCGATATTGTGGGAGGAGGGGGGTTCTCTTGCAGAGCATTCGCGCCGTTAAAATGTGGAGGCTGCTGTTTCAGTGGCTCAAACTGGGAGGGCGAGTCGCTCGAAACTGGTATGGGTTGCCGCGCGGCTAGGCAACTTTGGTTAATGCTCACAAAACCCTTTCATCACGATTCTGCGACGCCACAACAAACGCCATCGGCCCCACTACAAAGCGCGCTAAGCAGCCGATCGGCCTCGCTAGCCTCGCCATCAACTGGTCTACCCAAAAGCGCGCGGATCCTAGCCACCTCGCCCCTCCTACCGATTTATTTTTCCGCGATTAAGCGCCCCACACCTTCAGGAAACCTCCTGTCGTCATTGGTGTTTCTACCTCACCCCCTCTCCAGAAATTACTTTAAGGAAATCTTCGCTGTCCCTGGATATAATGTGATAAGGCTGAAAAGGCTGAAAGTTTAGTAACCAGAAAAGACGCCAGAGCGAGGGAGGAGTACTTTCAGCGGAAGTGATGCATTTACGTTCTGACCTTGCCAGTGGCATTTTCGGTGATCCAACCGCTCAAACTGCGGTGCTCTCTGGGATCCGAAAACTATCGTCAGGGCCAACAAGCACGGCACTGACATGGACTAGGACGAAGCGGGGGTCATTGGCGTATATGCAGGTGGCAATAAGATACTACGCGGCAAGCTCGACATGGGCGTCATCCGTGCGTGTTCTAACCCGAGTTATCTTTTCAATACTCTCCAGTGTCGGATGGGGGATGACTGCAGTAGTAACGTTAAAGGCCAGAACGTAAGTGCACGCCTTTACAGTTACCAAGTCCTCCTGATTAATAATGAGGAAGACAAACTCGTGTTGGTCGGCTTATTGCGCCTATTGCAAGTAACTGCACGGGCACGCCAGTGACAGTTCAGTTCTCGGCCAATCGCAGCTTTCCAAAACGGCCAATCCTCGCCAAGGCTGACTCAGCCATGCCCTTGCTCAAGGCGCTCTGATCTGCGATAACAACTCGGTTAACCAATTCATCGGTCTGGCGCTGGCCTATGGAGTCCTACGCGGCCACCTGCAGGCCGGTGGTACTGATATTTGATCGGCTCTTATCCACTAGAACTATTGCTTGTTCTGTTGTCAACTTCATCATTGATGCTGAACTTCAGACGAATAAAGAAATGGTTACGGCGATCGACCGTCGTTCTTCTTTTCTAACTATCAAAAGAAATTACTTGACTTGATGCACACAGATGACTTTCGGATTGATCGACTTGGCGTTGCACTCGAAGCCGCGTAGCTGGTTACCTGAATACCACTTCCAAGTTCGGCTTCCGAGTGCGCCTGTACAGAGCACTCGATCAGCGAAATACCAGCAAGCCGGCTGGCGCACAGAACGGAAGGACTGGCTCGTTCACACCCGCTACCGACCGCAAATACGGCAGCCTTTTTGGGATCGCGGTAGTGACTCACGCGTGAATCGGCTTAGAGTTGGGACCGAATATACTTTGCGTTCTATTCTCACACCCATGATAATCCAATGAGAATAAGAGGTCGAGAAGACCGGAGGTAGGTGTGTGGGTGTAATGTCTTTTGGGACAGAGTCAACACATTTGCGTGCTTAAGCCCTAAGAGAAGGCCATGGCTGCTGCAAACTTCAATCCAGATAGAAAGAGAAGAAGTGGGAAGCCAGTTGAGAGGATGTTGCATTCCGTACAGGACAAAGGGTTTGAAGAAGTTGGCAACCGGAAAAGTGCACGTCCGGACCCGCGAGAGTGGCGACGCGAGTGTGAGTGGGTGGGCGAAATCACAGCGCCTTGACGATAATTGGTCGGTTTTGACATCTGTGATTGGCTGAAAACCAGACTGCCACTGGTGCGCACATGCAAGTACTTGCAAAAGGCGCTAAAAGGCATTGCCAAAGGGGCTGGAGCAGAGCTACTAAAAGTAAACCCATTGGTCAGGAGTTAAAGCCGAGAAGCGAGGGGAGGGGTCATGGGCTGTTTAACATCCCTCAGGTAATGTTCTACAGGGAAAAGAGTTAGAATGAGTCGGTTTATTTTTAGTGAGGATGCTAAGCCCCGGGAACGGCGTTTGATTGGCGTACATCCCTTTTTTCCCACTGTTTTTTACGCTCGACTGATGATGAGCTTCGACGTAGGGGCCAACTCCAACGAATGCAGTGTGTCATAAGCCCTTTCAAATCGCGACTGACTGAATGCAAGAAGTCTTTATCTTCGCGTTCATATTGACATGCAAAAACGAACATCCCCCATACATTTATTTGATTGCTTTGAGAGCAAGGTCAACGATCCAGATGGCTGCAGTCACATATATTAGCCAACCATGCATAATTATAGTGTTCTAAGCTAGCGGGTAACTTAACACACAAGATATTAAATGCAGCGCTCCTTGCGGGGCCTCGCAGTTCAGGGGGAAGAAGCATTAATTGTACTGAACGCCTCATATTACTGTCGTGGATTCGAATCCCGTCGAGTTCAAATGAGTCATTTAAATCCCCCCAAATCCTATATTAAGAAAAATAGGAGAGGATTTGGGCCATATCTATAGCGCGACAGTATTGATACACTGATCTAAGACATGACACCCTTATATGACATCCTCAGGGTTCTAACGTAGTTGTACAGGTCGATTAACGTTTGCCTCTCATTTGTAGGGCTCCATTTGGACCTCAATCCAACTTCTTAGCCAGCAAGAAAGGACGAAAAAAATGCTGCGGAAAACAATGTCCTGTTTTATGTAACGTATACTTCCAAAACGGCGTGGCGCAGCAAAACTCACTCTCTCCTGTCTCACTCATTCTTCGAATTTTACCTTCTATTCAAAAGAATCTATCGTGATAGGCTAGCTGTAATCGCCAACCCGAAGAACTTCCGCTTATGTGTTGCGTCAATCACTTTGCACATACAGAAATATCTGGATACCATGGCTCAGAGGTAGTGCAGTCGGTCGGGATTTTTTCCGGCTGTGCTTAGAAAAATGGCCAAATTACATGCTGAACAAAGACAAGGGGGCCTGGAATGGCCAGTCCTGACTTATTAGCCCTCCACAACCAGCCCTACCCAACCTCAGACTTTGAAACTCCTACGATTCGAACTAGGAACCGTTTGGCCAGAAGTCCAACCACTTAACCACTGAGCCACATGCTTACTGTCCGCTCCGTTGCGATCAGATATATAGATAAGAGCATAGGAGCGTTCCCAGATCGCGGTATGCATATCGCAGAGGGTTGAGTAAATTGAACCTTGGCAATCCTAGCCCTGTTCCTTAGTAGAAGACCTGGGGTGGCGGAAAGGTATGAACTGTTTATGGCAAGAAGAAGACTCGATCGCTGGACAATACTTATATACGCCTGAAGTTTAAAGATCCGTCGCAGATTCTTCATCAGAGCCATACACAGAGAGCAGTAGCAGATACCCCCGGAACTGTTTATTCTGTACAGAAAGAAGTGGAGAATAGACAGGGGGAATTTGGCTGTGAGACGAGCGAGCAGCCGCCGGCCACAGCGACACGTCTGAAGCGACGAGCACGTATGGGATTGCCGGAAGCCCAGCGCATGCCTTGTTCTATCGCAGGGGGTTAAGCGAGTTAAACCCATCAGCTGCGATCTTCAGACTATGGTTACTTAGTGGAGGAGAAGTCGGTAAAGGCTAAAGTAGTAGGAAGAGTTTATTGTGTACACAGGACAGAGAATAGATGGAGGAAATCTGATTTGTGAGAACACGACTAGGAGGAGAGCCAGCCGCGATCCAAGTGTCAGTTTGAGAGCAGTCAGGCCAGTAGACAGAGAGAGCGCCTTCATTGGCTACGTTGACCTGTGATTGGTTGGACACCGTGCGGGTGGACAGCGTGTGGGTGGTCCATGTCTCAAACGCCATTTAGTTTGGTGACCGCAACGACCTTGATGTCTAGACAGATTGAGGTCACGACAGGAAGGGCAGGCATCGTGCGGGCAACGACTCACTATAGTTCCTCCAGCCAATCAGGAAATCATGCACTCTGGTTGGCTCGAGTTCTTAAAAAGCGGTAGTGGTGCGGCCTTAAGACGGGCGTAAGCGGCCGGTGCACGTGCACTCGTTGGCAGCGGTGAGCCTTCACGCGAGGTCGTCTGTGTGTAGTGCGTCGCCACACGGGATAGGCACGTCTCGTCGTGCCTTTGGGTTCACTCCAGATTCCCGCCAGTAAGCACAGCGGTTATTAAGGCAGGTGGAATTAGATAGCCGACAGCGGACAAGAAGGCTGGAATGACCATTTCTGACTTATTAGCCATCGTCTGCCAGTCATACTCAGACCCGACTGGCCTTTCACTCGAGCCTCAAACTCGCGGCCTCTTTGATCAGAGTCGAACGCCCTAACCACTGAGCCATTATTAGCCAGTCATCCTCAAGTTTAGATTTTGCAAATCCTGAGGATGGGTTGGGTATAGCTGGCTGAAGACTGCCCATAAGCAAGAAACAACTATTCTGGTTTGCCTTGGCTTCGCTGACAACGTCCCTCTGATTATATTATACCAGCTCCTGAGCGACTGCTGAAGGACCTCGAGAGCGGGCACCAAGGCACAATCGGGACGAGTATTTCCCGTGAAACGGTGTGGGAGCGTCACTCTACCATAACTAATGAACATACTAATTTCCCACTTCGTTCGGTCGTGCAACCGAGCGATTTGAAGGAATTGGACCAGTCGGCTGGCTTTAAAGGTAAGCCACCAGAGACTGTTTATACCTCCAGGAATGACAGTGGTCAGCTGATGGCCATTCTTTTGATTGCAGATAGGGCTTACTTTCAAAAACAAGCAATAATTATGTATATTTCCTACCTCCGCATACATTGGAAAGACTTCCTTCGAGGAGCAAATAAGCACCCTTTGATCTGCAGTTGAACACCTAAAAGGAAAAAAAGATAAAACATAAAATTTCAACCTACTGCTCTGCAAACTTGAGCCATTCTTTTATCAGAGTTACCAAATGTTGTCCCAGTATTAGCCGCCCAAGTGGAGGGTTTTCAAAAGTAGCCTTTTCTGAAATCGCACCTTACTGTTCTACGCACTACTAATAATTTTGTTTTAGTTAATGCCATGTCAGGCTGTCATACCAGCGTAAACTACCGACAAGGTTGTGGAATATGCTTGTCCATTCGCGCAGTAGAGCTCGGTGTATGATTTTCGCGGGCGGTCGCATAGCGACCAGTAATGATACGAAATTTCGATCATCGGATTTTGCGATGTCCATCATGTGCTCCACAGCAGGATGCTGGAGAGACCGTTAATTGCACTGGATTATAATGAGAGTAGACTTGCGCAGCATCTACCACACTCACTCCCCGCACCCCTCCCCCACCTGGCTCCACCAAGAAGACCGTAGATGCCGCAGGCCCACGCAGCAAAGGGTAAGAGTGACTCGAAACCCAGTAAAGTGGGCGTGGCATAAAAGCTCCATTAAGAAGGAGTCATAGCAGCCTGACTGTCAGTCTGCCAGTCAGGCATTTGAACAAGCGCGCATACACTGGGCTGACCACGCGGGCTGAATAAGGTCGTCAGTTGGCAAATTTCTAAGCCGGGGCTTTTAGCATACCAGCGCGTCAGCTCGTTTCTACTGTGAAAAGAGCAATGAACCTTCCATCTCATCATCACCCTCACGACCTACATCAGGCCACCGTCCGAGCCGGTCAGCTATCTGAGGCAGGGTGGGCGAGGAGAACCAGCACAGACAAGGGCGACGTGGGTGGCCATTTTGGACTCATTTCTTATTTCTTCTTCACTTCTTGTAACTATGCGACGGACTGAGGTCAAAGGCGCAAGGCGACGAGAATATTCTGCAATCCGATCGATGACCAACTCCCACACCATAATTAACACTTCCTATTTCAACTGACCACATACAGCGGGCTCGTAGCTTATAGGCAGAGCATTAGACTTTGAACTCCATGACACAAAAGCCTAAAAAACCGGACAGTTAACTGAAGCGAAGCCGTAAAAAGGGGGCGGGTAGGGACTCAGCGCTGCCGTTCATAGTCAATAAATAGGTCAATCAGGAGCCAAAATGAAGACCAAATACGTCTGGATTATAGGAAGAGACCTAGGAAGGGATATTAATAGAAGAAGCAAAGACAGGAATAATCCGAAAATCCGTAGGCAAATTCCTACCACAACTTACTTTTTGGTGGAGGCTTAGGCGGACGGAGCAGAGAAACAAAGCAGTATGACGACAGTAGGATTAGTGAAGGTGTGGAGAGCAGGACGGGGAGGGAAGGGAAATAAAAAAGTGAAACAGAAACGAGTAATCCATAAACTAAGGCAAATATACAATGGGTAAATGCAGGTACCACGTGAAAAGAATGGATTAAAACAAGGCTGGAGTGTTGAAGTACCCACTCCTCACTTAGAAGCGATATTTTGTGTAGGATTGCACAACAAAAGGCAAATCAAATGGTGGCAAAAAGTTATTTTGTTTTGGATGCGGTAGAGGTGAAGTGTGCAAAGCCTGCGAAGAAAGTTGATGAAAGCCTTAAGCAAAATGCAGTCAGCTCTCAAGAATTGAGCACCTGGAGGCTTTCCGAGGTCAAGGACGTTTGGAGTTGAAGCTATTTGTAACACTTGAAAGCCTTTTTTCGTAGTTTACAGACAACAACAATCCGAAGATAGATTTTTTAGAGTACACCGGGTCTGGGTTTACTGTTAAGCATACCAGACACTATGGAAAAAGATTCACTGAAACTGTAAGCCCACGAAGGTTGAACAACGGGGGTCCTGTAGCGCACCATCGCCGCGTACAACGCTCAACCTCTTGCCTCTCGCGGCTGTTCGCACGTACACACGAGTGCCTGCCCACCATAATCCGGTCTGGCTTATTATTACCCTGAAGCTGTATCACACATTTCCTCGCTGGAGGCGTTGTGGTGACGTTAGCGCTCTCACACTTCGGACGCCGCCCTCACGATTGTGGACGCATCCGCGTCTGTAGGCCAACTTTCCCACCATTTTCTCCACTTCCTCTACAGTGTTGTAACGGAAGCCCAGGCCGGGATATCACCGCCCAATAACGCCTTGTGTGAGTCCCCAAAGGAAGAACACGACAAGAAGTGTGCAACGGCAGAAGTCTTTAAGTGTATGAGGTACAACGTATTTAGGACAGCAAACAGTGTAACACGATGTCCATTGAGCCAATCAGCTCCTCTCCTGAAATAGTTGCCAGTATTATTGGCTGTTGGGTCAGGGAGTGAATGTGGCTAGAAATTCAAAGTATTGACTGATTGTCTAGCACGATGTATTAGCTCGCGCGTAGGCCGATCGATAGCTAATTGTGGACATGACTACTTGCTTCCTCTATGCTAGTTTTTGGGTCTCTACTAACATACAGAATATAATATTCTATGTCTGGCTTCCGAGTTCCTCTCTTCCTTCACTGAACCTGGCCTGAAGATCGCAGTGTCTAGGGCCTTATCTATTAACTTAAACCACTGCGGTAATTCTGTTCCTGGGCTTTTGGATAAGTCGAAGAATTTATTTTGTGCATTACATCTGCTGTGGAATCTGGTACGTCATTTATAATGGTAAATTAACGAGTGGATGAGGGAGAGGCAAGAAAAGGGTGGCTGATAAGGATAATTTGTGTGGCCGTTTAGCAGGGTCCAGTACCAGGAACCATCCACAGTTGCTTTGCGCTCAGTTTCGGGAAATTAGGCTAAGTAATTAGGTGAAGGTTAAGTTTATGATTAAGTTTTCCCAGAAGACAACGTGTAGCTGAAATAAACTTAGCTTAGGAGAGCTATTACGATATGAAACTAGCAAAATAAAAGGTAACTTAGACTTCTGCAGCCGCAAGGGTGGCGTCCGAAGAGTTAAAGCGCGGAAGTTGTCCAGCACCTCCAGCGAGGACATGTGTGAGACAGCTTCTGGGTAGTTATTAGCCAGACCGAATTGAGGTGGGCAGGCACTCGTGCGCACGTGCTAACAGTCAAGGGAGGCGAGAGGTTGAGTATTGTATGCGGCGTTGGGTCACTTACTTCTAACCATTGAGCCATAGGCTCGTTGTTTTGTCGGTTGCGAGTGGAAAAGTCTAACATTGGAGGTACAAGAGAGCCCTGTAATCAATCAGCCAGCGACCCTCTACCGTAGTAATTATTCGCGATCTAAACTGATGCGACAACGAGTACGTGACCAAATGTTTGGAACGCCGACTTTCTAAACAACAGGTCGTGCGTTCGAGTCTCGGGTGGGGCACCACCTGGGGTTGGGTATTGCTAGCCGATGACGGCTTATAAGCCAGAAGTGGCCATTCCATTCGGCCGTGTTTTTGTCAGGAATATGCTTTTACCTATAACGCCGGCCCCTTGTTCAGCCACTGATGAGGCTTGAAAGTGATCCACATGATAGTACGGAATGAGGGAGTCTGTGGCGGTTCTGCAACCCACCTCCTCCAAATGCCAGACGCCACAGACGTGGTCTCACAGTGACAATCTTGGTCGCCCAGTCGTGCGTGACCCAGCGTGATGGCCAATGTTGGCATGCGACGCTTAACCTTTGCCCTCGAGCGAATAGGGCGCACACACTCACCGCAGACTACTCGGGTCAATCAGCATCCCAAAGCTGACTCACACAATGCTCGCTTTTGGCCCTAATAACTATTCCCGTACATAGGACCCGGCTAGCCTCCTAGCTGGTCGTGCGTTCCGAAGTCAAACTTCTCCCTGCTTTTTCGCCATTCCTCTGTATGCAGAATTAACTATTCCTACTACCCTGACCTCCACCGACCTCTTCTCTTATCTGCGCATGTCTCAGACTGTTCTACTATTACCTATACTTAACTATTCCCGAGGTAATCCGAAACGTCAGGAAAATAAACCTCTTGTTCCAGTGATCGCTTCTTCTTCTGAACTGCTACCTGGAACTCGCATATTCAGTTCTATTGGCAACTTCTCTCCCAAGGAACCATGGTCTGAAGATCGCAGTTGCTATGGTTTAACTCACTTAACCCCCTACGATAAGTCTCGTAACATTATCGGTGATCACCCAACCACCAATACTAACTCAAAAGAACTGACTGCCTTAACTTGCAGTGATTTTGGGTGCATAATGCCATCGATAGTCATCGCAACATAGCACTCTTTAAAGCGTGAACTGAACAGGCTGCTAACTGCACGCGAATCTGCCTGGCAATAACAGCTGCAAACAGCTGGCTGCCGTCTGACACGACACAAGGTCGATTATCACGCGCTACAGTCTTGCGAACGCAGCAAACGCGCATACGGGAGTGTTAACTGTTTCTGCATTTGTTAAACAAGCTAGCCGGATTGAAGGTCATTCACCAGACTAGCGGTATGTAGAATATAGGACTACTACCTTCAGGTCAGAAGCAGTTGGATCGGTCGTTTCGATCCAGACAGAGTCTGGGTCATTTCAACCCTCAACTTTCAGCCCGATGGCCGATCATCGCATCGATTTATGAGAGCATAAGATTCGCAGAATAGGCAGTAGGCAGCGCGTGAAAGATTAGGTCGCGTGATGCACTCATGATTTTTATCATTCATGACAGGCAACCAATTGTGCAAACTGACTAGTGCTTACGTCCTTATACCCAAAAAACTAAATGTTGCAGCGGCGCAGCAAGGTAGCCATCCCGTACTCTCTTAAGCCTCAGTTTTACAGTATGTCTACGAAATCAAGCAATGGTTATGACGAAATTTGACTTACTAGTTTAGCATATATTTGGTCAATTTATTTTGATTAATTGAAGAGATTTAATTCCGGCAAGGTCTTTGATTTAAGAAAGTCGCCCTTAAAGTTAAGTTTATTAAAGGTAATTGGTACTAACTTCGGCAAAATTGGGAGTAGTCTCATATCGAAGGAAATTCCTATGCTATTAGGTATACCAGAACCAAACTTTTTATTAATATGCATTTTGCTATGGGAGAAACCAAAAATAAGTAAGGGAAGTTTAATACATATCCCCTCTAGAACTGGAAAATGTAGTCCGAAGTTGCTTAAATACCAAAAAGGCAAACTCTAAGGGATCGCAGTTATTTTCAGAAACAAGGAACAATTTCAATTTTACAAATTTGTTAACCTTTGAAGTTTTTTTTTACCCAAACGTTTTGGTCACAATTTGTTAAACCACATCGCATAGCTGAAACATTACCAAAACTGTCCATCTATGTGATCGTGAAGGTAATGTAAAGCAGATCATATGAAATGTAGGTCATTTCGATAACACCTTTCCGCTTTTCCTTATTTAGAAACGGAGCAGAGAGAAGAAGAAGAATAATGCCCAAATCTTGCTATTTATATGGCCACTCTTCTTCGATTCGCAAGCTTAGAACGGATCCTGGAATTAATCCACTATGACGCAAAATAATCAAGGTATAAGGAGAAAAGGAACTCCTTCCATCTGCATTTATCTTCAGGTAAATTAAAAGATTCGTAAAAAATTCCATCTTAATTTTGAAATAACCTTGGAAACAGTTAATATGTACAGAAATGCTTCAGCTGAATATCTAATTGTAGTGCTTTCTAAATAGATAACTTAAAAATAACAATATCAGAATAGTTTGCTGACGGTATTTTTGTTTGACAGTGTGTGTTGCTGTTTGGAGGAATTTATATCTATGACTCACCTGACCAGCTTCATACGAACTAATGTCAAAAAAGTCATTTTTTCTGTAAATCCTTCTAAGCGGTATCTTATTTTAAAGGCTTTGATATGCAAGTCGAACGGAATCCGGATATATGGGCGAAAGTTTGAAGACACTGTAAATGCTGGAAAATGTATCGGTATTTAAAGGTCCATCTGTAAGTAATTTTACTTAAATAGCAACACTTTGTTTAAAAGATTTTGATGAAGGAAAAGTTATTTTACATAAAGAAAGTATAGCTCTAATTAACAACAATTTTTAACGCCCACGAAAATTAAGGATTATTATGCAATGTTCGTTTTCCTTAACAAATATTAATACTTGTTACATTTCTTTTCAAGAAAAAAATGCTTAATTTATTAATTTATTTATTCTAAGTTCTCATACATGCGTTAATACCGGTTTGCTAGTGATAATCAACATTTCGCAAACTTCGACATGTTACACAAATTATACGCCGAACTGTAGGTTGCCGCTGCTGCAGTAGCTTGCTCGAACGAAAGTTCCAAATGCTCTTTTTCTCAAAAGCAACGAACCGTATCATGCACATCTTTCTCACCAGTGAGCTTAACGCCCAAATAAAATGCCCATTTGATTTCGAAAAAAAGTTCTATATTATTCGAATGGCTATGGAGTTATGTAGCGTGAACTGGCGTTTTCTTAGCATTAGCAGTCTTTAAACGACAAAATTGTTGTATAAGAACTTATAGACTCTGTATCGTGAAAGCGCTATGGACCACCCAAAGTAAGTAGCAAAGGTGTCCACTGCTTATAAAAGTTTTCGGTGATAGAACTCTCAAAGGCATCTGCTCGTTTTGTTATTTTCGTAATCATCTTCCTTCAAAGAAGACGAAGAATTAGGGATGATTTCTTTGACCAAAATACACTAAGACTGATGTTTCGGAAACTTTCCCACGTCCCTCATCAGAGTAGCCTGGTGGTTCTTCCTGCCGGCCGTGACTGTTTCAACCTTGGTATGTTATCCTTGCTCGACGCACGACGAGGGGAAACATGAACCCTTCGTGAGGCCTCAATTTTTCTGTCTCTCCGCTGCCGATTTGTGTTGACCTCTTCGAGATTGACTGCTCGTGGAATCCTATGACATGTAACCCCTTTGCGGCTGTCATAACCGTTGACAAGTCAGCATGCTCACTAACCTTCCTGTCATCAACCAACAGATTGATCAGTTAGCAGTCGTTGATAAAAGTTCAGTGATCGCCACCGGAAGTTATTCGTCCTGCTCTATCTTGAGGCTAATTCTAAAGTCCCACCACCACCACCAGCAGCGGCACAGTGGCTAGTAGTATAGGCAGATGACAGTGCCGGCAAAGACAAGGGACACTGGACGCTCATGAATGAGTGTCAATATCTCCTGATCTAAACAGGCAAATCGAGCTAGGACCTCAACGGTGAGAGTGTTAGACTTCTAGGCAAAAGGTCCCATGTTCGATCCTCCATTATGGCATTGCTTGGGATTGGGTGTGACTGGCTGATGATGACTTATGAGTCAGAAATGGCCCTTTCAGTATCCTTTGTCTTTGCCGCCAATACAATCAGATTGCTCAATCGTCGGCACCCGCTTAAATTGAGGTCAAGCTCATGGGCGCGGCGGTAAGGTACTATTCTCAGCCGACTCCTCTTCTAATTTTCTCAGAGAAAAGTTGTATGCCAAATGCGATTTTGCTCGACTGTCCTGTTGGCCTTGCTCGAACTAACAAAACTGTGTGCGTAGCGCCTGGTATGCGGGATGCAGATGTATGCGTCTGAAAAGTGAGCCAGCAGAGAATAAAATTTACAGCAGCAGTCTGGCCATCTTTTCCTTGACTCGGCCTACTACCCCCGCCCTATCAAAGACGAAAGTGCAGTTCTGCTCCTGCACGTGATCATACACCGTAGACAGCTTATCCTTGCGGTTGATTGCGAGCTGATCTCCATGCAATCTTTGCCAAGGCATTTGCCCCTTCCACCAACATAATGTGCATTGCAGTTTTGTCACAATATGTAGCAGAGCATTTCTGATTGTTCTGTCACGAATTATGGAGAATTGTCGCATTCCAGGTATGTGTGCAATTTGTTACCTAACTCATGAAATCCAAGGATTTTCACAGGTAACTCCCTGCTGCTCAAACGCAGCCCAAGCCGAGGCCCCCAGAGTCTTACAGCAATAAAGTAATGGTCGTTCTTCACAATAGGGCATATTGTGATTAATGAAGGAATATAAAGTTTTATAGAAATTAGAGTTTTTTAGCAGAGTGGAAAATTCTGAAAAAGTAGAAATCGGGCGTATTAGGTAAACTTAAGTTTTACATGCAGAGGAAGCCCATTCGTGAAAAACCGCCAAGTGAATAAAGCAGCACAAGTAAAATTACGTTAGAATATAATCCTTTTGTAAAATATTTGGGTATGTATGCTTTCATATTACGTGCAATATAATGTGTGGCTGTTACCTAGCAGCCCAAATTTCGAGTATGTATTCCAACACGGTTTAACGAGAACTGCTAGTTTTTCTTTCGTTTGTGCATTGCTTGAGTTACGTTGAGCCAAGGCACCCACAAGTTTGCTTGATTTGGCCAATTGGGATATCACAGGAGTACGATATTTCGTCCGCTCATAGACGGACATGCCGGTCAGTGACTAAAAAATTTAAATGGAATTGTCGGGTGTGATTTTAAACGTACCATTTTTGTACAATAATAATAATTTTCTTCTGCCACATTCCTTCGTAAATATTTTGGGTTTTGAATTACGAAGAGGTTCGTATCTTCATTGAAATGCTAATCAAAACTTGACGATTTTCACTGACACAAGTAGATTGACCATACATAATGGTCATATTCCATGTGTTTATCCAAACCTTTAAAATAAGATATATTTTAAGGGCATTTACCTAAATAGCGAGTTTTTAAACATTCTTTCCTATGCAACTGTCTGTTTGTGTCATGCTTTTAGAACCATCCAAACATGTCAAGTCGTTGCCGAGAAAAATGGATGTCCACAACAAAAGTCGCAAATGAAAATGCCCAAGATTGATTAAAAATATTACATAACAAATTACCTCTTGAAAAAAGAGCTCTAGTTAAATATTTTGGCGTCATATATCTGTGACTTTATTTTTTTGAAGATGAAGTCAAGACCAGAATGGGAAATTTTGGCCACTTTTTTTGATTTTCCTAAACATTAGGGATACATCTTATGTTATGAATGAAAGAGTTAACTTTTCTTTTTAAACTGGAACAGTTTTCAGTTTGCTTGGTAAGTTCTAGGCTCAGTTCTTCAATAACAAAAATCAGAGCAGAGTGGCAGAATATCAACGGCGAGTTTGGGAAAACTGTTCCCCAATGTCCCACGACAACTCAATAAAATGTGTGTTTTGTTAACTGTCTTCAAATTCATATTGACTGTACAATCGATTTGGTTGCTTTATACTAATAGTGTCCTCAGCGGCATTCTTTGTCTCTAACCCTTCAAATATACGATATACATTTAAGGTAGGGTATAACAGCTAACAACCTTATAAATTTATCACTCAATTTTGTGGCATAAAACTTGGCAGATTTGCAAAGTATAATTTTTTAAAATTTTTGTGCTCTTTTTCCCCGAAAATAATGCGCTTTCTCGTGATTGCACTTACCTAAATTTCACGAACGCAAAACAAAGTTGTCTGCTTTGTGGACTTACATAATTAGCATGTTTCCACTTTTTATTTATGTTCTTTTATAGTATAACACGTTATAAAAGGGAGTTTTTTCCGCAGCGTTTATTAGCGTAGGAAATCCCTTGGATATAAACAAACGTTTGTTTTAGCCCCACTTGGCTCCATTTTGCCCCCAGTATACGGCGCTGCACCGATCTCTTGGTAACTAAACAGCATTTTGCACCTCAAGTCAAGTGTCTTAATTCATCAACTCATATTTTTCTCTTCCCATTTCGTCAGATATATAATCTATCGTATATAAGTAAAGTAGACGAAGCTTTTTCGCTCCCCAGAATCATTTTATACTCACCCGAGTTTCCTAATGCAATTTCCGGCTTGTCTTGCGTCTTGCACATGTAGCTACCATCACGGCTACGAAGTTAATATCGCGATCTGTTTTGTAGCTTCCAACGATCCAAACCTACCACGTGCAGCCGAATCATGCAGATAACGTGTCTAACTTATCCTCACAATTACACAGGACAGGCTAGATTTATGTACGAATCACGAACACGCGAACATAAGTTGGTTGTGAGACGGAGTGATGGATTATCGCAAGCAGCTGCTCACACCCACGAAAAGGGCCGCGACAATAATCGTCCACAGCAGAAGCAAGACAACCCGAGATTTATTATAGCCAGGTTTTCCGATGAAACATCAGTCAATGATTTAGCGATCTGGTATCGGAATACAGAGCTCCGCACTCCAGATTGACGTCACTAGCGTTTGATTGATCCTCTACTCCTTATAGATGTTGCCCATGAGGTTGCCACTATTATCTCGGACGATGGCCCCCAGTAAGAATACGAAAGCTTATGTGAATCAAAACGTGATCTCAGCGAGCGAACGGTCTGTGATTTTTATTAATCTTTTCATGTTTCCTTATTAGGTTCGTGCATTTTTTTACCTTAAAATGACCTCTAAAAATTGCAAGTTTATTAGTTGCCACTCCGGCCTATGCAGTTTAAATCGAGTTGTAAGGGCTTCCGTCATTTACTACAATTAAAGCGACTGAGTAATCGAACATGCTGCAGGTCCCAAACTCAGGAATCCCAAAATCTGGGTTTAGTTAGGGCTGTCTGATGACAGTTTATTAGTCGGAATTAGCCGATCCAGGCTTTCTTGTATTTAGTAGTAATTTCATTTGTCCCATAATATACTAACCGCTGAACTGCTAGTGACAGGGCTCGAGAATGAAACACACGGCACAACGGGAGGAGTCTGCCACGTAACTCGATTGATGAGGGCCCCCACCATGGTTAATATACATATTACGAGGAGCAGAGGAGATTATTAGCCGCTTAACCTCGTCTGCCTAACAGCTGTACCGATAACAAGCGCAAATTTGAAGGACCCAGTCACAGATCTGGTGTGCATCTATTCAAGGCGACATCTGAAGAGCATCAAGCCGTGTCCCGTAATCGAAACAACCGCTGGTAAAACAAGATATTGTCTCTGTTAGTCATATACGGTTTTATTCTCGAATTGCGTGGTTGTTTTTGTTGTTGATTGTTAAACGCTACAGGATTCAACTTAACGAAATATTTCTGAGTGCGTCTACAAATAAACATCCTTTCAATAGTGAACGACTGTCAGGAACTGAAAGGCCAGCGTACAAACTTTTATCAGAGTCCCACACATAAGGCAACAGGAGTGCTGAACCTGGTTCGTTTACATTCGGGCTATAGTTGTCATCTGCTGAGCTTGAAAGCACCTGACTTTGGTAAGGCTGCTCTAAAGAATAAAAAAACCAAAAACCACGACAAAAGCTAGAAAATCATGAAGAATTGCTATCTTTGCTGTGATATTTACTGCTTTAGAAATGCATGACTGATCAAGGGACTAAGCTCTGGTTGATTGAAGCTCGGCAAAAAATAAGACGGGGTTGGAGCTCTTGCAGGTGCCACAGCATTTGCGGCCAATCCATTTCCATCTGACAGTAGAGGTTTTCGGGTGCCGTTCAGGTGACCTTTTATTGTGTGATTGTTCATTCAGTTGTGGCAAATACTTCATTTTCTGTTCAAAGGTCAGTTAAGGCTGACGGCGGTTGTATCAGCTCTGCTGACTGAAAAGCCTTACAGGGCTGGATAAAGTCACACAAAATCCACCTACGCCCTCAGCTTTCGATTCAATCGGACACTCGAAGTCATCTGGAAAGTTAAACCCGATGCACAGACCGTGAATAAAGTAGGAGGTTTGGCGCGTATTATTTAAGCGACCGGCGACGATATACATTGAGAAAGTCACTTGGTGGGCGCAGTCACGGTGACTTGCGTTTGAATTATGTTTTCAAGAGAACCAGTCATGCTGCGCTTGGCACCGTGACTCGGAAAGTTGCTAACTGTCAATTATACCTCTCAGTCAGTCTAAGGTGTGTTTGTGCGCAGTGGCCAATTTGTGACCTGCGATTCAGGATACGATGGCCTTCACTTAATTTGGCCTCTAGCAAATTCATTTATTTGAGACGTGAGACAGTCAACCCCCCACTGACATGAAATCCTAGTGCTTGTGTTTAGGGCCAGGTAGTGTAGCGCTCTACACCAATTGCACCAAGCCCGCAAGTCCTCACGTGATTGCACTCCACTATCTACCTCTGGGATAGCCAATCAGAAGTGCCATAGATTGCTGTTGGATAAGCATTTACACAAGCGACCAGTGACTCACTCTCACATGACGTTTGGGCATTCATGCCCAAAACACGCTAGCGGAGAGACGCGTGCGCAGAGTTCGGGCCTGCCGCTTGTCGGGGCTTCAGACCACCACTGAATTTCTGTACACAATAAACAACTCCTGCTGGCCCTACCCCTTATCGTTATATGCGCAACTAGGTATAGGAATTGTAGTGCTCTGAGCAGACCCACGGCTTAGGACCCTACAATAGTGTATGCAGCACTTGTAGGCGGCACCACATGTTATATCAGCAGCTCCGCACAAATCCACGGACTGGTTCAAACGTTGGCTAGGACCTGGAAACGGGAAAAGAAGGTACGGTCGACGGCCCAGCATACTTTCTTACTATAAACGATCGGAAGTGTCTAACGTTGTCATGGTTTGTTAAAAGCCGTGGATTGAATGGTTGTCAATTGACGAGATAACTGGGACCGCACGACCAGCCCAGTGTGGGGTGTGTGGAGTGGCTGACTGGCTGGTGGATTGAGAGTCAGGTTGCACTAGCTTTTTTTCGTATGTCGTTTATGGCACACACCCACTCCGTGTGATCCGAGCCAGTGATAATAGCAGCAGGCTTAGGACCGGCTCCGGCCACGCCAGCCACACTGTCCCTCTGCTCCCCCCAGTCTGCTTGACTTAGTGATAACACCAAGCCCAGGTGGGAATCGGAGAGAGACTGCGGTAGCTGCGGCGCAGGTGTACTCTCATACGTCACTGCTATCGCAGGGGGTTAAGTAAGTTAAGCCCTAGCAACTGCAATCTTCAGACCATGGTTACTTAGTAGAGTAGAAGTCAGTGGAGGCCAGAACAGAAGGAACAGTTTATTGTGCATACAGAGAAACAGACAATATATGCAAGGAATCTGAATTGGGAGAACACGACCAGCCAGGAGAGTCAGCCGGACCCAAGTGCCAGTTTGACGGCAGCCAGTCCAGTGGGCAGAGAGAGAAATTTACGCGTGCAGTGTTGCTATTCTTCGCCTGACCAGAAATTATTTTTGCGGCGACTGTGATTGATTGATCCAAGCGTCGAGACTAGAGTCTGTGACCCTTCGGGAAAGTTCACTTTGACACGAGCTAGTCAGAACACAGCGCTTGCTTTCAGATTGCTGCTAAATGGGGTTGACATGGTTTAAATCGAAGTTTAAATTGCCACATTAAGAGCCAGACACATGGTCTCCTACCTAATATACCTTGATCCTATGGCAGGTCGAGTTCAAGATGAACGTTGATGGGCGGCGACGCAGTCTCTGACAAATGTAAGCAGCCCATATACGCGTGACACATACTATTTCGCTCCCGTTCCAGATATATCAGCCTACTGGAGGGGGGACGTTTCGGACCTCACATAAAGAAACAGTGAAAACTTACTATTTCGAAATGGTCTACAGCTCGATTTAGAAGCGAGATATCTTGTCGCATTTTGGTCCTCTGATCGCGAATCCTGCTGCGTCATGAATAAAATGAGCCGTCGAATTTATTATAGTAAGGCATGTAGGGATGTGCCGTGAGGATGAATACCCCTGTGTCAGTCTCTCGCTATTTTCATTCTTCTTGTTGGCGATGGAATTAAGAGCACTGAATACGACGGGAGACAGACATTGTACCTGAATTAAAACGAGGATTCACGTCCGATATTTTTTGAACTTGTACATCGACAGCAGTTTTAATTAAAAGACAGCGGTACGCAGAATGTATTTACATCAGTTTTTCACTGCACTGGAAGTGGACTTTAACGAACCTTTGGACGGGATCCAGGAGAATTATTGTGTGTAAACGCGGCATAAGTACGCGGATTTTTACTCCAAGACAAAAGAGATTCATAACTCTAAATTCTCATTCTTTTCGTCTATAGCTTAGATAATAAGTACTTACAAAAAGAGTTTATAGATAATAGCCGCCTGACACGGAAACCCAAATAAAATTTGCTCGAAAAGGAGTCAAGTAAAAGACTGCTTTGTGACAAACTTCGGTATAATGGATATGAGAAGATACCTTTTCCAATGGTAGAGTGTTAGCTGCGTAACAGCCTTCCAGGCTGTGTGGGTTCGAATCTCACCGAGGCTGCGAGCTTTTGCACAATTGGGTCGAATAAATTAAGCAAGTATGCCAAACCCCCCTAGCAATACATCGTCTAGTTTATTGGACTTGCCTGCTGGTCACTGAAATAAACTGTCTCAGAAACTGGCCCGACCCCCCTACAAGAAGTTATATGTTGGCTTTGACTTGTTCTATGTTTAGACAGCAGAAACAGCAACCGACAGTTTTGCGCTGGTAGTTGACAAGTCGAACCAGACGTTGCAGAGAGACGGTTTTCACCGCGCCATGCACAACCCGATCCTCATTGCATGTACCAGGCTATTGTATTGATGACTCGGATTTTATATATGTCTGACAGTGCCATGAGGGCAATTTTAGGGATGCAGCCATTGCCACCAGGCTTTCAATTCTGTGAAGGGTCAACATGTCACGTCGACTAACAACCTCCCTTGCCATTATACGTGGCTCGTCATGCTAGTTTCACGTGCGTCATATCTATTGAACTGCGTTGCTGTCTCATGAGTACGGCTTCCCCCAGTGTCAGTCTCTCTATCTTTTCCTCCTTTCATGCACTGGTAGATGGTCAGAAATTGGGAGCAATTTGAAAACGTCCGTCTGTATGTTTCGAAAGTGGATTGAAATGGACATTATTATGTCTCCCAGCTGTATGTGTGGAACGGAAGGCAACATTATATTGGGGAACAAGTTTACTGCAACAGTCTCTGCGTGTGCATCAGTTTCTCCGCGTGCGCCTGAACTTGTAAGTGTGTCCGTCAAGTTGTTCCCGTGTGCAGCCAGTCACTCGCGTTTACAGCAAGTCTTCTTCGTTGGCAGTGGGCCCTCTCTGTGGGCAACTACAGTCGGACCTTTTTGATCCTATTTCACGTCCCTATCGTCACATTGTCGCATCAGTCACTGTGTCGAATCTAAATCCCAGTCAGCTTAAAACGAACAAGCCACTGGTTCATGCGTGAGGGAAGAGGGGAGATGGTTGATCAAGCTCAAACTCATTGACTATGTTCTCATTATAAACGGCTTATGAGACTATCGTGATGGGAGGCTGTCAACTGGCAGGAAAACTCAGTCTTGTCCAGGTTTGAATCGCTCTAATGAAACCTTGCACTCGCGTATGGTACGCGCAGACGGAACGTTTGTCTGACTCAGCCACCGACTTCACATCCACTTTTGGTCGTTTTGATTTCATCTTGTCATCCAGAGCGGCAGTCGCTGGAGAAAAGATTGGGGCAGGCGTATTGCACGTCTGCCTCATGTGGAATAGGCTCACATGCACTCGATGAGTGGACCTAGCTACTGGGGACCGTTACAAACTTCGTCGCTTGCGAAAATAATCCAATCAGGCAGTATGGGTCTTGGTCCAAAATCACACATAGTACATATTTATCTGAAGGGTCATGGGGCACTTGTTAGAAGGGATTCTGTATCCAGCCTTACTGACGAGTTTGTGATAGCACGTTTCCATTTAGCTGAACCCTCCTACATTGGCACTCCACCAACATTAATGCTAGCATGCGCATATAACTGTTCGAACCAGTGCCCGATTCTTTTGAATTGTGACTCGCAGATTTGCTGACCGATCAATAAGCACCACTGTTGACGAGAGCTATTGAGTTCACGCTACTTAGACCGCTCTCAACAAGCCGCCTGTACATGTACACAAATCACGAATGTTTAGCCAACCCTATTTCCGTGATATTGTGGGGGACTAGTGGCGAAAGTCATGTCACACATGTCAATTTCTCATCGAACTAAACCTAAAGTATAGCCAGGAGAATAGTACCGGCGAACACCTGGGAGACTGGAATGGCTGTTAGGGGCCTACTAGCCTTCATAAGCGTGCAATATCCAACCCTGTGTAGTGGACCACCTGAGGCTTGAGCACGCGACCTGTTAATTAGACGTTTATTACAATCCTGTCTTCAATACTAGTCACTGTGCGGCAGCTGGCAGGGCTCCGAGGCAGAATAGGACAATAGTAAATTTGGTTTTTAACCTTGGATACCCCTAGCCCCAAACGACTATCTTACAGGACAATTGGTATTAGCATAGTTTAGTTTTTAGCTTATTATTTAGTTTATTAATATGAAGGAGATGTTTTTTGGGATAAAAAAGTAACTTAAATGAGTGAATTTTCGTGTGTGGCGCCCCAACTCGTCTTCGGACTGATAAGAAAAGTGCAATGAACAACTGAAATTTTCAAACTGCCGAAAAAAGTCAATAGTCATAAAGAGTGAGACGTGATTGGTGTGTGTGGCCTCAGTAAGCGTCTGTCGTGCGGTCTCTGTTTTTTGCCACCGTTCTTTGAAGTTCTTATAAGAACCATCGAACTCGACGTGCCGTTTGATGCATGAATCGTCGGAGTGCATGGCTTCGAGGAATTCTCGGCCATTTTTGCAGGGGTAAACTTCGACTATGCGTGTTTTATCCAATGCAAAAGTGTGTCCTGTGTTGAGGCAATGCAAAGCCGCTTCGGACAAAGGGTCACGTCTCTTAACGGTCAATTGGTGCCCAAGGATGCCTGTGGAGACAGAATTTCCTGACGGCGCAGTAGCCTCACCATATGCCACACCATAATGTCCGATAATCAATAGTCAAGTTCTGCATGAATTTGAAAGCTAGCGAAAGGTCAAAGAAGGTCAACATGTGCCGGAGTAGAAAGGACGACAATATGAAGGCCTCCCAGCTCAGAAGTCAGGGAAGAAAGATAAGGTTGGAGACGCATTTAATTAACGAGAGAGCGAGCGTACATGGGGGTGCTGCAAGCGAGTGCCAAGAGTTGTTACTCCAGAAAGGTCCTGTTGTTACATTAAACTACCTTTTTGATTGACTCGGTTAAATATGCTTTGAAGTAACTTTGCACAACTTTTAAATGAGCCGTTGAATAAGCACGTGCTTTATCTGCAAACGAGTTTGGTCTTATCCATCAGTTCGTAACATTTGGAATACTCCCATCTCAGGTTCCTGGATAGACTGTTTCGTATCTCACAGTCCTTTTTTAAGCAATTTAAACCGTTTTTATGGTTCATCCAGATGCGAAGTATGGGCGGTTGTAGCCAGCCAAGAAAGATAGAAATATCCAAAGGCGTCACGGCATCGCAAGCAAGAGTTCAAGCTAGGCGCGTGGGCAGAAATTGTAACGCAAGACTGGGGCGAGGCGAAGGCAACATGGGTCAACAGCACTGACCACCGTAGCGGACCGCTTCACCTATCTAAACAATTTTTATTACTGGCAAACGTTAGGACTCTGAGATACAAGTATTTTTGTGTCATTACCCTTCATCGGTCAGAGATACCTGATTCAAGTATAGCCGCAGAAACTGCCGCTACACTCGAGTACACCCATGTACTAATATCTAAAGAGTAGAGTGTAGAAAAAACTAGTCTAACTAAGAGATGGGTGTAAAATGCTCACTACCGGCAATGAACCATGCTACCTGCTTAGAACTGAGTAGCTAAAAGTCTGGAAAGAGATGCTGCTTTCTTCCGGCAACTCACATGGCTTCAACCTCTACAATATGCGCACTTCTATGGCTAGTAAACAATAGTTATGTTTGCAACGCCCTACTGTGTCACAATGTTATGTACAGTCAACCCATATAGACGACATAAAAGTCACTGCATTCTCTCCTTCAAGCAGGCATAACAACATTTTCAGTGCACGCACTAGCCTTTTTATTGGTCAATGCCACTGGAGCCACCAGCAACTACGGGTTCGGTGCACATGAAAGCCCAAAATACTGATGTTTCGCGTCCCAGCGACGGTAGTGCTGAATGTCAATACATTTGTACATGCAAGCCCCAGGAAATAATTTAGAAGAAGAAGATGCGATCGCTGGGACAAGAATTTTATGCTCCTGACATTTCGAAGTCCGTCGCGGCTTCTTCATCAGAGACGGAGAAAATAGCAGAAACAGGTGCTCCATGCAAAGGGAGTTGCAGGTTTTTATAGGATACCGTCACTATCATACAGCACACTTATGACAGTAAACGACTTCCCTATCGATAGGATTTATAAGATATGGTGCAATTGCGGACAAAGCAACTACGTCAGACAAAATGGAAGACTTTTCAAGACGTGAATGGCAGAATGCGCGCCAGCAGTGCGGAGAAATAACGCCAGTTCTCAAATTGCGGCGCATTTGACGAGACCCGGCCACACATTCAAATTGATGCGGCCGAAATTCTCGCGAGGGGTGACAATCCTGTGAGACGGGAATTACGTGAATTTTGGTTCACTGGCCCCCAGTCTATAAACAAACGCAACGACCTTTCAAATCCATATTCGATGCTGAGGCTCAAATTGACCAAAGCAAGTCTCAACTTGGGAAGCGCGTAGGCCAACGCTTCATCCAACGCCAACGCCGGGGAAACCGACGGCCGAGCAATGATCACATTCAATTCCACCACGTGTGATAACGTTTCAGCAGGCCCCGGTCCGCAATTAGCACCAAAGCGGGCGATTATTCTCGATAGGGGAGTGACTTTATCCTATACATACTGCACCTCCGTTTCTGCTTATGTCTCTGAGGAAGAAACTGCGACGGACTTCGAAACGTCAGGCGAATAAAATTCTTGTCCCAACGACCACATATGCTTCTTCCCATGTACTCCCACTTTTCGAACCGCCTTTTACATTGCATTTAACGTAGGACTGTGTAATACAATTGTCGCCACAGGGAATGCTACATGAATGATAAAAACAATATCGCTTTTTCGGGAACCAGTTAAGGAAAGCAAGATGCGGTCAGTGAAACAGGACTTTTATTGGTTCAGCTTTTTAATCTCCAGAGAAATTAATTTCTGATCGCGGTATATATCATTATATTTAAGGTCTATCGGCGTAGACCGAAATTTTAAGTGTATATTCATGTTGAAAATTTTATTGGTCTGGCGTTTCAGACTCTCACTCGAATCTATCGTCAGATACAGTCGCATTCTCAGCACACGGGCTGAGCGAAGAGACAGTAGTGTGAGCTTAAATTCATTTATGGTGATGGGCGATTTTCGCTGCATCTACAGTATCCATTTATCCTTTCTCTCTTATACCCACCAAGACTGGGTTCCAGACAGAGTCGAGAGGACCTAGGACCGCGCCAGCGTGAATCTGCACGTAGACCTCTCAATAGACCCCCATTTTGTGTGTGTGAGGGAGCGAGATTCAACGTCTGTATGCCAAACTTCGGCAAACCACAATCCCTGCGGCCTGGTAAGCGCTGCCACTTCCTCTCGGTTCTGATTCCCTGTCGGTGCATGCGTCCGCGCTCCCACTGGGTTTCACGCCCCACCTCAGGTGTCCGAGCAGCTAGGCGATCGCTAGACGGTGAAAGAGAGAGTGAGGACGACCCTCAGCGCGTTTCTCTCCTCACTATAATTACTCCGATGCGCTTGAAAATATCACGGTGCGCTAAAAGCCGTGGCTCGGAAAGTTTGCCAAGTGACGGGGAAACTGTGGCCACCTAAGTTGCTGCTCCTATAGTACGCATGTGTTTGTGTGTGTATGTGAGAAAATGGAGAATTGAGAGTCAGGCTGCAATTGCACATTCTTTATGTGGACTTTATGGTGCTCCTGCACATGCGGGAGCCTACCTAGCGAGTTGGCTGAGTTAAGTGTGCGCGTGTTGAGTGATTATTGCGCCAGCCACCTACACCATCCCTCATCCCCGGTCTTATTGACTTTGTATTTACACCGAAAACGGAGGGAGGAGCGGCGAGCGAGTGGGTAGATTCCCCGCGAGTCTGCTTCAACTCTAATTTTTTTTCTCCTTCGCGGTAGTTCGCTACGTTGCCTCAGCTTCCCTCAGTGTCTGCTTCGGCTTGCTCCAGTGTTCGCTGTGGTTTGTGGGAGCACGCGTCTGCTCATCGTCGAAATCGACGGAGGAACTGTCGTCGTGTGAGTGTATGTGTGAATTATTTGTTATTTGAGCGCGTCGATACTAACACAAGTCGTTCCCTCATCGGCCCTCTTGTTGGTCCAGAACATCAGCTGCATGATCCGGCTTAGGGAGACCTGAAACGGAAGTCATATTCAGTGAAATTTAATTTACAAGTAAGCCATTCTCAGTCGAGCGTACGCGGCAAATGGTGCGTTGTTCGTAATGAACCGCGCACAGGATGTTCTTTTTATTCCACCGTGCAATCTCCTGATCGTATCAGGTATTTTGCTTATGTCGCTTTGACCACTTCACCATCCTTCTGCTCTCAAACCATAACCTGACTTCATTTTGGAAGAAAATACGATCACTGGAACAAGAATTTTATTCTCCTGACGTTTTGGATTCTGTCGAGAAGACCTAATCATCAGCAACTGTAAAATAGTATGATTCATGCACAAATTAGGGTGATACATGCGCAGATTGCGCGGTATTTATAGGTGTAGCGGTCATTCGCATACATACTATAAGTATCAGCTCCTGTAACCACCACTTGGCTTTTTTATCAGCCCACAGCCGGTTAATACTATTTCATCGTTCTTCATCGCTTTATGCAGTCTTGTAGTGATTAGCTCAACACGAAGTGCATTTGTAAACGCTTGTCGTAACTAGCTTAAGCCGAAGTGCATTTTCGGAAAGCTTGCTGTCTGGTAGTCAATTTCTTACTGCCTCTTCTCCAATGCATTATGTACAGAACATACTCTTCCTACTACTCTGGCCTTCTCATGGCTTCTCTTTTTTCCCAAGGGACCGGGCCTGGAAGATCACAGCCGTTAGGGTTAAACCTTCATAGCTTTAACCGCTATCGATACTGGTGACTCCAATCGTGAGATGAACTCTCAACTCAACTTCTGATGTGGCCGAGCTCAATCATCATCAGACGTCCATCGACTTCAAGTGAAAGTTTCCTGAGTGATGCATCATCTCCTCTTCAGTAGTTGAGAACTTGTGAGGACCCTACACAGCGTGGTTAACTCTTAACGTGAACTAATCTTTTACCTGTTTTTGTCTAGCACATATGCAATGGGCGCTAACGCCACTATGGGAACCCGTGGTCGCTGACTCATCACGCCAAGGTTTCAGTCACGCTGACTACCCGCATCCTATCCATCTCTCGCTCAATGTCTGGTGCGGTCTACTCACACGCGATGTCACGGTCTGACCAATTATCATCAAGGCTGACCGAGGCAGAGACAGCTTGCAGCGGCCGCCGGGATTACTGCCACTAAACCACACTCCGGACCCAACCCGACTAGGGAACGGATGCACTAGTCCGTGATTCAAACTTCCCACTTACTATTTTCCTTTCTCTCTGTACAGAATACACTCTTCATACTACTCTGGCTTTCCCAAAACTTCTCACTTTACCTAAGGAACCTGGCCTGGAAGATTGTAGCCGTGATGGTTAACCTTGCCAGCCTTAACATTCGCGATACATCCGCGGCGCACAGATAAAGACAACACTCGTCTCCAAACCTAGTCAGTCAATTTACTATCCTTCTCTGCTGCAAGGTTAACATCCCGGCAGGAGTTTCCTTGGTAGTGGTGTCGGATACAGCAAGCCATAGGTTTTTGTCATACGCTTACCATGAGAATGGGGTTTTTATGAGTTGGTAAAACTGATTTACTAAAAAAAGATTTCATGAAAATGAATAAAAAAAGTCGTAGAATTTTGTTGAAATAATTAAATGCCTAATGGCTACATGTCGACGGCGTTGGGGGCGTAACTCGAAAGTTGGCGCGAAAAACAAATCGAGCTCGAATTGTCGTCGACAGGCGTGAAAATGTGGAGGTTTATTCCGAAAACTATCCTTTGCTCAAAATCCAATAATAATGGAATTTTAGAAGACTTCTTGCAATATCAAGCATAAACTTCGTGCTCTTTACATACGATATCACAATCCCACCCTCAATCTAATCATAACCCTTACCCTATCCCTATCCTTAACCTAACCCTAACCCCTACCCTAAAACTTACCCTAAACCTAAACTCAACCCTTACTCCAACCCTAACATTAACCCCCTAATCCTAAAGCTTACCCTTAGCCTCACAGTACCACTTACCCTCACCCGACCCCTTGACCTAACAATAACCCTTACCTTTACCCTTAACATAACCCTAACCATAACCATAACCCTAATCCTAACCCCATACCTTTACCCGAGCCCTAAACCTTAACCGAACACTAACCCCTAACCCTTACCTTAACGCTTACCCTAACCCTAAGCATTACCCTAACCTTAACCATAACCCTAATCGTCACCCATAACCCTTACCTTAACACTAAACCCTAACCCTAACCCCTACTTCGACCCTTACCATAACCCTTACCCTTACCCTAGCACTTACCCTAACCCTAACCCCAACCTCTAACCCTAACCATAACCCTAATCCTAACCCTTAACCCGATTCGAGCTCGAATCGCTGTCGACAAAGCTGGTAATGTGCAGTTTTATTCCGCCACTACCAAGGAAACTCCTGCCAACAAACCGAGAGGGCAAATGCCTTTGCCTACCGCTGATCAATCAGAAAGCCTTGCTTGCTAGAAGGCCGAAACTCGTGTGGAGTACTGCTTAAAATGGCCTGTTCATTGGCTCTGTTCTCCTGGAATAGGTCCAAAATGCGGCTTGTTAAAAATCAGTAAAAATAATTTCTTCATCAAAGAGAAGAGCGCTAGTCTGTAGGCATCACGTGATCAGCTGCCAGGTGAGGGGCGAATTGAATTTTTGTTAAAAATAAAGTGTGGCTAAAATGCTGGGTGCTTAACGCCGACTGTTGTATCCTTGTGTCACACAACGTTAGTCTGGTGCGTAACCACTTGCCACCGAAGATAAAACCCGAGTTGCCTGGGGCAGCGGCTGAAGCGGCGTCGTGCACGTGAGATCAAATTGTCTAGACTTTTTTTACCCCATTTTAAAATCTAAAACATTGCCAAGAGAAGTAAATAAAGGAGTTTCAGAAGGCAGTGCAGAAGAAAAAGATACGATCACTGGAACAAGATTTTTATTTTCCTGACGCATCGGATTCTGTCGAGAATCCTTTATCATAGATAAGGGTATGATAGTCTGAGCCATGCGCAGAAAGGGGTGATAAATGCACAGATTGCACGGTATTTCTGGTTCGTAGCGTTCATCCACGTGCGTAATACAATTATCCGTTCCTGTAGCCAACGCTTGGGGTCTTAATTGGTACGGTGACGGCTTGACACTTAGCTTTCGACTCATTGATTTCCAAGATTTCGTTGCCCGTGTCGGATGCCCGCAATCTGCGCATGTATCACCTCAATCTGCGCATGTCTCACACCATCCTACGGTTATCTATAATTAAGGATTCTCGACAGAATCCGAAACTTCAGGAAAATAAAACTCTTGTTTCAATGATCACCTTTTCTTCTTCTGAATGTAAAGCATAGTTGTCCGATAAAAATTGACCCTTCTCGCGCTGTTGAAAGGTTGAGTTGTGTACCACGTTCTTTAGGAATAATCACAGGGCTTGTCCGATATAGAGAGCAATGTCTTGTTCACTTTGTATCGAAGTGCCAGACTATTATGACTTTAACTATCTGTCCACCCTTCTTTAGCTTAACTGTCTGCTTTACGGAATGAGAGCATCCGCTACTCAAAGGCTGGTCTGTATCATGTCTTGGCTAATCAATTAGTTAGACTTTTATTTATTTGTTTTTGCATAGTTCCTGTCTCGTACTGACATTATTAGTCTCGGCTTTGTGATACTGCCATTCAAGTTTCGTATATTGGTGACTCCGAAAAGATCTCGATGGATCGTGGTGCCGAAATTGAGTCTGACCTCTTTTTAGACTGTACTCGAATCCTCACGACTGCCTGCCACCTGGATGCCAACGGGATGTTTGAGCAGTTTAACCACTAGCTGAAACCCTTCCTACGTTCTCCAGACGATCTCCTTCTCTCTGCTTGGCATCCGCTCCACTCCCAAGGCGAAGCTTGACTGTTCGGGCGCTGAAATCGTCTGCGGCACAATCCTCTAACTTCCTAGTAAGATGATTTTGCGGTCAAGGATTCTGTCAATCTCCCACACTACCCCCGTCAGTTTATGCGAAAGCTACCTCCGTTTCCGTCCAGGTCCTCGGTCTCCGAGTCCCCTCACAAAAAAGGCTAGGTAACATGACCTCACGTCTATCTAAGATGTAATGGAATTCACCAGCCTTTGAAACAACTGTAGACTGGCCTCTTCCCGATTATTTTTCGAGCGACGAAGACGTTTAGCATTCAACGCGGAAATCGCAGGGAGGTCGTGGAAAGCCGCAAAGCTGTTGTCCTGGACACTCCAATTTTCCTTCTCCACCCCCCCTTCCCCGACGGGGTTGGCGTTCGATCCCGTACGGCAAAAACGTATCGGAAGCAGTCGGCCGCCTTCTCGCACCACTTGGAGTTGGAGTCACACACAGGCCGCAGGCAACCATAAGGCGTCAGATAAAGAAGCTAAACGACCCACTGCCACGGCAAGAAACATCTGGGGTCGTCTACAGGATCTGGTGCAGTTTCGGTCAAAGCAACTATGTCGGAGAAACTGGCAGACTTCTCAGGACGCGAAGTGCCGAACACGCAGCTGCAGTGCAGCGAAATGATGTCAATTCTCAAGTTGCGGCTCATTCGACGAGACCCGGCCACACCTTTAAAGTTGATGAGGCCGAAATTCTCGCAAGAAGTGACAATCGGGTGAGCCGAGAACTACTTGAGTCACGGTTCATGGGGCCCCAATCCATATACAAGTGCAACGATTGGCCCAATCCATATTCAATCCTGAGATTCAATTTGGCCAACGCAAGCCGTCACTTGAGGATTGGGCAGGCCACCGCCTCATCTTACGCCAACACCGGAGAGCCAGATGGCCGAGCAATCATCACGCCCGAACCCACCGCCCGTAATGAAAGTTCAACAGGTCAGAGCCTGCGTGCCGTCCTACAAACTACCCATGCGCAAGAAGGCAATTAACGTTAATTGTCATTATATGCTTGCAGTAATGACTGTGTCCTATAAATACTGCAAACTTCTGTGCATGATTAACCTGTTTCTGCTACTCATGTCTCTGATGACGAATCCGCGACGGATATCAAAACGTCAGGCGAATAAACATATTGTCCCAGCGATCGAGTCTTCTTCTTCTCAATTGCTTCCTGGGACACGGATGTTCGCTTGTTTTGCCATTCATTAATCCCTACTCCCTGCATGTTTTCCTATGCAAACGCTGCTTATAGGATTTTATGGGTGGTGAGTAAGGACACGCAAAGGAATATACTTAAATAAATGCTAAATGCATTTTTTAGAACTGTATTTATAAGTGTTGTTGATTTATATCTGTAGATTTTCCGAATCTGTAATATCGTTTAACTCAGTGCGGAAAAACCCAATTATCAAATTGCAGGTTTCTTGAATTTCCCGAAAAATTGAAATGTTGGTTAGGAGGTCGTCTACTTCAACTTACCTGAGGTCCAACTTACAATTTTGGAGTTATATTAGTATAGTCCACGGTGCTTTGCGCCGCACACACTTTCAATCTACATGCGGCATAACTTACTCCTAGCGGCCGCGGGAAGTAACTCCGATTACATTTTTTCACTTTACACTTTCTTCTAAAAAAATCCTTCGCTGTATATTCTATTTCCCCACCCCGCAAAAATCTTTAACCACTGTTTTTTGGGACAAAATGCTGGGACTAATGGCATATGAGTGGGTCTAGATAAGCTCCTTTTGCTAGATTACCATACGTGTTCGAACTGCCGACTTTGAGAGGAAGATTGGCTGGACTGATTTCACTTGTGCTTAAGCAGCTTTCTAGGATTTAGGACGGGACGATTGAATGTGTAGTGACATAAACAGCGTCTTGTTTATTGGTACAAAAATACGCCTAATAACCTAGACACAACTGTAAATAAAGGTTTATCATTAGTCCATTCTCGTTGCTAATTTTTCCACTTTAATTTGATTAGTTGGTGGGAATCTAATTTGCCTCCCCGAAATTGTTTGAATAATCCATTGTTCTCACAAAAAAGCGTGCCATCAATAAAAAGAGAAATTAGCTTACTTAAATTTTATTTTATGTTTATGTATGTAGGTGGATTATTCAGAGTACCTTCGCTTAGTTCATTTAATTAGGTTTAAGTCTACTTTTTAGTTTCGTTTTAGATCTGTTTTGTTATTTAAATTATTTATATTTTAGTTCAGTTTTTCGCTTATTTTCCAGTTCTGTATCATGTTTTATTTTTGTTTTAGATTAGTTTTAATTCATAAACTTAGGTTGCGAACTAAAGTTAAAATAAAATCATCTACATTTACTATTAGCATTGTTATTATTATCATTATTAGCATACAATGTAATGTTTTCGAAAGTGAACTTTATCATTTTACCATTTTTAGTGACCAGTTTATATAGACTACTGTTTTTGGAGGAAGGTTACCGACATTAAAACGACACTTGAAGGAGAAGTTCAAAGGTACTAAGTTCTGTAGAGTTGAAAAATCTGAAATTTTGAAATAAGAAGCCATGCTGAGGACGCCAGTTGGAGCCGGTGGCGAAACGGTGTCCCCAAAGCCACGCCATTCAGTGGCCGAAATAAAACTAGTACCTACGCAATCACTAAGGTGAGTCATGCCACATCTGTCGGTGATGAAAAAATGAAGTCTGGGTTGGACGCCGAAGCTTTGAAGCCATGCCATTTTAGCTTCAGCTGACGTGACTCAAAACGCGGCACTACGGCTCAAAGCACGTCCGTTAACATGGGGAGTATTTAGGCATATACAGCAGATAGTGCAGTGAAATATCCGCAAAAGTCCTAAACGATTATTTCGATTCGAAAAAACACTTAAGCATATTTGTAAAATTGAAGCGCAGGCAGCCGACAGCTAAAATATTGAATTCAGTTTTGGATATCGGCTTTCGAACTAGCTTTCTCCCAACCCCCTGCAAAAACAAACGCCTGTAAAAAAATTAATGTAGTGTGCATTTTACCAGTGGTTTTAGGTACCTTTATATTGAAATATATATTATATAAATTAGACTTTCATCAAATATTATTTCTTTACCTGTGTGGTAGCAACTCACGTTTTCTTCACAGTTAATACTTGAAGAAAGAGGCTAATTTGGTTTAAGAAAAAAGATTATACCTGTGAGATTTTTAAGGCCGCAAAATGTCAAATCTGCCCATTTGTTAATACTACTTATAAAATAAAGAGCATCACCTACAACAAAAGCAAACTTTCACAAGCAATCTAGGACTAACGCCTCATGGCGTAGAGCAATTTGTGATTTTTCTTATCCATCATGCAGTTTTGAAACCCTAAATGTACGTCTAATGATAATGAAATCAAAATGTACACTTTTCAAAGAAGGCGTGCTGTGTTACTAGCTGAGACAAAAATGGATATTTGTGTGTATGTGTTTTTATATAATATTTTTGAATTTTTAAGGGTTTCGAAAATCAATGAGTACTAGCCCTGCTACATAAGTAGGCATTTTGCAGCGGGCCCTGTTTTTTACAGGCGTGCAGAAAGAAGCTTGTTTAAAAGCCGGTATCCTAACTTGCATGATCTATATTTTGAGATTAGGCTACACGATACTAAACGTTACAACTATACTTCGGTAACCTTTTTTAAATCAAATGCAAATTCTAAAATTTCGGTGTGCATTTCATGTGATAGGCAATCTCCTTTAGGAATTGGGCGCACCGATATATCCTGACTGCATGACAGAACGGGCTTGTCTGTACACCGCAATGCAATCCGGATAGATAGGTAAATGCTTTTTACCCGTGATCTCTATGAAAAAAATTGAATATATGTAAGCAGTAAATGGTAAGTAACTAAAACGTATTCCTGTTTGCGTTGTTTTCTCCGGCGAAAATGCCCGGGCCAAGTTGTTTTGTTGAAACAAATGTAAATTGTTTTTCATGGTTACTGGCATGCAGGTAACCTTTTTTAGCAAAGTTGAATAATTCACTTGGGTCTAATTGATTCCACTTTTGCGTCGGAACTATATTTTTTACGACGTCACTCCCTGTCTAACCACTTTTGCGCATACTGAAAGTCACCCATTGAGGAAAAAAGTATGGGCGGATGTGCTTTATGCCAACTTTTCCGGTGGACTATTCCTGCGCCAGTGTTCTTTTAATGAATGCAGAGAGATATAACTAAAATGACCATGAAATTGACCTTGTCGATAAATGTTATTACTTGGACTTTTTGGGTGATGCGCCACGCCTAAAGGTTTCCTTTTTTACTTCTTTTGTTCTCATCGATGGCTCACTGATTATTTTCGCAGAATTTCTCAATGTTTTCCAATAGAAACACAACCTGCCGAAATTGTACTGGCAGGCAAACGACGGACGACAAAACACCTGTAGCAACGAAGTTTGATTCAGGTTTTAAAAAGTAGGCATTCCAGTATCAGAATCAGAGATCATGTTAGTGCTCACCGGAATGCGTTTGTGTTCGCCGCCGTTTCGAAGATCTAAGACGGCTCTCCTTTTTGTCAAAGCGTTAACTGCCGTTATCGATCAGCAATGTGAATTTGTTGCTGTAGGCGTTGGTCGTGGACTTATCGATTTCCCCTGGATTTTGGCATACTTTGACTGCACTTAGTGTGGCGCTTCATCTTCACGGTAGAGGATGCTGGTAATCCTGTTTTTTCTTCCGTATCCATTTAGAGATGATAAGTTCTACTGTGTTCGATTGATTATAAAGTTTAGCACGATTGCTACACTTTGTCAGATGCTGGTGCATTTTTTGATTCAGTGTTTTAGTTCACCGGCCTTTTATGTTGTACCACGTCTTGTCTGATTTACCAAGCTATACTATTCTTCCTGGTTTTACTGCCCGAAATCATACCGTATAGGCTAATCGTGCTAAATAATCCGACAGGGCTTCCCTACGTATATGATCTTATATACAATGCAAGTACGGCTAGAGTACGGTAGTACAAAACCGATAAATGCACAGAATTTACCACTTTCGTTTCCTTTAAGGTCCGTCTAGAGTTTTTAAACAAAACAGTTGTGAACGTAATACTGCATTTAGGTAAAACCGGGCAGTACCGCATTGGTTAAAATAAAAGGACGAAATGGGTCGAGTTTTTTCTATCGATCAAGCAAAACACGAGCAAACACATTCTACCCAAGGTCGCTCATCTATTGGCTAGTCATTAGTAACATTCGCTGAAAGTCAGTCAACTTTCAGTGTTAGAAATGGGCGAAAACAACGCAGCATATTTTTTGCATCAGAGTTTTCATTCACAACAGGACTATCTGTCCTGCTTGTCAGATCTGTCTCTCACGATTTACTTTGACGAAACTGAACGGCCTACGATTATTGATTCCGAGCGGAGACAAATTTAGGAAAGGGTTTATGATAAGCTGGTAACATCTGACTGCAGCCAAGCGCGTGTGAATTTTAGTCCCGTCGAGCAATTGTAAAATAAGAGCCACTTTGTAAAACTGATCAAAAAGGTTTAAACTGAGAAAATAAAACATAAGTTCCGAAGCTGGAGGGCTTTCGTTAGGGCGAAAAAGGATACTGTTTTTTTTCAGCAAGGATTTAATAATGGTAAAGTTTTCAGTGGCCGCATAACTTGCGAGTATGAAAATAAGCTGCGATGCCGATAAGCTGGATCAAAAACGGAGGCAAATCTAGCGCAGTGTCTCTAGTAAATAGGGAAAACCCTTGTTGCTGTGATCTTCGGGCCATGGTTCCGTGTGGGAAGAGAAGAAGTGGGGCGCTACTTGAAAGGATCAGTGTATTCTGTACAGAAGTAGTGGAAAATAGGTTGGAGGAAGTTGGTGCGCGTCTGCACCCGAGTGGGACAGCGTCCGAGCGTAGCAGTTGCCAAAATGAGGTCCTGTGTGAGTCGGCTTTGAAGATGCTTAGTCAGACCAGACTGGGGTCAGAAAATACTGGTGAGCACGTGCTAGCATTCGCAAGAGGTGAAAGGTAGAGCGTTGCACGCCGACTTCGGTCAGTACAAATGCGCTGACCGGGTCCATGCGAGCCGTACATGCAGCTGAGCGGACGCCGTAGATGTGAGCCTTCATGCTTCGTCAGCCACTGTTAGCAGCCTCAAACAGTCGACTGGCAGGAGAGGGCAGAAGAGGAGAAGTGAGTTCGTTCTTGGGGAATCCATTCCGATGGCACATCAGCGAAGTCCTCGTTCTAATAAATGCGACGCAATGGACTGAACCACGACGCGCTCCGCATTTTCGTTTACAAAGTTGACAAATCTTAGATTATCTCAATTCTCCTAAGGAATTAAGTGAGGATGCTATGCGTTGATGGTCATGGCATTTTAATATTAGCTTGGTACATGCAAAGTGGGTAGTAAGTCTCTTCATGGCACGCGTTCATAGGCAGTTTCGTTTTGTGAGCCACTGGGCCCCCTCAAATCAGCAGTCGTCCTTGACAGTGGCTTGCTATTGGAGTAAGGTGTAGGAAGGAAAATAGCAGTGAATGTCATCTTCACTATGCATATATCCACATGCAAGTCACGCCGTGGAGGCGAGCAGTGGGTGTCGTAGCCTGCGACAGTCAGTCGGATGATGAAGTGGCCCAAGTCCGCGCAGACCCTCACGTCTCGACCTACCTTTTGGACGGCCGTTGTGGATGCTCAGTGCTGCTAAGGTGCGTACATACCTCCGCCTACCCACGGGGTCTAGCCAATCACATGTTAAGGCCGACTCACACAAAGGCCGCTCCATACGCTATGGCTATTCTCACGGTCACCTCACTTCACATGCGGCACCATGCAGTTGCTCACTAGTTTGATAGTCAAATTACTCTTACCTTCTCTCCACTACCTTCTGTACAGAGTAAGCTGTTCCCACCACTCTGACCTCTCATGACTTTTCTTCTCTTAAGGAACCGTGGCCTGAAGATCATTGTTTCTAGAGTTTAAATTACCTAACCTCCTGTGGAAAATCGCCTCATGGTACATCATACTAGTACATCTTACCTGTGTTGACAAACGTCTTTGGGAATAATGGTGGCCCCAAAAAGAATCCGTGCGTATACGGAACATGAAGTATTCGGCGAATATAGCAGAATGAATCTGTCGCGTCCTTAGCGGCCACTAGCGTTCTTTAAACAATAATAAACACTCATCCGTATTCCAGCTCACTGTAGTTTAACTGATCGCCTTCCATAGCACCCGTCCTAAAGCTGCTTTGATAAGGGAAGAACATACTCAATACTAGGTCTAGCAGTATTTATATGAAAAGTCTATCAGGATAAATGACTTTCAGGCTGAAAAAGGTGGAGTAAAGAGGTCACTGCCCGTTAAACACCGATCTCTTTAAATGTACCTTTTGACGTCAAAAAATATTGCAATCTACACACAAATTACTGCATTAAAAGCTTATGACGACTGTAAGATGATGAACCACTGCTAGCAAATGCTAATAGGGCTTGAAAAGGATGGGCAACGAGGACTTACACACGATTTACTTGATCTAGCAAGCATTTTATTTTCTTGGAAAATAGCATTTAGGAAACAGGGGTAAGCATTTGATTTCGGAACCCTGCACACGGAGCCATCGGCATTCAACGGATAGATAAATAAACTTTCGTCCACTGTTTACAGATAATTGTCGCTCACTAGTCACTTTGCTACTGAGAGCCTGTCCTACTGGACAGCCGTGCAGCGGTATAGGGACTACAGCCTATAAGTACTGCCACATGTGCGAACCACAGACCTAATCTGGTTTCGTCTCTGAGGAGGGATTCGACTGCGCGTCCGAAACGTCAGGCTAATGAGACTTTTGTCTAGCGATCGTGTCTGCCTCTTTACAGATGTCAGTACAGCTAAAGTATTATGTGTCAAAAGCTTTGCGAGCGTCTTCATTGAGTGATTCGAAACAGGCCGTGACGCCGAACTATGACCGGATGAGGTCAACATTTGTATAAGGAAAAATGCGCTGTCCAGCTCGTGCCTGTTCAACCTATACTCGAGGCGTATACGCCTTAACTTCAGCCTAACGCGGCGTGCTATTCAACGCACTGTTATCTGCACAAGCAACAATTTGATCATCCTAACCTATCGCAGCCCCGAAAAAGTACATTAAGTAGTGCACATCATATACCTCTAGTCCCAGCATTTTTCCTACGGAAACTGTGATTAAAGGGTTCTTGGGGGTGAGGAAATATGATTAGCGCCGAAAAAAATTTGAAGAAGTAGGCGTAAAGTGAAAAAAATTCAGTCGAAGTTGCTTCCCACTGAGAAGTAGCTGTTCTGCATGCAAATTGAAGGTGTGCGCGGCGTTTCGCACTGCGGCTTATAATAATCTAACTCCAGAGCGGTAAGTTGGACTTCCGGTAAGTTGAAGTAGACGACCTTCTAACCCGCATTTCTATTAATTCAAAATTTTCGAGAATCCTGCATTTTTATAATCGGGTTTTTCTGCAATACGTTAAACGGGTATATACCTTACGGAAATCTACGGCTATAAGCCAACAAAATTTGTTAATACAATAAAATAAAAGGCATTTAGCCGTTATTAAAGTATATTCCACTGCCTATCCTAATCCCCCCATGAAACCCCTGTAACCACCCTTTGTGCAGGACAAAATGCTAGAACTAGGGGTATATGCGGTGTACTACCTAAACTGCTGTTGTCCGCAGCACTCCTGGATACATGTTTGTATCTGTAAAATTGCGTCTTCTCACACAGTCTCCTAAACTATATCATCAGCTAGCAGCCTATTAGAAACTCGGATTTTCTGGAGGCATCAAGTTGCCCTTCAGCTTCGATCTCTCTGACTGCAAGTACTTAAAAATATTATTGGTCTACCATTGTCTTTGGCAAGTTCTTCTTTACCAAAACAGACTGATTCAGTCTACCGGCTTAAAAGTCAATCTTTGTCAGCACGCAACAGTGAACAAAAGTACTACGACCTATTGAGACGAAGACATAAGACAGCAACCATGTAATCTGTTTTTAGGAATGTAGCAAAATATAATGCTAATCCCATTAAAGTGTGGTACAGACATTGGGAACTAAGGTGTTAAAAACACCCTCGGGAGGAATATGTAGGCTTTTTTGTCAAGACATGGTTGTCAGAGCACCGCATGTTGTACATTCCGAATATAAGCGCTATTTTGGGTAAATTAGGGGTAAGCCTGAAATTAAGGGTGACGGCTAGTGTTATGGCAGGGTATGAGTTAGCGTTGGAACTGGAGAATGGTGATTCTTCCAGGAATTTAGCGCAACGCCAGTTGCATTGGTGGGGAGGGTAGGGAGAGATTTGTAGTCCGTTCCCAAACCTGACGCTTAGTCAGGTTCTTCTTCTTGCCAGCGTCACACCCTTGGTCGGTTCGTTGCTGAAGCCACCCGCGTTTTTGAAACTACCAATCAATGTGCGACATTCGCTCATTGACCGCAGATGATAAAAGGCGCCTATGGGCTAGCAAGCATAGGATTCTGAACAGTGGACACTAACAATTACACACAGACGGTTCGAAAAGACAACTAGCAACAACTGTCTGGACAATAGCCCCACGAGAACTCAAAGCCAAGTAATCTGCACCACTTCACTGATTGGTTGCAGGTCACAGAGGACACACGGCTTGGGTCAGGGAATCCCATCGGCGGACAATGATACACACACACACACACGCACACACAGAAGACGACAGTTCCCCCGTCGATTTCGACGATGGGCACCACGCGCTCCAACAAGCCGCAGCAAACGCTGAAACAAGCCGCAACTAACACAAAGGCGAGCTGGGCAAGCAATACGTAAGCGACAGCTAGCAGGAGCAACGCAGAGAACTGGCGCGAGGGAAAACAGGAGTTTAAGCAGACTTGCGCAGAACCTACCCACTCGCTCGCCACTCCCACCTCCGTTTCCGGTGTAAAGACAAAGTCAATAAGACCGGGGATGAGGGAGGGTGTAGATGGCTGGCGCGATAAACACTCAGCACGCGCACACTTGCATCAGCCATCTCGCTAGGTATGCTCCCGCCTGCGCGGGAGCGCCATAAAGGCCACATTAAGAGGGAGCCATTGCAGTCTGACTCTCAGTCCTCCCTCTCCTCCCGTACGCACACACAGACACACGCGTAAAGAAGGATCTCAGAAGGGTGAGAGCAGCCCTGCATGAAGCCTGGGCCAACACCCTCTTGAGGGGGGTTATCAGTCAGTCAACGACTGAAAGGCACTACCCATGCTTCTTTGACGGTCGGCGTCTGTGGACGAGGCTGAAAGGAGAGCAAGAGACAATTGGTGAACTTTGCAATTGTGGACGTGCAGAAGAAGAGGAAGAAGAAGAAGAGTAGAAGGAAGATAAAGTCGAAGAAAAAAGAAGGAGGAGGAGGAGGGGAAAGGATGAAGGGGAAATAATAGAAACAGGGAAAGAGGGAGTTAGGGAGAGGAGGCGAGGGGGAACGCAGACAGGCCGAGAGAGAGGGGAGGAGATGAAGTATAGAAAAGAACAATGAGAGCAAAATCTCAGCTTACCTTGCAGCAGAGAATCTTCAGGAGCTACTGAGGCTGTCCTTTGTGCTAAATACAGAACTGCAGGTGCCGCTATTATGAGTATGATTGCGGTAATGGAGTGAGTAATAAAAACTACAGGAGCTATTATGGGGCAGTAAAGGCAAGACAGTATTCGACAAATTCAGCAAGAACGGCCTCCACTTACCTGAGGGAGGAGGCACTCACCTGTGTTCCCGACAAACTTGACGACGCAATCGTGACGCGAGGTGACTAGTGAGTGTGGCTGAGGCTGGTGGTGGGGATGTGTGAGGTGCTGGGTGTGCCGACATCACGGTCAGTGCCGCTGTCGTGAATGCGCATGTGACCTAGTAGGCCCATGCGATGAGCGAATGATCGGGGGCAGTGTAGGCAGTGAAGTCGGCGGTCTCGCCTGTGTGTTGGTGCTCCAGGCACTAGTTCACCAGTCTCTGTGCGATGGATTCGCAAGTGACCGATTAGACCGATGCGTGAGGTGAATGTGCGATTGCAGTGAGGGCATATCAGACCCTCAGAGCTGGTGGGGGGTTCAGGTGTGGAAGTTGTTGCGGGTGGTAATGTATCGGAGTGAGTGGAAGAAGTTGTGGGTGAGTTGGAGTCGGTGGACGAGGGTAACGAGGCATCTCTCGCGTCGGTGATTGCCGTCGAGATAAAGGGCAGAGAAGGGTCTGGCGGAGTGTTTGGTGCACTCGACGTGGATGCTGTCGGAGGAGGGTTGCACGGCTTCCGGAGGTGATCGACCAGGCCAATGCGTGCACGGAAGGTTCGTTGACAACGCGGACACGTTGGAAGGGCTTGGGTGGCGGCAGCGCGCGTCCGTGGATTGTGAGAGTTGCGTGCCGTCCGTTTTGCCTTGGCGGCGGCGATCCAACTAGCTTCGTAGATTGCGGCGCCCGTTTTGACCGCTCTTCGCCACGCGGTTCGGTCCAGGGCAAGCTCCTCCCAGTTCAGCGTGTTGATTTGGAGACGCTTCAGGGTGTTTTTGTAACGTCTCTTCTGTCCTCCTTTGCGACAAGTACCTACGGCGACATCGTCATAGAACAGTCGCTTGGGTAGCCGTTCATCATTCATACGTACCACGTGTCCGCTCCAGCGCAGTTGTATCTGCCCGAGCGTGGCCTGGATGCTGAGAACTCCCGTTCTCTCCAGGATTTCCGTGTCCGAAATCCTCTCCTGCCACTTCACCTTCAATATGCGGCGTAGGCAGCTGATGTGAAAATGGTTCAGTTTGCGCGCTTGGCTAGCATAGACAGTCCAAGTCTCCGCTCCATACAAGAGTGTTGACAGCACAACAGCCTTGTACATCTTCAATTTCGTTGACAGTTGAAGACCATGACGATTCCATACGGAGGCTTGAAGCCGATCGAAGGCTTGACTGGCTTTTGAGATTCTGCGGGCAATCTTGGCGTCTATTTTAGTGTTGCGGGAAAGCGTACTGCCGAGGTAGGTGAAGTTGTCCACGTCTTGCAGTACGGCTCCATTGACATTGATGCGTGCGGGGTTGAGGTCAGCACCTGGCGGCGGTTGATGCATAACCACCGTCTTGTCCGTGTTGATGGTGAGGCCAAAGTTGGCGCAACCTGCTGCAAAGAGGTTCATGCTCCTTTGCATGTCTGCTTCGGTGGTGGTGTTGAGAGCGCAGTCGTCTGCAAACAGTAGATCATGAACTGTGGTTGTGGAGACGCGCGTGGGGGCCTGCATCCGACGAATGTTGAGGAGGTTTCCGTCCGTTCTGTAGTTGAGGGGGATTCCGGGACGCTCGTCACGGTAGGCGTCCATCAGCATGGCAGAGAACATGAGACTGAAGAGGGTGGGTGCGAGGACACAGCCCTGCTTCACTCCATTGGTCACTGCGAAGGCTTCAGACAGCGTTCCGTAGTCCGTGACGCGCGCCATCATCCCATCATGGAGTTGTCGAACCATGTGGGTGAAGTGTTCCAGACAGCCAAACTTCTGCATAACCTTCCAGAGTCCGGGCCGGTTCACCGTGTCGAAGGCTTTTGTCAGATCTACGAACGTAGTGTAGAGGTGGGTCCGCATCTCTTGACATTTCTCCTGCAGCTGACGCGTGGCAAATATCATGTCAGTGGTGCCGCGGTGACGTCGAAAACCACACTGACTTTCAGGCAGAAGCCCTTGTTCCAGGTGGCTATTCAGACGATTGAGGAGGATGCGTGCAAAGATTTTGCCGGCAATATTCAGCAGTGAGATGCCGCGGTGGTTGTCACACACCTGGCGATTCCCCTTACGCTTGTAGAGGTGGACGATGGTGGCGTCCTTGAAATCCTGGGGAACTTGGCCCTGTCGCCACATCTCTTGTAACAGGGTGGTGAGGTGAGTTATGAGTTGGTGGCCACCATATTTGTAAATCTCCGCCGAGATCCCGTCGGACCCGGGTGCCTTCCCGCTGGACAGCTGCTGCACAGCCTTCATGGTCTCCTCAGGGGTTGGTGGGAGGTCGAGATCAGCATTAATTTCCACTTGGGGCAACCGCTCAATGGCAGCCTCAGAGGTGGTAGAGGGCCGGTTGAGTACACTTTGGAAGTGCTCGGCCCAGCGGCTCAGAAGTTGGGTCTTCACAGTGATGAGGGTGGTACCGTCCGCGCTGAGAAGCGGGGCTGTGCCCCTCACTACGGGGCCGTAGACTGCTTTGAGCGCAGCGAAGAAGTTCTTCCATTCATTGCGATCCGCGTAGCCTTGGATTTCCTCACCCTTACGAGCCATCCAAGCGTCCTGCATTTCCCGCAGCCGCTGCTGTACAAGGCGGCGACTTTGGTAGTAGGCTGCTTTCGTGGCGTCGGTAGGGTGAGCGACATATTCGTTGCGGAGGCGATTCTTCTCAGAGATGAGAGTACTGATGGCTGCATCGTTTTCGTCGAACCAGTCTTGGTGTGGGCGGGGCGCGGGCCCAAGGATGCGTTTGGCAGTGGATTGCACAGCATCCCGTAGATGACACCATCGGGTCTCCACGGAGGTGTTCTCTTCTGCAACTGGGAGGTTATTCAGCTGTTGGTTCAACTCGTTGCTGCAACGCAGACGGTTCGCAGGCAAGTGTAACAGAGCAGTATTCAATATGCCTGGGGGTCGCTTACCTTGACGTCTCCTGCGTGGTTGAAGACGGATCCGCATCTTGGAGATGATGAGACGATTATCGGTATCACCATCGGCACCCGGAATTGCCTTTGTCACCAACACGTCCTGCTGGCCGCGTCGCCGCACGAGGACATAATCCAGAAGGTGCCACTGACGAGACCTGGGGTGCATCCAGGTCACCTTGTGCTGCAGCGGTTGGCTGAATTAGGTGTTGGTCAGTATGAGACGGTGCACCGCGCAGGTGCGAAGGAGGAGTAGGCCATTGTCGTTGAGTCCACGTAGGCCGTGGGGTCCGAGCACTCCTCTCCAGGCGGCGTGGTCTGTGCCGACGCGGACATTGAAGTCACCAAGGACTATCAACTTGTCCGCCTTCGGCACAGAGGCCAGGAGGGCGTGCAGATCCTCGTAGAACTTGTTCTTTGTCTCGTGTGAGCTGGTCATCGGAGGAGCATAGACACTAACGAGGGTGGCGAATTTACCACCCCAGAGAGGCAGGCGGAGACTCATCAGGCGTTCGTTGATACCCTGCGGCGTACAGGGTAGTCGTCCCACGATGTCCTTCCGGATGGCAAAGACGACGCCGGCCTCGCGTCGCTCTGCCGTCGGACGGCCCACATAGAAGAAGGTGTAGCCGGCACCCACCTCTTCTATGGAACCTTCACCGGAGAAGCGGGTTTCACTGAGTGCGGCGATGTCCACCTTGAAGCGCGCCAGTTCCCGGGCGATGAGCGCTGTTCTCCGTTCCGGTCGAATGCTCCTCGTGTTATCTAAAAGGGAACGAACATTCCAAGCGCCGAAGGTGATAGGACTTACCTGAGCTCCCTGAGCTGTCGTCCTGTGAGCTCTGGGAGCTGTCTTGCGGGAAGGAAACGGGTTAGAGGGAGGGTGGGGAAGAGAGAAGTTTTGATTTGCGTTTGTAGTGTTTCGACCGCGTGTTTGCATTCTGTCAGCCACGGTTAACTGGCAGATGTCGCAACCCAGCATGTTTGGAGTCCACCTTTTCTAGGTCCATCAACCCTCTCACGAGGGGCAGCAGCGCTGTTCCACAAAGGGACTGCCGCTAGTGTTTTGGCGCCGAACGACCACTTGGCTGTGAGCCTGCCTACAGCCTTGCTGAGGACTTTTAGGCGGGGAGGGAGAATTCGGGAAGTAGGGGGTGGGAGCAGCAGTAATTATCCTAGTAGCAGTAGCGGTGAAAGGGACCGTGTCTTGCGTATAAATGATAGGCGTTCTAGTGCTACTGCATCTGACTGTGGGTAGAATTGCTGCTACGATTAGGTGTCATTGATGCTACTGAGGAGGCAAACTCTGTGAGGACGAAGAGTGCTAGTCATGGCGGTGGGACTACTATTTGAGTAGGAATCGCTACGATGGAATAAGGTCACTTTAACAGCACGGTAATGGAATGGTGTAGGTATGGTTGTAGAGTCAACACTAGAAATATCAGGCAAAGTAACAGATAACAAATAGTAAACAGAAAAATAATAAGATAAACTAGATGTAGAGTCACGCATACATACGCAATGCTAAGAATAATGGATATCGAGTTGATTCGCAGATAAGGGAACGCTACGGTAGTACGGAAATGCTGAAGCTAGTGAGGTAGGTAATGATCGCAACAGTGGTAATAATGATAAAAGCAACTAGAGATAGCAAGCATAGCAGAGTGTAAACAAGTGAAGAAAGTAAGCAGTAAAGTACAAACATACAATGGTACCGTGTACAGTAAGTAGCGTCCTTTCACCAACTACGGCTACTAGGATGCTTACCGCTGCAACCCGGGGACATACCGGGCCTGGGGACACACACACCGGAGACCCTCACTTGGTTTAGCCCGCTGATCGAGGCGGGGAGCCGGGGGTGGCCGCCAGGCAAAGCCTAGCTCCGGGGAGCCACAAGTGAGAGTTGGATGCCAGCCAGGGACGCAAGGCGTAGCCACCACCTACGCGAGGAAGATGATGCGATCTGCCACGACCTTCACGTTCAACCCCCAGCTGAATATCCCGTACCCCCCCCCCCCCCCACACACACACACACACACACACACACAACTGGCCTGAAGAGACGGCTAGGAGCAACTGCTTGCAGATCACCTTGTAAGTTTCTTCTCATAGTTAAAGCTTCCTTTACCTTATCAGTCGTCCTGACTTCTGAATTTCAAAACCTGCGCGTTTTCGCCTTCAAATCGCCTACAGAGTTCCCTATTCACATGACTTGCAACATTTACACCTGTTCAACTCGCACTAGTTGAATGTCCTTACGTGTGACCACGCTTTTTCCTGATAATAGCCCTTGGACGGGAATGTGTAGTTGCCTAAATCTGCCTCCAGCATGCAGATATTTTGAGACCACCAACTCCAACTGTGGGATGCCTCCTTCCCTAGTGGTCTTCGCGTAACAAAAGATTAACGGGTAGACACGAATGTGAGATTGCCAGGAGGCAGTTCACAAGTCGAAGAGGCGATCGCTGGAACAAGAGATTTATTTGACTGACGTTTCGGATTCTATCGAGAACCCGTAATCCTAGGTAACCGTAGAATAGTATGATATATGCACATGACCCGAAAGCGGACTGCCAAGCCATCATCGCACTAATTACGACCTCCAGCGGTGGTTACGGGGGCTGATACTTATACTGTGCATGTGGGTGGCCGCTAAAAACTATAAATACTTCGAAATTTGTGCATATATTACTTTATTCCACGGGCACCTATGATTAAGGTTTCTCGACAGAAACCGAAACGTTAGGCACATAAGCGATCGCATCTTCTTCTTCTGACTGTCTCACTTCCAAATAGGCAATGCTCTTCGAAAAAGACTAAAAATACAAATGTGAGCTCCCGATCCCGAGCATTAACGACACAGAAAAAAACTGTGCGTTACAAGGCTGCAATTCTACATCACCGTGTTTGGACGTTCTCTGAGCAAAGGTCATGTGGAATTATTGCGCTCTCAAACACGTGTATCGTTACCTCAGAAACATTATACGGGGGCGTGATTACAGGCCTTTACACGAGTTTGGAAAAACATTCAAGTCTTTGTCGTCTGGAGAGAGGAGCCTACTGTTCTAAGCAGACAGTTTGGCTGTTCGTTGGCGTGCATGGTGAAACATAAGCGTTGTCCGCTCCGCCATGTCGGCCACCTTTGGTATCAGTGGCGGGCATGGTCTGGTCTCTATCCTCTCAGTATTGCGTCGTTGCCATTATTCACAACGGCGCTGGACACCCACTGCGAGGCTCGACAGGCATATGCACGTAGGCAGAAAGCATTCAAGGTCAGGATACAAAAACCTCCCCTTCGTAGATGACTGTGCATTACACACCCAAAAACTGATGTGCCCCTGCAAAAATGTTCGCACTTTTTATCCTCTGCATGCTTAAATTTAGGAGAAAACGACGCTTACTTCTGAATACTGAAAACCATTTTTATCCCCCGGCTGAAGCATAAGAACTATTTTACATGAAAAGTACCAGCTCAAAGGTCATTGAAATAAAGCACAAACTTGCTGTCAAAATTTCCCTTGCGAAAACACAATCGGTCGGCCCGAATTTGCAAAGCATCAATCCAGGATGGGAGACAGATCAGTGTGAAAAAAATACTATTTCCCAATCTGTTTAGGACTCCAGCTGGCTAAAAAACTGAAGTCGAAAACGGGTGTTGTCAGTTCTCCGATACCATGCTTGGCATATCATTCGGACTTGGAAAATATAAAAACGATTAGTAATATTTGAAGGGTTGCAGACGTCAGCCGATCGGATCCTTTTCCTCTTCTCCACTCACCGCCTCACAGCCTCATTCCTCTCCTCAACCCAGCTTTATCTAATGCATGCAAGGCTGACCATATTCATCAGGGGTGCTGTTAAATTCACAGGCAAAACGGTCTTGTTCTGGTCTTGTGCGAGAGCGGCGCAACTCGCACCGTTTATTTGCGCCTGGCGTGTAAAGACACACCGGAGGTTCTAATTACCAAGATGGTTACGGTGTTTTTGTCGATTTAGTAAGCAAAATAGCTCGCACGATAAAGGAAAAAAGACTGGGTTAGCAAATGAGGGTCCAGCCATCAGCAAAGCGCTGCAGTCCGGCATTTTAACTTGAAGTGGAAAAAAAGCTGAAGGTTATAAGTGGTCAGTCCATCGTTAGTGCTGGAGTTAGAAGCGAAAATCACATTGACCGGCTTCCTTTGATGAGCCGTGCGCTGGATTAATCAGCCGCGGAAGGCAGACGGTCAAAAGGACTGTTTGGAACGCTAGACCTTAAATAAAGATGCTCTAGTGCAGGGGTCGGGAAGGTGCCAGGTGTAGCTCTTTCGATGTTTGTATCTATCTCTCGTAGATAAAATTGGAATTAGAAACCACAGGTTTTGCGATTTATTTATTTAAAAGAATAAATCCCGAGGCTTATGCTACTCAAATTTAACTTAATTCAATCCTAAAATATATTATATAGTTCTCATTAAAATATACTTCCAACTAGCGCTCTGATTTAAAAAAGGTTCCCGACCTTTGCCTTGGTGGATGCCGATTCTTCACCAAGGCTGCCAAAGAACAGCACGGACGATGAGTAACTGGTCTTTGTAGTGAAGATGGTAATCTCTGAATACTCTTTATAGTAAGATATAAGGACGAACACGTGATATCCTGTCTACCAAAACTGTATGAAGCATCGTCTGTCAAGGTATATGACTCGTGGCTGCGGATTGTGACTGCCCGAAAATACGCCGAAATGGAGGTGCCTTAATCTACACTAGAAGTGACTTTCAGTCGCTAAACCCTTTTAAGCAAAACGGTGGTAAAGTGACAATAGAGGCGCACGATAATACCGCTTTGTACTGTGTTTGATTGCCCCTCTTCACATTTTACCAATTTCGTGGTGATACCTACCATGCACTTGTTGAACTACCAAGAACCTCCCTTTTAGTCAACTGCTTTGTAAGTTACTACCAAAGCATTCTTGGAAGAAGGCCTGCGTCCTTAGTGAGTACGTGTGTTAACTGCCTCCTAGCACCTCCTAGCACATCCTAGCACCTGCTAGCGGATACAAAAGTCGCACCATCTGCAAACTCAGCGTACAGCACTGCACCAACCGCAGGCCATGATAGTGCTGCCGTAATTGCTTTGTTATCTTCGCAAAGTGCAAGTTCTATACATGCAATCCGCACATAAGCTTTCCTCCATAGGATATCAGCTCCGGACTGCAGGATATTATTTTGGCGTTCATTGTCTCTAGGGAAGCTCAGCAATATATGTCTGTGCCTTTTCCCTTTCAAATGCGGTCTAACTTGATCAAATTTTACCACCTCTCCTTTGATTCGGTTTAACAGATTTGACACCAAATATCTAGCCAGTGTGTGCCTTAATCTGAAGGGTTTACCGCCTTCCATGTTACGTAAAACTCGGACCACTGTGGGAAGACCAGACGTGTGAGTGGCACGCGTAGATGCGTCGATTACTTGTTGTCCACAGCTGCACCCGTTCCCGCCATCGGTCTTTCTGGGCCCGTTTCAACGCCACGCCCATGCGTGTGGGGGAAAGACAGCACAGTAAGTGCTGTGCACGTCTATTGCAGTGACTTGAGTTAACAGATAAAATCCCTTTCCGCTACGATCCTCACGCGCGGTTCCATAAGGAAAGAGAAAAAGAAGAAAGCAGGGTGGAAGTATATTCTGTGCAGACGTAGGGGAGAAAAGGTTGGAGAAATTGACAGTCGGACGAGCTGGCGTCTGCATCCGAAAGGAACAGCGTCCGAAGTGGAATACCATGGCAGGTTTCGCAGTGAGGTCATGTGTGAGTCAGGAACAGGGAGCCGATTAGCCCGACCGGATCGGAATACGACAGTTCGACCATGGCTCTCGACGATGTCCACCATGAGCTTCAGCAGGATGAAGCAACGCGCTGACTGCGGCCGGACTACAGTGAAAGTACACCAACCGGATCTACCCCACTTTCTTACCACTCCCGCACCTTAATCCGATGTCAAGAAAAAAAATCGATAAGACCGGAGATGGGGGGGGGGGGCGCAGACGGTGTGCGCGAAACACACTATCACGCGCCACAACAACACCACCTCACTAGGTAGGCTCCCACCCAGGAGCGCTATAAAGGCCACATTAAGATGGATCCACTGAGTCTGACTCAGCCTGCAGTAAGCCACTCCACACAACAAGAAACACTGGGCTGACTGCGGTGTCCGAGTTATCCCGTCAATTGGCAACCCTCCAAACCACGACTTTGAGTGCACTAAAAACGAATTCACGCACAAATCACCGTCACGGCGCCAGCTCTGCCGTGCGGCGTACGGTGGACCGCGTTGTCAACGGTGACCGACCTACCATAGGAGAAATACTAATAGGTAAATGCAAATCGGAATGTAGTTGCTGTTACCAGCCAGTTATAACCCAATCTGAGGTGGATAAGACCGCGGACTTGAATAAGAGTGCAATTCGCAAATGCGCATTTATGTTGTTTAAGCTACGGGCTCGCACCTTGTCAACCACGATCAGAGATAGAAAGTGTCAAGTGCGTAGATCGTTTTACAGATGGGAACAAACGCTTAGTTGGCAGTCTAGCACCTTCGTTACCGCGAATATTTCAAATTCAGCAAAGGTACTTTAAGTAGTGCCCCTCATATAGGCCAAGTTCCAGCACTTTCTCCTACGGACACGGTAGTTATAGGGATTTTGGGGTGGGGAAATAGGATAAGCGGCGAAAGGAATTTGCGGAAGTAAGTGTGAAGTAGAACAATGTAGTTGAATTTGTTTTCCGCTGCCGCTGTAAATTGAAGGTGTGCACAGTGCTTCGCGCCGCGAACTTTACTAACCTAATTCCAGAACGGTAAGTTGCGCCTCAGGAAAGTTGAAGTAGACAACCTCATAACCACCATTTCTATGTTTTTTCAGGAATTTTGAGAAACCTGCATTTCGCTACTTGGGTTTTCCCGCAATAAGTTAAATGATAATACAGATAACGAAAATCTACGGATATAAATCAACAAAATTTGTAAATACAATAAAATAAAAATGCATATAGCAGTTATTAAAGTGAGAAGAAGCCGACCCGACCGCAGGGACAATACTAACATTCGCCTGACGTTTCGAGATCCGTCGTGAATTCGTAATCAGAGACATAGTCAGAGAGCAGTCGCAGATACGGGTTATCAAAGTGTATTCTAGGACTGGGAGTATATGATGTGCACTACTTAAACTACTGTTGCCTAAAAGTCTAAGTGAACGATCGGGCATCTTTGAGGTCGGTAATACAATAGTTTCCATAGAAGGTTGAACATCAAGTGGTTTAGGGTAGAGCTCGTCAGTATATTGCGGCGATTCTCATTCAACTGCAGATGTTTATTACCTTATGAGAAGACAGGATAAACTGTCCAATTAGCTATCGACCTTGATGAGTGATACGTGATAGGTAAATAGAGAATCAACTTTTGGTCTGACATGAGGGTGCGTATAGCGAGGGAAAGTTATCTAAGCAGGCTAAGTGAGATTACATGTGAAGCCTGTCAAGTGTGATTAAAACTACGAGGTACAGGACAGCAGACAGTCCGGCGCGTGGGAGTGAGAGGGCGGGAGATGGAATGGCGGTGTGAGGCTAAAATTAGTTCCAGGTTGACCTTCACGACTTTCTGTAATTAGAACCTTTTTATCAGTTTAGACGCTGCTCGATGTGTCTATCAAAATCTTTTAGGCTATGAAATTTCTTACAAGCACGTCCAACTTTGTCACAGTCAATAAACTATAAGTAAGCAAGAAATGTATCTACATTTCTGTGTTCCTTTATGGTGCGCTAATTTGTTGCAGAAACATTTGATTATTTCAAAAGTTTTGAAGCATTTATCGAAAAGGTGAGTGTGTGAATATTTGTTCTTATGAAGATGGCCAGAGCTTGTATGAATTTATATGAAACATTTCCTAGCCTTTATTGGTGTCATTTTATGGTACAACGCACAAAAACACGAGGTTTTGGTTGGTGATGCTTTACAGCATAGGTAATTTCTTGGATTGCCAGAAACCCCCGATTTCGCCCAAATGCCGCCTATCCTCCTTCATTAAACAAGATTGAAAATTTGCGAAAATTCCCATTGAAAATTTCAGAAGATGAATTGGCGAACATACGTTTGTTTTCGGTATTTCTCATCAGGCCTTTACATTTATAGGGTAATTCAGTAAATGGACTATGCGGGTTAGTAGAAAAAGCATGTAAAGGCCTGATGAGAAGATTGAAAATGTTGAGTACTTTACTAGAAGACTTTCTAAGCATTAAATTCTCTCGGCAAACCAAAATAAGAAGACCAAATGACCTCTTAACTACCAGTTTGAATTCCGATTACGGCTTTGTATTGGCTCGCCCACCCACCGTAATTAAACGCTACTTCATCGTTGTAGGTTTGTGGCCATCTGAGAGACCTACCTCGATGCTCCAGGAGAAGAGGGACTCAGCATACCGATGAAAAAACAGCAGTCGCTGGTTATTAAGTCCACCTCGGGCCCAGACCAAATTGGACTTAATAAGCGACTAGGCCTACTAACCGTGGGCTTAATAACCGGTGACTACTGTAATGATACGCCACACAGCGGGTGGCTGTAATACTGGGCGTTTCAGCCGTTTTCGGTGAATGCCAAGCTTGTATGGTATGTAACCGACGCCCAGCATTGCTTTGTTCGGCGTCCTTGTTCAAGGCCAGCTGCCTCAAGGCGGGGTTCCGGATCCAACAAGGGCTACTTGCCTGCCTACACCCTTCGGGTAATGTCGCACACACCATTTGGAGAACACTTGAACCTGCTCCGCAATCACATAAAATCAGTCGCCACCGCGGGCTCAGTCTCTGACAGTCATGACTCGATGTAGTCGCCATTCACCCTGGGTTCGCCGGTGACCATTGCTGCTTGAGACAGCAAGTGGGTGCTCTATGCTCAATGAATCCCTCCAGCCGGTGCCTTCTGCCTTCTACCTAAAACTTGGGATTGGAACTGATGACTGCAGTGAGCTGAGTACACCCACTGCTTAGACGCTACAGAGTTACGGTCAAGGGTAACTTTAACATTAGGATTAAAGCAAGAGAATACATACCCTTCTTGAAACCTTGCGCAATGTCAGCTGTACTAGGATGGGGAGGGGGCGCGTCTATTCCTCGTCTTTCAATGGAACTATGTAACCTATGCCTTCTGAATTTATAGCTAAACAGCGACTCTGAGAACGCAAAGAAGCAATATGACTCTTTTAGTACAACCCAACTGGCTATGAATTCCAGGTTGCTTTAGACAAAATATACAGACACAGTCGAAAATGCTCAGTAAATCAACTGTCATGCATTTTTTGTTTAACTGATACGTGCATGTAGCCCACAACGAGATTAATTCTAGTTCAAACACCAAATAATGTGGCATTCGTACAAAGGTCATTCGGCTGAAATTTTGTTCCATAAATGACCTTTTCACATCCTGTTAACTTTGTGCAGCCCACGTAATAGAAAACACCATTAGATTTGTCAGCTTAATTCAGATGTTCCGCTCAAGTAATAGGAGCCTATTGAAGTTGAATTTCACGGCATATTTACTTTGTATCAAAGGACTAGCCTGTACCGCCACCGCAAAACTATAATTTGAGCAAAAAATAATTTCAGCCAGACCGCCCGCTAAGGGGTGGTGTTCAGTTGCCATGAGCTATCGCTCGATTGGAATGCACTGCTGATTCGGGCTTTCTGCTCCGGTATAGAGTTGCGCATCTCGGCTCCGCCCACGGACTGACCTTCGACGTCATTACAGTGGTGGTATTTATAGAGTTCACGTTGTCTGCCTTCAGCAGAAGACTCCCAGGTAATTGCAAAGTTTGCTTTTGAATAAAATAATTGAATCTTCCCAAACTGTACACAGTTCTGGCATGTTGCTGTCAACCAAAATTTATGCAGAAAATAAATTATTATTTGACGCCTGAACGGTGGATTGTCTACTAGGATTTCGTCCTTCAACCCTTTATGTTGATTGGTCCTTCCCGCTATCTTTTTTTGTTATACGCCCTTCAGTCGACAGCGCGACCGTGATTGGTTGCCGGTTCGAGACAAGCCCAGTTTAGCTGCAGAATCAGCAAGAAAACAGGATATAAGAGCGTTTTTGACAAGAATAGCGTGAACATGATATTGATGCTTTAGCATAT
>JAYGXS010000005.1:38822407-38869118 GCA_036362985.1 Ligula intestinalis
GCCTGCGCCAGATTCCGCGACTGGCATTTTCGAGTCGGTTTTGACCCTGGACACAGGCGGGTGAGAGAAGAGATAGTGCGGTAGATGTAACGCAAGTCTACTAGTATTTAAAACTGATCGAAGCGTAAATCATCACTCTTGCACCACAAGGCCGTGTAGCATACGGTGGACCTCGACGGCCGTCTCAGAAGGGTGTTGGCCCAGGCTTCGTGCAGGACTGCTCTCACCCTTCTGAGATCCAACGTCTGTATGCATATGCAATGCCAGAGACTTCGGCAAACCACGGTCCCTGCGGCCGGGTAGACCCTGGCAATATCGCTCAATTCTGACTCCCTGTCGGTGTATGCATTTGCGCTCCCACTTGGTTTCAAGCCGCACCTTAGGTGTTCGAGCAGCTAGGCGGTGACTAGACGGTGGGGGAGAGAGTGAGGTCGACCCCCAGCGCGCTTCTTTCCTCACTTCAATAAATATGAATGCGTCTGAATCTATCACGCTGCGATAAAAGCCGTGGCTTGGAGGGCTTACCAATTGACGGGAAATGTCGGCCCACCTATGCTGCTGCTCGTCTCGTAGGCGTGTGTTTGTGCGTGCGTATGCGAGGAGGTGGAGGACTGAGAGTCAGGCTGCAATGGCTCCTTCTGAATGTGGCCTTTATGGCACTCCCGCGCAGGCGGGAGTCTACCTAGCGAGTTGGCTGTGTCAAGTATGCGCGTGTTGAGTGACTATCGCGCCAGCCACCTACACCCTCCCTCATCCCGGTCTTCTTGACTCTGTTTTTACACCGGGAACGGGAGTAGGAGCGACGAGCGAGTGGGCAGACTCCCCGCTAGTCCACTTTAACTCCTGTTTTCATTCGCGGTAGTTCGCTGCATTGCTGTAGCCCTCGCGCAGCTTGCCCAGCTTGCCTCACTGTCTGCCTCGGCTTGCTTCAGCGTTTGCGGCGGCTTGTTTGAGCACGCGGTGTCTATCTTCGAAGTCGACGGGGGAACTGTCGTCGGACCGCGATGGACTTGACGGCCAAGCTCTCGTGGTCTATGAAGCAGTCCAGGAGAGGCACAAGGGCCTGGTATTATGTCTTCTTTGCCCCAACTCTACACCGGTCATCCTGGCTACGTGGGTTCAGCAGGCGGACCATCCAATGGACACAGCCCTCTATGCCTTCATGACGATGAACCCACCACAGCCAATCTCTTCCGTCGCCGAGACAGTCCGCGAATTTGTTTGTTCTCCTCAAGCGCTTATTAGATAATCTGAGAAAGCACAGCAGCCGCTATCGCCCATCTGACCTCAAGGTCAAGTTAAGAAACGAGTTGTGAGATGGGACAGGCATTGGCATCTACTACACCAATGATGGCTGCAAATTTTACTCTGCTTCTGCGACGCGGACTCCCGGTCGCTCGTCTTGACTGTCTGTTCACAAGTTTGACGAAATCATATTTGCTCGTTGTAGTTTACTTGTCCTCACTCCTCGGTCGCGGCTCCCATTCAACATAATGAATGGAGACTTGTTCCCTTTGATGTTGAGTCGGCCAACTGGCACGAAGTTGCACTCAAGGACAGTGCCTTACTCTGATCATTAAATCCTGCAGTTACCCTGTAGCGCCTTTCTGCCTCGGCGCCACGCCAATCATGAAGTCACGTGATTGCAGATATCGGCCCGTCTCTGAGATTGTCAATCGCAGGTGCCTCAAATTGCGCGAACGCTCAACCTCCTTCAGCTGCTTGCAAGTGTGCATGCACCAGCTTGCCGATTCCAGTCCGTTTTGCCCAATTAGCCCCCTGTGGCTGACTCACAAAGGACCTTACTGCGACGACTGTCCCGTTTACACACTTCGGATGCTGGCCCTCGACTGTCAACTTCCTCTTACTTTTCCTCCTACCTCTGTACAGAATACATAAGTACTCCAATCAGGCATCAAATTTCTTCTCTTCCCCTACGGAACCGGGTTAGAAGATCGCAGTGCCAAGGGTCTCCCTCAGTAACGTAACGCACTGTGATAATCATGTACATATGTTACTACCTACTTTTAAGTAGAATAATTATTCTAAATTGAACATATTTTTGATATGCCCCTGCTATATTCAAATACTGAAAAAGGCAACGCTGTAAAAATAGGGTAAACGAGCATTCAGCCGAAGGAATGTAGTAACTAAAGCACGAAACCCACGCTGAGTTTGCAATCGTACACAGAACGCACTGGCGGTTTTCGAACATTTGCACGGGAAAACAGTCTGAACGGACAGCTATCTTAAATAGTTTTGTGTAGGATTTCTGTGCAATAAATGGAAAACCAGGCGTATTTAACGGGAGATTTATAAGAAAGCTTAAAATACGGATAGCTTCGGTGGAGAACGGTTATATGCTCCAGGTCTATATGGATAGCCAGTTATACAGATAACTGTGCACTACATGCTTAATAAGTAAAGTTTGTGTTTAAGTTGGGGTTAAGATTAGCGTTGAAATGAGGATTTGAGGCGAAATTTAGAATTAAACCCAGTGTTAGGGTTAAGATGCGAAATGCGGCTACAACTCGTGTTGGAATATCGCAGTGGCTTCATTTAATAGGTAAAGCAGTTGCCCCTGCGACCTTCTGGTCCGGTTCCGTGTTGGAAGAAAGGAAGTGGGACGCCAGGTGGACCTAAGAGTATATTATGTACAAGCAAAGTGAATTATAGGTTTGAGGAAGTTTACAATCGGATGAGCAGACAACCAGCGCGAGACAGGATCGGTGTCCAAATTGTGCGATTGCGGCCGGCATTACAGCGTTTACAGCGCGGTCTTTGTGTGAGCTAACCACAGAGAGATGACTGGGCAGACCGGGTTGCGGTAGGCAGACACTGGTGAGCGTGCACCTGCTAGCAGGCGCGAGAGGCGGGCGTTGTGCACTGAGTGCGATCACTAAAAACACAAGAGAATAATTGGCCCTTTGGAATTATACGCACAGGGCAGCGTAGAGGGAGAGGCCTTCCCCTTGTCCTCTTGAGATACGCACTATTCTGACAAATGCTTCGGAGGACTGGCCGATATTTTGGAAGTTTTTTAGATTCACTCCATCGAATTCGAAGCAAACTCAGCTCTGGAAGATGAGTTAAAGTGAAATTCATGTTGTATGAATGTTTATACTATAAGGCCGCCATACTCTCACCAGTTATCAAGAGAAATCTACCATTAAAGACTAAAGAGATTTCATTATGTTTAAATAAACGAGGGGCCGACTTAGGGACGATTCTCTTCTCAGCACTTACGATGTGGTCGCAGTGTCTCCTTCATAGGGCGGTCCTTGTGGCAATATCCCAATTGACGAATACTGGCTCACGCAAGTGTAGAAATACCAACCCGGTTAAAAAATGTACCGAGGAACCTTATATCATACCAACCATATTAATTTCAGTTCTGATTGAACTGGACTGGACTTCTCAGTAGAGCCCGAGGAGGGAAAAGTAACAGGACAATTCGAACGCGGGCTTTTGTTAATATAACAACTCTGGCAAGATTTTCAACTATCACGACGGGTTGACTGGATGGTTACCATCAGACGGGATAATACTACGGGACGAGATTTAGGCCACCATGGTCAATTTTATAGCGGCCTTAATGGCGAATCTTATAGAAGAATGATCCAAATTTTGAGTCCATTTTGAGTGGGATGAGTTAAAGCCCGTGTGGTGCAGGCAGAAAGGATAGATTTTCATAAGGACGGTCCAGCTTATATTTTTAATCCCTCTTAAGCCACAGAAATGCGCAGGCAAGCAAACGAATTTAGTAGCAAATATGTCCCACTGACCATAAAACATTGCAAATACAAGACATCATAGCTGCACCAAGATAAAAAAAGTACCCGTCGTTCGCGATAAGCAAGCTAGTGGTTGGTCCAAGTGTGTGCTTCCTTTAAGATTATGACCGATTTCCTAAGCACCACTGTTACCATTTGGCTGATAGCGACGCATGTCGGCCAAACATGATGGGATGCCGAGTTTTGGACAAGGGAATGGATGAAGCCATACGTACTTGCGAAACTAGTTCTGGATAGTCTGCCTTATATCCTACTGCTCACTCAGACGCTTCACTGAATTGTCTGAGGCCTACGCGGTTTGGCGTCCCTATCGACACAAGCGAGGAGCGAAACACTGGTGGTCTAAATTGTAATAATATATGGCTACTCGCTTAGCACGAGTAGTATGTTGATTATGTAAGTAAATGGCTGATTACGATGGAGTCAGATAATGCATGCATCCATCTGAGAGCTAGGTAGAATCGGAAAAAATACGGATATGAATGGCCCCGCTTACCAATAAATAGAGGCAAACAACTCAGTCATAGTAACAGTGGAGCATGCTATCTCCGGGCTCTTAGAGTTCAGGGGTGAAAGTCTTCTAAATATACACAGTCCCCTAATATGCTAAAGAAACATGCCGCTTAAAATGCTCCAAATCACCCCGACATAACGGAGGCCACGCTCAGTGATATGACGCTTGAAAGTATCAAATGCACTGCTATTGAGGGAGCGGGGAGGCGTAACGATTTTGGAGCACGAAAAATAAGGCTGAATAGAAATAAATCAGGTAGAAGTATCGAAAAAACATGGCGAAGACTAGGATGGTTTTGTCTTAGTTCTCACACGTCACCGGTTGGGTGAGCTGAGATTCGAATCCGGGTTAAGGCAATTGCTCGTCGTTCTGCCGGTTGTAATCGGAAATACTAAATATAGTTTAGGGGACACAGGCCATTCCTAAACTCGTGATAGCAAGTAAAGCCATCTCAGGGTAGTGCTGACAATCACAAAAAAGAACCCAGTGATATAAGGAATTTCTGTTTTTCAAATAGTTGAATAAAGAGTGAGGAATGCTCAGTGAATAAGGTCTCTCTGGAAGTGTCGATTTTTGGAAGAATACGAAAAGTGGAACTCTGAGTCTGAATGCGTATTAGAAATGCGGGGAAGAAGGTGATAAAAAAATGCGATTAGTCGGGCTTAAAGGACATCTCCCTCCTCTTCCGCCACTGACTCCACTACGGCCGCCTCTGGCACAGAAGCCGTCGACAGAGGCTCATTGGAAGGACCCAAGAGGATCAGTCGCTCGGCGACTACAGCGCCAATCTTGCGACCCTTGGCGGCCGCCGGAGAGCTGGCAGACAGGGTGGGTTTGTAGTAGGAGACAAAGCCCGTGACGAAGATACGATCACCTGGTTTGGTGCGTCGTATCAGCGGCAGTAGTCGGCGGTCAAAGACATGCACTCGATTGTGGTAATTTACCATGCGGTAGGGTAGGTGAGTCACCACGGCGCCGGCGGTATCCTCCTCCGGAGTATTGGTGTTGACGTCCTCAGCCAAGGCATCATTAGTACTCAGGATGGGAATACGGGTCCGTAGGAAGACTGTTGCCCACTCAGAATCAGGCTTTGAAAGCCTGGCGAGTAGCTGAATAGGAAGGTGGGATTGACAAATCAGAAAGTGTACTGACATTTAATTTAAAACCTCAAGTATACGGACAGGTGGACCGGAATATCGGAGTAACAAGACATCCTGCCAAGTTTATGAAAAGATAATTTAATGTAATAATGTAGTGAAAGTATCACGCCGCATCATCTTGAAGCGGAAAATTTGACCGGGCAGACTAAAAAGAAATGAAATGCACAAGCGGCTGGCGAGATTAATCTACTAGTTTGATTCACGGGCGTATCAAAATCATGACACACCGAGTTTCACCACTATCTACTAATTGACAGACTCGGGAACTATAGCAGACGCGTCTTCGTCGCGTTCCTATCCGCCTCACAGCGGCCAAGGTCTGCTACACCATGTAAGGACTAAGACACACACTCGACAGGCGCCGACTGGCACATGCAAGAGGGGAAGGGGGGAATGAAGCCGACACAGCAGACGGCGCGTGTTTGAAGCTATCAGTACGCACATTGTAGCTTAAAGGGTTGACAACTGGCGGAGGAACTCAGTACTTCTCAGGACTTAGAGTCGGATTCAATGGTTCCTTCGCAATTTGGTCCTTATTTTACTTCTACGCAGGTGAGATCTTCGTACATGAAGTGGAAACTTGGTCGTGCGTGGTACGCGTAGATGGGATGTCTGGCACTGTTAGAAATGGCGCCCGAGCCCACCTCCGCTTTTCTTGAAACTGGCTTGCTATCGGAACCTAGTGGGTGAGGGAGGGGACATTAAGATCGATAAGGCACAAGTCTGGCTCTTACTGTGACATTTAGACAGTCCATTTTGAGAATGCCAACCATATGCCTCAGCAAGCTGACAGCGAACGCGAAAAAGACCTGCGTGAGTTAGGTTAAAGGGAGAATAGACCTGCGCTGCAGCTACCGCGATCGCTATCCATTTCTTACCAGGGCCTGTTGTCATGACCAAGGCAAGAAAACTGGAGAAAGAAGAGGGCGCATGTGGTTGGCGCGGCCAGAGCCGGCCCATATGCCTGGCGCCACTCCTGGTTCGGATCACACGGAGTGAGTGCGCTTTAAACGCCACATTAAGTAGGAGCTACTGCAGACTGATTCTTAGTCCATCAGTCAGTCACTCTGCAACAAACATACTGGGCTGACCGTGTAGTCCGAGTTATCTCGTCAATTGTCATAAGGACAGCTTCAAACGCCACCGATTGATTACAGTGAGGAAAAGGATTTGAATGGCTAATCATAATGCTAGATTATATGCTGAATCTAGCGCTTACCCTATTTCTAATCACAGCCTCCCCCTTTCCCTTAGTAACGCTGAAACTAGGCAAGACATAACAGGACACATGAGCTTTGGGAGCAATTGGTTCGCACTCACAGATGGATGTCAGCATTCCCGAGCTAAACCGGCAAGGCAGCGATCCCGCGGCTCAACTGTCAGAGTTTTGCATTTCTGATCAACAGGTCGCGAATTCAAGTGACGGATGGTGCACCACCTGGGGTTGGATACAACTGGCCGATGACAGCTAACGAGCCAGAAATGATCAACATAAAACTACAGTAGAAAAGAACTGTTTAACTTAAGTCAGCTAACCGAGGAGAAATCGAACAAAAAGCTATTCTCTGCACGACCTAATTGGTTGAACGCGCACCAATCGGTTACGTGAGTCGCTCGTCCCCTTGTACCTCGGGCCCTACCAGCATAGTATGGACAGAATAACGTTACCGACAAAGAAAAGGAAGATGTATGAGTAACAGACGGCATTGCTTATTACAAAGGTCATAAATTCAAATAGGCAAGAGTTGGACAGTTGTTTAACCATTGGCACATCAATAGAAACACCTGTTTAAATTATAATTGAGTTATACATAATTGTAGGAGCTCAGAAATCAGGGGCAGAACCTTACCTTAAGCTCTGTTATAGTGCCAATGAGATCAGCTCTGTTTATGTTGCCGCCCTCATTGATGCGTAGAGCCGCCAGGCCCTTGGCAGGCGGCGAGCGAACATCCTGCACATCACTCAGCTCGGCGACTTCAGCCGGTGCTGGTTCTTCCACACCGGACAGGCAACGACTAGGCACGACGGTGCAAGAACGGGCGGGCCATCTGGTAGCGTAATTTAGCAGTCTTCGACAGAGAACCATGGCTCAATCAGATACTGAAAGTCTAAAACAAAAATGACATCCTATTACTAGATCAAAAAATTTTCAGTAAACTACAGTGGGAGGGGTTTGTACTTGAACCCCCAACTGTGAAAAAAACACAACGCGCTCAGCGAGATTCGAACCCGTGACAGAAACGGCAAGGCTAAAATACAGCCAAGCGAAAGTGCAACCGAAAGCTTTGAGTTTTGTCCACATCTGGGTTATAATTGCTCGCACGCAAGTCAGCAATTCAACCAGACATGTGGACGTGCTAAACTATGGTTTAATCCTATGCGATCAATCTAGAACCCACTATGTCCACATTTCTGAATGGCTTCAGGGGGCGAGGAAGAAACTGCATTCGAATGACTGGGGACTGCTCAACGGCTAGGAAGGAGTTCAGAGGAGAGAAACCAAGTAAACAAGCAGTAGGCGATGAAAAGTTGGATATATAGCAGAAACACACCTGTATACCGCGACGTACTCATTCCTTCGGGGAAAGGCAGTCATGCACTGGTAATTTGATCCTTTAAACATTATAATTCACCCGCCAAGGTACACAACTATTTCAGGATAGTGGGCTTAGCAAGCAGTGAATATCACGTTAATTCGCTTAAAATGACACATAGATCAGACGCATCTGCCTCATCTCTCCCCCCCTCTTCCAACGCTCGCCATCTCCTTACTGCGAACCAAAGGAAGGCGGCAACAAAGTAGCTCACAGTTTAGCAGGGGAAGATGCGATCTCTGAAACGAGAAGTATATTTGTCTGACGTTCCGAGTTCTGTTGAGAACCCTTAATCATAGGTAACCGTAGAATATTGTGATACATGCATAGATTGCGCAGTATTTAAAGTTCGTATTAGCCACGCAACCGCATGCGCACTATAATTATCAGCTCATGTAAGCAACGCCGCGGGAAGTAATCGGTACAATCCGCTTTCGAGTCATTAAGTGCCGCAATTTCGTCATCCGTGTTGTTTCTGAGCCCACCCCCTTCCCACGTGACTGTTTCTCCTGCTCAGACAATGCCTCAATATGGAGTATGGAAATGTCAAACCGTTGCACTTCTTGACTGACTGTGAGCCTGAGGACTATGACTCGAGCAGCTCGCGGCTCACGCGGTTGTCACCTTTTGCGAGGATTTCGGTCGCGTTAAACTTCAAAATATGGCCGAGTCCCATCGAGTGAGAGGCAACCTGGGAGTTTGCGTCTTTCTTCCTCATCGCTGTTGCGGGCTTGGTCATTCGCGGTCGGAGTAGTCTCCCGGTTTCTCCGACCCTAATCATCCTAATCTGTGTTTCTGAAGAATTCGCTCGACTGGTCAGTGAATTTGGGATTGGCGTTGCTCACAGACCGGAAGCAAAAATCCGCAGGCAACCTTAGCGGCCCAAGGACCCAGTACCCGTTAACCAAAAGTCCGGTGTCATTTACCGCATCGACTGTCTTTATGGTCAAGCCAATTATGTTGGTGAAGCCGGCAAACGGGTTCGCACGAGAATGCACCAGCATGAACTTGCCGTGCAACGTAAGGACAAGCTTCCCCTGCTGGCCGCCCACGCATCCACTCCAAGGCACGGCTTCGACTTCGAACACGTGCGAATACTGGGTCGGTCAGACGACCGGACTTCACGCCTGCTGCAGGAAGCATGGCATTCCCACGCGAACTCAATTAACAGGCATATCGATCTTCCTGATTCCAAACTCGCGTTGCGCGATCACATCGAGGGCAGAAGTCACTCTCGGTAGAACTTAGTCAAATACACTGTTAGCTGTACATTTTTTCACGCCTTGACAACAAGCTCGCGGGAGGGTTCGAAACGTCGGACAAATAAACCCCTGGACACAGAGAACGTCTTACCTTCTTGTATTCAGTTACCCGGGCCTCGCATATTCTCGACCATTTAGAATGTATCACACTATTTTATGCTTAGCTATGAGTAAGGAGTCACGACTGAATCTGAAACAGTAGGCCAATAAAACTTGTGTCAGCGATCGTGTCTTCTCCTTCTGAACTCGCATATTAGCTGATAGTTCGTTCACGCATACAAATTACGATCAGCTTCCTATTCAACGTGCAACAGTCCTCAAGTAAGAGAGGAGGGGCCTCGAACTATCTGTGTCAACTTAAGCCTTAGTAGCCAGTTTGTGTTCCAGCCAGTCTAACGGTCGATAATAAGATTGGGCACAGCTGCTGGTGTGGGAGAATGGCCACACACATCAATGGGGGTAGCAATGTACTCGGACAGAGTCTGCGCAGGGTGAGCCCCTGCTTCTAACTCACCCACGCGTTTGAGAGGCACAGTAAAGAGTAAAGACAAAGAGTACGAGGAACAGTGACTAGCTACTTTTGGCTTATCAGCTATTATCAATCAGTCGGTCAGTCAGTCAGCCAACATCAGCTTTGAATGCTTTAGTTTAGAAGCCGCGTTCTTTGGTCATTGGACCAACGCTCACTATCTTGTCGGTGAGTCAACAGACAGTGTTGGACTAAATAACACTTAACAGTCAAAGAAGGTGGGACCGATGTTGCAAAGCTGGGTTTGGGTAAGGCTGCCTGGCAGCGGATAACGAGTCAGAAATTGCCATCGGACACATGCCGATCGTGTTGCGGAACAAACTCTTCCCGTCATGCCACGGGGCTCAATTTTAGAGCCCCACCAGTAGCCGCTCGGTGGTTATTAGATGGTAAACAGAAAGCCAGTACCAAAATATGCAGGGAACAGTGGAATGAGTGTTTCTGGCTAAGTAGACGTCATTAGTTGCCCATTACCGACCCCAGACGTGATAGCTGAGGCTAAAACCCCAACATATTGATTAGAGGTGCAAGGCCCTACGCCTTGAGCCACGGGCTATTCGTCCATTCGGTTGTAACAGGGTAGTGCTGGTTTCGCTAATTTCTTCCTACCCAAAAATACTAGCGCAGCTCGAGACTGAGCCCCAAGGCACAAAGGGACGAGCCTGCTCCGCACTGCGATCAATGAGCGCCCTACTGCAAATACTTACGTCAACACATATTCAATCAAGGCGAAATCAGATCTCCAAAAGTGCCCCCAAAGATGACAACTTCCGTTCCTGCGTAGGGGATTCTCGTCTGAACACAGTATCGGAAAGCCCCATAGACACTAGAGCTGACCCAGATATTAAAAAGGACTCTGATTCATCCAAGTCTCGTGCGATTTAACCGTTTATCACTTTTTGGATCGTAGAACTACTTCAACGGATTCCTAACCTGTAACATTTTTAGCAGAAAACCTGCCAGGCTTTATGGCATTCAAAACAATCAAACCGGCAATCGAGCAAGAATACTTTCAATGAAAACCACTTTATTTACAACCTCGGGGGAGGGGAGATCGGGGGAACAACCCAACATAGGAGGGGGCATTAATAATAATATTGACTTCCCGGTCAGTCGTGGCTTTAAAAGTGTACACGTGAGAGGGGCTCGACATTAGCACCGTCGCCACAAGGAACTTCGACCAAAAAAACCACATGGCTCAACGTCCACGCATACGACGTTATTACACGTTCAAACAAGAAAAGTTGAATAACGTGTTAAAATCCCTCCACCTTCATGAGGGATTTTCATCACCCTCCGCACCTTTGATAGAGTAACCTGATTTTCCACGCCAGATATTTAGGGGATGCTAGTTGGTGAAAACTAAGCATAGAAGGCCCGCCTGAATCCGAGACGATGATATTCGACTGCTGGAACGCCGCTGAAACGTTCGAGGGCTTTAATGCAGATGGTGATCACTCATCGCTTACCTAAACACTGTATATGTTCAGCCAATGACGTCATAGTTGTTAACAAGACACCAACCACACACAATGTAGACCTTACAACTCAGCTAAATGGATTGTACGATCTTGATCTTTGTCCCAGCGACATTAGGTTATATACCTGTACTACGAGACCAGTGTGGCCTCGTCTGAAAAAGAAGACGATATCCAGATACGGTCAGTGAGCAGACCCAGAGTTTTTTAAACCTGGTCCTTTACTGCGGTTACGCTTTATTGCTCTTGACGGATAATACTTAGAACCCACGTGGATTTACTGATAGAGTCTAAATGCTAGCCCTAATAACAATTCGTACGCAAATCGAACAGTCATATTGGTGGCCCGATCAGATGCATGACGCAGTCTCCCCTGTCAGACCTGTGCTCAAATCGGAGAAGTGGAACAATAAGTATGAAGCAATAAAAAGATAGCGAACAAATGGATGTTAAACAACAGAAAGGAATACAATATGTCAAACACATAATATAGAAAGAAGAACTTCACAGGGAACGCAGTCAGCTGTTAGGCAGATTAATAACTAGACAGACAGAAAATAACGTCACTAATGTAACTACCTGATTACTCCTCCTCAGGTACCACTTACCCACTAAGCAACGCTGTCCTTTCATTAAGAGTTTATCGCGAGATCCTGGGATATCTCGGATAGCCAGCAAAACCCTGAGAGCAATCTGTTTTTTTTTATTTTTCAGCTTCGCAGTCGGCTGCTTCTCCTCCGAACCCCTTGTTTAACATTATCCTCTTTTCAATCACTCTATTATCTGACAGGTGTTTAATATTCCGCCATTATTATACTTTCTTATCATTTGAAGTGTTCTTGTTCCTCATTGCGATGTTAATCGGATGCCTGTTGATCCATGCCGTACCCACTAATCAGGTCCTTGTAGGTCGTCGCGTATCTAACCGCTGTCATCAAATATGGTACGACCTACAAGAGTCCGATTGCTTGTTACTAAATGGATCAACACACATACGATTTAGATCACAAGTTAGAATGAGAACACTTCGAATAATAAGAAAGCATGATAACGACAGAATATTAGAAGGGCATCCAATAAAAGAGTAATCGAAAATAGAGGGTGATGCGATAACGTACTCTTCGCTGATTATTTCAAATTACGGAATTCAATCCAAATTTCGGAGGATGGGCATCGCTTGAAAAATAACTTGAAGTGCTGTGTTAAGTGGCTTCTGCGCCTCAATTTCAACAAATGCAGTCATCCGCCTACGGTCTAGTTACAGAAAGGTGACACGATTTGAGTATGAATACTTCATCGGAGGTCACCCACTCGAGCAAGTAAATGAACTAAGGGATCTAGGTGTATGCATGACGCCCACACAAAAACCTTCAATTCACTGTGCCAAATCCGCAAAGAAAACTATGGGCATCCTAGGAACGATTAGAAGGTCCTTCCTCTTTTGATGCGGACTTTTTTTTTGGACAAGTGTTCAGAACATTTGTTCGGCCGATTTAAGAATATTACGTCCAAGCATGGTGCCCCTGGATGAAGCAAGATTGTGCAGTGCTGGAGAAAGTTCAAGGAATGGCGACCAAATTAGCCAGCGGCTTAGGAGATCTATCATATAAGGGTCGACTAGAAAGACTCGAACTTTTTTCCTCTCGCTCATAGGCAATGCTGGGAGTGCTAGGCCGGCCCAGAACATAAGTCACCACTCTTTCCGTCCGACTTTCACGTCTGACAAAGAAACATAAACACACGAAGGCGCGCTGCTGAGTTATGCGTAACCTTTAGGGGGCCAACATCAGGCGACGGCCTGTCCGTATAGACGCTTACGTGTGGACCAAAAGGAACAGACAAACCGGGCAAAGGGCATCATCCTTAAATAAGATGACGCAGACAGAAGGATGAAGAAGTGATGTACACGCAGAAATTGTCACAGTAAACGTGTTCCCTGCTGTCTTCTATTCCGGGCCATAGTAATTGGGGACATAACAAGTGGCAACGCAGGCAAACAAACAGAAGTATCAGTCGAGATCAAATGCAGACGGTATTGGAAATATAGCAAACTACTAGCATGGTTCATATCCCAGAGCTACAGGAAGGCCGCAAACAGACAGGAAATGACGACAAAAGGATGTGGCTGGACGACAGAATCGCAGAATTCATCTATGAATCCAAAGACTGCGTTACTCTCGGGATGTGGGTCAGCAAGTACGAGTTACTGTTTGAGAGAGGAGGACAAACTCTGGCCGACTGAGAAAAGTTTGAAATTTTTCTGCTGAAGTTTGGACGACGGGAACACGAAAAGTGCGTCAAGTTCGTCTTGTCAAAGAAACCAACCGAATTTGTTTTCAAGGAACCCGTGAGTAACTTGACAGTTTTATTTGGCCACTTAAGAAAACGTCTGCTTAACAGTTTTTATCACCAAATGCAAGTTGGAAAATATCCATTTCAGTCACTATGTTAAGGCAGGAAGGTTTTAGCTGTTGAGCTCCTTATTCATTTCTAAAAATCGCATAAGTTCAATTTTAAATATAGTACCTAAGACCAGTTGCAAAATGCCGCTACTGGCAGAATGTTCATTATATGTATCACAGTTTCTCAGCAAATAAAAAGCAAGTTTGCGTTTAAAAGTTTCAACAGTATCTGAGAGGACCATCTCGTCAGGGAGTCCGTTTCACGCTCCAGTGACCCTCTGCAAGAAGACCTTCCGCTGAACGTCCATCTGGGTCGGCTTCCTTTGCAGTTTAAAGGGATGATCCCGCAGATGGTTCGTTTGAGTCAATTCGAAGAAGTCATCAAATTCTAGAGCGCACTCGCGGTCTCAGAATTGGCTCGGACGGATCATCTGCTTGGTCATCCCTTTAAACTGCAAAGGAAGCTGACCCAGATGGACGTTCAGCGGAAGGTCTTCTTGCAGAGGGTCACTGGAGCGTTAAACGGACTCCCTGACGAGATGGTCCTCTCAGATACTGTTGAAACTTTTAAACGCAAACTTGATTTTTATTTGCTGAGAAACTGTGATACATATAATGAACATTGTGCCAGTAGCGACAGTTTGCAACTGACTCACAAATATCGCTGATGTTAACTCTAAATTTGTCTTAGGTACTATATTAAGAATTGAACTTTTGCGATTTTTAGATATGTATAGGGAGCTCAACGGCGAAAACCTTCATGCCTTAACATAGTGACTTGAATGGATACTTTACAACTTACATATTATTTGGAGATAAAAACTGCTTAGCAGACGTTTTCGTACCAGAGAAGCGGATCGAATTCAAAAGTCAGACAATCTCCGAGTTTGGATTATGGAGGCAGCCTTTTTTTTTGAAATTTTCTGGAGTCTGAGGGAGACGACGAAGTCCGTGTGAACGACGGTGATCTTGAGGATGAGGCCTAGAAAGAAGCCTGTCTTCCGCCAATGTCGACGCGTTTCCCCTGCAGTACAAGGAGTCAGAGGAACTGCAACGGTGACATGAGCATGACATTATTCGCCTCACGAATTATTTGGCTTGGGCTGGTCCGATTGTGGCGGTCAAGAAACCTGATGGAAAAAGCCTTTCTCCGGTTTAGATTTCTCTAACGTGTCATTAGGTCTGCCGAATAAATCAAAATAGTCTCCAAGGCAACTCTTCTGCGACATAAAACGTTAAAAGGTCATCTACTAACCAAAAACTTTGAGTGGCAGATTAATTTCAGGTTACCACGAGTTTTCGGCAGGACCAACCTGACATACTTTTCGTGTCCCATTCGTCCAAGTTTCAACAGCAGAATTTCTACCTTCTCTTCGTCGGCAAGACTATGCTCTTCTCTCTCGAACGATAATTCGTATTTTCTGAACCACATATGAAGCGTAAAATCATTCTTAGTTTCATAGATGGATTGCATGATCCTGTCCTTCAGTCACTTCCTTCTGTCGTCTTTTTCCGTCTTTCTGCAGACCTGCGAGAAGAACCATGCAATTTGCTTGCTGTGATTTCAATAAATTCTGAATTTGTTCTTGACTGATCATTTTGCCTGTTCACCTGTATGTTTCATGTTTCATCAGTAGAGGGCAGGGAACGGATCCGTGGGCACCCCTTCTTTGCAGTCACCGGATATGTGGGAGTTTTCAGGTTAGACCAATCCCCCCGCCAAAGCAAAGGCACTCTCGTGAACGGTACAGATCATGTTTCAAATAGGGAATCGTATTTCTTCTTGAATGCGGCAATTGTGTCGGCAGCAAAAACGTCGGGGGGAGATTTTTTAATGCATTCACAGCACGCCTTGAGAGTCGGTAGACGTGCGGGAGGCCATCTGTCCGTTGTACCACCAGTTTGAAGCAGTGTCCTCGCGTGGGCAGGTCAACGGCTAGTTTGAAGTACTCTGCGACCTCCGGTATGTCACCGCAGACGATCACTTTGTACATCATGATTTGGTCGCCTCTGGAGTGTCGAAATTCGAGGGTAAACAGGTCCAGTGCTTTAGAGCGCTCCAGATAGGTCAGCCTTCTCACTTCGGGCACCATTCTTGACCCCAGTCGTTGAACATATTCGATGTCAGTCATTTCGCTCTTTGTACACGGAAACCAAGCGGACGATCCATACTCCATAATTGGTCGAATAAACGTGACCATGAGCGTACGGAATAACTGCATGGACCAGGACGTGAATGTTCTTTTGAACATCCAAAGCAGCGCTAGCCCCTTGCGTCTCGCCTTATGTCCCCAAGGTGTATGGCATTGAATAGAAGGCAGAAGGGATGGCAGAGAATAATTTCATTTCGACACTATGTGTGTGTACATAATTTCTCCATTTTGGGCCGCCCTAACATTCTCTTAGCATTGCCTATAAGCAATAGTATTGAGTCCTTCCAGTCGTCCCTCATATGCATACAAGGCAGCTAAATCCACTGACTAGTTTGGTCGCCTTTCGAACTTGCACCCGCAGAGCGTATTGATGCTTCATCCAGGGGCACCAAGCCTGAGCTCCATATTCTACCAATCTCGTGCTAGTCGATAATCTTGCTAATGCCGCCTAGTAATAACCTTCTCGTTTGGCCTGGTTAAAGTTTGATCAATTTTGTCATAAAAGTTGGTTTATTTAATCAGCCGATTACTTATTTACCCTTTTAAAACGATCAGTGTAATGCTGGCGGACAATTAGGTCAAATTATCTGTGTCGTGAATGAAGCTTTGACATTGTAGAATGGATTTTTCTTAATTGACAAATGTCAAATTCCTTAGGGTTAAGCCGGAAGGAAAAGTAAATGAATTATTTTCACATAAAATACCATGGTAACACCGAACAACAATGCTTAATAATTAAGACTTGGCAATATAAGGGAGGTTAAACTAGAGGGCATCACCGTTCCCAGGCCCCCTTGCTTGCGATTTGTTTTTGATTAGATTCACGAATTTTGGGTGCTGACTCGGTGGAATCTCTCTTTCACTCTGATGGCGTTCGTGGACTTTGAACCCCGCCAGGTTTCATGCTGAAGATAATGCTGCTGAAGCAGCAGCCCGCAGTCTGCTAACCCTTCAGCCGATAGCGCGCAACTTTTGCCGACAACCATTGAAGGAAGACTGAGAACACTGTGTTCTTGTGCCAACCCTCTCCGTCTGGAACTAATGTTTTTAAACGATATGAAACAGTTCTCTTGCTGATGAGTCAACTCAGCTTACAACTGTACATTTATTCCGTTTGTATCATACCTTTGAAGGCAGGTTTTTTCACTTGAAACAAACTCCCTATCTCGCCCAGTATTGACAAAACAAAAAACCTGAAACAAAAGCAATACTGGCCGCAACATAGGGAGTTTGTTTTAGGTTTTTTCCGGTCTTCGAGGTGTTAGAAGGCGCCCAAGAGGTGCATTACCAACTCTTTACAATTTCCTGCAAACTGGCATTATAAACATATTATTATTAGTGCCTGTTAAAGATATAAGCTAAAATTGTCGTTAGTGAAAAGGAGACTTTATTTAAATAAGGTTTCACATTTACATTCGAACGTCAAGGTGACTAGGGATACATTCAAGCCAGAAACACTGTATTGTCATCTCCTGGTGATAAAGGCTTCGCGTACCTACCGACTTTGCATACCAACCAACAAGTGACTAATAACGAAGGGAAGCTTCCACCAAGTATCAAGAACAAAAATCATATCATGGGGACAAGGCTGAGCCGATTCATAAATATATGCATCTATGCAAGTAAACTCACTTATAAGCGGAGGTCGACGCACATGCTTATAACGATTCTAAAGGAAACGGTTTGAACAAATAATGAACTTCGCTTTGGTAACCGCCGGTGCTAGAACCGTAAAGTTTTTGTTCGATTGGCAAATGTATTGACAAGATTCGGCCTTTGAGTAGGAAAGTGCTTGTTCTCGTATGACCCCTGGACGAAACGTTCGGTAGATGTGCTTGACCAAAACGGGGGACAAATTAGGGTACCTCAGGTTTTATTCGGGTTATGCGCCGACAAAACATGTCGAACATGGGGGCGGGGTGCGGTAACATAAACGGAGGTGGCCTCGACCGCGCCAGCCACCTTCACCCCCCCCCCCCTTATCTCCGGTCTCCTTGACGCCATGTCCGGGAGGGAATTAGGTAAATGTTGTGCGATTCTACTTTCACTGTAATCCAATGTGAGTCATCACGCCTGCCTTCAGACTGCTGAAGCCCGTTATGAACATCGTTGAAACCAACGGTCAAACTGTCGCTTGCTCTCGTAATGCAGAATCTTAAAAGCATACCATTCTTGTTTTTAACTGATGTTTGAAATGTTGCGTCAGTTTTTTACTGTACGCGGACATCAAGATACGGGTGCTTGCTGTCACCCTCTTTTTCCAGCGTGAAGTTTATTTCTGGTATAGTTGACTTAATAAATTTGTGTAGTGGTTCTAGTTCCTCCCACATACCGATGTCATCAACAAAGCGTACCAAGAACTTGGGATTAGCTACTGGTAACATCATAGACTCCAATCTTTACATCCTGACTTCGGGCTCCACGGATGCTCCCTTAAGCTTTTGATAGTATTTTGTGCGAATGGAAATTTCTTCCCAGATAAAGAATCAAGAGTTCAATCAAAGCAGACACAGGAAAGTCTATGACATAGGTCGATAAGATCATCAAGCCAAAAAAACATACGGCTATAAATGCACGAAAGTCTAAATGGGACAGGAATGCGCAGTCAGCTAACCCAAAAACCGGCACATCAGGACCCATCAAACCTTTAGTACCGGATACAGATGCCCGCTTGGTCGTAACTTGTGAGCTCGCAACAGATGCACCAGTGAGTCACAAGCAGAATATAGTTGTAAAAGAGGCTCCAGAGATAGCGTCAACAATGACACAAGAACGAGTTGACGCTGATATGGACTTGGATTTGGACATGTCTGTCGACACGCCTGAAACCTGCATATCGGATCATGTGTCAAGCCCACGGGCTATACCATCGTCACTCGGCTTAAGCGACACTAGCAATTATCGGGATTTGCATCCTAGCACCACATCGTTGCTCGACTTTGCACAAGAAAGCGATGACCAAGAGGTTGACAAGAAAGCCAAACGGTTCACGGGTTTGCACTCAGCTTACCCAATAGCCAGTACATCAGAACCGAGTGTACCGGATAGAAGTGCTCCTCGGCCGATACACGTGAGCTTGCAACATATGCCCCATTGAGTCGCAAGCAGAAAATAGTTGTAAAAGGGGCCCCAGAGTCAGAGTCATCAATTGCACAAGAACTAATTGACCATGACGTGGGTCTTATGCGAGTTTACGCCAAACCGTTGCTAAAACCAGGCGAGTCTTTCCGCATTCTTAAGGCATTTCGAATAGGGAAGGCTCCAACAGCTCCAGAATCAATTTCTCGGCCACGACCTCTAAAAGTTATTTTAGAAACTGAAGCACAGGCGAAACTCTTGCTAGAGCGCAAACCATCCTTACGAAGTCTGCATTCGCAAGTTTTTTTTGCGGGATTACGAGTTGAAAGAGCGGAGAAAGATGAGACAGCTAATAATAAAGCTGGAGAAACGGAGAACCAATGGCGAGACAAATCTCAAAATAAGAGAGGGACAAATAGTTCAAGTCAAAAGGACATCTCTCTGGTCAAAGCCGGTAACAGTGATGGCCTAGCTGTCCCGCCACCGAAACCTAAGGCATGCTCCTTAAATTGGTCGTTTTAAATGCCAGATCACTGATTAATAAAACGCCTCTGCTCCAGACTATGGTTTTCGTCAACCACCTAGACATTGTTATGGTAACTGAGACATGGGAATCGGCCTGTGTAGCTGACTCAGAACTCTCTGTTCTAGGCTATGCATGCGTTCGGAACGATCGAAACAATGGCCGTGGCGGAGGAAGCTGCATCTGTCTCTAGTTCAGAACGTTAAGGACATAACCATATTTCGAGAAAACCAGTAGGCTACTTGTTTGGATCTCATTTTCATGAAGGATTCATCCTACATAGATGAAGTGCATTCAAGTGCTCCGCTCGGTAAGAGTGACCATACGACGCTAGTGTGGGATTACTCACTCCATACTCAACGGCTGAGGAAAACGGAGGACCAGCAAAACATATGGAAGGCAGATCTCAATTCAATGAAGAATGCACTATCGTCCCCCAATTGGGACTGCCTACTCAAGGGGGATCCGGAGGAGGATTGGAGATCACTCAAGAGGGTTGCATGAGATCTGCTTAAGCGCTTTTGTCTGGTCAAGGTACACAAGACGACTAGTCGTCCTGCCTGGTTGACGAGAGACCTTAACAAGCAACTGAAGAAGAAGAATAGAAAATGGAAGTTATTCAGGAAAACTGGGTCGCCAGTACACATCGAGGAATTTCGACGCCAAAGAAATGCAGTAAAAAAGTCAATTCGCTAGGCCAGGAAAACCTATTAATCAAGAATCCTCCAACAGGCCGAAGAAAAGCCCAAAATTCTATTCCGCTCTATCAACAGTAGATTAAAAAACAAGGATCCTGTCGCAGTACTTAAGAATGATGATGGCGGAGAAGTCGTTGAGAATGACGAGAAAGCCGAGTACTGTAGCCGGTTCTTTGCCTCGGTATTCACTAGGGAAACCGAGCTTCATTTTGATAATGCCAACAGTGCTGTTGCGAACGCCGGTCCAGCACTTCACCGTACGAAGGAGCAATAAACTACATTTGAGAAGTTTCTTTCATTTTTAGCTCGACCCCAATTTATATTGCTTTTAAATTTGCCTGCTAACTGGCAATAAATGGGATTATGGTCAAAGGTAAAGCTGCCTGCAGTACTTAGATATTCCTAGCCCCAGGATTAAGTCATACGGGATTGCTTTTGATAAAGATGTTGTAGTTTGGTCATAACACAGAAAGAAAAAAGTACGAAGTAGAGGGTATTGAAAAATAAGAGAATAAGAGCTACTGATTTAAGTACAAAATATGCACACGATAATTCAAATGACAAATGCAACCAACAGGAAACAAGGACTGCACAAAAGTACTTGCAAATCGGCGTGCAAATAAGTCAAAATTTAGCGATTAAAATAAAACCAGGAAAGATAGGCTTTCACTATCTTTAAAACCCACAATAGTTTCTAATGCACTTAGAGAGATACCGAAAAGCAACTGCATGGCTCTTAAAAATTAAGTTAAATCAAGAAAGTAAGCTATTTAAAACTATAACTAAAATAAAGCTGCTTAAGTAAAAAATAAACTCAAAACTAACCTAAACAAACCTAAAACTAAAGCAACCACAGGAAAATAAAGAATTTCGGGTTTTGGGGCCCAGTAGTAAACATAACTAAGCCTACTAAATTACATATAGTAAACATATAAGTGTATATGTTTCTGGACCTCAGGCAACTTTATTGTTACCCAAGTCTGTATTGATTTAAACGTGCAGCGCACGAAAGAGCTGCGTGGTTGTCCGTTTGTTAGGCTAATATGGGTGTGGGTGCGTGCACATGATGCTTTATCTCCTCGTCATTTTAACTTGATAAATATTCCAGGAGAGAAAAGGAGTAAGTTTGTTCTAGCTTTATAATTTGCTTCGAATGTAACCTCTAACCTGGAGAAGATAAGCATATTCGAAGGTCTATAGAGCCAAATCGGAATCTGGTATGAATATTCGGAAGAAAAGCCATCAGCCTTTACGGGATAGCCGTGTAATATTCGAAACACGCGTCTAGGCGTTCAGCTAGTATTGCTAATACAAGCGAACATGCGAGTCCCAGGAAGAAATTGAGAAGTAGAAGACGACTCGATCGCTGGGACAATATGTTTATTCGCCTGACATTTCGAAATCCTTGGTGGATTCATCATCAGAGACGTACTCACAGAACAGTAGCAGAAACAGTTTGTGTGTGCACAGGGTTTTGCCTGTATCTTTGCTGCCAGTATGGTAAATTGATACGTTTTTGTCTGAAATGTTGCAGATTTTTAACCACAGAAAAGTAAATAACACTCACTGTCCCCACAACATCTGCAGACATTATAAAAATGTGTTGGTAGCTGAAACTGCAATCACGAATTAAGGTTTTAACAAAGATTAGCTTTGTGGTAGTTTTCCGCTTCTAGCATATTTAGGCCTTAATGTACGAAACGAAAAACACTAAGTACCCAAATGAAGAGCAGGAATTCGGGTACGTTTTGCTTGATGCGACAGAGAACAGACAGATGTCACCATCCAAGATTCAGACAACATGTCGTAGGGAAGCCCAAAGCTGACTAGATCGAAGTGCTTATGCGCAGTGACAAGTGCATGAGCCGCAAGTTGATTTATTTATGGTCTTGCGACACAACGACACCACGAGTGCCATCGTCGTAGTTTAATGTAGCAACTTCGTCCGAGCCAGGTCCGATCTCGCGCAGGTAGCTCGCGGGTGAAAACTGTTTCACGTAAGAATGCTAGCGAGGTGAAATACCGAAACCTTACCACATGACGCACTGACAATTAACAGCACGGATGCGGCTGTCCAAGCAATCCTTACACACAAAAAACGGACACTGACAGCAAATGCACTAGTTCCTAATTGTAATAGGCATGTGGATGGGCACCAGATAAATCCGCCGCGAGTTTGCGTCATGTTTGCTTTTCTGCCTCTCATGGTGGAGCTCTGCGCACCGAATTGTAGGCGTGCCAATAACTAGAATTTCGTCAGCTGCCTACAGGCGAACATCGCTCACTGCCCACTCGAGTCTCGAACTCGCGATCTTTTTGATCAGAGTCAAACGCCCTAAGGAGTGCCAAAGCTCCCTGACATAAACCAGCTAGACAAGGAGCTCGTAGCCCAATGGTTAGGGCGTTTTATTTTGAGTCAAAAGGTCGCGAGTTCGAGGCTTGGGTGGAACAACCACTTGGGTCTGGGTATGATTGGCTCACGACGGCTTCGCCGATAGCAAAAGTCCAGAGTCGTCGCACTAAAGGCGTAGGCCTGTGCTGCATGAAGGGGTGACGGCGGGGGAGGACAACGTTCAGATTTTGACGCGAGTGAGCAACCAAGCAACACCAAGCCCACGCCAGGGCATGCACTACAATGGCAGCGCGGGGGAGGAAAGCGTTCGGGCAGGCCAGCTGGCGTGGGCGGAGGGGGTGACGCCGGGATGAATTCGCGAGGGCCTTGGGGGTGTGCACGTACGCCTGTGGACACAGGGACATTGAGCTGCGCGAAGGTGCCTTACGAATCCGCAGAAATCTAAACGAGTCTAGATTTTTGCCATCATGGTTATAAGCCAGAAATGGCCATTCCAGTTTCCATTGTGTTTGTCGGCAATATTATCTGCCTTTACTACTAATTTGGAAATAATTGTATTGTCTCTCAGTGTACACAACTTTAAACGCGATAGGGAGTGCTCGTATGCCCCATATTCGACAGGACATGGAAATAGGAAGCATCTGTAATTCGGGTGGCTTCGCATTACCGTTCAGAGAAATAAGAGTAAAGCTTACCGCCAGGGTGAAGGTTATAGCTTGGGTTAGAACTGCGGTAGGTTAGAGTTAAGGGTTGGGCTACGGTTAAGATATGGTTTCGAATTCAAACAAATATATATTTATCCGGCAGTTTCTAATAAGGGTCCTCGAAGTGTCCTGATATATTATAGCGACCTACTTAAATATTTTAAGTAGGCTGACTTACCTATAATCGTTCAGTTTTCTACACGCCGTCCGTCGATCCAGTAGGGATTTTATGATGGTGTTAAACTGCATAACGGTCATCCGAAGGTCACCGCATACCATAACCGCTTCAGTCAGTATACTAAGCGAAATTAGTCTTTTAAAATTAACCACGGGTATAACCGCTTACTTAAAATTTTTAAGTAGGGTGATATCCACAATCTTCCTACTTTTGTATTTGTTAACCTTTTTTTCTAGTTGTTGTTGGTGGTTCCACTGAAAAATGTACCTCAATGACCTCTCCCGATGTTAGGGCATACTCCTCCTACATACACGCGCTCGCCGTTGGTCAGGCAGAGGAGGTTAGCGATGATATTAAAGCCTATTGCAGTGCCATCTCCCATGGTTTGAGTGCGCGACCCAACTTGCCCTCGTAACTTCTTTTATTTTACAGAAATATTGCGATCTTGTTTGTTCCCTGACATGTCCCGCCCGTCCTCTTCCCAAAAATCAGGTGTCCGTGAGCCTGAGATGCGTGCTTCACACGTTCCCCAGGCGGCCCCACAAGGAATCCCTACCATTTATCCTTTCTTTTTTACGTCGTTTTGGGCGTTCCTGTAACAACGTCCCTGAGGGGTGGCATAAAAACCATTCTGACTTAAACGTATTTCTTGATTCATTCTATCGCCTCCTACCTCTAGGCAAAAGCGACTATGTAGTACTACAGTGGGAGAATTCACTCTTCTCTGTACCTGATTGTAGCGCGACCCTTAGACACAACATATGGTGCGGAAACTTGAATCAAATGAGATCCGAAGTGCGCAGGGTAGAATGGAAGGAAGCATTCACCGGGTGTCCACGAGGATTGGTTGATGTTTAAGACTGTATTACACGGACTAATCACCAGTTTATGCCCCATCTCGAAAACGAAAGCCACAAATAGGCCCCAGTGGCTAATGAACACGCTGAAGAGGGAGGTTAATCCTAAAGGAAAGCTGTTTCAAACGTATCGGAGAGAGAAGACCACCGAGTCGCACAACAAGTACAAAGCGCAGAGAAATAAGGTTAAGAGCCTTGTACTAAAAACTCGCCAAAGCTTCGAGAGTGACCTAATAAACCGTGCAGTAGGAAATCCGAAAGTCTTCTACAACTACATTAGGCGATCTACCCGAAATACAGTCCCCATCCCGTTTTTAAAAATGCATAACGACACCGAAATTTGCGAGAACGAAGCAAAGGCTAAGCATCTATCCGGGTTCTTTCAGTCGGTTTTTACGAGGGAGGTCGAGCTAACCGTTACCAATTTTAGTACAGAGGAGATTCTGACCATTGACTCAGTCGTGCTTACAGAAGTTACTGTCCTGCAAGAACTGAACTGAATTGAACCCGCGCGGTTTGAATTTTTGAGCAAGACGAAGGCAAAGTTATTTCAACTTCTACGTCGAAGAAATTGTCTTCAGAGTAAACCTGAATAAAAAAAAAACACACTGTGTTATACGATTCTCCGTCCAGTTTCCTTCAATACACTCGCTGTTCTACCAGGAATTTTTCTCCAAATCAAGCATCCTGCTGGGATTATTGGCTTGGTTTACACACTACCTGTCCAAATCAAATTCTTCAGGGTCACTGAGGAATATCTGCGGAGAGGCTGAGTCTAAAATTATATACTGCTGTGCATTAATTTATATGCTGCTTGTGTATAATTGTTGCATACTCACAGATCAGACTATCTCGTTTGACCGCGTCAAACCGTTCTTACTAGCGTAGACACTATCATTTTGACACTTTAACCCACAGCTTGGATATCAGATTAGAAGACAAGCACTACATAAGTATTGGCTAACCTATATTTTTGCTGTCTTTCCGCAAAGACAATATAGATTTCGACATTGTAACCTTAGCCAGGATATTAGAGTAGAATACAAGTGCAACATAACTGTAGGCCATCCCAAATTTTGTTGTTATCTGTGCTCGCAAAACCCAAAATCAACCCCATGGGGAACGCAGACATTCACGATCCAACTGTCGCGCGTGAGGTGGCATCGATCCGCACACGCTCGCCTTAGGGGCGACCGTCTAGACACCTTGGCCACCGCAACTGAGTTGCGAGGGCCACCGACAGTTCCGTGCACTAACACTGGTGACATGATATGCCCAGAGGGTTATAATCGCTGCAAAGAGATGCGGCAAAAAGTAATAGGACTAGAAATACTTGCAGAACTGCTCAAACTCGACAAGTTAAGGCCAATTGACGAAACAAGTTGCAATCCACAGCTCTTATCAACGTTAAGGGCGCTTACTAGCAGCGAACACCTAATAGGTCCAGACACGCCCAAATCGGAGGACAAGCATACACAAACGTGCCAGAGTGTACAGTGTCAGGCAAGCTTGAGCCCCAGGACCGTTAAAGTTGCCAAAAGGCCGATGAAACGTCCACCAGCAGAATCGATCTCACCCTTATCCAGGGCTAAAATCAACAAAACCGCACGAATAAAGATTCGCGAGGAACAAGAAGTTGCCCTGGGCCCAATATCTGCGCCGAGACAACTGCGTTCTGGTAGGACGAAAGAACTGCACGCAAATGCGGCGAATGTGAAAAACCTTCCAGCCGGCAAAGTAGACACAAGGGCGTCAACACTTAGAGTAAAGGCCTCCAACGTTGGCCAAATTGCCGCAGCTGCGGAAAATTTGAATAACTTCACAGTCGATAAAAACGATACGAGTGTGCTAGCACCTAAAGTTAAGACTTCCACAACATTTAACCCACCTCGAGAGGTAATAAAGACGAAACTGTGCAAGAGGTTTGAAATCTTAATAGGAGCAGGGATTACAATGAATCAGCAGGAAGGCTTCTACAAAATAAAGGATGGATGCTTAATCAACCTATAGACAAATCGAAAATGTAGCCACTCTTGACAACGTCGAAAATTCATACAACCTCCTAAAACATAAATTACTGGAAATAGAAGCTAAAAACATTAATGGCGATTCAAGTTCCCTGTTTAGAGTTTAAACAAACAAAGCCTCAAAGATAAAAATCCTCATCAAAAAGACGGACTGTCATAAATATGGCCAAGGAGGCAGATTTTAGGCTGCATAGTGGAATTGTATAAGGGAATATCACAGATTTTTAGCTATTTGTTTGACCATAAAAACATACTACATCATCAGAGTGTCTCCCTTTGAAAGAATTCATAGTCTAAAAAGGAGGAGACGCATACTACGGCAGAGGGGGTTATCAATATTTCTGTAGCAATAAAAATTCTCAAAAAGGGAATATTTGTCAAAGGTTGGCCTGATAGCATCCTATTTAGCAGGTAGGTGGCAACAGTAGTAAATTATTTCAAGGTGTAAATGCTTGGTTCTTGGCAGAAGGAACCTGGGTCATTCAGAAATTAAAAATTCACTGCACAAATCCTTGATCATCATGTCTAGCCAGAGATGAACTCTGGCAGCATCGAAATCTGGGTGCTCTGACTAACTCGTGCGTGCACATCACATAACCCCAAGTTTGAGTGCACAGAGGAGTCAAAAGAGACACACTATTGTTATGTGACCTACCGAAGGACCAAACTGTTCGAACGACACACTTAAGTATGATTAGGTGAGAACGTAAAATTCTTGGAAATAGGATTTTTTGAGGAACGATTGGCCAAATTAAGAGTGCGATTTACACTTATACATAACGATCTCAGCTAAGTGGGTTTAGGGGCAACGTTAGCTCTTGGGAAAAACGTAGAATTGAATTGTTCCTTGCACATTTTATCAAGTCTGATGACGATCTGGTATCCACTGTCAAAATTAACTGAATAAATTTTCTTTATTTTCTCAGAGGATATCTTTCCTTAAAAAAATAAAATAGTGTGCTTATGACATGCAGTCAGGGGAGGGAGCATTTACTTGATTACATAGGATTACTTCAGTTTTCAGCAGCATGGATTGGAGTCAATGTTACTTTCAAACAGTAAGCCAGTTTAGTGCACCAATTGTTGTTGAAAGAAGCCCACAGATAGTATAGACGTTGGCTTACTCAGATAACTACCTCTGAACTCACCTAAAGGATGCGACGAAGATAACTTTGTAAGTAGGCAGATACTGTTGCCGGCAAAGACAAGGGAAGAAGAAGAAGAAGAAGAAGAAGAAGAAGAAGAAGAGAATCTTGCTCAATCTACGAATAAACATCATAAATTGTCAGCGAAAAAAATGGCCCCATTCATTGAGGCTAAGTAATGAGCCATGTTAAAAAGTAAAAGGTCATGTAATACTCACAAGTCAAGTTTCACACGGTATCCACGTCTATTATGGAGACAGATCAGATTTCAACTTCTCAATTTTCGCTTCTTCACACATGAGGTAGCGTGCTAGGAGCGGGAGTACCGAGTGCTGATATGCTGATGTGCGGCAAGACATATGACGGACGCCTCGACGCATGGGACGGAAAGACCTCGCATTCATTAGTTCAGAGTAGAGAGGGTGGGTGACCTCATTGAGAATACGATCGGCAAATTGCTTGACCGTTTTAAAGTGGCGTTGTACTATAATGTCAGCTCAAAAAAACATGGGAAACACCGGCAGCTGAAGAGGGCATTCGGAGGCTACGTTTCAAAATGACTAGGTCTTTTTTTACAAAGGCTGGAAAATAACTGGGGAGCAGTAAAGAATAAGGGGGAGAATACAGGCATCTACAAAACGCCAGATTAGGGCTTGTGGCGTGTGATATGAACGCAAGCGGCGGATATAATATAATAGCTTACGGATTTTGATAAAAATGCCTTCTATATGAAAGGTAAATGTAAGGTTGGATGATAGTGTAACGCCAAGGTATCGGAAAGAGGATACTTCGGTGGGCAGAATGTCAATAGATTTGGGAATTCGAGAGGGTCTAAGTTGAAGAATACACTGGACTGACTTTCGCTCGTTAGGTAGAAGGCCATTTGCTGACGACCAGGTTGAGACATCGTCTAGGCCATCCTTCAGTATTTGGAGATGTGAATGACTTTTGAGTGGATGGCCAACAACCACATCATCAGCATAGTAAACAAACAAGCATTCGTTTGCCGATCATAGGTCATCAGTGTGGAGAGAGAAGAGATAAGGGGAAAATATAACCCCTTGAAGAGCTCCACAGTTGTTGGGAAGGACCATGGATTTTCGTTTTCCGCACTGAACGAATTGAGTGCGGGAAGTGAAAAAGTCCCCAAGCCAAGAGACAGCCCAGCCGGGAGAGCCGCACGCAGAAGTTTTGTTAAGAAGTAGATGACGCGGGATCGTATTAAAGGCTGAGGATTAGTCGGGAAAAGCACAACCGTATGCACGGCAGCCCTTACCTAAATCTCTTAGAGCAGAATAGACTACTAGAGCAACAGCATCTAGTCTACTACGCCTAGCCTTATACACAAATTGCAAGGGATCTGAATAGTCGGAAGAAAAAGGGGTAATGATGTCTAAGGCGTTTCGTTCTGCAAGGTTCAATAGTGCAGAAGAGCAGACAATCGGACGAAAAGATTTTGGACCAGTAGAGGGTTTTTTCGGGATTGGAATGTTAGACTCCATGAAGGACAAGTTGATGAGGTGTGTCAATGCAGGTGCTAACTGAAAAGAGCAGGATTTTAGGAGAAATGGTAAGATCCCATCTGGTCCTGCAGCTGTTGAACCTCGAACCTTTTAAAGGTGTTTCATCACTCTTTCCACAGACACAGGTACAAACACACTTGGTAATAAGGAAATGACGTCTGTCGGGAGATGGCAGGCAGTGGGAGTGTGGATGAAGTTTGCATTTAAACGATCTAAATCTAAGTCAGCATCTACATGTGCTAGTGTATTGCGTTGACCAGTGAGACGCTTAAAACTCTTCCAAATTTCATCCGAGGAGAGGGCGGCGGAAAATGTAGAAGAAGTGGAAAGCTGACTGGCAAATAGATCGTTCAGCCTGGAAATCTCACGCTTTTTATGGACGTTCACATCCTTTAGTCTATCTCGCAGACCTAGTTTGTCGAACAGTTACTTTTGGCGTCTCGAAGTTTTTAGTTGGGGAGAAGAGATTCTGTCAGGCCTAACCATGACAGTGTCAAGAGGACAGCAGACAGTAAAAATGTAAGACTGGAGACTGGAATGGCCATTTCTGTCTTATTCGCCGTCGTCAGCCAGTCATACGCACGCCTAAGTGGTTTCTCACCCCAGCCTAGAACTCGGGAACTTTTTGATCAGAGTAAAACACCCTAACCACCGAACTACGAGCTTGTAGTGGCCTCGTTGCAGCCACTTGCAGCCCAAGACCAATAGCTGACGCATGGCGCCTTTAGCCTGCCTGCGCGCCCACTGTTAGGCTAGGCGCTAACTGTCTTTGACCGACGCGCACATACTCTTCAGCGCGAACGCGCGCTCAGGCTCGCCAGCGTCAGCCAACCTCAAGGTCGTGCGCACGCGCTAGTCTAGACATCAGCAGCCCCATTGGCCCCCGGGACAAAGCATTCGCCGGCGGTTCCTGATGCTCTAGTCACTCCGGAATTGACGCCCTAGCAGCTGGACTACGGTCATCCGCGAGTCAACACTCTTTCCATCTATTCTTCGTTCCATTGTGTGCACACTAAACTCTTCCTTCTACCCTGGCCTTCCCAAGACTTCTCCTATCTCCTAAGGAACCTGGCCTCGAAGATTGTAGGTGTTAGGGTTAACCGTCTTAGCCTTAACTCCTATAAGCTCTTTGTCTCGCCGTTTTAGGTCGGGGATATTGGAACTCGTTTACTAACGTTCACCTGACCGGTAGCGGAACTCACCCGTCCTACTTTGCCTTGAGCCTCAACGGAGGCCCTGATAGCCGTAACAGCTGGTAATAGTAGGCAAATAGTATTTCCGGCAAAGAAAAAGATGGAAATGGTGTAGAATTAGTTCATTAAACTATCACGTCAATGTGACTTGGTGCAATCCAGTAAGGCGTGGGTTTTCGGAAGATTGAATTAAAGCTGTGAGCAGTCACTGATACCATTGAATACCTACTTTCTACAAGCTCCTGAAGTCATATCTCCCTTCTCGAAAGGATTAAACGCCTGTAATGGAACACTCATTAAACACACCTATTTATTACAAGCTCTTGAAGCCATGTCTGTCTTCTCGGGAAGATCAAACCTGCTTGTCGTAAAAATTTGCGCAGTCGGTGAAAATCGTGATCTAGATTTGACGTCATTATTCCCATCCAGCCCACCGAACTGAACGCACAAAGAGGTGACACAGTGTCGACTGAAGAAGAGACAATACATGAGGTTATTGAAATTTTATCAAAAATAGCTTCCCTTCTTCAACCTATGAGCAGATAAAGGGAATTCCGGTGGGCTCCCAGTCTCCAACTTGGCGGCAGAACTGGTCTTACAGGAGCCGTTTAGTTGATGAAAAACTTGTTATCGTCGGGAACAAATGCTGCTAAATGAAACCCTTTAGGATATATAATTAATGAGGAGAGAAAAGTCAGAGCAGCTGCTGCCTTTCATTCATGCTTTTATTATGAAAAGGGACACCACGAAACGCTCCAGCTTTCCTAGCGACCATCCGGTGGCTCACAGAGGAAGCTGAGTCTGAGCACGCTCCTCAAGTGGATAAGGACCTTTGCAGGAGACTGGAGTGAAATTTGTGTGAAGTCCGCTATCTCCACGACACATTTATGCAAAATGACTAAGTGAAACCGTTTCCCAATCGCCTGGCCCCGGGAGGGCCCAAACAGAAAAATCAGAAATGAACTGGTACCTTCTGCCATACGTGACGAACAGTTTAAAAGCGATTGAACTCGTCGCTGTTGAACCAGGTGTTGAAATTTCACACTGGCCCACAGTGCTGATCAGAGTCATAGATGTCGAAGACCAACTAAATCCCAAGGCGCAAGCTGGGATTGTCTGTTGCATTTTATGCCTAAACTGTCCTATAACTACACAGGCCCGATTGAACGCATGCTCGGATCGTGCATAAATGAGCATACGTTGGTTGGACGACAGGGTGACGAGTTATCGCAAATGGCTGTCTGCAGCTGCGAAAAGAGAAATGTATAGGAGCTAAAGCTACGACGGTTATGGCCTTAACACCTACAATCTTCCAGACCCTGGTTCCTTAGGAGATTGGAGAGAAGACGGTGGAAAGGCGAGAGTAGACGGAACAGTGTACTGTTTACAGAAAAGTTATGGGAAAGTTGCCAGTCCATCCAGCATGGCTGTACGGCCGGAGGGCGCATGAGCGCGCGGCCTTCAACCCGTCTCGCTCAGAGCCGATTTTCAAGTCAGGTGTTTGAGTAGTCGGGCCAGAAGACAAAGAGAGAGATAGCTTTCATTGGCTAGGTCGGCCTGGAGATTTTGGGAAGAGAGGCAACTTGCGTCGGGCACGCGTGCAAGCTCCCCATTCGTCGCCTGGTTTTTGAGCGTAGATACGGGGACCGTGATTGGCTGATCGAAACGTCAAAAACCGCGTTGGCGAGCCGTTGGGAAAGTGCACTTCGATGCGAGCTAGTCAGCCAGGAACGAGCCGCTACAAATCCTTTCGACTTCGTGGCTATCAAAATAATCGTTCACATGAGGAGAAAGACGGGCCGAGAGTTGATCGAAGCCTGGTTCACGGCAGGGAACTCAATGAATCGACTATCGATCTAGCGCCAGCATATTATGCCCTACGCAGTCACCCACAAACTCGCATCATTGATCCTTGATTGGCTTGTACCCCTATACGTCTCGTTTTTTTCTGCTTTTGATCCTACCTCTGAAGATAGACTCCTGCACGAGGTCGGAAGCTTAAAATTAATCAATTTTAACCAATGAAAAGAGAGCGATCAATATTGCACTATTGTAGCCACGCGGAAAAATATATTCTGCGTAATCAGCTCCCCTGAGAAGTTCATTAATTTGCCAAAAATAATCGGCTACCCTTGAGAATGGACAGATTGGATGTGCATGCTCCGCAACAGAAAGTTATGGTTTGCTTCCTTCTACACTTTCACTCCATCCTTCAACAAACTTACGTAATTGCAAGTGGGCTTAATACATGTTTCGCCCTTATATAAATGCATTCCAGGGCGGAATTCTCTACAAAATTGGCGACAGCTTTGGGCGGCCAAAGAATTCAAGGATTAAAAACCGCAAAAGACGCTGCTTTAGGTGATAAGGAGTACGCATAATGAAATGAAAAGCAGGGTGGCCTTTGCCAGTGGCGATATGTTTACTATGGTAACCTGCAGATTGCAGCGACTCAATCAACTTAAAAACAAGTTTACGATAACAGGCACATTTAGATACACACGCACATACCAGATGATGCTGATGACGGCTTACAAACCAGAATTTGCAATTCCGGTCTCCGACACTTTTGTGGGTAATTTTCTTCTGCATGCATAAAGATTCGAGGTTTAGATATCTTATCGCGTTCATCATCTACCGAGGAAGAAACGCATAAAAGTGGAGCGAAATCACCCTTTAGGCATGCTGTCCAGCCCTCGGGGGTTTAAAGCTGGACCAGTGACTTATCAAGCAAAGCTCTCAACTCTGTTGCAACACATTCATTTGAAGAAAAAGCCGTTCAGTTCCTAATTTTACTTGTCAGCATGGGCTTCCAAAATGCAGAAGATGCGCTGTTAAGTAAAAATTTACCAAAATTTTGAAATTTACTTTCGATTCAAAAATATTGCTGAAGTATTGTAGTGAAGCTGATTATCGTACAAAATCAACCCCAGATATTTCCGTCACGTCAGCTTGCTGGTTTTTCAAGCGAGCTCCTTTTCGGCCGTCCGTAAAGGCTATGCTACTTAATTAGCATGGATTGTTCCCATTGGTTTTCAGACTCCATTTAAATGCAAATATCTGATATATAATGCGCGCACATGAATGTTATATACTGCACTTGGTTCATACAAATTTCAATGGCCTTTAACGTTAATTATCGAAGAAAGAAAAACTGGCAACTCTAAAAAATAACAATCCTCTAATAACAGTGAACTTGCCGATACAATTGAATTCAGACCCTTCAAGCTACATGATACATATATGTATTCGACCTAGGAAAACTAAATATTTCTTTGCTAATAGAAAGATAAAAGTTAGTGCTCATAAACGTTTGCAGTGAATTTAGCCCATTCTCTTTAGCTTACAAACATAACATACGGTGCTTTAGGAATAAACATTTTCTGGCATTAAAAATTCCGTAGTTAGAAAATCCTGAAATCGAAATCTCTCTTTTGAGCATGAAATTGAAGTATATGTGATAAAATACCATATGGTTGCAGTAAATGCTTTCTTTAAGATATATCCGAAATTATACGGACCTACAAAAGTAATGGAAAACTTAGTTGACCCAATTGCCAAAACCTCCTAGCAATTAAGTCAGCCTAGTAGTGATTCTAGATGATTGCTAAGGAAATCCTGCTCGGACAATCAGTTTGCTGCTCCGTGATGGTGGACGGCATATGAGCGGTAAGTTGGGCGGGTAAAATCGATCCAAATATGATTAAATTCACGGCGCTCGGTGTGCATTGTAGCTCAGTCGGTAGAGCGTTGGATGCGCAAAAGCGTTCTCTGCTCTGCGGGTTCGACTCGCGCAGACGCCGCGATTTTTTTCACAATTAAGTCGACTTAATTAAACAAAGCTGCTAAAACTCCCTAAAAATAATGGAAAAGTATAAACAATTCAAATATGCATTTACTGTAGAGTGCAGTTTTAGCAGATGGCCAGAAAGGAGGTCGTTTGAAAAGCCAACATTATAAAGTTACTGCCATATCTTGGGACAAGGCTTGATGCTGGCTACGAAAGATGTTTTACGGTCATCGTCAGAATGCCGTTACGAGATGAAGCTAAAATACCGATCCCCTTTTCTCTCGAAGATGAAATGCTTCTCTGGGGCATTAAACGTGCAACCACATTCACCTCTTACTGTACCGTAAGGTGTCATTTCAGTTTAGCCTGAGCTATGTTTCTTAAAGGACTGAAGAGAAAATCTCGTGCAGCGAAGCAGTTGCGAAATACAACCCCGGTTGCCTTTGCAAATTCCGCATGTTTCCTGGTCCGCGGACAAAAATGTTCCGAGTGTCAAAAGTATGCACTGCGAAAAGCCTTATGACATTTTTCGCCAATTTTCGAGCAAACATAGGCAACAATGTCGGATCAGGTTAGTTAGCAGTAATGACAGTTTCCGGCGGTCATATGACTACCTAAAATGTCAACCTAACGATTCAAAAACTACCACGCATAAACTCATTCGCAAACAAAATATTTCTTCCCCCAGAGGTGCAACTCGTTACGAAGACGGCATTTCCCCTCCAAAAAAACTATAAGCAAAAAGGAGATGGTTAAGGAAACGTAAACAGATGAGTCCAAGTCTTGGAAATGTACGATACAACTAAAACATAGGCAAATCATGCTTTTCTTCCGCGTCAGTGCATGAGGAAAGTCTCGCCTTGATGTCAGACTGATGCCGCCGAAGCACATGGAAAGTAAATTACGCTACATCGTATTACGATTTCACATATCAGATACTTTCAAATACAAAATGAATTTAAATATATTCGCCAAGGTATTGTGGTTGACAGCGCTGCCCAAATACCACTGTTCATATTCCAATAGCTCATGCACTATTGTATGTACGATACATTTAAATTTTCGAATGTTCTACACTAAGACAATATAAACTTTAAATACTTCAGAAAAAGATTACTCATATGAGCAAAATGTCATGTTAGTTCAATGTGTACACTTATTACGTTGCTTCTACAAGCTATTTTGATGAAATATGGTTATTCCCCGATCAGATGGCGATGTTTGCAAAACTGTCACAAATATATATGTTGCCGCGGCAGCATATCTGTAGTAGGCATTAACTTTATCAACCAAATCTATTCAAGAGGCATTTTGTGTCCGGCTTCATTATATAAATCGTCAAAATACGCTTGGATTTAGGCTTAAAATATCTCCGAAGGAGATAATTCAGTCAGAAATAGGCCTATTGACAAAAATTAATCATTGTACAGGGTGTCCACAAAGTCTCGTTGCATACGAATTTTAATATTTTATTGATTTATGTTATTTTTGTTGGAACGGCAGAGTCCCATGATTAGTCATCAACGCTTAGGCTCTCAGCGCAGTTGCAGCGCAAATCCCACGCCGTGGCTTGACAACGCATCAATAATTATCGATTTATCGTCCTATCTACCTGTTTAAATTAACAAAAATATCTTACCAACCTGAAGCATATGCGAACGCATCCAAAAAACACGACATCAATAATAAATCCACTGCACAGCCACCTCCGTAGTCCTAGATGGGCGCTATCCATCAAACGCCACACCCAGTGACCACAAGAGATGACCTTCCTATGGCCTGGACAGACAAAACCCTCGATGCCATGACAGGTGGGAAGGAGGGCCATATGGTCATAGAAACGGAAAAGCGCCAAAGCTGAAAATAGTCCAGCCATCGCACAGTAGATCACGCAGTAGATAACCCGCTGAGAAGATAACACCAGCCGCGCTTCTAATGTCCTCCCCCACACAAACACGCGAGGCGTCTTTCGGACCTTACGTGTGACAGACTGACATCGGGCTCAGATGGATGAGTGATGAGCGAGAATGCGGTTCGATGCTGCAGGAAGTTGACTATCACTGAAAATTTAAGTCGCGCTCAAGTCACTGCATCAACCTGTTTGGAGCATAACTGGGGCATCAACAAAATAGATGGCCGAAGCTGTCGCGTGCAAAACCGAGAGTTATTAGTTGCTTACGAACCTGTCTGGGCGCTCGATTTACACAAAGCATTATCATGGGACTTTCAACGGCTACATCAATCGTCTGTTGGTCTGCGTCATCCGTACAGCGACAAAAATCAACCCAGCTTAACCAGCATGCTCTACCGATCACTTCCGTGGAGGACAAGGAGGCTTGTAAGCGCATATTTCCATCAGCTATACTTATTGCAAATGTAAGATGCATGTCTTACACTCAGATATTGTTACATTATAGGTGCTACCTTGCTTATTCATTAGTAATTAACTACCGACACAATTATAGGATATTGCAATGTTAGTTTATTACAGAAGAGATTGATCTCCTATTAGACCTGAGACGTCCTCTAAACCTCAGGAGAAGGAGTTAACTACTGGAAAAAGTATTATAATAGCCTACTAACAGCAAGTGGATAAATAATCCTCGATATAGGTTGCGGCTGCATACTAGGTCCCGATCTTATACATCCAGTAGTACTAGGTGGGCGCTGTCCACCGAACGCTACACACAGTGACAACAGGAGATGACTTTCCTGTGGCCCGGACAGACAAAATCCCTAGATGCCATGTCAGAAAAACAGTACTCTCGGCAATTAGTTCAGTCGCCGAATCCTGTTTTGGCATTAGGCAGGCCGTCCCCATTGTTATTCCTATCTTGAGCCGACTCCCAACGTGTATAATTATATGCTCTTTGGATCAAATATGGTAACAGTTTCCTATGGATTGAACGAACTATAATCGCTAGTATCTTCAGCATCACAATTAATACGCTTTCACTGCAGCAATGTACTGTCATACTATTGCCCTCTAGTGCCGAACTTGTAGAGTACATTTCTAGAATGATGATTATCTCTAAAAATCTGAGCTAGATCTAGCTAATCTAGAAAGGCTATGGTAGCCACTTGTTACGACCTAATAGCATGTAGCAACTTAGGTGACTAGAGAGCAGATTCCTCTCCTATTACAAAGAAGACCACTTCTGTGTCCTCAAGAGGGAGTTAGAAAATGCAAAATTTAGCCAATTAACAATAAATGGCAAAATGCAACATAAATATATTGTAAAACTTTAGCTATTGCTTAATAAATTTCGTCAACCAATAAGATGACAGCCTGGTGGATAGAATTTAAAGGGCAGTACGCATGGAGAGCGCTGATTTGCTGGTTTCACCATTAACATTAATACTACCAGCATCACTGAAATTGCCCTACTCCTGTTGCATTTGATTTAGACTGTCCTACTGTACCTACCTGATACTGTACTTTCGTACGGCTGTCCTTTAGACTAATACTTGTAGTGTGCTCGCTCCTTACTGTACTCATAAATTCTACTTTAAGAGGTACTTGCACCATCCCACTATCAGTTAAATAGAAATAACACTGCCGCTACCAGTACTATCAGTATAAAGAACTAGCAGTAGAAGCAAGATTCCTAGCAGTAACAATGCGAAGCTAGTTAAAAACCTTACCTGCCGTATGAGACAGAATCACCTCAGCTGATAAACTAATTTTCCCACCTGTTATACTGAATTAATATAAAATAGGATGAACAGACAGGGGATTGCATACTGGATGCGTCTCCTTAAATAGAAGATTCACAGGCAGTACTTATAGTATACTATCTACTAGCCTCAGTAAGTATACTTTCTAGAATAAGCACTTATATCATATGCAAGCACCTATGGCAACAGCGTCTTATTCCGTACAGCTCGAGGGATCAAGCTGAGAGTGCGGAAGCCATGGCAAGCACAGCTTTGCTCAGGCCCCTAAGCCTGTACTTCCCCGAAGCAGTTAAACCCAGATTCACCTTCCTTATTCTGATCAAGGGTATAGGAACCCTATTGAAGGCTCAGTCAGCGTCAATGCTGACAAGTGGTGGCACCAGTGCCAGCGCCAGTAATACAACACTTCTTGTTACGTTTGAGGGGGTATGAACCCTGCGCTGACTTTAACCAGCGTCAATATTACTCAGATGCACCCTAGCAGTAACACTAGAAATAGCAGTAGTGGTTGTTTAGCAGAACAAGGCCTGGCTTCTTAGAATCAGGCTAGATGCCTACTATAGGTGAGTAAGAGTAGACAGTGCAGTAGTACCGGCGCAAAGTCTACTGTCACTATATACTAAGTTTAGGCGGTGTTTACGGCTACGGCCTATGCCTTCTCTCTGTGCAGCCATCTCGACTTGTCTTGTCGCCGTTTAAACACAGTTGAGAGGTTTAGAGTGGGGAAGGTAGTGGCGCGCCTGTTATCACTATATCTGACCACAGTCACCGTCTCTACTCTTGAGTAAATGGTGGACATCTACGCTTGCGATGGTCGAACTAACACACACACACACACCTAGACTTCGTAGACACCCTGGATAATGGGCATGCATCCCCAATAAATACAGCTCCACTCTGATCTGGCTTTCTAAGCAGCCCAGCGCATCTTCTGCATGGTTCGTTGTGGACGCACTCCTAGTGTAGCAAGGAAGTGCCGGAATGCGCGGCAGGGCTTAAAACAGTGTGTAAGTGCTGACATAATTACAAGGAGGAGTAGAACATCCGTCTAAAAGAATGCGAATTTGAGAAATTTATCCAGTGATTAACGCGGCTTGGAGTTTTTCGCATAGTCGTCACGGAGCTTCCTATCTTTTTACGACTGTAACCCTCTTGCAGCATTTTAATGTCCAGTGGGGGACCGAGCTTCTATGCGAGCATCTTGAACTTCAGAGAACCCCGAATCTGAGCTGTCATAAGACTTGTCGAAGGATTGATCATCGACTACAGAAGGTTCCCCTAAATCAGAAGTCAGATAAGACTGTTAAGGTTGGATAGTATACAGTAAAAAGGAGCAAAAAAGGGCTCAGCAGAAAAAAAGCTGCTTGCAGTACAAAGGTCAAGTTTTGTGTGTGCTCTGTGCGTCTGGGGGCATGCCCTCCAGCCAATCAGGACATGTTGCACTCTGATTGGCCTCACGAGTTTTCTAGCAAGGCTGCGACCGGACCGAGAGGCGACAGCATGGGCTCGCAAGGCTTCGCAGGTGAAGGCACAATGAGTCACACGCGGCCCTGCGGCGAGTTGGCCATCGGCGCACTGAGAGCACAAAGCTTGGCAGCGGAGAACAGGTGTCAGCGCAGGGGGGGATGATCTAAGGTCCACCACAGACTTTCAGCGTTTAAGGATAATATACTTATGGGGATAAAACAGAACATGTATGTGACGCCGTGCTTCTATCAAAGCATCATATCTCTGCAAAAATTCATAGGACCGGCTGCGAAAACAACGTTCAAAAACTCTTTGGCGGCCGAAATTAGCCAAGGCGAGCAACTACACGTACAGTGGAGCCTCTGGTGATGAGCGGCCTCACACCGAAGCATTTTAGGTGACAAGCGAACCACTAGCAAAATACTTGTTTTGATTGATGAGCTTCCACTCAGTTTACGAGCTGTCAGTGTGTGTGTCTGTGTCCGCCGTTGAGTTTTGCTTCCAGGGCGTGGGTCTGTAGTGTTTGTATGCCTATTTCATTCCACCGCGCACACAGACCAACACTCGACCTTTGGCCTGGGTTATCAGTGCGCATGTGGGCCCTTATGTCAACCTATCCCAAACTGGTCTGATTGGCCTGGCCAATCATCGCCCTGAGGCTGACTTACACAAAGGCCGCCCTGGGCGCTTGTGAAAATTCCCTCGCTGACCTCACACTGGATTTCGCCCGGCCAGGGAGCAGATGTCGGCAGCGTTATTGGTGCCTGTGACGACTCCGCGCTCACACAGCAGACCTCGGAGGTTGGCCCTCACGGTCGGACGCATACCAGTCTGGGTGTCAAATTTCTCCTACCTTTACCCCCACTCCATCTGTACAAAATAAACCTTTCCTACCTCTCTGGCCTCCCATCGTCTTCTCTCCTCCTAAGGAACCGGACCTGAAGATCGTACTGACTAGGGTTTTACCCCATTAACCTTAATTCCACGCCATAGGTCCTCAGTTGCCTGTAGTCAAACAGTCTTTGAGTGACTAAATATGGCAAGACGAGTGTTTCGCATGATGATTTCAGTGGCTAAACAGATTAAACTCCTTCGACGAGGTTCCACTTTAAATAAGGCAGAATTTAGAGCAGAGTCACTTCTAACGCTGGCCTCCTATTCCGGTGCGCAGCTGTCGTTTATCTCACTTTTTTGTCGTAAGGGGATTATAACGATACCCATAATCTACATTTCTACTTGATCAGTTTAAAAGCATACTTATTATGCATCGCCCTACCTTCCTGCTGCCCCATCTCCTTATGCCCCTCCTCCTCAGGTTTTCTTATGCTTATCCCTTGCCTCTGTTTTACCGCAGCTTTCTTTGGTTTATTCTACAGGGTGCCCCAAAAAACCCCTAAATTTATGATAATGTTTATACTGTTATAAAAATAAAAATTATTGATTACAATTATAACTAACAACTTTATTGTGTAATTAACAAACTGTTACCTAATAACAAGTTACAGCTACCGCTCAAAATGCTGTCCATTAACTGCAGAACAGCGACGTAAGCGATCCATCCAGCTCTGAGCTGCTCGACGAATGACATCAAGAGGGATGTTGTTCCATGTGTCCATCAACACATGTTTTATTGACTCAATATCAGTGATTCCTATTCTTCGTCTCTGAAACTCCTGTAAGAGTACACTCCAAATGCAAAAGTCCATTACATTCAGGTCAGGGCTCTTGGATGGCCATTGCTGGGGTGTGATGAAATCTGGAGTGTTAACTCGGAGCCAGGCGACAGTGTCATTGGAAGTGTGTGGCTTTGCACCATCTTGCTGCCACGTCCAGGGTTCTCCCTGCATTACTTGATCAATATCAGCAAACATCTGCGGGCACATCTCCTCTCTGTAAACAACTTGATTTACAGTTTTTTTCGTTCTCCGACTCGGTGCAACACCTTCCTGCCCAGCAGCATCTCCTTCAATAAAATAGAGGTCTGTTTTGCCTTGCCAGGAAACAGCACCATAGCACATGATAGATTTTTGCTGCTTGTCTATCTCCACCAGCACATTTTCATCAGGAATATCAGTTTAGACTTCCACTGCACGATATATGCGTTCATTTTGCCAATTCAGTGGTGCAGACAAGCAGAATGATGATTCATCTGAGAACCACATTTGTTTCCATTTTTCTCCTTCACCGAAGCGCTGAAGCATGGCATCACACTTTGTCTTTCGAGCTTGCTGGTGTGCTTCAGTTAAAACATGGCATTGAATACATCGAAAACATTTAAAATTGGATTTCGCAATTGTTCTGTGCACATACCCTTTTGACAATCGTGCCTGCAAGAAGTGCCACTACCAGGCTTACGCACCTTTGCTACAGGTGATCCACCTTGTTGGAATGCAGCCGCGACACCTCTAAACTGGTCAGTTGTAATGGCACCAAAAAATTTAGGCAAAATGTTCCGACATTTCTGCAACCCCCATGTTGGATGTTCTTTCCGGAATAGGACGATGACCTCGCGCTGGAAATTGCTTAGCTGTGGCATGGGTCTACACGTCTTTCCAGAATATTCCTGGCATATGGTGCGCAGGTGGGCATTTTAGAACCTCCTCTGCGACCACCACCCACGTTGTGTGGGTGCTCCTCACCACTGAGCGGAACATGGCGTGGGCGACATGAATGCGGGTACGAACCAACGAGGGCGGCTTCACTTCGGATGTGGCCCAGGTGTTCTGTTTTCTCCGCCATCGATCGTGACGGCATGGGCGGTCCTGTAGTCTTGCATCTCACTCTATTTTCATTCTGACGGTTCGACCGTCGATTCTGATGACTTCTACTGTGTGAGGTGGGCGCAAGGAGCGTGATTTGCGCATGGATTAATTTATACTGGCCGTAGACATTTGCAGAATTCTTTTGCAGTCCCTCCTCTCTCTCTCTCTCTCTCCCTCATCCATCTGGGCCCGTTGCCATGACAGAGTCAGGAAGACCGGAGGCGGATCGGGCGCAGGCAATTTGCGCACACAACACACCTAGTCCGTGCGCAGTGGACCAAGTATTCGCGTGCACAATCAAATGCGGTACTATTAAATGTCCTTTACCCAACAAATCCCTTTGGTAAAATAATTAGGAGGCAAGTCCATGCGTTCAGTCTAAGGCTTGCAGGATGCCTGAAAGCGGAAGCGACCAAGTCAGCACGCGGGCTTCATTTTAGTTACCTGGCCGTACCTACGGCCCACTGACAATAAGTAACACCACGGAGCGTGCTATTTTGGTCAGCAGTACAGTTGTGAAACGAAAGTGAGCAAAGTGTTGACGGATAAACTAGTTGGTATTTGAAGCTCATTCACCATCAACATCACATTCTGGAGGTTAGAACAGTTTAATGTTAGCAAAGGTCATTTCAGCAACGTCAGTCATCTTCCTTTGCTGCCCAACTCATGATTGCCTGTGCATGATAAAGGACCTTATATCCAAGAAAACGGCAACCTAACGTCATTTTTCCTATCTCATGTGGTAACTGTCTTGGCGTTTATATTGTTTACCTGGGTCAGCAATGACTTGGCAACCGCTTTAACGAACGTCCGTTTGATTTCCGCCGAAGTGAGCTCTCAGCACTCGCATTTGCGCCCACTCTTCGTTTGCCCAACGTTTCGATCGAGCCTGTGCTCAATGATCACCATAGCTAATTCTAAGCAGGCGTAAGAGTTCCTAGAATCTTGGTACTGCAATTTGGACAGAAGAAAGTGCCATTCTGACTTATATATCCCCTAACAGGGTTTCAGAGCGTGGTTTACTGGCTGGCGCCTACCTTAAGCTTCTAGGTTCCTGCCCTGACGTGTCAAATCTCACCAACACGCCATATCTTACCAGCTCTTTCGACACAGTGGGCCACACCTGAGAGTTATAGCTTCTATCACAGGCATCCATCAGAACACGATGCAAAGTACTTGTAGTGGTCTCTGCCGTCCGACGCCCTCCGTTGCTTTGTCCGGCGTCAGTCTTTAAGGCCAGCTGCCTCAAGGTCATCCAATACCTCAGTCAGCGCTTCCAGTTGCGCTGACCTGCAGAGACTTGACCTACTTCCACTCGGACACACACACGTGTGTCTAGGTTCTCGCGGCCGCCAAGCACCACTTTAACAAATCCCTTTTCCCCCATTCTAGGCCGTCAGATGTCACTTAAGACCACGGCGCTCCATCGGAATGAAATGTGTTCCGAAGTCCAACTTCTTTCCACATATTCTTCTTTCCTTTGTTTACAAAATAAACTATTCCTTCTATTCTGGCCTTTACCGACTTCTCCTCTGCACTGAGTAACCATGGTCTGAAGGTCGCAGTTGCTAAGGTTTAACTTACTTAACCCCTAGCGATATATTATTACACCGGCGTCTGTCTATTTTGCTGTCTGCGCGCTCAAACACCAGTGCGACAGTCCCGTTTTTCGATCTTTCGTCTGGTGAGTTATTGCTGAAGACAGTCTGAAAATTTAGAAATGCACACTACACCAGTTATCATATACTGACTGGCTGACGATGGCTAATAAGCCAGAAATGGTCATCCGAGTCTCCCTTGTCTTTGTCGTTACTGTCCTTCTGTTTATATCAAGAGCCGCCTTGCGGCGTAGGCTGGAGTGTGAACTCCAAAGGCACCATGGACGGACGAATGTATTCGCTAACTGACCGGCTTTTGCCAATCTGCCTCTGCATATTCCTGATCAAAAACTGGCAAGAAAAAGAGCTCATGGGTCAATGGTTAGGGCGTTTGACTCTGATCAGAAAGGTCGCGAGTCCGATCTTTGTGTGGGACACCACTGGGGTCTGAGTGCGACTGGCTGACGACAGCTAATAAGCCAAAAATGGCCATTCTAGTCTACCTTGTCTTTGTCGGTAATATCCTTCTGAATATCCATATATAAATGGAGTGGAACCGAAAAATACTAGGGAAACCGGAATGGCTATTTCTGGTTTATTAGTTGTCATCAGCCAGTCATACATCAAAGCTCAGGTGTGGCTCACTCGGGATTCGAATCTGGGACCTTTGGTCAGTGTCCAATAGGCGCAGATATAAGAGACCACCTGTGGTTGGGTGTGACTGGTTGACGACAGATAATAAGCTAGAAATGGTCATTGCACTTTTCCCTGTCCTGGCCGGTAATTTCCCTCTACCTATACATATATGTGGCTAGGTAGAACGTATTTTAAAGAGAGCTCTGCTGAGTTACTTCAATCTGCGGATCATTGACATCTTTCTGTAGAAATAGCCGATTATCAGAACTGACAGAACGCAAAATCTCACAATTGGAATTTAGGGTGAGGCGATCGTTAGCGAAGACGCCTACCACTTGGGGCCCAGATCCTATGGGTTAGGCTCGGCAACATTCAGTCATGTGGCCCGATCCCTCCTTATGTCTGGACCAAGTACAAAAAAACGGAATTATCCACAGAGTGAATCGGCGTAGGCCCTCGCTTGTTAAGAGATATGCAGTACTTAGGTAATGAAGTGTAAATGCATGGGAATTTGCTGGGTACGATGGCGGCTTTGTTGGCGAATTTTGGTGGCCATAACTCATATGAACGATGGTTAAACACTTTTCCAAATATTGCTCCAGGTTATGTGCAAGCCTAGTTAATTTGCTAGGTTTGAAGGCCACTAAGTTGTCTTGTAAAAGATCTTAAGTTATTTGAACCATGGTGGTTGCTTCATAATTAGCAGTTGGACAGACAAGTATACGGTGGCCAGTCAATCGGGCTCAATGCTAGAGGAAATTACCATGTCAAGCCTATAAACAAAGCGTCCAAGCTCCATAAATCTAATAAGGACCGTATGAGTACGGTCGAAGAGCCTCAAATTTCGGCGGTACAGTACATTATATCTCCCTCACAACCACGCTTTTGTACAATATTTCTTTGCAAATATTTGAACTCAGCTCCTTTCCAGGAAGGACAAGAAGTTGTAGTGAAAAAAATTCGGCTGATTCATGGCATTCAGCTGAGCTCCCGTGACTCCTAAAAGGGACCCACAGGGGGCTGTGCTGGTAAGGACGATTTATATAGCTTCTAAACGGGACATGTTAAAGTAATAGAAGGGGTTGGGCGCATAAAGGAAGATATTTATACGTCCTGTCCCCAACAATAACCCTGATATAAATCTATAATGTAGACCTTATCTTATGTCTAATCTCACAGTTAACACAAGCCTTGACCCCATAATACCTTATAACTAAGTCTAACCATCAACCTAACTCTATCTTCCCTGGCGGACAAGCCTCTGTCCTGCGGATGGTTCCTGTTCTCCTGTCCTGTCTGGGCGGGGGAGGCATATAAGTCGCCCTTTTCGAGACATTGGACCAACACGTAGACCATATTAGGAAACAACACATGTTATCCAGACGGTGTATCTAATACCAGATGCGACGCATGGGGTGGGTGCAGGTTTTACCTAGGCCAGACATATGCTCGTATCCAATAGCTGATCAACTCAGCCACTGGCTTCGGTGCATGAAAGTGGAGCCCCTCTCCACAGGAGATTAACGCATTCCTCATTACAAAAAAGTTGACTCGCTTTTAAAGTACTCTGGTGAGTTAAATGTCGTGACTTGGAATGCTGTCAACTGTCAGCGTAGCGCAGTCCTATCTGGATAGAAATTCAGCTGCCAGGGTTGCTTATGCATATGGTTCCTATGGCATCCCCACTCAGATGTAGGCAAAGCCGCAGCTTTTTTTGTAAAAACCTGGTCTATCCTGTGCGGATCATATTACGTGTGGCGTGCGTATGCGTGATGTTTGTCTTTATCAGTCACTACGCCAATAACCGCCTCCGATATTCTCTATTCTGTCTTGATGCCACGCTCAGAAGGTTGAAGTGCGAGTGTGGTAAATTAGCGCGTGAGTTTAATATCATTATTAACTAATTCATACGCAAGTCATCGTTTCTGCGTACACTCTACTATCGAGCACATGGTGGAGTTTCATTAGGTTTCCCCCACTTAGATCACGTTTCCCTTGAAGCCTTGTATCAGTCAAGTTGTAGCAGTCAGGTTCTCTTGCTGTGACGCCCTGCCATTTTTTAACAGATTCGTCGGAGCAGCAGAGCCACTGTGGGCATGAGAGCTAGGACGGGGTCTACGCATTGCAGATGAATTTGTAAAACTCTGTACACTCAGCCGTCGTTATGGTGTCCTTACGGCTTCTGATGGCCTTGTCTTCCTCATGCTAGTGGTGGTCATGAACATGTTTACCTCCCGTTACAGAACAACCGTCACGTAGCTGACTAGGTCTCCCTACAGGACGTGGACATAAGAGGCATTGGCAACCACCAACCAAACATTTAGCGAGAGGCGGACAGGTTGCGAGAAGTCAGCGTGACTGCAGCCTTGGCGTGATGAGTCAGCGACCACGGTGACGCTAAAGCCCACTACAGGTATGGTCAGTTGCCGACAGCAACAGCCTCTCTCATTTTTATCGATATTGTTATTGTGACAACAAAAACTGGGCCATCGCACGCAGACCACATCGTGTGTGGCACCCACCGAGGGGATATTTGTCTTTATATGTCAAAACGCCTTCAGTCATCCTGCTTCTGTCTTATCCGCGAACGGAAGGTAGGGCGTGGCACGTACTG
>JAYGXS010000005.1:38878739-38928094 GCA_036362985.1 Ligula intestinalis
ATACATATTGCTAAAATGATCATCTCCAAGGTCACTAACCAAAAGTGGATGTTTGTCTAATGAAATTACTTAGCAGCCATATAAGCATAGATTTTAGAACAGTGATTATATTCCAGTCTTGCTGAAATTGTCAGTTTCCTATCGAAGAGTTAATGACGCAATAGACGTCCACAAAATCACACATTCCGAGATATTGATATCTGTAGAAAATACGATAGAACAGTTGTTCCTCCTATCTAGGAAAGCCAATCAATTTCTCAAAAAACGGGAACACAAACTTTTCATCGCGCCTTTCCTCAAAGAGGGCTGTGAGGGTGGTTGAAAATATTCTTAGAGTAAAGACAGGTTATTTACTAAACTGAACATTTTAAGCCTCTATCATAACCTTCGACGTCCTATGTTTTTTTCTCAAAGACAATTTATGCTGGCGCCCGGCGTTCAGAATCAGTCCACTTTTAAAGGACTGCCCGATAGACAACATTTGGCCCTGCAGTTCCAGGTCTTGCGCCTGACACTTCGACCGCGGCTTTTCTCCGTCTCCCAAATACTCCCAGTTTGGATTCCGGCGGGGATTCCTGATCCAACTATGGGCTACGACACACACACACACCGCGGTAAACGGAGATGTCCATCATTTGGGCCACGAAGTAGTGGACGCAAAAGTGACTTGGGCATGAGTTAGTCTATGGTGGTAGCCGACTTACGCAGTATCTTCCACCCTCTCCCCTCCCTTAACGACCTGTAGCCGGTGACAAGACCGTGGCAGGACGATCAAAGGGAAGTCCAGGCTGTTAATCAATAATTGGAAATGTTTGCCACAATTAGGCAGCAGATTAGTCCCTTCTGGATCAGTCACTACTATACAAACCGGAGCTATCTCCAATCCAGGTTGCCTGACTAGTGGTCTGGAGTGATAAGTCTCAATGCAATATTTTACCACTTGAAAAATTCACCTATCACCGTCGTGGTATGTCCTGACTCATGAAACCAGATGAATATTTGTCCATCCTGTTAGCAGAAAAGAATATCGTGGGAATCTGTTGAGTCCCGGCTGCCTCAGCCAAAATAGCTGTTCCACTGTACGTAGGCTTTGTCGGTAATTTTCTCCAATTAACGCTTGTTTTGACCTATTGCTCTTTCAACTCCTTAGCGCTGTATTAAATATTTATCACCGAGCTCGTGATTCACTTTACTCAAGCCCGTCAAAGCACACCTTATGTTTGCCAGGATGCATCTTCCAATTGGTGGTATATTCCTCCATTATTGACAAGCGAGTAACCAGAAACGTATCCTTGTAAAGAAAGCGTGAAGTAAAACATCACCAAGAAAGAAAATTTTGTTGTTATAGGGGCCAAGCAACGGCCAGAAGGTGAAAACTAAAAAAATGTGCACATTCCCCTAAACGGAGGATTCCTTGTGGTTAGGATCTTTTTTTGAGTGTTATGAGATGCGTGGAAAACCTAAATTATTGTGTTATTATATGTCTGTATGTATCAAAAGCTAGTAAACGCAGTTTTAACTTTAATGTTTATTCACATGCGGTTTATAAGGTAAGCAATAAAGACAAGAACGAGACATTCCGTGTTACAGCTTTTGGGAAAGGTGGTCATTAATTACGAGTCCTTCTTCTCCGAAAGCACACTTGAAAAATACCGGAGCCCTATTTATATATTTTTGGACTACAGCAGTCTTTTAAAGATAACTCCTGCACCCAGTAGCCATACAGAAGAATATTTTATAAACAATGTTTCCGTCTACTTGTTTTACCCTTCATTCTGATCAGCTTAATAAGGAAGTCTAACGAAGTTGCGACTTGCACAACATGTAGTCCTAAGTTACGGTGTGAGTAATGACTGTAAATGAAAAACCATATGAAAAACGAATACAATTAGCAAGAACAGGATAGTTAAGATGTTGACATCGCTTGTGGTTTACGGATTGCTTTTATTGCCACAAGACCGCTTGCAAATGGTCCTGTATTAACGCTCTAAGCAGAATGGAACGAGCAGCATGTTCCGTCCTGTAACCGGATAAGTGAAGTGTCAGTGCTGTGTGAATTTATCGCACTGCTTCTGCGCCACAGGGAAATCAGCACCAAAACAAGCAAACATAGACGTAAGCACACTGGTCTCGTCATATGCAAGGCCATTAACACACGTCGTCGAACCAATCAGAATTCAACCCTGGCAATGCGCTTTCCTATTGGCCATGGGCGCGTACACACAGCATTCAACCCAGAGGATGGAGATGACCTCAGCGGGCGAGGACTACTTCTGTAAGGAAAACATTTAGCAGGAAACTGGTGTGCCTCAAATGCCAATCGGTCATACAAGGGCCGGAAGAAGTGCATTTCGAATAGGGGTAAACTGTGTTCCCAACAGCCTGTGAAGCGTTGAGGCGAAAGGTCGTGCACTTTTCGTTAAGGTACATAGATAATAAGTTACGAAGTGCAGGCTGAGGATGAGAAAAATAAACATGTCAGAAGTACACTTCAACTGTTTTGACCTACAAAGAAACCCCAGAAAAAGATCTTAGCGGTTTGTAAACATCAAGCAGTTGGGTGTAGTAGCATTCACTTTCTTCGTCCTAGGCTGTTGTGCTAACTTGGATGTCCCGTTAGGAAGTCGAAAGAACGCGTAAACAAGGTTTTATTTAGATCGTTACACTGATAAGTCAGTTCAGCTAAATGGTTAACCTTATACGCCAGGAGCTACATAAGAATAAAAAGTAATATTTGATATTGAAATTTCTGTCGATGGCGGGTAAACAGCACCAAATGCTACAGAAAGGAACTAAATTACGCGTTTAAAATCAATGCAGTGGGCTAAAAATGCGCAATAGAAAATACGTTTCTGGAAAAATTTCGTTATTTTCACGGTCAGAACAGGCTAATTTGCTAGTTAACTCAGATTGTCATTCTGCTTAAAACCTCAGAATAGACTGTGAAACCGTTCCATTGTCGTTTGTGACAAGAACCACAAATAAACAGAGGACGTACTGATGAATTGTAGACAAACTGAGTTGTAGTAAGGGAGACTTACACTTGACTGTTTCACTCTTTTCGCATACCTACCACGTTCCAATGCCAGAATAGCGTCACAAAGAACGGAGACGACGTGGACGCAATGAATAATCCCCCTCTACCCTACGCATATCACACGCGTGCTGACTGCAGTAAGGGGGTCCCTGAGCTCTCAAAAACAGAATCGCAAAGATACAGTGATTATGTTCAGACGTTCAGTCGGACCGTGATCCACGTTATTCCAAGTTAGTCAGATACTTACAATAAAGTTATAGGATAACAAATCTCGATAAGACACTGGAATAGGAGTCACCTTCCCCTGATAGTGCGGGTGACCTCGAACAAAGAGCCAAGAGTAGTAACTAGTATTAAGTCATTACCCCAACCCTAGTCCTAAAAAAAACTCTGACCGTTATCGTAACCACAACCACTGCTTAACCCCAACCAAATATCTAATACTAATCGTCCAGGGAATAGTCGCAAAGCGTCCGGAAAAGAGGTGAGATTACTAGCCCCCTGTTTTCGTAAATTACCTCAAATGAATGTGCAATACGAACTTGAATAAGTGGTGAGGGCGGAAGCGGAATTAGTACATAAAAGCCTTGTCCGGACGAATCTACAGCTACATTTTGGAACTTTACGGTAGTTCGAGGGCTACACACCGATGGCTTACGGAACTCTGTAGTCGTTCTATTAGGAAGCTTAATCTAGGGCCCCGCCAGCAGCTGCACAACGGCTAGGTATAAAAGAAATCAACGCGAGAGCTGCTGTCTAGAGGGTGATTAGATACAGCGCTGTTATCCCAACTAGGTGGTTCAAAGAAAGGTAGAAGTCACATTGTGTTTAAAAGGGAGCTCGACCATGCTAAACCGTGCCGTATCATGACGACGACTGCAGGAACGGACATGAGAGGCCTCTAGCACACACATTCTCTATCTTCCCTCACTCATTTTACCTCAATGACAAGAGAAGACGACCAGAGGTGGGCGTAGAAGCAGTGACTGACAAAGTCACATGACCCGTCTGCACGTGCCACGCACGCGAACTGGTCCCACCTTCAGAGGTGCCAAACTGCAGCAATGGATAATTGGATCCTCCGTAGGTAAACAGGTGCAACAAATTGCAGCAGAAAAGCCAGATCCCAGTAAACTCCATTGTAGAACCCCCATCGACAATGCCAATACTACATCAGACTTCAAATCAGCTAATAAAGTGGGGAGTCGCAACGAACGGCTACCTAAAAGTCAACTGAAATAGTCTAAGTACACGTACGAGCAACTGCCATATTGGAACTCACACAAACGATGGTTCATTCCGCTATCAGAACGGGACTATTGTTTCACAAAGGTACTTCAAATAAGGGGACCTAACGCTCCAGTGCAAGACCAACCTTTTAAAACGTGAAGTATTTATCGGTCACTAGGTGTCTTTTATTTAGGGCTTCTGACGAATTAAGCAGTTTTTAGCGAAGCTCTTGTGAAATTAAACTAAGTTTCAGTTAGCAATGCGGATGGGGCAAACCACTTTAGAGTATATCATCCTACCTGCATATCGCTATTTCTTTTAAAAAAGTCACATTTCGGACAAGCATATTATTTCCTTCATGCCTGAAAACCACCCATCATACTCACTATAGGATCCAGAGGACAGCGGTGGTTTTCGTCCACAACAGATACCGTTGGCGTCGAAGACGTCCCATTGGTGGGTTCCATAAAGGCTGGACTGGTTACCCTTTCAGTGCTGAGGTGTGAGAAGGATGGTGCGTCCAACATCAGTGTAGGAGAAGTCAGCTGGCGAGCGATGTCATCCAGCTTCGAGGAGTCGATTCGCTCCACTCGCGGAGGTCGGAAGAGTCGTGGACGATTTGAACTGAGTGAACTGTCAGCCCGAAAGGAAGCATGTTCTGATTCAGCTGTTGTTGTGGATACCGGCGTAGGCGCATCATTCTCATGTCGAAACCAGTTATTTGGTTGGTAGGCCAGGTGGAAGCTGCCAACATTGGCGTAGGAGTCGTCCTGCAAGTTAACTCGGGAATCCACATCATCCCACTCCTTAGTCTGCGCTGTGGAACGCGAAGATGTTGAGTAAAGGGGACTGTCGAGAGTGTTCCCCCGCTGATGCCTCCGCTGATCATGCAGCCGGAGGTACCCCGCCCCGCTGACGGATCTCAACTCGGCCAAATCGGTGGTCTTTCGACGTGCACGATGCTGATGCATGTCCTTGGTCAGTTTAGGTGGCCGAGGCGGTTTTGCCTCACTGTGTAGTGTTGTTATTGGCCTTAGCAACCGAGGCACAGGTTGTGGCGTCTCAGCTTCATAAGGATCGGGAAAACCTGCTCCACCTCGGCGAATAGCAGGTCGCATTGTGGGTCCACGGGAACCATCGATGTATGAGTGGCCAATATCGGCTGCCGATTTGTGCACTAGAAGAAAATAACAAGGTAAACCAGTAGACAAGGAGAAGAGGATACTGAAAATGCATTTTGAGACAAAATGGTGGACAAATTTATGGCCACGTGAGTGAGCACAAGGTGGGTTACAGTCGTTGTGTGGAGCTACTATCCACAAATTTGTCAATTTTGATGGCATATTTTTAATTTTGGTAGACGGAAGCTCACTGATCGTGATATGAGGTATACTCATCGCCTTGTACATTGAGGTCCGTTATTGAACTCCATAAACAGCCGCAGAGCAGCTAGTAACACAAATAAACTAGGGGAGGCTAGAATTTCAATTTATGGTTAATTAGCAGTAATCAGCCCACTGTACACAACTCCAAGTTGTGGAACCCCCAGAGCTTCAAACCGGACACGTGATAGATTTTACGTAACCGCAGTCAATTGAATTCGACCTCACAGTAAAAAAGTCACGCTTGCCTGTCTAATTTATCGGGCGGACACCACGTGCAGCGTATTCGACCTAACAGCTATGAAACAGTAGCTCCCGCCCGGTTTTGAAAACTGTAACAATTGCTTATTTGGCACCCTAAATAGGACACAGGAAGAACGCCTATCCCCACCATGTAAGAAAGTTGGTCCTGCCCATAATTCCGGGCGGGGTAAATATTCCTGTGTTCCAAGCCTAGCATAAGCCTAAAGTTTGGCCGTAATCTATTAACACAAGCGCCATCCAGGAAGTCAAGTTAGGGGAACATATGTTTTCGATTGTTCAGCATCAGGCAATTACAATTAAATAAGGGGAGGGGTAAAGTGAATAAAATTTTAAGAAACCAATCAATAGTAAGTAAGGGATAGATGTTCAGCGATCAATGGGTCAGATTCTAGTCATAAAGCTGGGCCGAAAATGAACTCAGCTTGCGTCTGATGTAGCGAACCGCATCTAATGCGGGCGATAGTGCCGAATGCATAGATTCAAAGGAAGAATCTATGTCGAACACCGGGATCATAGTTTTATTGGTCTACAGGAAAGCGACAAACATCAAACAGCTTTTCAGTTTTCATAGCAACCATCCGGTGGCTCACAAACGCAGCTGTGTGAGAACGCTGTTCAAAAGAATCCAGACTCATTGCAGTAACCCGGAAGAAAAAGCACAAGGGGCCCGACATCTCCGCGACAAGTTTAGGCGGAATTGCTATCCTAAGGCCTTCACAAGCCGATGCCTATATACTCGTCCTCCGAGGACCCAAACAGAAACAACCCTTCGATTTGGCATTTGCTGCCATACATCAAGGATGTGTTGGAAGCGACCGAACGCACTGCCGCGGGACTAGACGTCGGAAGTGCACACCGTCCCAAGGCTACAATAGACAGCCGTGTCATGAGAATCAGGGATCGATTGAATACCAATGAGAAGTCGGACGTAGTGTATCGCATACCATGTCCAAACTGCCCCATACATTGCAAGCTGGGTTCGCGCATACACGAACACAAGCTGGCTGTTCGACGGGGTGACACATTATCGCAAGTGGCGGCCCACACCCACAGGACAGGTCACGAGTTAAATTTCGCAGCCGCGAAGATAATTTCTCACGCTAGCAGCAAGACGGGCCGAGGACTGATTGAAGCCCGGGCATCGGATGAAAACTCAGTTAACCGATGTATCGAGCTGGCGCACGCATATGTTGCCCTGCGCAGGTATCTCCAGACTCACAGCACTGATGGTTAATTGGTCCGCTCCCCCTGTTCTCCCCCCTCCCCTATGACGTTTAATTGACACTTTCTCTATAAATGTTGCTTGTTTTCGTTGAAGATTTTATTTCTGTAAATATTTCCACCCAACACATCGATCTCGCCTACTTGCGCAGACTGACTAGTCAGCAGTGGCCAATTGGCGCCCAAACCAGACAATGATTGATTTTCTACAAGTTCAAACTTTTGTTTTGTACACACACCACAACTAGCTCCCCATTTGTTGCTGTTTCCATACCTCTGACCATAGACTCCTATAGGATTTCGAAAGTTCAGACTAATAAAAACTATGATTCCGACATAGCTTCTTCCTCTCAATCTGTACACGTACCTGGGATGCGAACCTTTGCCTCAATAGCTGAATGCTTACATGAGTACGATTATCCAACTTTAAAAAAAACGCGATCCCAAACCCTAAATGTAAGTATGCTCATAACACCGATCCTAGCCTTACAAGTGACCCTGAATTCCCCAGAATTTAGCGCAAAACCACCTGTACTATGGGTGGTTCCTTCTCTCACGTCCCCTTTAAGAGCCTATATAAATAATTTTGACTGAAAAACAGCTACTAAGGTTTATTCCACTCCTAAACCAGATCATCGGCGTGAAGTCCACTTTGAACTTGAAAGCCGTCGACAGTTAGGACTGGTCTGACAGAAGACCCCTAGACTACACGACAATTCCCGCCAGGAAAACACTCCAGATATCCTTCAAATCATTAACATAGACTTTTCGGGAGAGGTGTTTTTTTAAGACGACGGTCGAACTACTTCTACCCGACAGGAAAACTGCCACCCACCCTATCGCTATCAAATTCCATCTGGAATTGAAACAAGTGAGATCAGTTGTACTGGTTGAATTAGCAGCTTTCTTATGTGGCCATCTATAAGGTGCTGATGCTTTTCATGGTAAGACTGACTTATACGGCCCCCTAAACTGAACATCAGCACAAAAGCTGTCCACAAAACAGGCGGCGGTAATTATTCTTTACACACATCACCACAGTAACAAAAGAACACAGGTTTGTGCAAAACCGGACCGGTGCTAAAAGGAGTTTTAAGGGGCAGAAAAATAAATTTTTAAAAATACAGCATAGAAAAGTAGAAAACGAAAGGCAGAATTATTTTAAAAAAATCTTGCTTGTGGCATCTACAACGCGCGATAATAAAAATATCGATAAAAAGTAAGTATAAAGAAACCGAGGACAATTGAATAAAGTGGCGCGATAGAAATGAGACCGAATCAGGAGTCAATAGGAAGTACAACTAATCGGAAGCAATAACTGAGCAAATAATACCCGCGAATTGACCAAATTTGGTTGACGGACACGAAGGCGAATAGCGGTATCCGTGAGCTTATACGATCAGTTCATTTGCAAATAACCAAGCAGGAAAGTAGCAGCGGAATGTCAGTAAATTCTTGAATTTATATAACCGGAAAATACACCAGTTTCTTTTTCAAAGCTAAATGATGATAATTTTAACGCAATAAACAGTAAAATACGTAGTTAATTATTTAAATGCTGAAAGATTCGGGGTCCAGATATGTCATCGCGTTCATCATCTCCCAAAGGTAAGGAAGAAGAAGAGGGGGCAGTTTCATGGACCGAATTGTATTTGAACTGACGTTTCGAAAACCTTCTCGCTTCCATCGTCAGAGTTTAGTAGAGTCAGGTGGTCTTGAATTCGTCCGTCTTGCCGTTTGCCTCAAGTTATATCGGTGTTGGGCGTGTGAAGTTTGACCTGTCCGTTCGTTGCCGACCGCATTTGGTTTCCCGGAGGTTGGCTGCTGGTGGGCTGACGTGACCTTCGTCCCTTCTGCTTGTCAGCGTAGTTGTAGGCGAGTCAGTATGCTTGCTGGCTTCCCCCACGTCACCCGGCGGGCTGATCACTCGATGCTGTGCACTTGAGTTGTTCTTTGCCTCGCGGCTGCGATGTTGAGGCAGTGTTTGATGTTGGTCGCGTGACCTTCGACCTCCATCCCTATTTTCCGTGGGTGTTGGCTCTCGGGTCTGCGTACTTTTTTGCCCTACTGGCTCTGGCCGCCTTGATCCGAGCCATGTGCGGAGCGCTTGGTAGGCAAGGTTCAGGTCGATAGCTCTGTTGATTGTGCCAGTGGAGGACCAACTTTCCAGCACTAGCCTGGCCATTTCCTCAGTGGCCCTGCCGATCACCCTCGCTTTTTCAAAGACGAATTCATGTTTGAGCTGTTTCACATGGCCATAGACTAAAGACAACTTGTCCTTGCGATTGATTGCAAGTTGATGTTCGTGCAATCTTGTGCCCAGGCGTTTGCCCGTCTCTCCAACATACCTCGCCTCGCAGTTTTCACATGGTAAGCTGTAGACAACGGCTGATTGCTCGGTTGCTGGCAGCGGGTCTTTGGGCTTCATGGTTTGTTGTCTGATTGTGCAATCTGGTCTATGCGCCACTCCAATCCCAGAGGGATTTAGGATTCGTGCAGTCGCATCTGAAACGTTTTTCACGTAGGGGATGGCGAGCCAGAATTTTGGTTTTTCTTCTTCGCTCGACCGATGAACGCGAGGCTTCTTCAGGCACTTGCGGACGAAGGACTTCGGATAACCGTTGGCTTTGAATAGGGCATGTAGGCACTTCATCTCCTCCTGCTTCCCACTGTCGTCGCTACAGTGTGTTTGAACACGTCGGAAGAGGGTTCTGACACAACTGCGTTTGTGCCCAACGGGGTGATTGCTTTGGAAGTGAAGAATGCACCTGGTCTTAGTTGCCTTACGGTAGACCGTTATCCTTATCTTCCCGTCTGCTAGTTTTGTAACTTCGAAGTCAAGGAAGGGCAACTGATTCTTGACTTCTTCTTCCATGGTGAACTAAATATCGGTAAAGATCGAGCTCAACAATGCCTTGAAAGCTTGCACGTGGCTCCGCTTTAGTATGACGAATGTGTGATCGACATATCGGGCCCAAAACTTCGGGGGGTCCGAGCTGAAGACTAGCTATTCAAGCCTCTGCAGAACTGCTTCAGCAATGAGTCCAGACATAGGGGAGCCCATCGGTGTTCCCTTCTTCTGCTCGTATACTTGGCCGTTGAAGGTGAAAAAGGTCTTAAGACACAGTTCGAGGAGCTCAATGATGTGCGCTCGTTTGAGGTGCTTCTCGGTCTCATCATATTGTTCACGAAGAAGGCCGTCGATAGTGTTTATAGCCAGTGTAGGTGGGATGGAGGTGAATAATGAGATCACATCAAACGACACCATCACCTCATTTGCCTCTACCTCAATATCCTGAATGCACGTCGAGAACTCTTTAGCCGACTTCACTGTCCACGGCGAATCCTTGGTGAGGAAAGAAAGTCACTGGTACAACCATTTTGATAGCCCAAAGGTTAAAGTTCCGCGTAATGAGACAATGGGGCGTAGGAGCACTCATGACTTGTGGACTTTTGGCAGGCCGTAGAAGCACGCCATCGCGGCATCAGTGGCTTTTGTGGCCAGGGCTTCTCTTCTCGAGGTGATGGGATCATTTGATGTGATCTCATTATTCACCATGAAGCCCAAAGACACGCTGCCAGCAACCGAGCAATCAGCCGTTGTCTACAGCTTACCATGTGAAAATTGCGAGGCGAGGTATGTTGGAGAGACGGGCAAACGCCTGGGCACAAGATTGCACGAACATCAACTTGCAATCAATCGCAAGGACAAGTTGTCTTTAGTCTATGGCCATGTGAAACAGCTCAAACATGAATTCGTCTTTGAAAAAGCGAGGGTGATCGGCAGGGCCACTGAGGAAATGGCCAGGCTAGTGCTGGAAAGTTGGTCCTCCACTGGCACAATCAACAGAGCTATCGACCTGAACCTCGCCTACCAAGCGCTCCGCACAAGGCTCGGATCAAGGCGTCCAGAGCCAGTAGGGCAAAAAAGTACGCAGACCCGAGAGCCAACACCCACGGAAAATAGGGATGGAGGTCGGAGGTCACGCGACCAACATCAAACACTGCCTCAACATCGCAGCCGCGAGGCAAAGAACAAGTCAAGTGCACAGCATCGAGTGATCAGCCCGCCGGGTGACGTGGGGGAAGCCAGCAAGCATACTGACTCGCCTACAACTACGCTGACAAGCAGAAGGGACGAAGGTCACGTCAGCCCACCAGCAGCCAACCTCCGGGAAACCAAATGCGGTCGGCAACGAACGGACAGGTCAAACTTCACACGCCCAACACCGATATAACTTGAGGCAAACGGCAAGACGGACGAATTCAAGACCACCTGACTCTACTAAACTCTGACGATGGAAGCGAGAAGGTTTTCGAAACGTCAGTTCAAATACAATTTGGTCCATGAAACTGCCCCCTCTTCTTCTTCCTTACCTTTGGGAGATGATGAACGCGTAGTTAATTATGTAAAGAAAACTACGCTGATGTTTATAACGAACTCCTAATCAGACGGCGTTGTGCCACTTTATAGATACATTACGGTTAGGTTTCAATTAAGGTCTAGAGATAAGTTTCAAATTAAATTTAACCGTAGCGGTCAGAAAAGGAGTGGAGTTTAGTTTGATTTTCGAGTAAGACTAACGTTAACTGTGGTGCTGAGATATACGGTGGGGCTAGGGCTTACAGTAGAGCTACTGCTTAGGTTTATCTTAGGAATCTGATTCGGTCATATTAACTCTTGCTGCAAACAATGCTCAGGACCTGTTGTATTACATGGGTTGGCATTTATATTCCTGTGTCCTGTTTAGGAGACCATATAGGCTATGCCTGCCCCCTCGGTTTCTCTCGATTATGCACCTATGTAGCAGTATGTCAGCCGAAGTATGCGAATGACGCTAAAAGCTCCCCACTAGCCTGAACCACCGTACCTATGATGTCTGTGGCCCTTCTCTGTGTGCATATCTACCAGGAATACTGACCGCGAGTGGGTGAGGGCATGAGAGTACAGGTAGAGTCCTCCGAGCCGGAGTTGCCCAAGGAGGGAGGGCCATTGCTCGGGCTGTTGGGTGATTGCTGTTGCTGCGCTGGCTGTTGTTGCTGGAGGGCATGGTGATTGAGATGGCCATCCTCACCGGCAAAGCGAACCGTCTTGCGAGAGAGGGAGCTGCCGCCCTCCGAGAGACAGGACTCCTGTCCGGAGGAGGAGTAGCTGTCGAAGGAAGCCCTGCCACCGTGCGTCGGCAGGTCTAGGCTGTCGCGTACGTATTGCGCGTTCAGATCTGGCAGGGTTGGTGATGCGGCGACGGGAGGTGGGGACTGGATCTGCTGCTGTTGTTGCAACTTTTCGCCCTTGAGAATGCCGCGACGGCTGCTGACAGTGGTGTCCGGGGGAGTGAGCGCGGGAGGCTTGGGTTGGCGGTCCCCGATCCGTGGCTTCTCCGGCACACTGGCTTTCCACCACTTGGCGAAGTGGATCGGATTTAGCTGGAAGTGCCTCTCCAGCTCCAGGTAGGCCTCACTGACACCAACGGCGGGTTGCTATTGTCAAGGACAAGAGAATCAAGGCTCAGGTAAGTTTCAGCGGACATGAACATATATGTTTTGGGAATTCTAAAAGACTTTAATTTGATGTGCCTGCCAACCAATGGGTATTCGCAGTGAAACCGTTAGCGCACTCCTGAAAAACACGGGGGCTTGTATAGAAAAGTTCTAATAAAAAGGCAGTTCGATAGGTCATCCATTCCCGTCCATAAGTGCACTTTGAACAGCATTGTCGAAAAAATAACGTTCAGACTATTCGCAAGGGACAGTTGGCAGTGGTCACTATCCGTGCCCTAGAAAAAAGATTGAGGAGTTTGGCCCCCATTGTAACTTAGGTGTTTTAAAAGTAGACCACTGCTTGGCGAACGCTTAAATTAACTAAAAAGCATGGTGATGGCCGACCTTCCTATGGAAGAGTATGCAATCCTGCGAGTATATTTTATTGTAAACTACATCTACACAGAGGAGAACGAACCAGGGGATGGCAGGGCACAAAACTCATTTTCGAAACGACCCAAGCCTGATAGGTTTGATGGCAACCAATTTGGAGAACGATCTATCATGAAATCAATTAAAGAGATTGTCTACAGCATCGGTATCGTAAATGATGCCATCAAGTCAAATGGCATGTCCCAACACCGAATAGACCCCACAGTTTTGTAGGATAGCACACATAAGTGATTTCGGTGAGGCTTAAACCAAGTAACAGGGTATCGTAGCGAGGTATCGGGGCAAACTTTTTCGCGCACACGTCCCGTTCATTTAATCTCAATTAAAATATTTGGGAGCTTATCAAAGGAAACCGATGCAGGGGCTGGAGGAATCTCCTAATACAAGAAAATCCAGCCATGGACTTAATATTAACCTTAAACAAAGTACTGTGATCAATCTAGCAATTTTCATGTCTGGAAAATTACATGGTAATAGCATGAAGTATTTGTCTTCATTCTTTAAGGCATCCTTCCGAAGCAAATCTGTTGATCGTGTATTGCGATAAGTAGTCTTGAGTCGGTCGACTGCGGTATCTGTGTTTTGGGAATTTTCGGTTTTCATTATACCCTACGACTCAGCTACTAACTATAATAACTTGCCAAGTTGTACATGTTTTTGTTATCGAATTACGTTCATTTAGCATTCAGCTAGGCCCATATTGAACGACTTCCACACTTTAGATTGTTATCCACACATTGTGCAAAATATTCTGAGATATGTCAACAATAGTAGAGGGGATAAGACAGACCGTTGATGAACGCTTACAGATCGCTAAGGGACCTTAATCGTGGCTCATTCTCGAGCCCCGGTAGCAGACACACAACAGCTAGTAGTGTAGGCAGATAACGTTGATAGCTAAGACAAAGGAAACTGGAATGACCATTGCTGGCTTATTAGCCGTAATCAGCCAGTCATATACAACCCAAGGTAGTATAACACCCGAGGCTCGAACCCACGAACTCGGTGCACGTTCATTAGCGAGTGTCAATATTCCTGATCTGAACTAACAAGACAACGAGTCAGTGGCACAATTGTTAGAACGTTGGACTTCTGACCAACGCGTCGCAGGTTCGAGCCTTAGGTGGTATGATGGGCTCTTGGCAGCTAATGAATCAAAAATGGCCATTCCAGTCGCTTTTATCTTTTCCCCCAATGCTATCCGCATAAGACAGTTCGTTGAAAAATATTAACTTATATTTTGGGAAGTGCGTTCACCGGCCAAGCTAAGAAACATGCTGATGCTGTTGTAAAAAAGGACGAGTGGCTCAGTGCGAGAAGACTGAACTGTTAAAACACAATGATACACCAAATTCAGGCTTGAAAACCAGACTGTCTAGACCTAGGGTGGTTTTTACCTGATTGATGACGGCTACTTATGACTATCCTTGTCACCTTTGTCCTTAAAATATCTTTTTTTCCCGGAATAGGTTTGAACAGGACAAATTTGCCAGCTTTAGTGAATTAATAAATTTCGTGACCTCCGATTCACTTGTGTAGGATTGTTGAATATTTCTAAATAAAATTTTTGACATGAAAACGGCCACGATGGCTGATAAAACCAAACAGTCCGTAAAAACGCATAACACAACCGTCTGTAGGGGGCTAAGTAGTGGGTGTACTCAAATCATCAGGTACTCAATCGTCAGGTCAAATCCCAGGTTGGAGGGAAAAGGGAAGAGTCACCAGAATGAGGATTTTTGTGTATAGAACTCCCAGTTGCAGTCTCAGGTGGCAGTGGCCACTGGCGAAGCCAGGGCTAGTCCTGACTGCGTCCAGCCAGGTCTGAGAGTGTCGACTGTCTGCCGTGTGTGGGCTGATGGCAGATACTTTTACATGATTGTGAGGCGAGTTCAGGTGTTCTGTCATTGGCTTGTTACAAGTTGCCCGAGGCGATGTCGTCTGCTAAGGTCTTTGCTGCATTGGTCGAGGGGTGTCTTAGTCAAGTGGCCCTTAGGCAAGCGCGCTTATTAAGCTGAGGTCAACTGTCAGGACCGCAGGAACACCGAAGGACGCTGCGCAACTGTTTTTGGTTAGCCAGAAGCGGCTTCGAGGTCAAGGCTCGGGAGGCGGGGGGCGGTGGGCGCCAGTGAAAGAAAGCATGGGAATGGTTGTTTGTGACGACACGACTATGGTAAAGCAGCTAGCCTTGGAGAATGAAGGGGGGACGTGGGCGTCCACCACACGTCCAACCATCGTATCCGATGAGGTCCACTATGTGCCCCAGAGCAAGGTGATGCAGGAAAGTTGACTGACATGTGACTTAGATTATAGTGAAAGTCGACTTGCGCTGCATCTACCGCACGCTTTTACCATCCCTCGACCGGGCGTCGATGCTATGACCAAGTTAATGCAGTCAGCGGTGGGAGGGGCGCAGGTAGATGGCGTTGTAAAAAGTTGCTCCTACTCGTGCCATCACAACTGGATCAGATGCCACGGAACAGGAGTGCCACAGAAGCCACATAAGAAAGAAGTCATTGAAGCTCGACTATCAACGCACCGGTCGGGCAGTCCAAAAAAACACACGCTGGCCTGACTGCGACGTTCTAGTTATCCCATTCAGTTAGCAACCGTCTAAACTGTTATAGCTCCAAGTACGTGAGAATGTTTACACTTAGGAAAATGGGCTGAGCCGTCGACCTTATTTTCTATTTCCATTCCCAGGCTCCAGCCAGTTGCTGTAATGGTGACAAGCTGAGATGTCGCCGTCTGATCAGCCCTTTTTGAATCCCCAAGGACATGGGCATAAAAGTGGAAGCCAGCCGAATGAGGGTTTTATGTGTACAGAACCCGGATTTGCTGTTTCAGCAAGTTCCTGGGGGAGAGGTGACAGTTGCTTATAAGTGATTTTGCAGCGAGTTCAAGTGTTGCATGATGGGTGCGTTGAATTACTCGAGGAGTATCGAGCATTGAGGTCACCTGCTGCGTGGCCACAGGGTGACGCACTCCCGTATGTGTGCGAGTGAATATTCGTCCATCGGTTTAAGGTTATCTAGTGGGGACGGTCACCAGCGCAGACAAATGGCCTTGAGGCCGCTGACATTGAACAAGGAATCATTGTTGGCTGTCGGCCAGAGGAGCGATTCTTCAGTACAGTCTGCAAGGTTATACTGACAGTCAGTTAGGCTGACTCCTAACATCAGGGTCCAAGCCAGTTAGTAGACTGGTGTGCTATGTAGGCCCGCACGGGATGTCGGGATAGTTCGCGCTAGGCAATGATGCCTAGCGCGAACGCGTGACACCCTTCTCTATTCTGACTGGCTACCTTTCAGCCAATGACGTTTAAGCCCCACCATAAATCCCCTTGCTTAACATGATTTACACACAAAAATTCCTTACATGTCCTACAGCACACCTCCTGCTGACGGACACCCTTCTGTTTTGCCTATACAACCTTCTGCTTACAAACTGCCTTCTGTTTTGAATACGTAACAGAGAATGGGCGCAGCTGCTAACAAATCGAATGACCTCGTCTACGCGTACCACACACACGACATAGACCACAAAATACAAGCATCAGGATTTTAGACAAAAAGGGAGGGGTGGGTGAGCGACTCACATCTGGCAAGGGTGAGTTCCAGGGGGCATGTTGAGCAAGAGCCACTTTAGACTGAGGATCATAACACCAATCAGCCAAAAGCACACATTGGGATGACTGCGAGGTCTGAGGGACCACATACAGGAAACACAAAACCCGGTCAGCACTGCAGACGAATCAGACTACTAATATGGCGGTTCCGGCCCCATGCAGGTGAGTATGATATAACAGACGTACAAAAAGTCAACATTATAGAAGAGTACGCTGAAAGAGGTACTCAAGTGACAAGAAGAGTATGAATAAGAGATGGAACTTGAAAGTATTACAAAAAGAATAAGGAAAGGAAGCTTTTTGTGTCTTATATACCCAGATAACTCAGCCAGGTTCCACCACCAGGCTGGAAAATGTTGACATTTGAAACTGGATCTTATTGATTATAAATAATAAGCATACCATACTTAATTTATTGAAACAGAATTCGACATTGTAGGCACAATTTTAACTTTGATATGACTTCAGAAGTTTGGAGTTTGCGCGAGGTGTTGTGGTAAGACTAATTGATGGCGAACAGTAAGGCAGAAATTGCTAAATCCTTATCTTTTCTATTTTTGTCAGTCAGACTTCCTGATTCTCCATCGCCCACCGCTGTATCCTCGTTTCTAGAATGAACATCGAGAAGAAGTGTAAATCCCCACAGGAAGTTGTCAAGCCAGACCAGAGGAATCGACGCTAGTTATAGTGACGTGAATTGCGCCCACAAAGGTCAGTGTAGTTGTCACTATGGTGGGAGAAAGACTGACAAAGCCCCCCCTCCAGGTACTTGTGAAAGTTCGGTTCATTAACCATCACCACCACCACCACGTAGGTGCAGGCGGATGAACATTTTTCTGAATTGGTTTCCCCTATGCTTATACACTGAGAGTCTAGCTTAACCTGCAATGGCACAAGGTTCCTCCCGAGTACCTGACAAACTGCATTGGTTTTGAGTTTTAAGTCGATATTTTCATAAAGATGCATCGGCTGAACTACGGAAATCCCAGACTAAAAGTAAACAGTATTTAGACTCGACTTTTTATACTAATTCCCGCATACCATACTTTCAAACTTCTGGCACCAAGCTCGTCATGTGAAAATTAACCAATCAAATTGCACCAGTTCACTGATTGGCTGCGGGCGACCGAGGACCCGCGATCTGGAAGCAAGACGTATCGGGGGACGCAAGCACACGCACATGCATTGACGGCTTGTTAACTGTGTCGCGAGTAGTATTGTCGCCAAGTAGAAGGATCCCCCAAATCACAAGTCAAGCAGGACAGTGCTGGTGGACAGAAATTTACTGATTGCTCTTTCGGCTGCCGCCAATCAGATGAGACGGAAGTATTGAAAGACATCAAGCGTATGCGTGTTTGAAGCAGCGAGCCAATCGATAATATTTGAAAAGCTGACGCGTGTGAATTAATCACGCGGGATGCAAGTTATGGCAGCCGAAGAGAGGATGACTCGCGCGCACTTGGACTAGGTGGCAGACTCCTACAACTGACCGAAAGTTCCTCAAACAAAATACATTTTCTGTCAGTGGCTCACTCGTTATCTGAAATGCTCGTAGCCGGAACTGACAATAGGCTCTAGGCGTCCCTCAAAGCGACCTGCATGGCCCTGAAGGATTACATGGTGAAGCTAAAAATACCCTTGGTACGCGGTAGCAGGAAGATAAAGTCACACCAGTCACTGCGACTTATTAATCTCCGGTCGAATGGGCTGGGACTTTTAACTGTTAGATACGCACACTTTTCACATCATAAATAAGCCGACGGGCCTGGGGAATATGCCGACCAGCTAAATGTCAGGACATCGAAGATTGTCAGCAGACAGGTTAACTCGACTGTCGTTCGGGTCAGACTGCAACAGCCCCTAATTGGTACGAGCTGATGTGAGTTCAAGAACGTTGGCGACAGGGTATTCCCTTACGCCTGAAACTACTTTTCTTCTGAGTGACTATTCCGTAATGCAAAAAAACTCATAGTTGCACCAAGCTGGCAATAGTCTGTTTGATATAAATCACGTGATGAAATAGGCCATCGCTCTTAATACAGCGGAACGTCGGTAAATGAGTTTAATCAGTTCCAGTTCCGAGCTCATCATCTGAAATGTTCGTCTTGCAAAACTGCATTAGTTGACTAATTGGCTGCAGGCGACCGCGGACCCGCGCCCTGGGAGCAAGACGACATTCCCCCCATCGATTTCGACGACGGGCACCGCATGCTTCAACAGCCGCAGCAAACTCTGAAGCAAGCCGCAGCAGACACTGAGGCAAGCTGGGCAAGCAACACGAAGGCTACAGCAGGCAGAAGAAACGCAGCAAACTACCGCAAAAGAAAACAGGAGTTTAAGCAGACTTGTAGCGAATCTAGCCGCTTGCTCGCCACTCCCACCTCCATTTCCAGTGTAAAAACAAAGTCAATAAGACCAGGGATGAGACCGGGAGCAGGACACGACGACGGACACAAACACATACATGCACTAACACCTCGTTAGCTGAGCGGGATCTCCTTGAGCGAGACATATTTTCTGCGAATGGCTCGTTCTTCACCTAAAATGCTCGTAGACGGAGCTGCTCGTCAACCGAGGTTCCACTTTGGTTAATTTACCCCATACCCCTGTTCACAATCAACGATACTCTCAACCTATCGCGATGAGCTTATCAGAAAATTGTTCACTATATGCATAGTATGCACATATCCTGTCAGCTCGATTGACCACTGAGCAATACTCTCTGCTAGAGGCCTAGTTCATGGTAGATAGCATAGAGTGCGCTGAAGATTTAATGCCGGCAGGGTTTATCCATGTAGTCTGATTGCACTGGAACACAGATACGTTTCTTTTCGACGTGAAAGGTACGCTCTTGAACCCGAGACTCAACTGATGTAGCTTCTATCACGATGCAGGACAAAATCCGGAGAAGGAATATCTGGCTGACAACGATCAGCCAGTCCGAGTGGATTGTCTCAGCCTTCCTTCTCAAGAGGTAGCTCAATGCTTAACGATGGGTCACAAAAAACGATTTATTTATTTATCTACGTAAGTCTCTCTCAGCAAACATCTACTATGTCCGCATGTATAATCAAAAAATGACGATATAAAACTCAGAGTGCGCAGTATTTATAGTTTTTACTGACAAGTGTCTTTGTTGAGGGGTTCCAGCGAGAAGCCTAATTGTTAAGCTAACGATTGTTTTATTCCACCCATCGCATCTGCTTCTTCAACACTGCTTCCCAGAACTCGTCCGTTCGTTTCTATCAGACTGGTATACATACGTTACCAGCCTAGGTGGGGCGGCAAGACAGTCAGAACGCCAGGAGGCCTCGGCGAGCCCAGTGGCTGGCAAGCCTAGGCGGTTCGTCTACGCGTACCACACACAGTCTGGACCTCTGCACAACATACGAGGTTTTCTCGAAAATGAGTTGACGAAGTCAGCCCCTCTAGTACACAGAAGAGGAAATTAACGAGGCGTCAGCTCACGGTATCCAGAGTATTTTTGCTGCGTAAAGCCTATATTAGGAAGGACGTGTGAAGGAGGTTATTACCACGACGCCTGGTTGTGGATGTACCATATGACGTAGCTTATTTTATGAAAGGTCGGCAGACCTATTTCTGACAAGGTGATGTTAACATGAAAAAACCACCCGTCATTAATTTGAAAAGGCGTAGTATCATGATCTAATCAAGGTTCTTCTGCGGCTGTAAACGGTGCGTGCGTGACCTTAAATTGGAGCCAACTTAGTCAATGCAAAGACAAAGGTGCGACGGCAAAAATACTGCAAACAAGTCTGAATGAGGTAAAAAAACACTCGAGTCTCCGAAAATCAGCACAAATGCTCAACAGTAACTGGTTTCCCTGATGAACTCTTAACCAAAACTGTGCAATAGCATTCTGAGTAGAAAGAATAACATTGGCAGGATTGGTATACCAATTATCACGCAGCATTATGTGATGGTAATTCAATCCCATCAGAATTTCGAAATTTGAGTGTGGTTCCGCCTGGCTATATACAAAAACTGCAAACACGAAAACACGATTTATTTTGTAGCATGAATTTTCGTTGTTGACTTTGGACTTGATCTTGCAGAAAGTGAACATTGAAAATACTTTTGCAATCACTTGGTAGCAAAGTGTCTCCTTAACCTTTTACTTATAGAAAGGGTATAGTTGGTTTACAGTGTGTAATCTTGTATTTCTGAAGACCACGAAACATCAAGTCATGCAACAGTAAATTTGCGTTTAGTAATGCTCTTTATAAAGTCTACAGCCTAGTTCAAAAGCATTACACACATGTATAAGTATTATGCGTCTTCTTGCTGACACAGTAAGCTATGAATTTTCTTACAGGAAATGTAAAAAACCCGTAGTTCGCGTAAATTTTCCATAAAAAATATTTTATTAACAAGCGCCCCCAAAATCAATAGGAAGATGCATACCTCGTAAGCAGTCGTTTTTCCCGTGTTGCCTCTGTAGGAGGCCAAAAAAGAGCCCTTTTAAAGACCAGTACTCTTTCTTATATGATATATCATTGGTTTTTATGGCACTACAATTAATATTCCAACTGCACTTAAGAAATTTCTTCTAAAAGGAAACACATTTGCAAAGCTCAACCAACGTTTCATGTGACAGTTTAGTTACTGTATGTGCCAGTGCCTGCATCCTAAACATCTCTATTTGTTGAATTTACTAAAAACAGTAGCCTATACGTGTTGCCCAAAAAATTTCTTCAGCCATATAGACTCAGGCCAAGCGAACTGTCCGTAAAAGTGACCCGTCTTTTTGAACTTTCCTGAGAAGTGGCGAATATACTTATTCTCTCAAGAGCTTGATGAGAAGTAATGCGGACTGCTCAGAAGTTCCTTTTACGTGGCTTTTAAAACAAAATTCACAATTCCTAATGCATAAAATGACCTTTTTTAAGTTCAGTGATGATACCCATGCAAACATTTAAAAATGCAAGTTCGGTAAATGTACCTTTTTATTATTAACCATCAGCTCCCTGAACTTTCAAACCCTCATCCTTCTCACCAATACTCAGCGTTTATTGGCTGGTTAGGCGTTTAGAATGCTAGCCTTATGTATAACGCCGTGCAGGCCTTATGATGAATAATCAACAACGAACGTTTTTCGAAGCAAGAACTGCAGTTTTGTGAGATAAAGTTCGTTTACAAATTTACAAAGTGTGTTATCAAACAGGGAAAAATAACTAATTCTACAGCTTACTATAGCCAAAGATTAATTGAATAACATGCTAAGGTAAGCACAGGTCACGTGAAAGATATGAATAATGCAGTTAAGTTTCATCAACACAACCATGGTTCTGTGAGAGTGGGTACTAATCAGTTTCGAAATGTCGCTCATGAAATCACACTTATGATGCTTTCTCACAATCATGGACCATCCAAACAAAAGTGGGCGAGTGAGTATTTTTGTCGCAGGAATGCATAGAAGATGGAAAAAACGTTAACGAGCGAAAAAGACAAAGTCATCAGCTTGAATTTTACAAAAATTATTCCTTTAGAGAAGTAATTACTTATATTTTATCAATCGTAAACTACAGTCCCCGGGGATTACAATATTGGCAACATTCTCTCAGCACACGTTTTAGCTACTAGCCAAGACACGTGCCAAAAATACCTCTATTCGTTTTCTAGTACTTTTGTTAAATAATACGGGATGTGCTCGGAGTGAAGTCCCTAGGTACGACTTTGTATTTTTTAACGCCCTGAAAATAAACTTAACGCTAGAGTTGAAGCCAAATAAATGCCACGGAATAGCCACGTTTCTGGCGATACTAACTGTTTGTAGCAGGGGTATTACGCGACCATTTTAAGTTGATCACACCCCACTCAAAGATGCATGACACTTTGTAGGCAAGTGCTAACAGAGGGTGTTGGCCGTCAAATTCAAACAAATTCAGACGGAATAATTTACGCATCAAAATAATATAAAGGGTAGCTTTTCGTCATTAGAGAGTAGGCGAACGACCCTGGTGTAGAAACACACCAAACAGTTATGCAAAACGGCTATAGCCTCACATCTATTTGTTTTCTAGCAAGCTATTCAAAACATGGGAAAAATATGCCGGTCCGCACAGACCACGCGTCATGGTAACGCGGGCAACAGTAACTGCGTCAGGACGCAAACCATAGGCGAGTGTGTGAGAGTGTGGATGCAAGCGTGATCCAAACCCTTGCTCCATCAGGTGTAGTCGCAGATGGTGACGTTAAATGCCAACTATCCGAAAAAGGCCGTGGAGAATGTGCTAAAGGGTGACATTTAGGGTAGCACGACGGAGGCGTATTGAAAGAACCGTCTGGATAGCTGGGACAAGCTAACTCGGGACTTTTAGTTCCCGCCTCACAGCGATCGGTAAAAGGTTGGTATGATGGATGTGCGCTAAGGGACTCAATCTTCCTTCTGTTATTTTTCCTCTGGGCCCGGTCTAGAGCACCCCAAGAATTTTCAAACAGACTTATATTAAATACAGAATAGGATAGCCAAGAAAGGCAAGAGAGTTGATTTAACACTTCTGGCTCATTAGCCGGCATCGATAGTAAATATAGTTTCTGGTACGTAACACGTGGTCAACACTAAGATGTTTGACCATAAGAGACAGAATTTTCGACGGAACTATAAAATGTCCAGTCCTTTTACGTGATGCACATGTTTATTGTTTCTTATGCTACTGTTTCTATTTGAGTGTTGGTACTGATGAGGAGACAGGTGGATCAATACTCTAATTCGCATAGGAGAATAGTCATACAAAATCTATACGGTTATTCAAATAAAAGCTCACAAGAAAATGTAATTCATGTTTAATGAAATAGTACCTACGTATTAGAAATTGTATTACAGCGGGGCACAGTGGTCTGAATCCACACTTTTTTTAAAAATGCGACCACAATGGGGCATAGTTACAGCAACCTACGAACGAACCCAGGTCTGACGACGACTATTTTCTGACCGTGTCGGCCTGTTTACTCCGAAATCTAGTCATCTCAACTATTAAATTTACGAATGCAGTCCCCACACTCAAAGGATTACAGCCCTCTTTATTTTGCTTCAGAAGGAGTGGCGTTGATCGACGCGTCAGAATATGGACGATCTCGTCTTGCCTGAAAGATCCGGTTGAGAATCCGCACATGCAATAACACTAACATGATGATACACTGGGGACGCCTGGAGAGTTCCTAAAATAAGGCCATATCGTAAAATAAAACCTTCCTAAATGAATGACTAGGCACAATAACCGTGCATAGAGCATGCATCATTGACTAAATTCCTGTACGTGCTTGATAGCCTATGGATCCAGTTCATATGTTGGGTTCCTGATTGGCCGGGTTTGCTGATTGGTCGACTGACCTGGTGATGACAGGAACCAGGCTCGAAAAGGCCGTACTACACCCCCCAGCTTTTGTCGGGGGCAGTAAGAAAATCCGTACTCGTCCATGTTAGCTATTTGCTCGCTAACGAGAATTCCGACAGCTGACACAAAAGCATTTGCAGAAATATGCGAAACAGGTCATAGATGGAATTCCCGCAGCAGAAATTAGAAGCATCGAGAATGGAATGCGCCTGATAAAATACTCGCTGGAGATCTAGAGAGGCAAGCAACATGACAGCCGACACACTTCTCTCAAGTCCTCTCCGGCATACTTCTCATCTAACATTCTGCATAGAGAGGTACTGTTTGAGTTGTTGCGAGGTGATACCCGGGCATGAAGTAAGCCTTAGATCCTTGGGGTCCCTAGAGCCAACCTTCTGGAGGAAGAGTAGTTTGACTGCCCTGAGGCAACATCCTGAGACTGCTCAGTATCATCTACAGGCAATACCGGTAGGCAAAAGAAAGGCCACAGTTCACCACAACGGCTATTCCATGACTTCACCAGCTTATAAGAAATTTTGGCAAAGGTCGCCTAAGAAGTGCACCTCACATACCCCTAATCCCAGCACTTCGTCCTACTGAAACGGTGTTGATAGGACTTTTGGAGGTGGGGAAATAGGATAGGCAGTGAAGGAAATTTTTAGAAGTGCAAAGTGGAAAAATGTAGTCGAATTTATTTCCCACGGCCGCTGAGATTAAGTCGATCCGCATGGATATTGAAGGTGTGTGCGGCGCTTCGCACTGCAGACTATACTAACGTAACTCCAGAAAGATAAGTTGGACCTAAGGTAAGTTGAAGTAGACGACCTCCTAACGATCATTTCTATTTTTCAGGAATTTCAAAAACCTGCATTTTGATAATCGGGTTTTTCCGCAAAATGCTAAACGATAACACAGAATAGGAAAACCTAAAGATATAAATCAACAACGTTTATAAATACAATAAAATAAAAAAATGCATACAGCATTTACTAAAGTATATTCCACTGCTTATCTCAAATCCTCATCCATAAAACTCTTATAACCCCCGTTTCCGCAGGACTAAATTCTGAGACTAAGGGTATTTGAGATGCAATACTTAAAATACCGTTGCCGAAATTTTAAACTTGTCGTTTCATGAAAAGTAACCCCTATAGCCTGCACATCCAGCTTTGAGTGCTAAAATCCAAGACCATCATTTCTGACCTACTGAACACTGTGGGAGACTTGCTAATTATGGCATCAGTTGGCTTCAGCTCGTCTTCAATCAGACAAGATTGCAGTAGGTGCAACATATCGGCAGCCAGCGCTAGCAACGATTTTCATCCTCTGTCTTACAGTGTAACAGGCGTAGAGACGTTGACCAGCGTAGTGTCTGCGAAACTCATTGCTCCCTCACCGGTCTGAACCCAGAGTCAAAACTAAGGAATGAAGACTGGAGGTGGGATCAGAAGGAGTGCGCGGAGATGGCTGAGCCACCTATATTTCAGTATACCAGGAGATAATTTGCGAAACGATGCTAAGAAAAATTTACTTTCCAACACCCCACAGTAGGTGGTGTCTGAGTTACCAGTTTACTTGTACTATCACTTAAGGGATAGGCGTCGCTGCCCTGACGTCTAACTTCAAACTTGAGCTTCTTATCAGGTTACGAGAAAACACCATAAAAAGCTACTGTTACTTATAATCGAAACTGTGGCCAGCAAATTTACTCCCTCAACTTCACTTAGGTGCTTGCATGGGCCCTGGTACGTGATATATCCGGGGATTAACTCATTTAACTGACAAGGCTCTTACAGTCCAGAGGTAGGCAGGTAAACAGACACTCTGTGAACAAAAACTCTTACGGCGTGGCGTAACAATTGCCATGCCACGTACCAAGTCGGCCACGGCATGTCAGGTCGGAGGGCCAATTAGCGCGCATGTCACTATCGACCATCTGTGACGTTTTTACTCATCGCAGCCGCAGATCGATAAGTCGATATTTTTTCCGAAAGTGATATTCACACACGAGCCGGCCAATCAATATACGTCACACCACAGCCGAAAATCCTGTCCAAAAGCTAGAGTTCACGAGCTAGAACACCCATTATTTCTGCAGGCTTTCCATTAAGCTGTTGTTCTCCGAAACCGGCTTTCTTCTGTTTTTTTCCGCCTACCCATCAAGGTATAACAACTGGCGACGCAACTGCAGCAATATGATAGTAGACGAACAGACGAAGCAAATACTGGAAGCCTAGCAGGCCAGCTTCGCGACAATGTCCACAGAAATGCAGCGGAATTTGGGACCGGCGTCCGGTGAGAACAAAAGAAAGCAGATTGAGGAACGGATAACCGAGTTCATTTACGAACCAGACAGAAGCACGAATTTTCAAGCCTGGTCTCGAAAGTATAAGAGGCTCGCCCAGGAGGGAGCACAACTCAAGGACAAGACAAGGGCGGAAATCATGCTGCTAAAACTAGACCAGCGAGAACACGTACGGTACGTAGAATTTTTGTTACCAAATAAGCTAGTTGATGTCGTATTTGCGGATACAATTAAGAACTTAACACCTTTGTTCAGTTTCTCGAAGTCACTATTCAACAGACGTTACGAATTATTGAAAATAGGAAGACATCTAGGTGAAGACAATTTGACCTAACTGGCCGATTCAATTATGCGTATTATCAAGTTGACCTAGAAAAAGCCACTAGCCAGCAGATAAAAGCCCTTCTTTTAGTAAAGCTTTGACGCTTCCCGAACAACCTGACATTTGCGCGCGGTTACTTACTGAACCAGATCAGCGAACCGTTACAAAAACTAGCAGAGTCGTGTGTTCGAATCATGGGTATCAAAAATAGCACTTAACTGACCAGCTATATAAACAGAGAGCTGCCGATAGATCTGACGGCTCACTGCTGCATGCGTTTCAGTGTAGATACTAAGAAAACACTGGTTCCGATACTCCACTGAGCATATAATTCCTTACTCAAACAAGCATCTAAAAATTGCAGGATTTGTGGACAGAGAGTAGAAAGGAAGTGGTGGTGAGTAAAAACTAGTCAATAAAACGTTAAGAAATACTGTGAGTTGACGTATCAGTAAAACCTTGGAATAGGAAGCAGAACAGCCAAATTTTATCGAGCCATAGCCACTATCCCAACCTTAACGGAAACCCTACTGTAACTCTACCTCAAAAGAAATCGCGGGAATTCGCGCAATTACCCTGAAATATTGATTAGAATTTTCTTTTTCCGTGCCTTATTAACAATTTAAGTACTGGGGACGTACATCTGCTGTAAAGCATCCTAATCGAAATGATACAAGTTCCGCGCTATCACTGGGGTGAGAATATCAAAATCTAACGGCCAGACTAAAAGCTCCTCGTGTTCAGGAGAAGGATAGCAGTGAATTGTTTGACATCTGTTTTCTGGCATACAACTGAACACTTTGAATGTTTTTTCGACTCCGAAAGCCCCTTTTAAATCATAGTTATCCCGCCAGTAAATTGTCATTCACAACTAGGCCAACTAATGATGGCAATACTAAATGAAATCGCGAGATGATTTATTTTTTAATGGTTAATGACTACAAAAAGGTGCCTCACCTGCGATAAGCCACATGGAGAAACATCTGGTTGTGGTGGTGTTGATGGTGCAAACGTCATACAAAAATTTAATGAATTATTGCATACGGAAACGCGGAAGGATCTGTGCCACTGCGGCGCTGAAATCCCGAGTTCCAGGTGCCAAATACGTCGTCAAATAGCAATAAACTAAGCACGCTGGCATATTGTTAAAAATACTATTGCGTATCGTCTTCTCATGACCATTTAATGTTTAACAAGGAAGTACTACTGCAACCTACGCAGGAGAGGAGGCAATCGAGCTTCCGGTAAGCGTGATCATGTTTCGTACCAAACGATTGACGTCAAAGGAAGATCGGAGAATTAAAGCTACATATATTCGTACATGAGAACGTGGGAACAGTACGAGGTAAATGGCATCTAAAAGTCAGAAAACAGTTTGAGCTGAACAACAGGACGACAAAGCTCGATAGAAGAAAAGACGGTATACAAACAGGAAGCTTTGGGTCAAACAGAGATAAGGGGAACTTAAAGCAAATTATTTATTTTTTAATGTTCAGGACAGCTGAAATCCCTGAACGCAATTATTTGACTTAACGTTTTGTAAATTCGCAGTCCAATCGTACAGTATGAAACAGGTAACTATTCCACGGGCGAAAGCTGACCAGCTCAACTCCATTAAGATTGATCCAGTACTCTGTGAACATACTATCAGTTACTCTTCCGGGATTCCTATCCAGGAGCCCTTTTTGAGAATGAAAGACAGTCAGGCTAACTGAAGGCCTGACGTATCGACCTGGTCATGTTGTATAAAATCCTAAGGGTGGTTTTCAGATAGAACCTTCACCTACTGGTAGGTTACGGAGCCACAAACGCATTCATAGCGCAAGGACTATTGCCTTGCTTTCAGGAAGATTAGGTGTCCAACAGTAACGGTAGATGTTGTCGTTCTGATGTTGCCTTCTGACGACTTTTATGCCAAACAATAGACTTAACCTTTCAGGAATCGGGTTTGAATAATTTTTCTCCACCACGTATTTATTCCTCCGGGAATCGACTTTTCCCATAATTGGTGATTCCTCCCCCCCCCACAATTCTAAAGAAAAACAAAAGAGACTGGATTAGACAAACGATAGGAGCGAATATGCGACTTCCAGGAAGCAGTTCAAAAGAAGATAGTGTGATCGCTGGAACGAAAAGCTTATTTGCCTGGCATTTCGGGTTCTGTCGAGAACCCTTCGTCGGACGTAACCATAGAATAGGCTATACATACACAGATTAGGGTGATATGTGCAAATATTACGCGATATTTATGGTTCGCAGTGGCACGCGACCGCATGCGCGGACCCCAAAACCACTCCAGTTGCAGCGAACATAACTGTCGCGTAATTTTTAAGCCCTCATCCAACATGGCCGACGAAATTGCGGCAATTAATGAGTCGGAAGCGGACTGCCAAGCGATCACCGCACCAATTAAGACCCCCCAGCGACGGTTACGAGAGCTAATTATTATAGTGTGCATGCGTTCGCGCGGCCACTATGAACTATAAATACTACGAGAGCTGTGCATATATCGCCCTAACCTGTGCATGTATCACCCTATTCTACGGTTCTTGACAGAATGTGAAACTTCAGGCAAATAAACTCCTCGTTCCAGCGATAGCATCTTCTACTTCTGGATTAGACTGAGTCAAGCATACTTCATGGATTTTAGAACTCTTATGATTGCTCAATTGTTCAGTAACCAAGACAGGATTTGAGTTGACCCAATTGTGAAAAAAACTCGAAGCGTTCGGTGGGATTTGAACCCGCGTATTACAGAAGGCCCTTACCGGAAGCCAACGCTCCAACCACCAAGCTACAAACACCCCACCTCACGCCATGAATTTAATCACACTTGGGTCTCGAGTTATTCACAATTGGGTCAATTCGAAGTAAGCAAATCTGCCAAACCTCCTAATAATCATGATAGGATTATCACATAAAGAGCTCTGACTTCGGGTACTTTAAAAATCATCCAGCGGGACGCCGGAGGCTCGAACAAGATATCATAGGTAGTCCAGTCAAACTACAGACCCAAGCCATGTTTGATCGATAAAAAATATTCGGAGACCCTTTCTAAGCTAAATAATATACCGTAATTGTCAGCAGAGGTATGAACTTAAAGCCCAGACAGGTGTTACGCCGGTATTCCGCCGCTGCCTGACACAGCTAAAAGACATTTGACTCAGCAAAACCCTCACCCACCCCTCCCCAGTGTGTTTTCTGCTACATGAACTCCTGTCTTGGTCAGTCGTGTTTGATTTCCAAAGAAGTTAATGCGCAACCTTCAAGTAAATCCTTTAGAAGAGACTCCTCCAGGCTCAGTCTGAATCCTGATAGGAATATTTAGCTGCGGCATAACCGTGTTATAATCATAAATCGGCAGCATGCAGTCAGAAGCCTACCCTATGTAATGATTGATCTCAAAATGGTAGTATGTACTGTTTTTTGCCAAAAGCCTAGACGCGGTTTTCGTCAATATGCGGCAGCTGCATTACACATCTTAAACAGGTTTAGCTCATCAGAGTGTCCTTCAGTCCCCCCCCTCGTAGGTTTTCAAGTTTTTCCCAATTGCGGCTTTTTATTTTCCTCAGAAATTAATCGCTAACTTGTGGTCATTCAGTCTGAATTATTGACGAGTCGAAACACTCGCAGCTGTCACATGCCACAGCAGAATATGGGGAAAACACGTGTTTGGTTGGTTCTTTTGCTGTTAATGCGGCAAATAACCACGAAGTGTATACTTTGAACTGCCTGTTGGCGGTTTTTAAATATTAGCCAATTATCTCACTGTAGCTGGTTCAGTTTAGTCAGTATAACTATATCGGGCAACAGAAGCTTACGTAGGCCCACTCATTAATCCCTACTCCCTGCATGTTTTCCTACGAAAACCGTAGTTATAGGGTTTTGTGGGTGGGGAATTAGGAAACGCAGTGGAATATACTTTAATAAATGCTAAATGCGCTTTTATTTTACTGTATTTAGAAGTGTTATTGATTTATACTGCAGATTTTCCTAATCTGTATTATTGTTTAACTTATTGCGGAAAAACCCGAAAAATTGAAATGGTAGTTAGGAGGTCATCTACTTCAAACTTAGGAGGTCAAACTTACCGTTCTGGAGTTAGATTAGTATAGTCCGCAGCGCGAAGCGCCGCGCACACGTTCAATTTACATGCGGAACGACTTATCCCTAGCGGCCGCTGGAAGCAACTTCGACTACATTTTTTCACTTTACAATTACTACTAAAAAATTCCTTCTCTGTCTATCTTATTTTCCCACCCCCAAAACTCTATAACCACCGATTTGCAGGACAAAATTCTGGGACTAGGGGTATATGCGTGGGCCTACATAAGCCACTTTTGCCTTATATCGACTTCGCTCAGGACCTAAAAGGCTGAATTAAATTAGCTATTGATTTCTGAGGAAATGAAAGTGTTCTTAGCGTCCGGTCGCGTAACTAACAGTGTTCAGAGAATATCCTAAAATGGAACAACTAACCGAAAGTTTGGATTTTTTCCAAAGCCCTTAACTGCTGTGCTTGAATTTAACTGGGCAGATATTAGACGCACAGCATGCACACAGCGTCCCAGAAGATTTATTGAAATGTCCATGCATACTTGTAGCCTGACGTTACTTTGAAATACTTATTAGGCACGCTAAACTTTACAGTTTGTTGCGCTTTTGCTAGAGGTAAAGATTGAACTGAAAGGAAGTCATTGCGTAGATGGTGCGCGATTTTCAGATACCTTTACAAATTTAATTATACTTTTTGAAAATAATCCATACAACTAGCACTGTCTATACACACGTTGTGGGGAAATATATTCTTTTCATACAAACTCGTGAAATCGGAGGGGTTGAAAGGAAGAACATATTTTTACTTAATACATTCCCATGATGCGTAAAAATTCGTTTCTTGAAACAGACGATAGTTCGAAGGTATTTTACTAGGGAAGTGCAGGCTATATGTATCGAACAGCGTTCCTTGTATCCCGGTTTTTGTCTAGGTCAGTTACTTATGCAAACCAGAACCAAATAGTTGTGCGTGTGTTTTAAGACCGGTGACTTGCAAATAGGCAGAATTACGTGCCAAAAATACATCAAACTGCAAGAAGTAAACACTAGTACATGCTACACAGCACGACACTGTGCGTCTCCACGTCTTCGACGAGCGTGTCGAGGTGCATCCTTGGTGCCGTGAATTATGAGTAGATTTGTAAATTGGCGGGGAACAGCTGCCACTTAAGCGAGGAAATACAGTGGTATAAGTGGGCTTAGATGTAAACAGGATGAATAAACACGGCCTATAACTATTACGGTCAAAATATCATTTCAAGATAGTATTTATGTGTTATCCCTCTGCATACCAGCGGAGGAAGGATGCGAAAGGAATTCATACACGCAAAGGCTGATTTTGAAGCAGAAAGTTAATTGTAGGACGGTTTTTCATGTTAAGAAGTATGCTGATCATCGACCTTCAGCACAAAATTCTGTCGGGCGCATGCGGGAAGACCTAGCTCCGAGGTCCCAGCGCACAAACGAGCCCTTTCAAAAATCAGCAACCAGCAACAAACCTTTTGTGGTTCGGTCCAAAAGTTCATATGAATAGTTGAGCTTTCGTCAATCAACTACATCGGAAGAAACGCGTCAGATGTGCCAGCTGTCAGCAGGCATGCAGTAGTAAACGAATGCACAGGAACAACCACACGGATGCACGTACATACTTTTTGCTGTTGGTATGGTAAATACACACGTACTTTTAAAAACTGCCCACGCGTGTCCCCTGTCAGAGAGTGACCAATATGATTATCAGCAAAAGCGAACGCCTACAAAGAGAGCTGCTAATTGGCACGGAACGGGGTATGCCTTCCTTTACATCTTTAGTCGTTATGGCCTAATGGGCGAATTAATTTTGCGTAATAATGCTTTCGTTTACCACAAGGAAGAGGAAACTTTTCGCTATCGTTAGCCATAGAAACATCACGCGGTTGCGCAGTGCTGTCATGCTTGTCAAAAGAAATGGTGCAGGGCGAAGCATCGCATGTAAAGCGGAGTTTAACTTTGTACTGAAAAAGTCAGATGTGTTCGCTTTTTATCCTGTGCAAGAGCATAATCCACGAAGTATGCAATCTTTAACCACTACAATTAGTGTAGGTTGCTTCTGAAAATAGTAAACGAACCTTTCTAATAACTTATTTCAAGCAAGCAATCTACAATCTACGAAAAGGTGACTTGAAGGCAAGTGGAACTGATAAGCTGCCGAGGCTTTCCCGAGGGGGTATTCTGTTAGATCAATAACATTTGCTCAGAAATATATTCGTTTTCAATAGTGGAATAGCACTCAAACACTAACTAAATGATTATCCTTTGCACTGTTCCTATATTACCTGTTCGTCCAAGGTATTGGGAGTTTTTATCGGTTTTGAAAATCTGGTACGTTCAGCGGAGGTTGGAGAGGACTGGGCCACGGCAGAAACGCTGTAGTTCAATTCCGTAGTCCATGGAGAGGGTGGATTACTGTGCACGATACCAGAATGTGCGTCCAAAATTATGGCTCGAGAAGGCGACGGTCCGAGCACGATGTTGTAATTTGAATTTTTCAACTCCGTCATGTTCACTGCCTACAAGCAAAATGGAAGAAAATGCAGACACATTACACCCCGTCAGACACTGACCGCCTAGACGTCACTTCCTTCCAGATGTAGCTGGTGAGTAAACGGCTGAAAGACTGAGTAAAGGAAGTTCATTGATAAACTTTCACTGGAACAGAGGCTGCGTTGCACAAGAAATTTAGGATTTCGATTAGACAACGTTCAAATGTGTTTTGGCTATGTTTCAGGATGCACGAGGGCAATTTTTTTCATTCTGGCCTCCAGGACTGTCTTGGTTTTTACGCCATACTGCCAAGTGCCACAAAGGTTTAACAAACAGTAATTGACGACGTGCACCGCTTGACAAAGTAGGCGCATCAGCGCTCACCTTCGCGTTAATTAGTTTATTGTGGGGCAAACTTGCGCTGCATAGATCAATAGCTTCGATGGCTGCCTTGCGATGGCCAGTAAGTCGGCAACAGTCAACTTAGCTTTTTTTATTTCTGTGGATATTACTCCTTTTATCAGTGGTTTTGTAATAATCTACGGACTGTCAGTGAGAGCTCCAGCGACATCCGGTTCTTCAACTAAACTATTTCAGAGCATACCACTAAATACTATCGAATGCTCATCTGGTTGTCTCCCCGTCAAGGATATGGCCCAACTAGACCGGCTTAAGGCACAGCAAGTGCGAGCAATGTATTTGTCCCTAGCATTCATGGTTTGGTGGAAAAAAAGCAATAAAACGCGAGCGGAGTGGAAGAAGGCTGTAGCATGTGAGTGATAGTTAGAAGGAAACCGCTTGTGTCTTGGCTTCGTACTTACAACAAGGGTGGGGTAGCCTGCTGAAATCGCAAACACTTAAGGTTCAACTAATTCACTCTGGCCACTCGCTGGTAATGCGATCCTGTAGCTCCTGTAAATGGAGTTTCCACGAGGCCTAGGTGAGTGCTCTTACTGCTGTTCTTGTTACGGCGAGTCCGACAATGTCACACAAAGGAAACACTCAAAGTGCGCTGACGGTGAGAACGCGTGAGAAGGGATTCGGCTTTGACTACGCCCTATCTTAATATTTCGGTCTCATATGTTTTGCAAGTCTTCTCGACTCTTCATATTGGGTCCTACTTTTTGTGGTAGTTCAACAAGTATGTCGATCCGGGGTGAGAGTATTTCAGTGCAAGTGCCTTGTCTGAGAATGTCCCACTTGATGTTGCATGGTATGGAAAGTTTGAAGCACTCTTCTACCTTTCAATTCTGTCCCCTATCTGTGGTAGGCATGATGGTCATCGAAACTGACAGGGTCCTTTTTTTTCAATTAGATCCCTGTCTGATCCACATTCACACATGACCTGCGTTAGCTGAGCCGTGCTCGGCCTACTATATGCTTGAGTAATTTCGTAAGTGCATAGATCATCATAATGTTGAGGTGCTGGAAGCTGAAAAGGCGCACTAACGCCATGGTTTCGAGGGTTACAGTCTGAAAGGAGGGCCAGACGTCAGTGCCTAGTTGGGCATTATGGCACCGCTCTAGTACGCGAGCTCCTCACGCATGCCTCACACGCATGCTTTGCAGGAGCAAATACGCTTTAAGACTGTGAAAAGTACGTTAAGATCGCGTCTTTTGGCGGTTAAAACTGACAGCTTAATTAGGTATTTCTCCTATCAGGGGCCAGGATTCAGCGTTTTCATTGACCTTTTTACGTGAAAGCTAAATCTAATCTTTCTGATATGCGTGGAGAGTATGATCTGGTCGTGTGTAGCGGTTGTGGCCCGGTTATCGACCATCTCAGCCCTTGCGCCTTCCTTGGCCAACGGGGAACTTTGGTGTTTGGGACAATCGAATTATAAGTGAATAACTAGAGACTCTTCGCGGATCCGCGGCCTTCTTCACCCAGTGAACTTTGACCTGTTTCTTCAGAGAGGAAAAAAATGAAATGCTCTCGGTAGGGACCGTTTAACAGTCATATAATCAATGCTTCCAGCTACATATAGAACAAGAAGCCGGTTTGCCATATCCAGGATTCCGATTGTCAGGTAGTGGGGGACGTCAGTCATCAGACGGAGTTAGCGATTAAGGGAAAAAGGACGATACTTGCGCTTAGGTCTCATTTTGGTTGACAATCGTATCAGTCGTTAATGTACGCTCACCGATCGCTGGTGGAACTCACTCGACCCTTTCTGTCTTGGGGCTAACCCTCGAGGGCTGATAGCAACCGCACAGCAGCTCGTTGTTTAGACAGATAAACATTACCGGCAAAAACAAGGGAGACTAGAATGATTTATTGGTCGTCATCAGCGAGCCATACTTAATCCAGGATGGTGCACCACCTAAGGCTCGAACTGGCGACTTGTTGGTTAGAAGACCAATGCTCTAACTTCTCGTATCAAGAGTTCGTTGCCTTGCCAGTTTCGATCGGGAATATTGGCACTCTATCGTTTATAATCTCAGTCAAGAATTAGGACTCTAACGCCTCAGTAGCTTGAGCACAACGATGTTTAGAAGCGATTTTTCAGCTACTTTACCAAACGAAGTAAACGAACACAACTCCTAAGAAAAAGGAATTGGGGCCTACGAATTTGCACTACAGCAGTATATCTGATTCTCATTGGGGTCAGTGAAATGTGTTAAAGGTGTACAGTTTAGTATCATGTCTGACAGACGACTGTATATAATAACTTGTAAATGCAGTACCTTTCCTTCAGTTAATAAACGGCCACAAACGTCTTTCGACTTCCCATTCGTTTGCTTGTGTATACAAGGTTAATAAACTACACAAAAGGCTCGCCGTCAGTAGCCTAAATAAGCGGTCCCAGTCAGGATATGGGAGACATTACGAAATAGTCGGAAGAGGGAGGGCAAACACAATTGACCTATAATTATTTTGGGAGGGTAACAGATGAAAAAAAAACCACATTTACATCATTAGCTTATTTAAATACTCCACTAAAGCGTAATTACACAGATACGCAGTTTTATTGAATATTAGGAGCTGTAAAGCCCTGGAAAAGGGAAACCTGCAGGCAGTGATTTATAGTCTAGGCAAACGATCCCAGCCATGATGAGCAATCAAATTAAGGCGGAAAGAATTTCAATGATATGCCATGCGATGGCCACGACTAAATGTATAAGTAAATGTACAGCCCTAAGCATATCTCCAAATCCTAACTCGATCCCTAACCACCTAATCCCGACTCTAACTCTAACCCCAAGCCAGCAGCTAACACAAATTATAACGCAAAAAGGGAAGGGTCTTTAACGCCAGTGACCTAAATATCCATTTCTTAGAAGTAAAGTCTAGATGAAGTCACATATCCAATGGGATTCCAAGCGTAGAAAGTGCGGTGCAAAAGTTTCCTTACAAATCTTCATACAATGCCGCAGATGGAAAGCTTCAATAACCAACGGTCTTCTCAGCGTCCATTCAAGCAACAAGTTCCTTACTTAAACCGTACAGAGAAGAAGCACACTGTCCCAAATAGAGATAGGCCGATATAATCAGCGTGCAAAAGGAACTGTTGACAGGCTTCCGGGGAAGGGGCAGAAACTCATAGTAAGGAAGATGGCTTCGCACTAAATTCCAGGGATACAATGGTTAGAGCCCAAATTAGGGTGTCGGTGGACGTTGGGGGCGGGAAGGGGGGGGGTAAATTGCGCTAAAGGTTGCTCTTCCACGCGAGTTTCAGAGGCAGGAACCTCGCATTGAACCATCTGTATAAGCTGGGGGGCAGAGAGGGGCTAAGCGACCCTATCGCGGCATAAGCTCGACGGAGTGTAGACGGGAGGAAGGATATATGAACAATTCCGATCGCATAAAACATTCAGTTATCGTGAAAACACCATCGGTACAGGTGGACAGTTCGAAGCAGACCCCACGGTACAGGAGCACCGGATTGGCGCGCCGTGCACAAGCGACATGCACGTGACGCGAGTTCGGTAACGCGTGCGCTCCCCAAAAATCAAGAGCGGGAATATTCGTTCTGCGTGTGAAGTGTGCCAACAATGACGGGTAGATAGGTTAAGCTAAAAAGAAGCCGGTATGAAAACAGTCGTGAGCAGCAAAAAATGTCTGCTGCCGGTTTAGCACTGCTATTGTACATCTTAAAACAAGATAAGCAAGAACAAAATTTCCAAATTTCGGTCATTGAGAGAAGACGAAGAAGAATCAAAAGATCGAACAGCAACGAAGCCAATCAACCTCACGACACATTGTAAAATCACGTTTTTTACGTGGGGTATAGCACTTACATGAGCCTATCACGAGCAGGGACCGGGACAAACATTCACACTAACCAAGTACATTCATTGAGGAAAGCTGAGGACGTTTGCATCTCCCCCACCTCGAACATTCTGGGGGACCGTTCGAGGAAGAAATGCCGTGCCCAAGTAAAGCAGTCGGATCATTGCACAACAACGACCGGTGAGCAGGTAGTTTCCGTAGCAAATACGCAAAGGAGACCAGATGAAAAGTACTTCATGCGCAGAGGGAATGCCCATGAGGAATTTGGGGGGAGGATACTCCACCACCACCACGACCACCAAAGTCTAAATACAAAGCGCATCAGAGTCTTAGGCGATGGATTGAGTCCGGAGAGTATATGGAATCCTTAAGAAAGAGGGAACACGGCGGATGGAACTGGTTTGGCCGAAGGAAGGGGCGAAATAATTCTCCAGCATACCCAAAAAGCGCTGATCGCGAAGTTCGGGTTTAGCCACTGACAGCGGAAGCTGACTATGCCGAAGGGATAGATGCAGTTACATTTCACAGACAACTGAAATCGCTCCTTGTGGAGAACTCAGAACCCAGTTTTGAAAAGCTGATGCGCCTCAGCTGCGAAATTAAAAACTACATCTCTCCCAGAAGGGGGAAATGCAGGTAGAATTGGCTATGGCTTCCACCAGGGTGTTCGAAGCAGAAGAAAGTCAGCAGGATAGACAGTCAAGCATGCGCCAAGTAGGGTAGTTTCCCCGGATGATGTAGAGCAAAGAATCTCGGTTAACTCTAGGTCTGGACATCAATCACTTACTGAAAAGTTCAGCGATGATACCCATGTAAGTATTAAGGAAGTCAAGTTAAGCGAAAGAATGTTTTCGATTAATTCATCATCAGGCAATACAGTAACATAAGGGAGGGTAGAGTCAACGAAAGTTTTAGGCAAACCGATCAGTAGTAACGCGAGGGAGAGAATGATGAATTAATCAAAAACGTTCGTTCGCTTAACTTGACTTCCTTAATGCTTACATGGGTATCATCGCTGAACTTAAACAATCCAAGGATCCCTCGGTGTTCAAGGTACTTAATGAGTACCTGCGTTTCGACACCCGCCTTGCCGAAGCGAATGTAGTTTCTGATTTCATCAAAAACTGCACAGTCAAATGTGAATATCCTCACGATTACTGGAGGTCTCTTCGAAGTAGTCGGACGATAATCTCGAACACAACTTTAAATAGATATGCCGAGAATCGCCTGGAAGGTGTCGCAATGAAGATCAGTGAGCTTAACCGAAATCTACATCAACGAATGGCAGTCCTGGATGACTTAAACGATGAAGAAAGAATGAACTCCAGCAGCTACGTACAGACTTTGAATCAAAGACGTATGGAAGTAAAACGGACAAAACTCATCCGCAGTATCAATCCGACGAAAGCTTAATCCTCATTCCCAAGTGATCCGGAGCGGTACGTACATAATTTTACCAACATGACGCTTGACAAACACCTGCTTGAAATACTATCCCTAGGCCACAAATTTTGTTTTCCTAATAGAAGGCCGAACAGATTAGGGGCAGAAATGCAATTCGAAAATTTTTTGAGTCAGACATATGACTTAGTACCTACAACGCCAGAGGAGGCAGAGTATTTCAAATTTACACTCGTTAATTGTTGCTATCAATATCTTAGAACTAAACCGTTAAGTATTGGACACATCACGAAAGAGCATTTGGAGAAGCTCAAAGTTTTGTGCCAAAATACTGATATATTCATAACAAAACCGGACAAAGGTTCTGGTGTCGTTCTTATGAGTAAAAGTATTTACGTCTCAAAGATTGAATCAATCCTGGCTGAAGAAACCAAGTTCAAAAGGGAAAGACAGAATAAGAATCAAACTGAGAACATAGAAACTCAACTCACTACTTGTCTTCGGAAACTGAAAGACCGAGGTTTTCTTAGTGAACAAGAGTTAGAAGCGCTGAAACCCACAGGCACAGCTCCCCCAAGGCTTTATGGTTTGCCAAAGATTCACAAATCAGACGTTCCAATACGGCCAATAATGGATATGTGCAACTCACCATATCATGCAATTGCAAAGTGGCTGGCAGAAAAGTTGAAACCGATTCGGCACCAAATAGCACCACATAGCCTACGGGACACGTTTGAATTCGTCGAATCCATAAGAAACACTAATATCAACGGTAAAACAATGTTATCCCTAGATTTTGCGTCACTGTCCACCAACATACCCCTCACAGAAACCATAGACTTTTTGTGTGACGAGATTGTTAAAAAAAGAGTTCCCAATCGGCATGCCGATCGGAGACATGAAGCAATTACTCTTAATCTGCACTTTAAACGTGAAATTAAGCTTTAATGGCCAATTTTACCGCCAAATCGATGGGGTAGCGATGGGATCACCGCTTGGACCTCTTTTAGCGGATACTTTCATGGGCAAAATGGAGAGCAACAAACTTTCTCCTATTATAAAAGACCTCCCAGCCTATGCTCGCTATGTGGATGATATATTTATAATAGCAGACGGAAGACTTGAGCTTGACACATTCTTAGATAAAGTGAATCAGGTGCACTCAGCGTTAACCTTCACTTTGGAAAAAGAGGACAGACAGTGCCTCCACTTTCTGGACGTCCTCCTCAGTAGAAGATCTGATGGATCAATAATTTGAAGTGCATTTTGTAAGAAGACCTGGACAGGGCAATACACTAATTTCTACAGTTTTGTGCCACTAAGTCAGAAACGAGGCCTAGTCCGCTGCCTCACGAACCGAGCTAGGAGAATATGTTCTCCAGAGACACTGGAGGACGAACTCGCACTGCTTAAAAATACCTTACAAGAAAATGGGTTCCCCGATAAGTTCATCGATAAGTTTATGGAAGAACGTCCACCAAGACCGGAGGTACCGATGGCTGAGAAGAAAACCGTATTTCTTACATTGCCTTTTCAAGGTGATCCAGCAAGCGAACTTCTACAGCTTCGTCTGAACGCTGCAATCGTGCATACATATCCAGCAGCAAAGTTAAGATTATTGTTCTCAAGCACTCCACTCCTTCGCCTTGAAGGCAAGGATAGACTGCCGTTCCAGACCACATCAATGTGTATCTACAACTTTACATGCTCCTGTGGGGCAAGTTACATTGGTCGAACGATTAGACGTCTATCCAAGCGCATCACCCTGCGTGGCTAAACAGAGGCGAAACTAAGTCGATATCAAGCGCAATTCTGGCTCACTTGGTAGACAGCGGTCATCGGGTAGACGTCAACCAAGCATTTAGAGTCGTCTACAAAGTTCCGGCTAAACACCCTAAGTTCCTGCGTCAGCGGATACTCGCGACGGCAGAAGCAGTCGCCATTCGCCTCACAAACCCAAATTTATGTGCGCAGAAAGCATTTGTAGCAGCCCTAAGGCTCCCGTGGCCAAAAGCCTTTTCAAAATCTGCCCTCACGCCTCTTACTACGCTGCGAAACAATGATGAGACAGCGGCATCAAGCATCCAAAGGCCACCGACACAATCTCAAGACGTTGACACCTTGCGTCCTCACACAACCCAACAAAACCCGAGACGAGGACCACTGGATGACATTAACTAATTCTCTGATTCCTACCCCTTCCCCTCTCCCCCACCCCCATTTCTCTGTCCCCAATTAAGACTAGAATCTGATCCCCTTGATCCTTTTACACCTCTTCCCCCTCTCTCCCCCTTGTTACTAATGGTTGGTTTGCCTAAAACTTTCGTTGACTCTACCCTCCCTTATATTACTGTATGGCCTGATGATGAATTAATTGAAAACGTTCGTTCGCTTAACTTGACTTACTGAAAACGCAAATGCCTCTGCTCCACGATCGGTGCGGAAAAATGGAAGCTCCGTTCGCTCACCTCGATTGGCGCAAAGCACATCAGCCTCAAGCTTACCTTCTGCTGAGCGTGTGAGTGAGGGTGCCAACAAGAAGGAACGCAAAGGTTGCTTTGGTCGTGGGAAGAAGAAAAATGAAGACGAAAACAAGCAAGACTTGTCGCGTGCAAGCAAGAAGACCTCAGGTGTAGCGAGTACGGTGAACGCCACGCATACGGCGAGTACGACGACAGGGGTGTCGGCCAGGCGAAAATCCGCCGTCATTCTTAAACCCCGAGGTGTTTGCAATCGTGGGAAAACGAAAAGTGACGATGAAACAGACCAGGACCTATCATCTGAACTCTCATCTGAAATGAGTACCGTCTCCAAAAGCAGTAAGCAGAACTCGGTTGTCTCGTTCCCTCGGAAGTCATCATCAAAGCCTGGCTCCCCATCAACCGCAATTCCAGGTGCGGAAAAAGTGGGAGTAGGAGGAGGACAAGCAGGAGGCGGAAAAGGAAAACCAGGAGGGGGAGGGCAAGCAGGAGGCGGAGGAGGAAAAACAGGAGGAGGGGGAGGACAAGCAGGAGGCGGAGGAGGAAAAGCAGGAGGGGAAGGACAAGCAGGAGGAGGAGGAGGAGGAGGGGGAGGAGGACAAGCAGGAGGTGGAGGACAAGCAGGAGGCGGAGGAGGAAAAGCAGGAGGAGGGGGAGGGCAAGCAGGAGGCGGAGTAGGAAAAGCAGGAGGAGGGGGAGGGCAAGCAGGAGGCGGAGGAGGAGAAGCAGGAGGAGGAGGAGGAAAACCAGGCGGAGGGGGAGGAAAAGCAGGAGGAGGAGGGGGAAGGACAAGCAGGAGGCGAAGGAGGAAATCCAGGAGGAGGGGGAGTACAAGCAGGAGGAGGAGGAGGAGGGGGAGGACAAGCAGGAGGTGGAGGACAAGCAGGAGGTGGAGGAGGAAAAGCAGGAGGAGGGGGAGGGCAAGCAGGAGGCGGAGGACGAAAAGCAGGAGGAGGGGGAGGGCAAGCAGGAGGCGGAGGAGGAAAAGCAGGAGGAGGACAAGCAGGAGGAGGAGGAGGAAAACCAGGCGGAGGGGGAGGTAAAGCAGGATAAGGAGGAGGAGGACAAGCAGGAGGCGAAGGAGGAAATCCAGGAGGAGGGGGAGGACAAGCAGGAGAAGGAGGAGGGGGAGGATAAGCAGGAGGAGGAGGAGGCGAGTACTCAACTGATAATCCATCTCCAGCAACCAGCAAAGCAACAACGCTCGACCGAATTCCGAGCACGTTTGGATTGGGACCACACATTGGAGCCTCTGGCCTTGATGTGCATGCCTAATCGAGTTTAGGTAACCAGCTCCCGTTCCTCAATGCAGCAGTTGGAGTAACAGGCGGCGTTGCAGGAGCCGACGGAATCTGCAGATGCAGCTTTATGTTGGCAAACCAGGCACCTTACTGGGGACCAAATGCGATTACTCCTCCTCCTATATGTCCAGGAGTAGCACCAGCCATTTGTGTGCCCTGTCAGTTGCCAGCACAGGAAATTTCTTGGCCAAGTCCTCCAGGAGTCGTCAGTGGTCAACCGCCATCACCACCGCTACTACCAGCGCCACCACCACCACCGCCGCCGGCACCGCTACCCCCAACACTACCATAAGTCCTATCGAGTCCGAAAGTATCGTCGACAGAAGCGAAACAATAAGGCCAGCAAGGCCAAGTGAGAGTTTCCTCCGGCCTCGGCCATCTGTGGCTTCTTCGCAAATTCAAGACGACAATAACAGACTAGTCTGCGGAGACTACGAGGAGAGTTCCTCCAAGAGACCAGAGGGCAGCTCACAAACGGAGCAGGAGGCAGGTGTGTGCTATTTTCCTAAAAAACGCAATTCCAACTTAGCAAATAATTAAGACAGTCTTGACGAAGAAGATGCACTTTCACGGAGAAGTGTTGATAGTTTCAAGAAGAACTCGGCGTTCGATCGCAGGTCACGTGAAGAGAGTAATCTACGGGATTTCTCTGCCACTCAGCTAGCCTGGGCGGTGCTGGTAAAGAGGCAGAATCCAGTGGACTTGCAAGAAACACGGTAGGCGGTCCAAAGGACAAACCAGGCGCTACTATGACACCGCCTATGGCTGGGTCTACAGCCCCAGTGCCCCCTACACTTCCAAACCAAGTCTTCCCGCCAGCCACGCCTATCCATAAGCAAAGCTCATTTTCCTCGTACCCCCGGGAGTCATCATCCAAACGGGTCACCATATCAAGCGCACCTCAAAATGCTGAAAACCCTGGCGAAGGAGGATTAGAAGTACGGAAAGAACCATCACCCACGGCTGAGACTCCACCCCTAGTGCCGCCTACGCCTCCAACCCCAGTCTCCACGCCAGCCATGCCCGTTCATATACCACCGAGTCAAAATAACGTACCGCCCCCCGCGTACCATGTCTTTAATAGCCAAATGCCAGCAGGTATGCAATGTCGTTGCACAATGTGCCCGATGCACCGCACGGCCCTAATGTGCCCACAGCTTGTTCAATTGACCATGAACCAGCCTACACCTGCTTATTCTCCTTCCCCTCCTCCTCCACCACCACCGTCACCTAGTCCACCGCCTGCACCAATGGCAACTTTGCAAAAAGTGACTTCAGGCGCGACGCTGGATTGCCCCAGTCACATGGGAGAAGTCCAATCTCCAGATTATGCAACAACTGCCATCAGCGTGGAGCCACCGAATGGGCCTTCAAGCCAACCGATTGTCCACATGGCATCATCTGATGTAACGAAAAAGTGTAACGCGCCAATAGCTGGAGGCCGCGCAACCGGCAACACAATTAAAATCAAATCTCACGGAGACAGAATGAGTTCGGTTAATGTCGCAACAACGAAGGCTTACTCAAACCAACCGACTGCTGGCGCCGGAGAACAAAGTGAAGGGAGAAAATCATCAGCTTCTCCCGTTACTTTCAGATCCGACGTGCCAGCTGCAGATGCAACTTCCAGGTCTGTTTCTCGGAGTTCCGTGGGCAGCCGCCTGACCAAGCAATCAGGAGGCGGCAGTGATGCTGATGGCGAGCGGGAGGGTGGCAAAGGCTGTGGCGGTAAAGGCTACCACAAAACACAACGACTCGAGGACCTCAAAGCTCTTTGACAGATCTGCTTCAAAAGCGTCCACAAATATCGAAAGCAGCCTACCTCCTGGAGGAAAGCGACCCGGTCAGAGGCGCAGCATGCTCTCTTGCTATAAAAAGCAAATATCGAAGAAGGTTGATGCCGTTTCTGCCACTGGCGCGACACGCCCCTGTCAGAGGCGCAGTCTGACATCTTGCTTTAAAAAAAGGAGCTGGAGCCGTGACACAGTCAGGCCAAAAGACCCTAAGGCTAACAAATGCCTACATGTCTGATGACGGTCGTAAACCGGAGTTTGCGCAACATTTTGAGTACTCACGCTGCCGATCTGCTTCGTACGGTATGGCTGCACCCTATGAGAACGGCTTGCCAGGTGCCAGAATGCAAGCTCAGCTTCACACGGTGGCAGTAAATCCACAACCTGCACAATTCACCTGTGTTAGTGCCGGGGTGGATAAGGCGACGCGACACCAACCAGCATTCCACTCCGCGGTGACAGACTTTACAGAAAAAAATGAGACAACTAGACCCTGGATGCCCCGTAGACCTGACGGACGTTCACCGGACGACGTCTGTTCTCCAACTCCGACGGCTGATACACACTTTATTGTCGGTGAGCGGCCGGTCTCACCGGCAGGTGCAGGGCAGACAGTTATGGTCAACACACAGGAAAACTCCCTAGCAAGTCCTTGCAATGGCATAATCGTAGAATGCTCCATGTAGCCCACTGGTTTGGGTCAACAGTCGCAGACTCGCCGTAAATGTCCGCCAAGATATCAGTACAGTACCTGCCCTCGAATGCGTCCGCCTGGGCCAACTAGCTTTACGGGAGGACCTGGTCAGGCGGTCTGGGTACTCATGCCAATGCCAATGGCATTGGGAGCCAGTGGAATGGTAGGAAATCGAGCGCACTGCGCACGCCATGGTCGGAGATGATGCCTAAGTCACCTTACCGGCAGGGCATGCGTTTTCCTGATTCTCGCGTTGATTTTTCGTTCTACTTTCTCTTCACTTCTCACCCTCATTCTCACATTAACTATTGGTATAATAAAAAGTCTAACGCTTCATTTTTTTTCTTCGGTTAAATGACAGTTCTGATAAGGTGCATTCTCTAGGGATTACGCATCATGAGGATTGTAAGGAGTCAAAGTGGTACGTGTATTACGAGCAGTACTTTTATCAGGTTCAGTTCACTTTGACGAAAAATTTGGAAGGAATCTATAGAAGTTGTGTACAACAAACCAATGGGGCAGCCAATTTCCCGACCCGCAAGCGCGTCTGTCCGCTTAGGGGCTAATGGGCGTGTGAGTGAATAAAGATCATATGAGAGCGAGTCACTAGGCCAATAGCAGTTTGCCAGTGATTGTGATTGGCTGTCGAGGGCTGTGATCACGCGCCAGGGGTGGGTCTGCGCATGTTTCAGACTGTTCTTCGATTACCTATGATTAAGGATTCCCGAGGGAATCCGAAAAGTCAGGAAAATAAAGCCCTTGTTCCAGTGATCGCATCTTCTTCTTCTGAGTATTATAACTCTTTCCCCTGCCCCTCTTCAGACACCGAATGGGGTGAGGAGTCAGTAATGTGGTCAAACTGACCAATCCTGTGCTCGTGGGCAGGAGAAGGGAATTAGAACACAGATTACCGTACTAAGGCCCATCGAACCTAGGGTTAGGATCAGGTTAGAAGTTGTGCCAAGGCCACGGGTAATCTAACGTTGTTGTTGTTGTTGGGAAGAGCGCTATGACTTCGGTTATGTTTAGTGTACGTGTTAGGTTTGGGGTTAGGACACGGTTATAGGCACCCTTCCTATAACATAGAGCGATGCCATCTATTTTGCCGCATGGGTTCCTAGTCGTCTAACGCACTGCACCCGAGATGAGAGGTCACAGAGAACATCACTACGCGATTAGATATTTAAAGACGAAGCGGTCACTCTGAGCCGAGGATAAGTAATGACAAACGCAGAGGCCGAAACCTAGGTAAGGGCGTATAAGATGGACTCAGAAAGGGTTAAACTAACAATTTTTAATGAACGTAAAAAGACGCATTGTATTGCAATTAAGGCCCAGTCGATAGGATGACAATCCATTAAAAATGGCAGCTCAATCTGCGAATACTCCCCTTCATTTACTGGGAAAGAAGATGGCATCGAAACTGCGTGGAAATGAGTTAACTGGGCGACCCAGCATAATCATGTCAAGACACACCGGTTCAGGCTGGAAGAGTTATCACTAGTATTTAAAACTTGTTCAGATCTGTTCGGCACACGAAAACGTAAGGTAATTTATCACAGTTATACGTTGAACAATTAAACCTCTCAAACTAAGACATAAAATTATCCCTACATCAAGATTTCTTTTAGGACTAGTTTGAGAGTCATGACCCTGAAACTTCGCACTGATCCACCTTTATGACCTGGGGAGGAAAGGCCTGCACGATTCTATCATGACATGAGTTCGAACTGGCATAGGGGGGGGGAGCATATAAACAATTCCGACCGCATAAAGCACCCAGCGTTAGTGACAGCACCATCAGCTCAGGGCACAGTTCAAAGCAGACCTTCATGGTAAAGGAGCACCGTATTGGCACGCCGTGCACAAGCAACATGCACGTGACGTGATTTCGGGCGCGCATACGCTCAAAAAATCAATAGCGGGAATATTTGTTTTGTGTGAAGTTTGCCAACAAAAGAGATTAGGTAGGTAAACCTGCTGCAGGTGAAGGTAAGCGGAAACCGGTATGGAAGCCGCCATAAGCAGCAGAAAAGGTCTGCTGTCCGTTTGACAGTGCCATTGTACCTCTTAAAACGAGAACTGCAACAAAAAATGCCCGAACATCGGAAAGAAGCGATGGACATTGAAAGAAGACGAAGAAAAGGCAAAAGATCGAACAACAACGAATCCAATCGACCTCGCGACACACCGCGGAATCACGTTTTTTCCACGGACTATAGTACTTATATGAGCCTATCACGGGCAGGAACCGGGACAAACATTCATACTAACCAAAAACATTCACTTAGGAAAGCTGAAGATGTTTGCGTCTCCCCTACCTCTAACATACTGACGGACCGTTCGAGGCAAAAATGCCATACTCAAGTTAAGCAGTCCGATTATTACACAACAAAGGCCGGTGAGCAGATGGTTTCCATAGCAAAAACGGAAGGGAGACCGGATACCAATTACTACTTGCGCAGAGGGAATGCTCAGGGAGAACTTGATCGGGAAGATGCTCCACCATCACCACCAACAAAGTTTAAGTTCGGAGAAAATCAGAGCCTTAGGCGATGGATTGAGTCAGGAGAGTATATCGAATTCTTAAGGAGAGAACACGGCGAATGGAACTGGTTTGGCCGAAGGAAAAGGCGACAGAAGTCTCCATCACACCTAAAAATAGGATTGGGAACAAGAGGGTGCACGAATTCCCAAAGCTCGGATCGCGAAGCTCAGGTTCAACCCGTGGTAGCGGAAGCTGCCTATGCGGAAGGAATAGATGCAGTGACATTCAACAGGCGGCTTAAGTCGCTACTAGTGGACAATTCGGAGCCCAGTTTCGAAAATATGATACGCCTCAGCTGCGAACTCGAAAACTACATAGCTCTCAGAAGGGGAAAAATGAAGGAAGAATTGTCTATGGCTTCCATAAAGGTGGCTGATACAGATGAAACTCTGTGGGATAGGCCGTCAAGTCTTCCGCCAAAAAGGGCATATTCACCGGATGATGCAGAGCAAAGGACCTCGGTGAACTCTAGATCTGGACATCAATCACTTACCGAAAATGCAAATGCCTCTGCTCCGCGATCGGTGCGGAAAGGTGGAAACTCCGTTCACTCACCTCGATTGACGCTAAGCATATCGATTTCGAGCATATCTTCTGCTGAGCGGGTGAGTGAGGTTGCCAACAAGAAGGAACGCAAAGGTTGCTTCGGTCGTAGGAAGAAGAAAATTGAGGACGAATCCCAGCGGGACTTGTCACGTGCAAGCAAGAGGACCTCAAGTCTGGCGAATACGGCGAACACTAAGAGTATGACTAGTACGAATACAGGAGATTCGGCTGGAAGAAAATCCACCAACAATCAGAAAGACCGAGGTTGCTGCGGTCGTGGGAAAAAGAAGAACGACGATAAAACAGACCAGGACCTGTCATCTAAACGCCTGTCTCAAATGAGTACCGGCTCCAGAAGGAGTAAGCAGAGCTCATTTTTCTCGAACCTTTGGAAGTCACCGTCCAAGCGGGTCACCACGCCAAGGGCACCTCGAGGAGGAGTGGGAGGACAAGAAAGAGAACTAGAAGTACGAAAGGGACCACCATGTACGGCTGACCTTTCACCCCCAGTGCCGCCTATACCTCGAACTCCACTCTCCGCGCCAGTCATGCCCGTCCATATCCAACCGAGCCCAAACAATGTACAGCTTCCAGCGTACCAAGATCCCAAAAGCCAAATGCCAGCAGGTACGCAATGTTGTTGCACAATGTGCCCGATTCACTGCATGGTCCTTCAGTGCCCACAGTCTGGCCAGTTCACCATGAACCAGCCTACACTGACTTCACCGCCTCCTACTCCTCCTCCTGCACCAATGATAACTTCACCGAAAGTGACGGCTGGCGCTACGATGGACTGCACCAGTCATATGGCGAAAGACCAGTCTCCAGATCAAGCAACCACTGCCATCAGCGTGGAACCACCGAATGGGCCTTCAAGTCAGCCGATTGTCCATATGGCATCATCTGATATAACCGAAAAGGGTAGCGCGCCGCTGACTGCAGGCCGCTCAACCGAAGCTTCTACTCACACAATTGAAATCAAGTTTCACGGAGGGCGAATGAGTTCTGTTACTGTAGCATCAACGAAGGCTGACTCAAACCAACCGGCCGCTGACGCCATCGAACAAAGTGAGGGGACAAAATCATCAGCTTCTCCCGCCA
>JAYGXS010000005.1:38942253-38984447 GCA_036362985.1 Ligula intestinalis
AGAGAGAGAGAGAGAGAGAGAGAGAGAGAGAGAGAGAGAGAGTGAGACGAAACACGAGCTCGTGATGCTAATGACCCACGCGTCGGAGAACTAAATGGCTCGATCACCAAAACTATAAACGATGGCAAACGCCAACGCTGGCATGAACTAGTTTCAGATTGCAGTTTCAGCGGCAACTCAGCTGCCACTTGGAAACTTCTACGCAACCTGACCAAGCCCCGGGCTGAATTATCTAACCAGTCTATTAGCTTCGGGGAGAGCAAGTCAATTTCCTACAACGGTAAGATCGCCACAAAAATGAACAAGATGTTCTCGCCCCGCTCGTTGTCCAGTCCCAAAAGCCAGCGCTTCCCTCGTCTCCTTCATAAAGCCCCGCCTCCAGACATTTCCTTCTCGGCTGATGCCATCCTCACCGCCGTCAAGAAAACGAGAGTTTCGAAAGCCTTAGGACCAGATGGTCTGGCGCCTATTCATGTGCGTCACATCGGCCCGAAGATGGCTGCCTACCTTGCTGTCCTCTTCAACGTTTCGCTGGCTAATTCAATCATCACCGATTGCTGAGATCAGTCGATTATTATCCCTCTGGTCAAAGCTGGCAAGGACCCCAGCCTAGCGACCTCTTATCGCCCAATTGCCCTCATTAGTTCATTGGCGAAGATCCTGGAACGGCTCATGTACCCAATTCTGACGTCTGCGGCGGAACTATCTTGCCATCAACATGGATTCCGATCGGGTTGTGGGAATATAGCGGCGCTTTTCGAGCGCAGCGACGCCATCCTCGATGGCTTCAATCAACAGGAGCCCGCTTCACGGACCGTAGCAGTCTCAATTGACCTGTCACGAGCCTTTGACTGTGTCCACCACGATCAGCTCCTGCAGGTCTCTCTGGGCTGGCCTGTTACGATGGTTGGCGGCTTACATCCATGGCCGTCACGATCGTGTCCTTCTCCGGGGCGCTCTCTCTAAGTCCCGTAAGCAGACCTGCAGCGTCCCTCAAGGCTCTCTGCTCAGCCCGACGCTCGTTAACATCGAAATGCGAGAGCTCCCACTTCCCTGGGCACCTGTACAAGTAATATCGTACGCGGACGGTGTTACGTTCTTCTGCCGGCACAAATACATCGATCAGGCCGCACAGCTCCTCACGGAGTTCATGCCAGATGTCGAAAACTTCTTCACCCACCACGGAATGACGATCTCGGCAGCCAAAACGTCCGTAACAGTTTTCACACTGGATCCGAAAGAGTTTAATCATCACTCGGCCATCACCGTCAACGGTGCGTCCTTACCACTGGTCCGCCAGCCCAAGCTCCTTGGCGTGCGTTTCGATCCGCTTTGCACGTTCGCAGACCATGCCAGGGAGGCCGCAGGCAAAGTGAACCGCTGCACCAAAGTCCTCAAGGTTCTAGCAGGCACATCCTGGGGCTGCTCGAAAGAGACGGTGGCGACCAAATTCAAAGCACTGGCCAAGCCGCATCTCACCTATGCGGCACTAATCCGGTCTCCCACAATCAGTTCCTCCAGCCTCCGCCGCTTTCAGTCAGCACGGAACGGTGCCCTCCGCACGATCACGGGCTGTTATAAAATGTCGCCCATCGATCGCCTTCATGCGGAGGCTTCTGTCCTGCCGGTCGCCGCACACAACAAACTCCTGGGCCAGCAGTTCTGGTGGACCTGTTCACAACCTGGCCATCCGAACCACCATCGTTGCAACGCTCCTGGACCTAGCCATAACGTTCGGACGTCTACCAGAGGTCTCCACAAGGCAGCTGTTGCCTCATCTCTCTCGGATCTATCCGTTGATGGCTCTGCCATCAGGATAGGCTACCAGCGCCTTCACCAAAGAGCCGTTTTGAACGCAAAATCCAGCTACCACCTCCCGGTCCTTCTGGGTGGCTATCCACCTCCAATTGCGGCCTCGGACTGACATCTCCCAAGGGTGACTCGCTGTCCCCTGGTTTCGGGCGCACGTGCGTCCTCCAAAAAATCAATAGCGGGAATATTCGTTCTGCGTGTGCAGTGTGCCAAAAATGGTAGGTAGGTATATCTGCTGCGGGTGAAGCTAAACGGAAACCGTTATGGAAGCAGCCATGAGTAGCAAAAAATGTCTGCCGCATGTTTGACAGTACTATTGTACCTCTTAAAGCAACAGCAACAACAAAATGTCCAAATTTCTCAAGGACGCGAGAGACGATGAGGAACGACAAAGAAGAAACAAAAGATCGAACAGCAACGAAGTCAATCAACCTCGCGACACACTGTGGAATCGCGTTTTTTCCGCGGGCTATAGTACTTACGTGAGTCTGTCACGAGGAAGGACCCGGACAAACGTTCTTGCTAGCCAAGTACATTCATTCAGGAAACCTGAAGATGTTTGCGTCTCATCCACCTCCAACATACTGACGGACCGTTCGGGGCATAAATGCCGTGCTCAATTTAAGCAGTCGGATCATTGGGCAACAAAGACCGGTCAGCAGATGGTTTCCGTAGCAAATACGGAAGAGAGACAGGATGCCATTTATTACTTGAGCAGAAGGAATGCCGATGGGGAATTTGGACGGGAGGATACTCTACCACCACTATTACCGAAGTCTAAGTACAAAGCGCATCAGAGTCTTAGGCGATGGATTGAGTCCGGAGAGTATATGGAATTCTTAAGAGGGAGGGAACACGGCGAATGGAACTGGTTTGGCCGACGGAAAAGACGTAAGAAATCTCCCGCGCAGTTAAAAATGGGGGCGAGAACAAGAGGATGCACGAGTTACCAAAGCTCTGATCGCCAAGTTCGGGTTCAGCCAGTCACAACGGAAGCTGACTTTGCTGGAGAGATAGATGCAGCAACGTTTCACAGGCAGCTGAAATCTCTCCTAGTGGACAAGTCAGAGCCCAGTCCCGAAAAGCTGATGCACCTCAGCTGCGAACTTAAAAACTACATCGCTCTCAGAAGGCAGAATATGCAGGAAGAGATGGGTATGACTTCCACTAAGGTGGCCGAAGCAGATGAAAGTCAGCGGGATAGGCCGTCAAGTCTTGGGCCAAGTAGGGTAGTTTCGCCGGATGATGCAGAGCCAAGGAATTCGGTTAACTCCAGATCTGGACTCCAATCACTTACTGAAAATGCAAATGCGGCTGCTCTGCGATCGGTACGAAAAGGTGGAGGCTCCGTCCGCTCACCTCGGTTACTGGAAAGCAGATCGTCCGCCGATAATCAGAAACCTCGAGGTTGTTGTGGTCGTGGGAAAAAGAAAAATGAGAAGGCAGCCAATGGGGACCTGTCGCGTCGAAGCATGCGGACGTCAACGCTGGCGAGTACGACGCGTACGGGGAGTACGACGAGTACGTGGAGCACGACGAGTACGGGGAGTACGACGAGTACGTGGAGCACGACGAGTTCGGGGAGTACGACGAGTACGGCTAGTACGGCGAGCACGACGACAGGGGTGTCTGCCGGGAGAAAATCCACCAAGAATCAGAAACCACGATGTTGTTGTGGTCGTGGGAAAAAGAAGAATGAGGAAGCATCCAAGGGGGACCTGTCGCGTGCCAGCAAGAGGACCTCAAGCATGGCCAGTGCGACGACAGGCATGGTGGCCGGGAGAAAATCCACCAAGAATCAGACACCACGAGGTTGCTGTGGTCGTGGGAAAAAGAAGAATGAGAAAGCATCCAAGGGGGACCTGTCGCGTGCCGGCAAGAGGACCTCAAGCATGGCCAGTGCGACGACAGGCATGTTGGCCGGGAGAAAATCAACCAAGAATCAGAAACCGCAAGGTTGTTGTGGTCGTGGGAAAAAGAAGAATGAGGATGAAACAGACCAGGACCTGTCATCTGAACGCCCGTCTAAATTGAGTAACGTCTCCGGAAAAAGTAAACAGAGCTCAGTTATCTCATTCCCTCGCAAGTCATCGTCAAATCTGATCACAACGTCAAGCGCACCACCAGGTGATGGAATATCGAGACAGGGAGGAGAACGAGCAAGTAAATTACGAAAGGGTAGTGCTGGCAATAGGGCAGAACCCCGTGCGCAGCAAAAACCAGGACGAAAAACAGTTGGCGGTCCAGATTTCAAACCTGGCGGCATAGGTTCACTGTCTTCGGCTGGGCCTGCACCCACAGTGACGGCTAGACCTCCAGGACCAGTCTTCACGCCAGCTACGCCCGCCCATATCCCACCGAACCCAAATAACGGACCAAATCTAGCGTACTCAGCCCCCAATGGCCAAATGCCAGTAGGTATGCATTGTTGTTGCAGTATGTGTCCGATTCACGGCATGGCCTTTATGCATCCACAGTCTGGTCAATTGACCATCAACCAGACTACACATACACCTTCTCCTCCTCCCCCCACACAAATGGCAACTTCGGCGAAAGAGAAAACAGGTGCTACAAGGGAGCGTCCCAGTCAGATAGAGGATGTCCAGTGTCCAGATCAAGGAACGAGTGCCATTAGCGTGAAACCACCGAATGGGCCTTCAAGCAAGCCGATTGTCAATATGACATCAGCTGATTTAACGGAACAGTGTAGGCGTGCAACCGGTGCTCCAACTCACACAATTGAAATCCAGTTTCACGGAGAGCAAATGAGTTCTGTTACTGTATCAACAGCGAAGGCAGCTGCTGGCGTCAAAGAACAAAGTGAAGGGACAAAATCATCAGCTTCTCCCGCCACCTTCAGATCCGACGTGCCAGCTGCAGCTGCAACTTCAAGGTCTCTATCTATGGCTTCTGTGAGCAGCCGCCCCAGCAAGCTATCAGGACGCAGCAGTTATGTTGATGACGAGCAGGAGGGTGACAAAGGCTGCTGCGGGAAAGGCTACTGCAAGAAAAAGCCAGAGGCAAAAGACAACGACTCGAGGAGCTCAACACTCTTTGACAGATCTGCTTCGAAAACGTCCACAAACACCGTCAGGACGCGGCCCAGTCAAAGGCGTAGTCTGACGTCTTGTTATAGAAAGCCAGCTGGAGCCGGGACACAGTCCGGCCAAAAGACCCTAAGGCTAACAAATGCCTACATGTCTGACGACGGTCGTAAACCGGAGTTTGCGCAACCTTTTGAGTACTCACGCTGCCGATCTGCTTCGTACGGTATGGCTGCACCCTATGAGAATGGCTTGCCAGGTGCCGGAATGCAAGCCCATATTTACACAGAGGCAGTAAATCCACAACCTTCACGATTCACTTGTGTTAATGCCAGAGCGGATAAGGCGACACAATACCAACCAGCATTCCACTCCGCGGTGACAGACTTTACAGAACAAAATGAGGCAACTAGACCCTGGATGCCCCGCAGAGCCGACGGACGTTCACCGGACGACGTCTGTTCTCCAACCCCGACGGCAGATACACGCTTTATTGTCGGTGAGCGGCCGGTCTCACCGGCAGGTGCACGACAGGGCAACACACCGGAGAAATATCTGGCAGGTCCTTGCAATGACGCAAGCGTGGAATGCTCCATGGAGTCCGGTGGTTTCGGCCAACAGTCACAGCCTTATCGAATGCGTCCATCTGGGCCAAATAGCTTTATGGGAGGACCCGGCCAGACGGTCTGGGTGCTCATGCCAATGGCAATGGGCGCCAATGGAATGATAGGCATGCCAGCTCCCTGCGCATGCCATGGTCGGCGATGATGCCTAGGTCAGCTTCTCGACAGAGCATGCGTTTTTCTTATTGTCACGTTGTTTTTTCGTTTTACTTTCTCTTCACTTACCACCCTTATTTCCGCATTAACTATTTGTTTAATAAAACGTTTAAACCTTGTGTACGGTTTCATTTAAAGGACAGTTCTTATGAAGATAAATATGTAGGGTGTAAGCGTTATTGGCGTTGTGAGCGGTCTAAGTGGTACACGTACTCAGAGCACTACGATTATCCGAACCAATGCCCTTTTGATGAAGAATGCGGAAGGTGTCGGCAGAAGCTATGTACGGGAAATCACTGGGGCGGTCAAGCTCCCGGCCCGAAAGCCCTTCTGTCAGCTTAGGGAGCTAATTTGCGTGTGATTGAATGAATGCACGTGAGAGTGAGTTACTTGGCCAACAGCAGTTTGCGAGTTCTGGTGATTGTGATTTGCTGTCGAGAGCTGTGATGACGCATCCGGGGGTTGAGGGCATTACAACTCTCGCCCCAACTCCGCCCCCACCCCCAGATGCTGAAGAAGGTGAGTGGTCAACATTGCGGTCAAACAGACCAATCATATGTTCTCAGGGAGGAGACAGGCGAATTGAAACGCTTCGCAATACAGGGTACCGTCGAATTTACCATCGAATTTAGGGTCAGGCTCAAGTTTATGAAGTATCTTTTGTGAGGTAAGCAGAGTGATAAAGGCTTCGGATACACATCGTACACTGCTAGTGCTGGATATCTCGGAGTTGTAAAGCAGTGCAATATAGCATAACCACGGCAGAATGCCCGTTGACCAGTGTGCGTTGTGAGGAAATTAGGAAAATTGAGAGGCACTTCGAAAATAGGGTTTACAGTGTCGTGGGTTTAAATGCTACCTTAACGATTGCAAACGCTTGAGCCCATTAAGGTAATTTTCTATAAAGCGGTCGATCAGGAGAGCACAATTAACTATCGTAGTGGCCTGGGAACTGGGCAATAAAAATCACGGGAGCTAAAAGGACACTGATTGAAGAAAAAGAGGTCAAGAGCCGCGAATTAGTGTGAGAACATAAGCGGACAAAGTTCAAACGACGCCATTGAACACAAGTACGAGAAAACACAACTATCGAAAAATGCGCTCCTAAAAGCAGATATTATTGTTTCATGGCCTAGCCATTTACGCAACACTTCTACATAAGACCCGTGATGAGTGGCGAGTGAGTGGACAGATTCCCCGCAAGTTTGCTTCGACTCTTGTTTTTTTGTTCGTGGTAGTTTGTTGCCTTGCTTCAGCTTGCTGTAGCCTTCGTGCAGCTTGTCAAACTTGCCTCAGTGTCTGCTTCGTCATGCTTCAGCGTCTGCTGCGGCCTGTTGGAGCACGCGGCTGCCCATAGTCGAAATCGACGGAGGAACTGTCGGTAGGTGGCGTGCTACCAACAGGAGACATGCACTGAGTCAATATGGGACCAGATCAGAGCACGGTAGGCGTTGATTGGTATTACGACAACAGGAACCACAATGGAGTCGTAGTCAAAAGCGAAAAGGACACGTGACCAGGCGCGTCAGGACAGACTAAGTGGACTGAGAAATACGCGCACGAAATTACACAGCCAATCAGCGTGCGCTACTTCGCGTACGCGTACAGTCTTTGCTCGCGCGTGCGGCGCTGAAGATTCCGCAAAGTGGACTCCATCGCGAAAAGGACCAACTAACCTGCGGCACGTCGTAGGCCCAAAAAATTAAGGACATTCTGCACAATTGGCGCACCATTGGCAGGAGGGCCCGAGAACGGCAAGAACTTCAGTAAGAGAGAGAGAGTTGTGATGAGCTAGGGATCCGCCGCGGTTGCTCCAGGAAACTCGCTTTGCCCTCTCGTCTACCACATGAATCGGGGGTAGGAGGTAGAACAATCGGGAGGCGCAACCAAATACGAGGAGCGTGGTGGCACATCTCCACACAGGCTCGCGTCGCGTCAGTGATGTACACCAAATCAAGATAAACGAATGACGAGCTCGGGGGGGGGGGGGGGGGGGGGGGGGGGGGGGGGGGGGGGTTAAGGGAGATTGAGGTCTACTCTAAGTCCCCGGTGCATCCTCCTCACTGCAAATAACCTGGCACGCTTCTAAACTAATCCACTGCACTAAAAGCTGTGGCTTCGAAGGCTGTCGACCGACGGGGTAACTGGGACCTCGTAGTCAGCCCAATGCGCGTTTGTGGTTTGAGAGTGAGGCTGCAATGGCTCGACACGCCTTCTTCCTCGTCTATGCAAATACCTGGATCGCGAACTTTCTCATTCATCCCTCTTAATATTGCCTGTATGGCACCCCCACTCTGTAGGGTTCCAGTTGCTGTGATAACACGCCTAGAGGCTGTCCCGGCCGCGCCCTAGCTAGCCTTATTGACTCTGTCTTGACACCCAGCTCAGGTGAAGTGGCGGAGGAGAGAGTGCGATAGATGCAGTGTAAGACTACTTTCACTATCACGAAGTTTACGCGTAAGTCACCGTCCCTGCGTCACCCTTTTGCGAGAAATACCGTGGAAATCGTCGAAACCCATACTCCACAGCATGGGCGGAGGGTTAGAATAACCTCTGCAACTTGGTCAACTAGAACGTCTGTGCTCAGCCCTTGCCATCCTACCATTATTTTGCTAATGGAACACGATCGTTGTGGGGTAGGAGCCACCTTCACTATCCGACAGTTCGACCGTCGTTACCGACAACGGCCACACTGGATCCTACGATATTGTGTGCACAGGGAAGGGTTTTTGCAGGGGATTTAATTTATGAGGATAGTAGACTTGCGCTGTATCTATCACACTGTCCCTTCCTCCACTCCACCTGGGCCGGCTGTCACGATCAGGTAAAAAACGATCGGAAGCGGTAGAGGGCGTAGATGGATGGCGCGGCGAGAACCCGTGCCTTAGCCTACCACCAAGGTAGCGATGGAAGCGAATTAACGAGCGTTTAACGCATGCACATGCATAGGAATCCTGACAAAGGACAATGCTAACAAACTTCTTTGAGCCGGCAACCAGTATGACGGTAAAAATTGGCTATCCTACTTTGAATTAAATCAAGATACAGATTGCGAAAAAAGTGCATGGCTTCCGTCCAATCGGGATTCAAAAAGGTGAAAATTTATCAAATCTGGAATTTCACAAAAGGAAATCTCGTCCCGTGTGCATAAAGGAAGAAGTACACGGACAATTTGACGCGAAATCAATTTCTCAGGCGACTCGCGAGAAACGAATGCTGATTTTGGTGACTTAAGATGTATAGGGTTTGAAGGCACGTGGGGGCATTTGAAGCATCACGCTGCTCCACAAGCAATCGATGGATAGGTAGCGTGACACACACGCTTTGTGGTTAATCCGTAGATGAAGGCTCCCCGATGGGGTAGTGATTGGCCATATTGCTAGGCATGAGAAGACTTCGAATAGCACGCTGGTACCGTCGAGAACAAAGATGTGAGGAGAATGTTGAGGTGGAACAAGAAAACGTCGCTAGCGGCGAGAGGAGCAGAACAAATGACATATCCCGGTTATTTTCACGTTTAGGACGTAAAACTGGGTGGAGAGCGAACACCTCTAACAATCAAAAGCAAGAGCGTCCGGAAAGTGCTCTTGGATGGATGAGAAATACGATTAGGAGCTGCCGTCCCGTCCTCCGTAGTGAGAGACCTCTGGAAGAACGGTGGGCGCCCAACAGTAGTCTGGAGCAGAGCCGAACCTTGGAGCCTTACAAGATACTGGAGGAGTCCTTTGCGACTGAAGACCTCAGCGGGGCCAGTGATATTATAGATATACAGTTTATCATATCGGACAACCTTTTGACTGAGGCATGGACCGTCACCAAGGAACCGACACCTATGGCGGAGGGCCAGGGTGCCCGATTAATCAGACCCCGAGCACGACGATTACGTGAGATAAGTAGCGTTAACTGGCGTTCGGCTGGGCAGGGGGTGAAGGAGAGCGTGGGGACACAAGGAGACCTTGAGTCGCACTCTTTAACCACTACCGAATTCATGCCTTCATACCAAGGTCCCGAGAGAAAGGAAAGCCCCGACGAAGACGCTCAGGAGCGTCTATTCCCAACTTGCAGATCCATTCAGTCTTGTAATCCACGGCCACGTCCAAGATGTTCAACTCGTCCTTTGGATGCCTCAACAACTCCTATGCGATCGTATCACCCCATGTATGAGCCCGCACAAAGACCACAAATATGCAGACGTTCGAAAGCTCTGAGAGCTCCGATTAGCCCAATTTCACGGGAGAAACACCATTGGCATCCCTACAGCCCCACACAAGTCCGCAAAACTGCCCAACTGTGTAGAGCAGAACCACTTTCAAGCCCCAAGCGCCACAACGAGCAACTTAAATCACCAGTTTACATCAAATTTCAGTCCAACAAAAACGCCGGCATAAACCCTGAAACAGCGATCGAATATACTCAAAGCACGTCTAGAGCACACGCAGTGGCTCAGGTGAAATGCTTGCAGAAGGCCTACGCGGCCGCAACGGTCAATGGAATTTGCTACGCTGTGTGCCGAGGCAAACGCAGGTTGCAAGCGGAAAGACGGTGCCTTTCTATGGCAACCCTGGATCGAAAGCACAGACGCTCATTCAAGCGGTCGCCTGCGCTAGCCCTTCCGCTTTTTGTTCCAGATCGGCAAATAAGCTCCACAGAGACCGATACCTGTGACCCCCTGGTGCCCTCCTCATCCCACGGGACCTTAGGGAAGGCCTGCCTCTACGTTGAAAAGTATACTCAGTATGAGGATATCAAGATACAGGGGGATGGCAGTCGTTCGTACTCCCAGTTGATAGAAATTAAAGTTGGAGATAAAAGACCACAGAGGGGTCACAAGTGCACCCTGGGAAGGGCGCCTGCCAGTGGGGTCAAAAAACAGAATCAAGCTACTTCTTACAATGAGGCAGATACAGCTCTCGTGCCTGTCAAATCAGGTCAGGAAATGCACAGAAGCGTCTACTGGATGTACGTCCCACTAAAACCGGTCGATATCCAGCACAGTTTGGAGTGCAAATGCAGGCGGGACCTTCAGGTTTGCACTTGCACTGCGGATTGTGAGAAGACACAAACCTGTGAAGCGAGACTGTGGGTATTAGAGGATTTAGGAGGGCCTGCGTACGTGTGTGGAGTAGCAGCCGATCTTCGTGCTCAGACCAATCCATTTTAGTTATCCGTTTGCTGTCCAATACGTTGATACTTTCATTTGCGTGTAGGTTAACTTTTTTTAACATCTGTGTTGAAAATAAAAGCTTAACTTACTCATTACACCCCATACATTGGGAAGAATTCAAGACACGCAGCTCGGAGCTATACAACCTAAACTTTTTGTAATAAGCGTAGACAGAAGGATTTATTGAATTCAGTATAATTCGCAATGGTTTTTCAGCCGCATGCCGTCGTTGCATTAGTCAAGTAACGAATAGAAGCGTATAGGCGACTGAATTTTGCAGAATTTCAATGTATAACAGTAAGGGTTATAGTTCAGTATAAATAATGAGCAACCGAAGGGCCTTACACTAAATCAGCCTATATGAAGAAAAGGGGGCAGAGGAAGTTGGCCATTTTTACGTACAAAATTGACGGAACCGTCAATGCCAAAAATCCCCTAATTATATCCTTATCGTTTAAGGGTGCGAATATTTCGAATAGAATCAAGCGGAGGTTGCAGATGCAGTTACATTGGCCGTACGCAAAGGCAAATGGCGGCCAAAACCACTGAAAACTGGTCTAATCGGCTTTTCAAGCAAGAAGACAGAGTACCACGATCTTCGATTACTAAACACCGGCTAGACAGTGGTCACTCTGTCAACCTCAAAACCACTTTCGGGTACGAAAAAATCAGCCCCTGCACTACTTGGACGAGGCCTAAACACGGTGGGAGAAAACCGACTTGTGCACACAGCTAGACCACGTGGCCAATCTCCAATTACCTTGGTAATTGGGCGGCTAGTTTTGATTACGACTTGGTTTGTGCCAACTTCCTCTCCCCGGTTTTCTCCCTATAGGCTGATTTAATCTATTGCCCTGCAGTCGATCATTATTTACACTGAACTATGACCCTTGTTGTTATACATTCACATTCTCTGAATTTCAATCTGCTGCATGTTTCTATCCGTTATCTGACTTATGCAACGACGGGATGCACTTGAAAAGCCATCGCGAAATCCATTGAATTCAATAAATCCTGCTGTCTACGCTTGCTTCAAATTCATACCGGAAACAAATGCTCCAAACTGTACTTTGTTAATATAAAATATGTACATACCTTAACAGAAGACCAAAAAGGACTTCACGATATGCGCGGTCTCACTAACCAAAAGCATACATTTTTAAGAAACTTTCTAAGCCATTGAGCTACTAACAAGACCTGCCGTATACTGCAGGAACAAACACCGCGTTGCCTAGGTAACCGTGCTGGTAGGACGCTTTATGAAAAATGAGTGGGTGCTGAAGGCCAAACTCTGAGTAATCGATGAAATCGATTAATCGATTGCTTCTACGATGACCAGCTGAGGAAGCCTGGAGAGCATATCTGCCACTAGGGTAAGTTTGGGGGGGGGGATAAGGTAGAACAGAAGAGCAAAAGAACTAGTCAAACAACGCGACAAATGTTTTGTTACCAAAGTTTTACCATCCCCCCTTCCCCTCCGATGATTCTAATCGTCAACCGGTGGTCGATTTTAGTCACTGGACTGCATTGCGCCGCCACTGTGGTTCACCGACCTAACGGTCCCGTAATTTGTTCTTAATATCAAACCCCGACGACAAAGGAAGGTCCAAACTCAAAATCACTGTAGGCGAAGATACTTAAGACTCTGGAGGTCGACTTTTGTCCAACGCTGTTAACAAAGGCAGGGATGCAGTGTGGGATTTACGCTCAGGCCTGAGTCTTGGGAATGAGAATAGAGTAAGGTCGACGGCTCGACGCCATTTCCCAACTTTAAAAAATTTTATGCGCTCAAAGCTACCACAAAGCCGCTGCTTGGAAGGTATCAAACTGACGGGATATCTCGCACCGCGTGGGAATTACAGCGTGTGTGGTAGATAGTATCACCGGGAGAGACGAAAGAGAGCCTGAGATGGTCATTTCTGGTTTAGTAGCCGTCGTCAGCCAGTCATACCCAGACCCAGGTGGTGGACTACTCGAGACTCGAACTCACAATGTTTTCGATCAAAGTCTAACGCTCTAATTACTGAGCCCGAGAAATGAGACCCACCACAGAGCGGGACGAGTGAGTTGCGTTAGCGATCGGTGAAAGTTCATCAATGGTAGTCAGTGTGTTTTATGCAGTGTGGAGGGGAGTGTCTAACCGGCAGACTTAGATTTAGGCTGCAATGATCCCCTAATGTGGCCCTGCCGCAGTTTCCAAGTCAGATGTGGCCGCAGGCTTAGCAACGGCGCGGGCCGCGTCAGTCGTCCATACCCTCTCCCGCTTCTGGTCTTCGCGACTTGGTGATGACACCAGGCCAAGGTGGAAGAGGAGAAGAGTACGGTTGATGCAACGCAAATCTACAACCACTTAAAACTAATCCACGCAAACATAACCACGTTTGCTTCAAGTTTACTGAAGCACAGAGCATATGTGTAAGGGTAAAATGACTGAAATGGAGCGCAATGCCTACTTTTAAGCCCCAAAAGAACATTACACGTCCGGTAAACAACAAATGACCCATGAAGTGGTTCGTCATTTGCATAGGAGATAGCAGTTCCTGAAATTATATTTTCACGGGACATGCCTGTATTTAACACAAATCCTGCCGGAAAAACAACCAAGCGTCTTATCAATCCCAATATGCATTCCTCTGTTAGTCAATACCACTTCAACTTCAGGCCTGCGTGGCGTACGGTTTGATTGCGTGACTAAAAAGGACGAATAACTGATCCTTAGCAAAACGAAGGTTTTTTTTTGGGGGGGGGGAAGCAGCACAGAACGAGTAAAAGGTGAAAAGTACCTACCGACTAAATGTTTTCATATGGCATACTCCAGCGCAGAGGTTGTCATTCCCCGTGGAAAAACAAACGTGCACAGAGTGGAATGTTTTCCAGGAAGGCTTGCACAGCCTGGGGCAGTAACTTGAAAATGTTTACGAGATTAACGAAACCCAGAGCGGATCTTTCTGCACTATTTTGTTTTTTTTGAATATCCGCCCACCAGAACCGGTTATACAGCAACTGGATTCTCGTTGAACGCCGTCTACACAAAAAGGGCACACTCGGACGTCTGTGGCGCCCCCATGCCGAATTTATTTCGGGAGAAAATCAGAACAAGAGAGAGAGGCTTGGTCATGTGACTTCAGTCACTCTTCTTCGACTGTCTGTTTCTTCATCACCACCAGTGCAGTTAGCGCACACTTGGAGAAAACAAATGTCAGTTCCCAGTAAATAGCAAAAACATCCGAGAGTCGGCAGTGCACTGGTTTCTCTTGCGGTAAATTTGCGGCATAACCCGGGCGTGCGCTGTTTCACAAATAACGTGGGAAAATTGAGCTTTCTTGGAGCTTTGAGGCTAAAGCCGCTGTCCTTAAGCTGCAAGTGCATCTGCATGTGCCAAAATTATTAGCTCGAGGCTACAGACTACCAATTTCTTACGGAAGTGTTTAACCCTGTCTGCAAATCAACAGAGTTTAATCTCAGCTTTGCATTGCAAGTAAAAAGCACGATAGTAGGTTGTGTAAATATCGTGAGAAAATAAAAACTCGCCATAAGCTCAAGTATCTTAAGCGTCGAAATGAACATGGTGACTGTTAAATTAACCTGTCGTTACTGTTTGGTTGCTGAACAAAGTCGCGGTTTATTAGGCATGGTACGTCTTCACGTCTGACAGCCCCCCCGGCGCTGTCATGTTTAGGAACAGCAAATCCGAAAACATGCAAGTTTATAAGGCTAGAGAATGACAGACAGGCAGACAGAAATAACCACTTCTGGGTCAAATAAATAATGGAGCAGCTATATCTCCTCATTAGACAGTGGTAATTAAGGCTGGATACGGTTCATGGTGCTGAGAATTGAGCCAGGTACATTAATAGATCAGAGCACTTGCATTACAGAAGGGGGGACGGTCAGATGTGTTGAGGAAACATGAGTGGTTTGGGGGAGACGAATCCCCAGTTAAGCCTGTCTAGGCAGAAGTACTTATTACGTTTCCTTGGCAGATTTCACTGCACAGGCTCAGCTTGCAATGGTGAGCATTTCCAAGTAAGCTGCTACTTCTGCCGACTTTTATTTATAAGTGGCATGTGGTCTGTGCCAGATGCCGATTCCTTGACCAACTGAAACTGAACTTTGCTCTTCGCCCGGATTTCTTAAAGGTTCGTCCCCGCCCTCTCGACAGAACCTGTTTACAGATAAGCCCTCCATCTTCCTCTATTGCAAGTGAGATTGTTCAAAGTTACGGGAGGGGAGTACTTATTCCCCTGCCCAAACACTAAAATTACTCCTAACTGTAAAGGTAAGCGAGTACGGATAGATTATGAGAGGCCTTGGGTCTAAAGTATACAGCTTGGCTTAGTTTAGTTTATATCTTCGTAAATATGGGAGGTAATCCTCTGTGTGCTAACTACTACATCATATAACGCTATGCACACGATTTTTTCTATTATGGGTTTTGTTATTCAAGTTCATGTTTAGTTATCGAATTGCTTGTTGTTTACTTTTTAGAATATCACTCCCAAGTGCGTTGCTATAAAGAGACTAAGAAGACTACAATCTTATGAAAATTACTTATTTTTTGTGTTTTATTGAGTACAATTCGCTGCTTGTCTGTGGTGAAACCTCACCCTTAATACCACCCATTACCGCCATTTCCATTTTATACCATCCTGGGGTTAGTTTTGGCCAAGGGGGCTTACATGACCGACTGTTGTAGTTAACCCCATCTCAAACCTGACTGAACTTGCGATGGAATTAAGTGCAAATACACCTATATTATGGGACGTCCTCACTTCGGGTCCTGTTGGGGAGAGCGGGATCCTATCTATGAGAAATTCATACGGAAGAAGAAGCGATCACTGCAACACGAGATTTATTGCCCTGACGTTTCGGATTCCCGAGGGAATCCGAAACGTCAGGGCAATAAACCTCGTGTTGCAGTGGTCGCTTCTTCTTCTTCGGAACTGCTTCCTGGAACTCGGATATTCTCCTCTATTGGCAAGAAATTCATACTTACTTTCTTGGATTTATTAACGAAGTGTCCCCGGATCGTATGGTATTTTGCCCTTTACTGCTAAATTCAATAAAAGTGCAATTTGCGGATCGCGCTTGTCCCTCGATCGTCACGCTTAGAGGTTTTTTGCAGCAAAAGGTATAAATTTAAGATGGATTTATTTACCCTAACTCCCTCTCTCTTTCTAATGCAATGGTCCCAGCGCCCCACTTAACCTAGTGCAGATAGTCCGAAAATTATGACGAAAATAGCCACTTTGGGATAATTTATCGCCGTTATTTGTATGGTAGCCTGGTAGTGACGGCAACCCGTGCGTGGTCGTGTGTACAAGACTGGAAAAAAAATCGGCCTCGTGAGGGAGCTGCCGAATACCGGTCAGGTAAGAAGGCAAGCTTACGGATTCGACACGAAAAACAGCTTCACGATGAGAACAATTAACGAGACGGCAGTAGCAGTAGCCAGCTGGAGATCAAATATACTCTGGGTGTGCCTAAGAGCTTTTCGCGGATGTCAGTGATTGACAAGAAAGGCAATTAGCAAACCAGACCACGAGGAAATCGTGACTCCACAACATCAGATAGCAAGTAGATGATGTGATGGCTGCATATTACATAATAGAACGCAGAAAATAAGGATGAGTGGTTAACTAACTGGATCCTGGGTCACCAGCAACTCGGCATGCATTTCTACGTGTTGAAGGTACAATTACCACAGATACACATGCTAATTCATTGTACTCCCTGATCATTTTAAATGCTATCAGGCAAGCGGAAGGACAAGCCGGAAGATGCAAGCAAACAGTTGTTGGTGGTTTTGAGGGACTTAGGGTTCAACGTGATTCTCACGCTCACCATCGCCACCACCCCCCAGGAGTACAGTCAACACACAGATTCTACTGGTTCAAGCTAATGGGCGGGGGGGGGGGAGGTGCAATTAATGGGGAAAATCAAATCTGCAGGTGTTGGGCTGAAAGTGGAGCCGATAAAAGCAAAAATCACAGAACGGGAGGCGATAGGTGCCGCCTCATAAAAGCTGTGCATCGGGAGTGTCCTCTGAGAAAATACACACACAAACATGTGAATTCCCAGAAGAACCGGAAGATAGGACTTAAAAGAATATTCAACCCAATGGATTGTTCACACGCCCTTTTAACCAACAAAATAACGAGGCCGTCACAAATGGATGGTTAGACCAACACAAGATCAACGCTTTGAAAGAATCCACCTCCATCTGTCTTACGACAAATGCTGCCCGGCAAGTTAACTCAGTCACCCTACGGGGTGGTTTACAGTGATCTCACGCAGTCCAGATACAATGTGAAATCACTCAGATTCAGTTCTCTTAATGACGGAAGACTAGTTTGATGACTACTCAAACACAGTCTCAATTATGACGCAAAACGTGTGATGAAGCCAACGCTTCTCCAGCTGAGCATTAAGTTGAGGCTCAAACTATTCAAGCATCTGTAGTAGATGAAGTGTGCCGTAAGCATTCGATTATCAAACACCCAAGCAGAGGGAAAAAGTCTACTAGTGCACTCCTTACAATAGATTCGTAACTGAACGCCTGCGGAACAACGTTCAAGGTGACGTCGCAAACACATTTCATGGTACTGTGACTGCGGTTTTTATGTCTATGAGGACACTTTAGATCCCCGGATGGGACTGTACGCCTAGAAGAGAAGTGATAAACCAACATACAGTGGAAGTACGGTTACTAATGAGGTTTCAGACCATTCTACTACGGTTGCACCTATTTGTCTTAGTGAAAAGGCCGTGTGGGTTTACGCAGTTTCAAATATATTTACACATGAGAAGAAATTTATTAAAAACAAAGACAAGGTAGCTTGGAATGGTTATTTGTGGTTTATAAGCCGTCATCCGCCAGGTATATCCAATCCCACGTGGTGTAATTTCCGAGGCTTGAACCCCTGACCTGTTGTTTAGAAGATCAAAGCAGTGACCACTGCACCACGAGCTTGGTAAAATACTGGTCTAGATCGGGAAGGATGAGCGTTCAACAATAGCTAACGGAACTCACTCGTCACGTAGTGCCTTGGAGCAGTCGTTCAATGGATAGCATATTATGGGCAGTATTACATGACCGCTGCAGACAGGTGAGACTGGAATGGTCATTTCTGGCTTATTAACAATCATCACCCAGCCATACGCAGCCCTAGGTGGGGCATCACCTGACCATGTTTGTCCTGCGGCGTCTTGGGATCCAATCTAGAGCATTTGGAAAGACTTGCATAGCGACAAAATGCGTAGGATGCGAGCAAAAGACACATGGACGCTTTAGGTTGGTACCGTAGGGGTTTGTTTGCCCGAACTGAATTCCATTCAGTGCTGGTATGGTATTCCAGGTGGTTGCTTAGCCTTGCTACCAGATTTTGTCCTTCTAATAGGTTCATCAAACGCCCGTTCTTTGCCTTCGCCCGTGGTATCACATTAAAACAGAAGGGCAAAGCTAGTAAACACTGAATGACCAAAGCATCCGATGGCGAATTCTACGTTCCCTTAATGTGGAGAAGGCAATGGTAAGCAGGCGACGGCTAATAGGCCAGTAAAATGCATCTCAGTTTCCCCCTGTCTTCATCAGCATTGGTTTCTTCAGAAATATAATCTCGTCAGTGCCTTCTGAGGCCATCGTGCGTTCACGGTTTCAACCCCTAGACAATTAGGAAACAGAGAGGGGAAAGAGGTCCGACAATTAGTTCATGCCGTCCTTGTCTTGCGTTTTTCGATGGGAGGCGTGAGGACGCAAGGTGTCATTGTCTCATGACGACATGTGTGGCCTGGAGATGCTTGCTGTCGCCACCTCGTCGTTTCGCGGCGTGGGGACACCTGCTGTCGCTGTCTCGTCACCATCTCGCGGCAGGATTGAAAGAATGTGGACAGATGTTGAAATGGTATTTGGTCACGGAAGCGTTAGTGCCTGTAAAAACGACTTCTGTGCGCATAAGATCGGGTTAGTGGACCGTAAGGCGACTGCCTCTGCCGTCGCAAGTATCCGCTGACGCAGAGACTTGGAATGTTTGGCCGGAACTTTCTACATGACCCGAAACGCTCGGTCTACGTCTACCCGATGACCGCTGTCAACTAAGTCAGCCAAAATCGCGCTCGATGTTGACTTTACTTCGCTTCTGTTTATCACTAGAATCTGACTCCTATTATCCCTTAACACCTCTTTCCCTTCTCTCCCTAATTACTACTGATTAGTTGCCGAAACTTTTGTGAACTCTACCCTCCGTTATAGTATTGTATTTATCTGATGATTAATTAACCTAAAAGGTTCGTTTGCTTTACTTGACTTCCTGAATGCTCACATGGGATAAATCTGTTTAAAAATCTGCAGGCAATTGCAATGAATGTCACCAACCTCTGCACGGGGGGCGTATTTCGATGCTGCCTACACGTAGCTGTAATGGCTTCCCCCAGGGACACAAAACTCACAGAAAATAATACCCTGGTTTTGCCCTTTTGGGTGAAAATTGCAGCAGAGACGAACTCCTACCAAACAAAGGACGCATTCCTTAGCTCACTGTACGAAACTGTTAGTCAAACGAAGGGGCCAACATCGTTTCAGTTCTTCTGCCAAAGTGATTTGTCCGTTTGACAGAATGGCCTTCAAGCAACAGTTGCAGACGCGTCCGGACTAATACCTGCAGGTAGTGCCCATCCACGTAAGTGAATAATTTTCACCTTTTATGCACATTGAACTGCCGCCATCGCCACCGCCATCGCCGCTCGGTAATAAATCAGGGCTCCGACTGAACACGGAGAAAAACCGGTCAGAAATGCTGTTGGCAGAGTGGGAACGTTCAACTGGCGCACAGAAGCGAGGTCATGAACTTCATTTTCGGGGCCGATGGCATCACTTGCACGGAAAGTGCACACGCGGGCGTTTTTTGGAAAATTCCAAAACGCGTGTTTGGGCCTTCCACAGGTGGCATACAGCAGGCACATGTTTAGTATTTCATCGGCCGCCTATATGCCACCCGTTCCGAAGCGTGTCTGTATGATAGTTGTAGCGAATTACTATTGCTAACATCTTGAGTGTCTGAACACTGTATAAACAGCAAAATTTAATGGATCCATAAATTTCGAGAGGGCTCTTCAGTTGCCACCCCTCATTGCATAACGGGAATGAACGTTAGAGAAAATACACAACTGAATTCATGCAGAAAAATCGATAAAAACCGAGTACTTGTTCAAGCACGAACAACTCGCACCTTACGCTACCTGGAGGCAGCGTACATAAGGCGGTTTAAACCCAACCTATGTAAACAATTGGAGCATGTAGTTAACCTAACTCTACCTTGGTAATACTGGCTCCTTGTTTACACATCCCCCCTCCCCAAATTTTCTTTCTTTTTGCCTAGACGTTTTTTCTCCAGTTTTTGCTGTCTACAGCGTTTAACTTTCAGCTTTATCGAATGCCTCTTGGCCGTGTACAGTGACCTTGCCGGTTTTTATCGATTTTTCTGCATGAATTCAGTTGTGTATTTTCTCTAACGTTCATTCCCGTTATGCAATGAGGGGTGCCAACTGAAGAGCCCTCTCGAAATTTATGGATCCATTAAATTTTGCTGTTTATACAGTGTTCAAATTTTCACCAGGGAAAAGAAGCTTTACATCTTGAGTGTCCTTCGGACGGCGCAGGCCACTTGAAAACTCGGTTTAGAAGCAGAGCACATCCAGTTTAGAGCAGTCTCTTACACTTTCTACAGTGTTAGATTGAAACATATTAACATATTATCAATTAAAATGCTAAAGGGACATTAACTTTGAAGAAATCAAGGGGTGATAGCTAATGAACCAGATACGGCCATTCCAGTCTCCCTTGATTTTGCCGGCACTGCCGTCTGCCTAGATTCCTAACCGCTATGCACCTGCTGACGGGGCCCGAGAACGAGCTCCAAGGCAAACCGGAACGAGGGAGTTCTGTTAGGTACCAGGGAACGTTATTCAACGAGTTTTCATATCTTCCGAGCTAAACTGGCCAGACAACGAGCTCGTGGCTCAATGGTTGGAGCATTAAACTGCTGATCAAAAGAGGTCACAAGCAAGTTCGAGCCTCGAGTGGTACATCACGAAGGATTGGGTATGACTAGTTGACGAGGGCCAGAAATGACCATTCCAGTCTGTCTTGCCTCCATCGGCAATGTAATCTGCCTAGACTTTAACATGTAAAGTTATGGCATATAATGGCCCACGGAACCTTTCACCTTCAGCCGAATTCTTAAGAAAGTCTTAACGACGAGGTTGATGAGCTGGGCCGAAGTTCAGAAGCAAAACGTGGCCAGTAACGGCACCTAAAACGGGGATATTTAGAGGGGGCAAAATACCCAAGTTTGCACGCGAACACCATCAACCAGTTCTAAAAATCATGTACTATGAGGGGGGGGGGCTATCTAGCAAGATAAAACATTAGTTAAGATGGAAAAACTTTGGAACAATTAATCAGTGTTCGCAGAGGCTGAAGCGAAGTGCGAGCCTTGAATGAGGTTTGCAAAAGTTGGCGTGTGATGGACTGGCCGAAATATCACGTTTTTCCTGGAAGAAGCCCTTTCTGTGATGCAGAACGCAGTCTTTTCATAGTACTGAAGAAGGACGGGGCACGGAATTGAGAAACCAAGGCCAGCTTTAAGTTGCAGACTGGGAAAGAAGAGATTTTCCTGGCAAAAATGGTAACTGAGACTGAGATATTATCTACTTCTGACCTGCTCCTGGAACTCGCGCATTCGCTTCTATCGGTAGTCGGTTAATGCCTTAACAGGTAAACTGATTACTGGCAGAGGTCAGGAGACCGTGTCGTATTCACGGATAAGGCGAACCGAGATATGTTTTGCCTTGGGCTAACTTTATGCCACAATGCATGACGGACAGACGCCACTACAATGTTGATACTTTTAGAGTAAACCAAGTACGGAAGGGCATTTAAATAGTAACTTTAGTAAGTTGCTCTCACCAGGATTACTTCAAAAGCGCGTTCAGAAGAATTGCTCTTTTAAGATGAGGAGGACGAGGAGAATAGCAGTCCGTTTTTAATCTTTTTTGGGGATAGGGACGGGAGGCCGCTCAATGCTGCCCGTCTAACAGTTTATTTGTGCTCGATAAGCTCAATGCAATAAAAGAGACTAATTTGAACCAGTTGTGTCAAATTCTACGACCTCGGTGACGTTCGCCAGATGGAATATTCAAATCTGCCCCGCAAACGCCCTATTGAGTAAATGCGCGTGGACTCTAGATTGATTGTTCACCTACTTCTGACCCAAGTGTGTCTCAACTCGCGGTTCCCCGTTAGGGCCTTGCTGTTCAGGTGGTAAGAGCGTTGGCTGTGTTAACGCCTTTCCTAGGTTCAAATTTCACCAAGGACGTCGAGTTTTGCAAAACTGGCTGAAATATATTATCTTGCCTTGCAAAAACTACCTATTAACTAAAAGCAGTTGCTGTAGCAGCATCAACTACCATACGAGCAGATACAAAGTGACTAAAGGACTTTCCACAATTTAATGTCAGCCGCGAGAATGGCAAACGCTCTGGGAAACATGTTCTGTGTGTCAACAGGAAGAAATTGTGGTCAAAAAGCTTGCCAGAGGAGGTAACACGTGCGTAGGAATAGTTAGGTACAAGTTCGATAGCAAAACCCAGCAGAGTACATTAATAATTCCAAAAATTACATAATAGAGGAAACAAAAAGTGGCACTACTGGGCGACAGACGTGGTAGAGTCACGCATAGAAGCCTCTATCGGTGCAGTAGTTGGAAAGGTCAGATCAGCGCACTGGACTAGCGAACTGCCACCAAAAGCATTAGAAGTTTTCATAACATTAGCCAGCTAGCAATTGTGTAAATCAGACAGAGAGACTCATCAAAACAGCTCAGCGTGCCACCCTTTGAGACCTAGATGCCAGCGTGAGTGACAGGACATAAATGTCTAGTAGGCAAACACGCTGACGTCAAAGGTATTGGCTAAAAGCCAAGACACACGTGTGTGGTTGACCTTGTGCCACTGTCTGACAGAGCTCATCAGTTGGCCTCCCCAGAGTTCTCCGCGTGCTTTTCGGTACATGTACTTCCGTTGCTGCCTGTCTTGTCTAGTTTCGGGGGAATGAGTACGCGAACTTTGAGTAAGTACCTCGGAAAGGACATTTTTTTCTAAGGCTCGGTTCGAAGGTTGACATGAAGATTTTAGTTGAAATCCATCAGCTACTGGGGGGATAATCAGATAATATTCACAAGCTGTCATATGAGGAACCATCTTTATACAAGTATGATGGTGGTTGCTATAATAACGCACAGGAAGGCAAACATCTTGCTACGTTCTTCCAAATGAGTTCTAAAGAACTGTCAGCCAATAAGATATGAAGGCCTTCCGAGGCAGATCAGGCAAAGAGCATAGCCGACAAACTATCCCTTCGACCAAACAAAGTCAAAGGAGGATGTCAAATATTTTACACTCGTACAGGCAATACACATTGAAAAATGCTTAGTGTAAGTCGTAGGCAACCCGTATTCTACAATACTCTCATTTTCTATTTGAAAATACAAAGACAAAGACAATATATCTACCTCCCCTAAGAATAACCTCATGCAATGTAAGCAAATGCGATTTCGTAAACACTGAAAAATGCTGGTATTCGCAGGAATAAACTAAGAAACTACAGCTATTGAAAAAAAGGAAAATACGGAGGCTATTTTGCTGATAATTTCTGGCTTCATAGCCTTCGTTAGCTAGACATATCCCGCCCCCGGGTCTGGTAAACGTGATGTCAACACTTTCGCTGTTTCAACACTTAGCACCAGGAAGGTCAGGGCGCACTGCCTATCACATGTTGTCTGAAATATTAATTACGATGGAATTGGCGCTACGCCGATCTCGTTGCACGTCGAACATGCTTCGACGTCACACAGACGGAATCTAACTTTAATGCGAAATGAAATAATTTAGGCCCCAAATACTTCAAGACAAGGTAGGTTGGACATTACAGTAGCTATTCAGTCTTTCGTGAACCTAACATAAATGATTAGAGATCATTAGTTTTACTAATATTCGTATAGAAAAATAAGCCAAAAAGATGTCAATGCTTCGAGTAATTTCACTAAAACAAGGTCGATATTTTCCATTGAAATTTATTACTAGTCAATGGATATGAGAGTGCTTTTAATAACGTAAGTCGCTGTCATTGAATAGAAATTCCGGTATTCCTGAATATTGGCGGGACTTAATTGAGATTTGCGGCCCCGGTGGGATAAGAACCCATTTAAACAAAAAAATGCTTGAGTACAGCCAACGCTTTTCCAATTGGGCTACCAGGCTCATTGAGAGCAAGTGAGATTGTTCATCTGCCTATCCTGACGCACGTTTTATCCACTTTACAGCCCCGGAACTTTGGTTGATACGTGGTAAACGTCGAATGACCACGTCAGCATCCAGACCTGATAGAGAAGAACCGATGAGAGTTCTTTCGCTCTCTTCCTACACTCCTACACAACATGTAACAGAGGTGCTGATACACGGTCGGTCTCCCCTTGGTCGGCTTACGATCTCCTCATAAGTCAAGTACCTTTCACTGTGCTTGACGTTTTTTTACATAGAAATGATTCTTGCTTCCTAGGATGGGAAAATGGCATATTATTTCGTTGGAAAAGGGATTCTGGGCAAACTGGATGTTTAGCACTCTTAGAGGCTGCAAGAAAACATCAACAATATGCTTCATTTTTTAATAAGGGGAGGGGAAGGGGTTTATGTTCTCTTTGTTGTTCTTACCCAAACCTTTATAGAATAGCCTCGATTCTGAGGATTTCAGCGAAGGACAATTATTTCCTCTGAAAATAAAGGATAGTCTTAAAAGAAAATGTGCAGTTCGGGCGATGACAGTTTGCGGCTCACGCATTCTCAACAGAATACCGAGGCAACGTTAAAAAAGATAGTTTGGACGAAAAAAGAAAAACCGACAAATTTCAGGCATTAAAAGACCGGGGGACACTGCGGCAAGACTGAGTAAGTTTCGTGATAAATTTTTTATAGTTTATCATTTAGGCGGGCAAGACAACGAGCTCGTGGCTCAATGGTTAGAGCCCCGGGCGGTGCATTAGTTGGGGCTGGGTATGACTGACTGATGACGGTTAATGAGTCAGAAATGGCCATTCCAGTCTTCCTTGTCTTTGCCGGAAATGTCATTCTGCCTATATCAGTAGCCGCTGTGCGGCTTCTATTGGGGCTGGAGAGTGAGCCTAACGGCATAACAGGACGAGTGAATGCTGTGTCCGATCGGTGAATGTTCATTACTGAATATTTACGCGCTAGGTAGGAAGATTATAAAGATAGGTAAGCTGACATGATTTGGTTAGATCAAAGACTTCCTCGACAGAAAACATGCAATGTCGCTGCAACCCAACGTCCTCCTAACTCGTGTCACCAGAGACATGTTATAACGGTCGCCAAAAGCTGCGATATTCCCGTCTGACTAACGCCTCGTGTGAGCCCCGAAGGAAAAACACAACAAGAGTGTATAGAAAGCAGAAGTCTTAGTGCAAACCTAGTACAGCATACTTAAGAGCAAGCAAACGCGTATTTACAAGGTTGGGCCAGTAAGGTGGTAGTCACAAGAAGGACATGAATTCATTGGCTGGGGAGTCATGGGAGTCGACGTGCTAGTCTGAGCGAGACGTCACACAATGCACTTGAGTGGGTGAAGCGCCTGCTGTGGCAGCTGCGTTATATTCCTGCGCCGGCCGCACCTGCGTGGCGTTATCGATTGCATTGTGACTGAGTGAACCGGTCGGTTGCTGTAGCAACTCTTCGTCAGGGCTGTTTGCACACGCCACTGAGTCGGCCCCTGACAAGACAAGGTCACGCAGAGCATAGGAATTCGCGCGAAGGCAGTTTTCGGCACGCCACGGGCCAGGCGCAAACTAACGCGTGCCGCCTCAATCCACAGTGGCTTGATCTCAATCCGTCCAATGAGATTCCTGCGTTAGAAGACTAGCCTTATTTAGTAGATTGGCCTCAATGTGGTGTCTGCCCCCAGACATCACTAAGGACCTAGTCCCCCTCGCGATTGGACGTGCGCTCCAACAGTCAAATATTTCCTCTAAATATACTCCAATCCTTCAGTACAGAATACACTCTTCCTACCCCTCCGGTCTTCCCACGACTTCACTCTTCTTTTAAGGAGCTGGGCCTGAAAGATCGCAACCGCTTGGGTTAACCTTATTAGCCTTAACACTCCTCGATAGACATTGGAAAGTTCTCGCTCACAGGTCATGCTCTATGCATTTCTACCACCTTAGCAGTCAGGAAGGGAGGTCTAAAAACAGTCAGCAGCTGTGCAACGGTTCCCAGCCTTGGTACGTGTGACAGAACGCACTGCTTGCGTTAGGTTACTTGCACTCAAATAGTGTAGATTGTTTTCTAAGTTCTCACCCGGAACTATGCTCAAGATGTGTGTAAATTCACAGAAATGTGAGAAATAAGATGAGTACGATTCTTCAGCAGGGTGCAGATTCTGGTTACATCCACGCATGAAAACACGTCAAAAGTTTTGATGCGCAAGGTAGGAATCAGTCAGCGTGGGAATATGACAGCCCTTGGATTGAAACCATCGAATACCAATTAGACAGCCGTCGTAAATCAATGATCAAACAGCACAACTCAACTTTCTCTCGTATATATGATTTTATACCACCTGAAGACCTCCAACTACGTGGAAAATACGTGAGAACTCAATGCCTTAATGGATGCGCACACGAGAAAGGTGGCTTACTGTTTCACAGCAGACTTTGATGCAGACATATGAGAGCTGCCGATTCCCGGGCCTAGTGCCATGGGTAATGATTATGATAGCCGATGCTATAATGCTAGTCCCCGAAAGTATACCCCTTCCAGCTTATGTGCATAGACCCCAGCTAATATAATTGCGGATAAAGGTTTCTGATTGTGACAGGAAAGTAACAAGCTTTATTTGAAGAAGATGTTTTTTGGGATAAAAAGTAACTTGAATGAGCGAATTTTTGAGTTTGGCGCCCGAACTCGTCTTCGAACTAACAGGAAAAGTGCAATGAACAACTTAAATCCCAAGACTGCCGAAAAAATCAATTATGAGATGAGACGTGATTGGTAGGTGTGGCTTCAGTTAGTCTTAGTCGTGCGGCCTCTGCATTTTCCATCGTTTCTGATGTGCTTATAAATACCATCTAACTCTACATGCCGGTTGATGCATGAATCGTCGGAGTGCATGGCTTCGAGAAATTTTCGGCCATTTTTGGAGTGGCAAACTCCGACGCTGCGTGTTTCATCTCATGCAAAGGTGTCTTGTGTCGAGGCAGTGTTTAGCCACTTCGTTATTCCGAAGAGGAGTTGGGGCGCCAAATTCGAGAATTCACTCATTAAAGTTAATTTCTGTCCCAAAGAGCATTTTCTTAAAGTTAAAATTTCTTGGGATGCGTGTGTTCCAGTCTATACGAATGAACCAGTAACAGGATCCAGTCCTTCTAAAGTAGATCGCAAGAAGGACACTGACGCACATGTCTTCCAGCTAACTGTTATACGATCAGTTTAGAGGACTGTTCTGCGCTTATTCTTGTTAATAGGAGCAAGCAGGAAGCAGTTCGGATGCAGAAGATACGATTTTTTAAACAGGAAGTTGATTGACCTGAAGTTTCGATACTCGCTCGAATCCATTATCAGAGATAGTCACGGGTAAGGGTAATAGAATTCCAGGGTGCGTAGTATTAATAGTCGATAGTGGTCAAGCAAGCACATGCGTACCACAATAAGTAGCTCTCGCGATCACCGCTAATGGCATTGATTGATGTGTTGATGGCTTGACAGTCTGCGTCCAAGTTGTTAATAGTCGGCGGGATAATTACAGGGCCATTAGGTACACAGTCATAGAAATCGTTGGCAGATCGCTCCCCGCTTCAAGTGACTCACTCCTCCACTGAGGCAAATTCTCAGTATGAAAAATGGAAACATTAAGTCATTGCACTTGTTGATGGACTTTGGGCCTGAGAATCATGACTTGAGCACCTCGTAGCTCACACGGTTATCACCTCTCGCGAGGCGTTCTGTGCCGGTAAAGTTCAAAATGTGGTCGGCTTCTGTGAAGTGAGCTGCAGACTGAGAGCTAGCGTCTTTCCTCCTCACCGCGACAGCTGCTGCGTGTTCGGTCATTTTCACCGTTGCACCGACGAGGGCCGCTAATTGTAGCACGCATGCAGTCTTGGTGTTCTTTGGTGATGAGTTCCAACGAGAATCCGAGAAAACAGGCCGATACACTTTTCGTTCCAGCGATCGCATCTTTTACTTCGCAGAAGTGAGCCAATCAAACCTAACTTAAATGGTGATTTTTCCAACTAAAAGGCTTTCACAGAATTTAATCCACTCAATGAATCGAAAAAATGTGACCAAACATACGATGACCTACCAAGTCAAATTTCGTCATGAAAGTTAAACGATTTGTAGCACATACTCTATGCCATACTCGATCCTTTCGCATGCACAAAAGACTACTCGATCACACCTCACTATACACAGCCAGGCATCTAACTTCCGTCAGTTCAAAACAAGGAAATTTGGACGCCCCTTGCCGACAAAAGTTAGTTAATAGGAGTGAATATGTGAGTTCTAGGAAGCAGTTCAGAAGAAGAAGATGCGATCACTGGAACAAGAATTTTATTTGCCTGATGTGTCCAGAATCCTTCATCAGAGATAACCGAAGAAAAGAGTGATACATACACAGATTGGGTGAGATATGCACAGATTACACAGTCTTTATAGTTGGTGCAGAAGGTGACGGGCCTCTGGGGGTAGTTTATAATGATAGCAGACGTAGTTGGCGCCAACCGAATTATTCACCTTCGCCCGGGAGCAAGAAGACCAGACTAAATCCGCGTTAGCTGCTTTCTCTAATGCAAGACTAACTTAGTCTTTAGTGACAGTAAACTTTGCGTGGGTACTTCCACACTATCTACCCTCACTCACCCTCAGTAGGTCTAAATAAAGGCTCAAGGAGCCCGAAACTGATACGGTTGCTACTATTTTTAATACTACTGACCAGCTATGTAGGTGAGTCTTACTGATACTGGTACTGACGCTAATATTAGTCAGAACTGACACTGATTTGAACTCAACGCGGGGGCTTATACTCCTTGATCTCAACAAGGAGTGTGCATCTGGGTTTAAGCTATTCCGATTGAATACATGTTTGAGGCCTTAAACCCATCAGGTTTGGCCTTAGTTCCATCCTCTCAACTATATGCACCAGGCTGCGTCCGTTTCTACTAAGTTTGACCTATGAGCACTCGGAAACTGCTGCTATAAGTACCCGTCTATACTAAAGTGTGAATTCCAATAACCATACTTACTAAGGCCAGTAAATATTATATTATAACACGGCCTGTTTGTACCTTTAGGAAGTCATGCAATGTCGATTGTAATATTGATCATCGTTCAGCCTACGCTCAAGATATTACTGTCACGTCAAGATGCCGGTTTTTGAACGATTTTCTATCGAACCGCATATTCCGTTAACATGACTTCCTAAGTATTAGGCATTTTCTCATTGTCCTGCAGCACCCTTTAAACTTTAAATATGTTCGATAGAAAATATGCACACATCTCTTCTTTCTTCTGCTCGTTTGGGCCGTCTTATAATCTTATACTTGAAGAAAATATAGCTTTGGTTTTAAAAGGAGGTTTTGGTTATGAGTTTGTTTACCACCGTGAAATGGTCATTTAGAGTACATCGTACCAGTCAAGTCATTAGTGTTACCTTAAAAGTATGTAACATGGTCAGCACCGAGTACATAAGTTGTTGAGAATTATGGGACATCTTCCTCATTAAATACAAAATATGTACTTTTCCTTTACACAGAATGCATGCAGTATGCCTTTCTGAAACCTAAAAGTGCAACGGCCCGTTGGGGTGATAATTATTCAGCAATGGGGAAAATTTGACAAATGTAGTTTAAGTAGTGCACCTCGTATACCTCTAGTCCCAGCATTTTTTCCAACGGAAACGGTGGTTCTGGGAGTTTTGGGGTGGGGAAATAGGATAGGAAGGGAAGAATATTTGTAGAAGCAAGTGGAAAGCGGAAAACATTTGTCGAATTATTTTCCCGCGGTCGCTGGAATTAAGTTGTTCCGCATGTAAATTGAAGGTGTGAGCAGCGCTTCGCGCCGCGGACAGTAATTATCTAACGCCAGAATGGTAAGTTAGACCTTAGGTAAGTTGATGTATGCGACGTCCTAACTACCGTTTCTATTTATTCAGGAATTTCAACAAATCTGCATTTTGAAAATCGGGTTTTGCAAGAAGTTAGAAGATAATACAGATTAGGAAATTCTACAGATACAAATGAACAACACTTCTAAATGCAAAAAGATAAAATGCATGTAACAGTTATTTAAGTATATTCCACGGCCTATCCTTATTCCCCACCCACAAAACCCCTATAACCACCGCTTCGTTAGGAAAATATGCTGGAATTAGAGGCATATGAGATGCACTATTTAAATTACTGTTGCCAGAACCTTTTTCAACTCGAAAGTAATGATTTATTCTAACTTAAATTGTGAAAACGTAATGTTCTAGGTAAGGCGGACGTGCAAGACTAATTTGGCGGCTGTTTTCTAGCAAATAAAGTTAGATTTCCGAGGGCATTAAGAATGCGAGAAGTCATTACTACATAAGTAGCTTTTTTCATAGATTTTGCGTTGTGTAGGCTGTCAGGTAAAAGCTCGTTCAATAGCAAGCACCCTAACTTGACGGAAATATTTTGGAAATTTTCTGCACGATAACCGATATTAAAAGCCAACTTAAGTTATTTGTGCAAATCGAAAACGCATTTGAAAATTTCGGTTGAGATAGGGAAGCTACTGTACATAAAAAGAATCAGTCGCACTGCAATGTACAGAATGACATTCACCGGGAACCGGTTGAGTCACCAACACGCCCGTTGGAACTTCGACAAAAAACATCCACAAACGCTCTCCACTAGGATATGCAAATCATGTATGAATGCAACACAATTTGCAATAGAAAATCCAAGTTGACGCAACGGTGTTTGTTAGGTGTGGGTCTAACAACAGCTTATGTGAAGGCAGCTGTGTGACAGAGACAGGGAAGCAAACCAAAAGACTGCGGTTGGCTTTCTGAAAGTGGCCGTAGTTACCACTGCACGTGAGCGAGGAGAGGGGTAAAACGAGTCAGATGATGAGCCAACGCAGGCATGCAGCCTGGACTGATGACAAGTTGCACGCCATTCCCAGGCCCCTTAAACGCAGCCAAAACTATGTGCTGCACACTTCTGAAAAGAGCTTCCATGGCCGACTAAAACGAACCCACATCAGCGCTTCTGCCGGAGAGATAAGCTAACTGATTCCACATTCACAAGTGGATTGCTTACTTTTCTTACGGCGCAGTTGAATATACGGGAATCTCGGTTAACGAGCTCGTCCCTCCCGCGAAACGAATATGAAAATTTATAATGTCACTATAATATATGAAATTATTATGAATGTGGTAGTCTGCTGCCGCGATCAGCGCCGTAATCACTGACTCATCTCGTCTTCGCCTGCCAATGCTGATGCTACCCACACTATCCCCTGCCTGCCTGCCTCACGCTCATGGCCAGATCGCGACTGGAGCCGTGCGAGAGCCTGTAACCAATCAAAGTGCATCAGTTCACTGATTCGCTGCGGGCGACCAAGCGCCCACGCTCTGGGAGCAGGACTCAACGACAGACACAGGCAGACACGTGCACGCACGCACGCACGCACTGACAACTAGTTAACTGAGCAGAAACTCGTCATGCAAAACAAATTTTCTGCGAGTGGCTCGCTCGTTACCTGGGGCTGCTCATCAACAGAAGTTCCACTGTACCTGAATTCATAGTCGATAAAATATACTTGCTTTTGACAGAAAATGAGCGAAAACTCTAAAGCTGCATGAAATACTTGAACTAAACAAAAACAGCTCGGGCTGTTCTACAATGCATCAAACTACTCCTGTTGGGTAACAGAGTGATTCTTGGGAATGTTTAGCAGAATTTCCACATAAACACTGAAATCTTCGTTCGCGTACTAAACGGCCAGTCAAATGTGATTGTAACACCATTAAAGTATTCGGAACCGGTGTGCAAACTTTATGCAGATATGCGAGTTAAATGCCATCAAAGTCAGTGGTTTAGACACATCCTGAAACTTGTAACACTTGCAATAATGTGTGTGTTACATGCAAGGCTCTTCTATCACATTTTCAGTGTACGCACCACCCAAAGCCGAAAAATGTTTAACCGTTTTTTTACGAGGGTATTATGCGACAACGTGGTACTGCATTCATTAGTGGGCTTCTGTTGTTTCAAACAGCACTTTTGGTACGATGCCAAATTACCTTTCCGAAAATGTATCAGAGAAAATGTTTGGGCTCTTGGTGTTGCAACAGGTAAAAGAAAACTTGGCAAAACATATATCTGCGTTTTTAGGCAGTTCGTATGTATGTAGATGGGCTAGAGTTCTGACTGCATTTCAGAATTGTATTAGTCCTGAAGGAATTTCCGTGTATGCATGAGGGTAGAGCTGCAACTGTTAGTGAATGTACAGTCGAGAAAATGCAAGACTTTCAAAATCACACGTGTCAGAGTGTCCTTAGTAATGTTATCTTAAATCGATCAGATTCCCGAAAAATGACTTACTTTCAACATAACGTCTGAAATCAGGGAATTAGTTCATATTTTATTCCCGCAAAAGTGGGTAATCGTAGATCCTTATTGAAATATGATCCACGAAGGGGTGAAAGTAGAATGTAATTTTACACGTTGCAGAGTTTGTATACGTTAAAAAGTGTGTAAAAATGTGACTTTTCGCACGTAATGGTCTTTTTATCAAATAAAAATTGTATGCCTACAAAAATGTAAATCATTATTGCACCCACTAATAGCACCAGATCTCCTAGAACTAAAAAAAACACAACCTTGGGTTTGTTTAGGTGGAATCTCCGATAAAATAGAGTAGACACAAGTTGCAGTTCGTAAAATGTGGGAAGACCAGGCAGCGAATGGGCTTTTTTAAAAAAAATCTAGCTCACGGACGTTTGATTTGCGTTTATGTCCAAAACGTCGGACCAGAACTAGCGGATGGGTATGGTTCAACTGATGGTAATGCACTTGGCAGAAACCAAAGATTGATATAATGCACATGTATGGCCCTAGAACGTGGGCATGATCTGCCAGAATTTATCTGTATGCAGCTTATTATAAAGATGCTGTGCGCTGCAAACAGAAAAACAATCCCAAAGGGTGCAAACTGGTGCTTGCAGCGTTTTGACGTTTCCCTTTTCGGGCAGCAAGGAGATAGGGGGAGAAAAGCAGAGCCGTGATCACGTGACGTTTGTGCTAGCGCAGACATTCTGCGTGACATGTTGACGGGTAACACGGAATTCTCGAGTCATCTCTTTTTCTATGGACTGCGGAAAAAGCACTGCCAGTTAATTCCTATGAAAAAACAGTTTGACAGACAAGCTTTATTTTCTTTATTGCTATGTTGCCAAAAACATCAAGGTTTAGGGGCACTTGAAGTAGACTTAAGGAGTTGCCCTACTACTGTGAGTAAAAGCAAGCATAAATACTAGCGAAAAAATTGAGGTAATAGACAGAGGAACCTACAGACTCCAAGGGTATAATGAACTGAACAATTCCAGTTGCTGTTCACTTCAAGGGACAATGCGTCCTCGCGTCGCGAAAGCTTTAGTAATTTTATGACATCTCAAACATCTAAACCAAAATTACGCACTATACATAAAATTAAACATAAAACGATCCTTTTTATATGATATTAACTTGGCAGCCTTTGGAAGACGAATGGCATTAACTCTGACGACTCAACTTTAAACGAATATCTAGTCGCTCGACCTGGTAACCGAATTTGAAGTTCTTAAGAGCTGTTTCAGTATATGACAATTTTTAGTCTTAAAAATTTGGGGAAGGAACGGGTTCTTATGTTTGCGCAAAAGCTATACTACTGAGTTCATTCTTTTAATGGGGCCAGCGACTAGAATTTAAAAATGATTTTAATGGTACGTGAATATGTGAAATACGGAAAGCGATGACACGCGCTGCTCCACTGTGAGCTCCAAACTACGCACCGCAAAGGAGTGGCATGTGTCATTTATCAAGATAACGTTACTGCCGGTAGTATGAGCAGGGTATGCTATATTTTCTGCTTGACCAGACTACAACAGTTAAGGTTAACAAGGGAGCAAGGCGACATAAATCGTAAATTATATCCAGTCATGTAAGTACGTACCACTTGTACGATGAAGTAGTAAATTTCAGCATGGAATGTGGAAAAGGTTAGGCCTTGAAAAAATCCACCAGATAATACGTTTCAAACTTCCCAGACTAGAGCGAACAAAGCTCTTCCTTCGTGGAAGACGTAAAAGCATCGGTTTGATCAACTATACGAAACTATGACATTGGTACGTACATACTGTCATTCGCAACTCAATGCCATAAAAACACCCGAAACTGTTCCAAACCACAGTGAAAGGGAACCCATACTTTTATAATTCCCAACCCATGTTCAATTAGGTCCTAGTTAATTGACATCGGTCAACGCTGAAGTGACTAAGTACTATTACTGTCAAATAAACAAATTAAAAAAGACTCCGATCTGACGATGAAAGCAAGAAAAAAAGTCGATTAATCTCATGCAATGTTTTTCGATAGTGCAAATGAATACCCTGTGTACAGAAGGTCTCTCAGTGTGCAATTTCGTAGCAAAAATGTCGATTACGAACCAAAACAGACTATGAGGACTGACCACCCACAGGCTACAACCAACGTCTTTAAACCATTTTTAAAAATGGTATGTGCAACGCATCTATGTGTGATACGTTAAGGATCACGGTTCTGCTCTATGGAACAAAGGCAGCCTGTACCAGGTGCCTAAAGAGGTTACTGGCCACACTGAAAAACCACTGAGTAAGGCTGAGTCAAGTTTGCTAGAGGCTTATGTTCAAAACCGTTTGTGCACTTATTTACGTCTGTCACTTAAAACTCATACCAGACACATCGCACGTTCCGAAAGTCCACGGCACAAGCCGGGGGCGGCATACATTATATATATATATATATATATATATATATTTAGCTTATATGCATTCAGGAAAAAATCGAATGGCTTCGGCAACATGCAATTTTGGGGATGGGAGGTTAACACAATAAAAAATTGAGATTTCGTTAAAGAGCGGCGAAATGCGAGAACGACGCCATGCGCATGTGCCGCTGCAAAGCGCAGCATGGCGACTCTTCACCACTGTTTCGCAGACCTTCCCACAACTACCCGTTGTCACCTCGCTATGAAACTACCATAAGAGAAAGTGCCAGTATCATGCATTCAGTTCACCTCCAGCGCCCCTCGATCAGATATCGGCTAGCTCCTATAACCAGCAATGGATAGTTTAATTTGGCATTTATTGCTGCCAACTTAATTTTATATTTGGCAATTAATCCAACACCAATACTAGTCACTCGGAGCCAAAAACTAGTGATCATGTTAGTCTTGCATACAGGGATTTTATAATGAGCAGTTAATTAATTTGCGTTTGTGTATCATCTCCCATTCAGGACTCCGATAACCCTCTACTACCGCAGAGATTCAATGAGAGGCAGCTATGAGAGATGCTCAGTCACTCGTCGAGACAACTATAAATCAATTGGAAAAATATAATCTAATATTTTCTGTTTAGTAAACTCATACAGACAAACCGGTCCCTTCTAGTTCTAGACTAAACATGCTCCGTTATTAAAGGACAGGTAACTGGCCCCGTTCGGCCCGGATGCACAAGCGAGGCTTTGTCCAGCGGGTAAGGTAATTATTCCTCGATCATATTTTAAGAAGATTAAATTGGAAGAAATTGCGTGTGCTTTGTTTATACAATGCATACAGGAAGTCGGTGAATCCTAATTAATGAGATAATAAACTGCATGTCCCAAGATAAACCACTCACTTAGAGTATTTAGTAGCTAGGTTATCTCAATATTATTGAGTTAAAACTACGAAACAGTAAAAACCGCTGGCGTAAGTGGAACCTCAAAAAGACCCAACTAAAGAAAAATAAAAAAAATCATATAGTTCATTTTTTATTGATAGGATTTCGTCAAGAAAAATCATGTCGTCGAAGCAATAACGTATGCTGTCATCGAATGCCCGGTATCGTAGGCTTTCCCAATCTAACTTGAACTACGTAACACGAAAAGGGTCTTATTCCAGGAAATAAGGAGGTCCTTCAGAGATATATGAATAAGTTTTTCAAAATCGGCAACTGTTTTTTAGTATGCTCTACTTCGAGCTCTCATCTTTTCTGGGTTATCAATTCGAGGAGATACGTTAAACCAAAGTGTAAAGGGAACCTGAAATTGATATAATTGTAACAACAAAAAACACTGGCCACATGAGAAGTTATTGGGGCAAATTAGAAGTCGTACATGGATTTTTTCGTAAATGAGTCTGAATAGGTAGGCCCGCAAAATTTACTGCGGGTGACATCACAGAACTTACGGAAACGATAGCTGCAAACGAATAAACGAGAAAAATTTGCTTGGCTATTGTCCTTATGACTATTGCTTTTAGATTATGGTGAAATCGGGCTTAGAAATCCGCTTAAACAATTGAGTTAAGACACATGTAGCTACCAAATCGAAAGACTGAGAAAATATATGCAAAAAATATTCCTTCTTATAGCACTCTTTTACACGAATGCCCTTGATCACATTTGTTATTTGAATAATATATAATTGTATATTAATTTAAAATATGAAATATAATTCTCATTAAAAAAGCGAAAATTGAGATTATTATTATTAGTGAAGGGATAATATATAATATCTACGTGGTTCAAGGATGATGAAAAAATAAACCATTTATCAATCAATGGATAGCAAGTGAAAACATGATAATATTTAGCAATACTCTCCCGAAATATCAAAAACCAAAAAAACTTTTATTTTGACCCAAGAATTTCTTATCATTAAAAAGAATGCAATTGCAACAATTTCTCGAATATAATGACATACCTTTGCAGGATTATCGTCTACGCCTGACAAACGTGTTGCAAGTGAGTGTCATCGTCAAAGACAAAAAAACTGTCCGAATGGTAATTGGGTGGAAACATGGCTGGCAATGTTATTACGCTCATCCTGACTGGACTATTCCGACGCCTGAATTTGACTATGGAAGCCTATCCGAATATTATGACCATCTTACTGGCTCAGTTTAATTGAGTTCGAAGAGGGTCCGATTCCTTATGCATGTCATTCGAAGATAACTAATGATTGGTTGAGTGCCGATAGTTTACTGGTTTCGAAAACGGCGATGCCATATTGTTCAAAGTCCACGAAACGCTTGTCTAGTTATAAATATATTTTCATGCTCTAATGCACGTATTTACAACAGACCGTTAAATGTTATGAAGACCGCTTTTGTGGATACGTCTCCTTCTACTGATTACTATATCTATTTGGTTAATTATTGTTTAAAACCTCTGGTAGATTCTCAGAGGAAGCTCACGGATTTCTATCTAGACCAAGGTTTTCTTTCATTTTTGAAGTAAAATGGTAGAAATCGTAATCTTTTATTGCCAAAACTTCTCCTTAGCATGAGAAATTTGCGCCTACTTGGCAAACGCATTTTTAAAAATTTGTTAGTCCACGGCAATTTTTGTAATGGTTCAAATTCTACTATAAGAATGTAGATTGTTTTACACAGTACAGTAATGTAACTTCAAGATAACTCAAGCTAAAGTACGTTATAGCAAACACCTTTTTTATGTAATATCGTAAACCTCGAATATACATTGCCTATAGCATTTCAATATGGGTCACAGTGGGCTCACACTACTCGAACCTCTAAAGTCGAATCCTTTTACGCAATATTCCGTGGTTGATTTCTGCTATCAAATTAGACAGGTCTGACCGGAGTTATATTGGGTGGAGATTCGAACTATGCATCCGAAAAATAAAACCCTTTTTGGGTTTTTGTCCAGTGAAGATATATGAAGCAGAAGAAAAAGTTCTCGCTACAAAATAGCAGATCGGGATATTAATTATCCGACAGTTATATCTGGTATGTGTACCTTTAAGGCTACTGAAAATACCTATATCAAGAAAGTCACTCGTAAAATGCGTTGCTTATGGCTAGATATGTAATAAGCTCTTATCCATTTTGAAGAAAAACCTCGCACTCTTAGCAGATGGTAAAAAAAGTTGTCCTTACCGTCTCATCTGTAGGATATTGTAATCGCAATCGGATTGGATTCCCAGGAACTAAGGTAAAGTCTCACATATTTTTGTGTCATATGATGGTGTGATTTTATGTCCAGCGGGATGTAAACAAAACTGACCTTAAGCGATAAAACACTATATACGGATGGCGTTGATAGCATCATCCACAGTATTATGGGTACAAAAAAATCAGGTTTTTTTGCAGCCGAATGACGAACGATGATAGTTTTTATCTTACGAGCTCCTTATTGGTGACTGGGTTTCTGCAGTGACTTACCCGTGGACATTATGTGTGCTTGAATAATGTATTACTATACACCACTTAGCAACTGATAGGAATGATCAGATGTCTGTCGTTCTTTCAGTAATTTGTTAAGATTTTCACATGTCTACTGTGCCTTTCAGCAATTATTTGTAAGCAGTTTTTTCATTTTTAAGTTTGCATATTTTATCCGTTAACCGCTGTCCCTGTTATAGCGAGTCGGCCCGTTATACAGATCCTAGCTCTATCCATTATCCACCCCAAGACGGAAAAGCGACACAATTTGGTGAAATGAGAAGCTTATTAGTTATGAACCAAGTTTTTTTGAAGGAACGCCCCTATTTTCAGGCCACCCGGCGAAAATAAGAACTATTTAATGAACTCCCAATTCGATCAACCACGAATAGAATCAATATCGGATGATAAAATACATAACCCACTTAAAGCTTCCCACCTCCTCGCATAGATGAATTGTCCTGGCGAAACTCCAGTTTCCTTATACGAATGCAAATAATTTCTTCCAGAAGATTGGTGAGCTTAAAACAAGGGTAGCAGTCGTAGAGCCGGATGTCATATCCATTACGGAGACCTGGTTACAGGCCAACGGAATGGATATCAGAATTATTGTCCATGAAAATTTTCGCCGGTAGCGGTTGAACAAAACCAGAGGAGTAATCAATGTCTTTTCAAAAAAGGATCATAGACCAGGAACATGAAATCAATTGTTCCCATGAATTTAAAACATTTTGGCTAAAAGCGAAGACGCGCCATGTACCCACTTAAGGTTTCCCAACCGTTTGCAGACCACGCATTCAACCCCCAGAGGCTGATGATGCTCTTTTGGAATAATGAAAGAAATGACCCAATAAGAATGCACTCAGTTGTCACTAATGGATCGAGCAAGTACTTTAAAAGTGACACAATGTGACATTTAGAACAAGAATTGAATATTCTCAAGCCTTAAATTGGCTTCTTGTCGACCGAACCCATTTTTTTTTAGCAAAACTTGGTCCTTTGTACCGCTTGGTAAGTACGATCATGCTATAATGCTGATAGCGCAGGAATTAGGTGGAGACGACCGGGGTTCGTCTGGAGAGCGATGCGTACTTAAGCGGTACGAAGCCGTTAATGGGAATCCGGATATCGACTGAAGCATTGTAAAATAAGCATTAAGCAATGTATGCATCGTAATTATCCAACAAAAAAGGTGCAAAACACAAATCGTTCTTCCTGGCGAACGCGAGCCTTGAATAAAATAATACTGGAAGAACAAACTGTAGAGGAAATACATTGCAAGTACTCAAAGAGAAGTCTTGCTGCAAACGGCAAGAGCTGAGATTACACACACGTAAACCACAGCGAAAATACGAAAGGCGAACTTTAGAACGAGCCGTAGATAAGTCCAAGTACTAAACTAAATGAATAGCAGGCTAAAGACCAATGAGTCTGTTGCAGCTTTGGAAGAAAAAGACACAATAAATAAATTACCGTAAATGTTGATATAGCAGAGAACCTCAGCCATTTATTACATTTGCTTTCGGCTACAATACATATCTTGACGAACCTGACTTCCCGAAGAGAATTCGCAACGCGGCCATAGAAAGTATCGACTTCAGAAAAGAAATTGCAATGAACGCCTTGCACTTACCGAACGCAAGTCTTCAGATCTGGACCGGTTATCGGTAAAAGTATGAAGGAGCTTGATTTCGAAGTATTTGAAGCGCTTGCACAGGTCTTTCAGTCTTCTTTTTATCGAAGCACTGTCCTCCTGATTCAAGGTTTGCAAATATATATCCAGTGCAAAGTGATTCCAGGAAAAGTGCTAACAACTATCGAACGGTAAGCCTAACATGCACTTTTTGGAAGAATATGGAGAGGATAACCAAATAAGCTACTGTAATGTTCCTTGAAGCAATTGAGTTCGATGACAGTGCACAACACGGCTAACGGTAAAACCACTCATTTTACCAATATACTTTATTTAATGGGGCCCTGGCGACGCTCGTTAGTGGTAGGAGTTTTTTTTTCACTGCTTCCTCCTTGGTTCACCATGTGTTTCAGAGAGTGTTGACTACTATTTTAAAACGATGATATGTTGGTGGCTATGAATTTTATCTGCTAACACTACTATACGCTCCCGTTGCCTATGTGGTTGTTCACGGAGAGCAGCATTTATCAACTTTGTATTTATTTTTCCACAGCACTAAGTTTGAAATGATGAGGCCCTTCGGGCCTAGAATATAAAATTTATTTATTTATGAAATTACAAAGGTCGATATCGCATGCATTGGCATCAGTGAAGCCTTTAAAAATGTTCCACACCGTCAGCTACTGTACAATTTGGTATAAGAGAGAAACTGCTACGTCCGATAGGTGACTCCTTAATTCGTAAGCAGTGTGTACTAGTAATGCAAAATTAATACCAGTGCCAGTTTTGGGTGGGTTACCTCTGCGTCCTGTGCTCGTCCCATTAATGTTTTTAAGTTGTGTCAATGGTTGCATAAGTAGACTAGCCTGTACGAAATTCATGTGCGCAGATGAAATAAAAATATGGCAAACATTCCGAATCAAGAGTGTGGAACGAACCCTCCAATAAAGACTAAACCGCCTCACTGAATGGTCTGATAAGTGGTTGCCCATATTTTAATTCGATAAATGATTCCTCGGCAGCTGCAAACGAAGAAGGAAAATAATAGTGAAGCTGCTTGTCAATACTTACTATGTGAAGGGTGTTTATCAAATTTAGCCAACCAAACAGAGTTTGCTATCGCCAGTCTGTCATCGCTAAAACTCTTATCGCATTGCACCATGGCAGCTAAAAGCTATCGGGATCCGTATTTCATCGAAGAAACTTTTCTACATAAAGGTAAGTAGCTATTTGGGAACGTATAGGGAACCATTTTATTAAACTAAGTGAAAAAAGGAATCTGAGTGGGTGACCCTAGCTAGATAGATTAAAATGTGCTGGAAATGGTTGGAAAAAGAGGAACGAAAATCACAAGGGGCTTAAAAACTATATCTTACGATAGCAGACATGAAGCGTTAAGTCTGTTTCTTCTTGAGTTCAGGCAGATTTGAGGAGATCAAATACAGACCTATCGGGCTAGGAAGAACCGCTAGTTTGTCCTGCATTTTGACGAGTTCCGCTTCTTGGTCACTACCACTTACCTGCACGAGAATTCCCTCAAACTAAGAGCAAGTTTATTTCATCTGGATGTCCATTGCCATTCGTTTTCATAGCGTATTGTTGCCGACTGAAACGGACGGCCCGAGGACGTTATAGTGGTGGGCGCGGTGGATGCATTAAAATATACACCTGACGTTTTATTTACGTGAAAGGTCCCGTCTATCTGAGGAAGAAAGCTCAGTTTCAAAGTACTGACACCTTGCTGATAAATAAAGATAAAACTATGATGTTTTATTTTGATAAAATTTATGCATACACCGTCAGAACGGGTATGTTAAAAATAACTTCTGAATGCTACAGTTTCAGTTAGTATAGTTGGAGTAAATTACAGAATCCCTTACGAACTCCATTAAAGCGGTAGATGCATGCATGAAAGGTAGTTATGTTGCAAAAAGTTGTACAGGTCTTACGTTTCTGAAAAATACATAAAAATAGAAATGGTAAGAAAGTGGAGCGTTAGCGAAGTAACGGCGAACAACACGCTTATCGTAGAGAATTAAGTGAGTCTAACCGTGCAACTGCGATCTTCACACCATGGTTACTTAGTGCTGAGGAGAGAAGTCTTTAAAGGCCAGAGTAGATGGAAGAGTTTATTGTGTACACAACGGAAGAGGAGAATAGATTGACTTGGGAGAGATACGTCCGATCAGTAGGTTGACCGG
>JAYGXS010000005.1:38984457-39059334 GCA_036362985.1 Ligula intestinalis
AAAGTGCACTGCGACGTGAGCTAGTCAGGCAGGCACGACCCGTTACACGCTCACTGCATTTCCCGTATGAAATTTTAACGACTTACCTTATACTTCAGTATAATTCAGTAGACATAAGGGGGATAGGCAGAACCTTTGAAAATCCTATTAAGAGATGAATGCTCTTAGATTAGGCATGCGTTTAACAGCCATATATACATTATATCAATGGTTGTTGTCCACCATTATTGCCTTTCCAGCCTTCTACTCTCCACTGAGCAGTGGACTCACGCACTGGATGAAGATGGTAAGGTTAACGTCATCTATACGGGCTTCAAAAAGGCCTTCAACAGCGTCCCAAATAAGCGTCTAATGTATAAATTGTCAGAAATTGGCATAACAGGAAACCTACTGGCATGAATCACAGATATTTTCACAGGGCGATCACCAACTGTGTGCATCGGTGACTCGAAGTCAACCCCTACATCTGTTCTGAGTAGCGTCCCCCAAGGCTCTGTCTTAGGGCCACTACTCTTCCTTATCTTTATCAAGGACTGCGTCAACGACTTAGGTTGCAGCGTTATCATGTTTGCTGACGACGTCAAACTCTGGAGAGCCATCAGGTCTGACGCCGATAGGAAAGCACTTCAAGAGAGTCTCAATCGACTTAGATGCTAGTCTGCTCATTGGCTCTTAAAATTCAACAGAAGTAAGTGTGTGGTTTTAAGACTCGGTACTAGAAGGACTAATGAGGAGGACGATTCCTTCCAATACCTTCTTGAAGGGCACCCGCTTTCACATGTGAACGAACAAAAGGACCTCGGTGTTCTAATAAATTTCTCCCTTAAACCATCTACTCAGTGTGTAAAGGCAGCTAAACGTGCGACACAGGTGCTGTTTTCGATTAGGTGGGGATTTGTCAACATCGACAAGGAGCTCTTAAGAAAAACCTACGAAGCGTTTGCTCGGTCCCACTTAGAGTATGCCATCCAGGCCTGGCGTCCGTGGTTCAAGAAGGATTACCTGCACCTGGAACGAGTGCAGGCGAGGGGTAAGAAGATGGTCAAGTATCTTGGTCATCTGCCTTATGAAGACAGACTGACTGAACTTGATCTTTTCCCTCTCAATTATAGGCAACTCCGCAGGGACCTCATACAAACCTACCGTTTTGTTAAAGGCCGAGAGTGCACCCTAGAATTTGATAATTTCTTCGAATTGGCTCGGACTGATCATCTGCAGGGTCATCCCTTTAAACTACAGAGGAAACCGGCCCATATCAACGTTTGACGGAACGCCTTCTCTCAGAGGGTCATTGGAGCGTAGAAAGGGCTCCCTGAAGAAGTGGTCATCTCAGATACTGTTGATATTTTTCAACACAAACTTGATTCTCATTTGCTGAGAAATTCTGGCAGATATAATGAACAAAGTGTCAGCAGCAGCACTTTGTCACAGCCTCACACTTATCGGTGATGTAAAGCCTGCATTTATATATGTTTATTTCAGGGTAACAGGCAAGAAATGTCCTTGAAGACCCTATTTGTACATTTTTATTCTGTACTATTGTTACGGTGGACCTATTTTACAATTTTTGGTTATGAATAGTGAGCTCAAGGGCGAAAGACTTCTTCCCTAAATAAATTGAATTAAAGTCTTTTTATACTGTTTTTAAAGGCAATATTCCTATTACTAGAACTACACCGAGTCATAGTAAACCAACTATTTTATGAATACAGATTAACTTTTCATCAACAGCACGCGACTTCGTTGCAGCTGCCGTGCCATTTCTTTTCGTAAGCTTAAACAACTTTGATGAGCAACTTGTCGGTGGTTGTTGGCCGTTTGCACGCTAGCTTTTGGAGGTCCACTCTTCTTGACAGCCTGTGCCGGGTCACTGGCCTTGCAGGTAACCTTATATAATCACTATTTTTGCTGCAAAGATTGTGATCGTTTTGTAAGCATACTCGTGCCTATTAAGCTCTTCAAAGGGAAAGATCAGAAACTTTTTAGCGGTCCATGTAGTAAAACCCTGCCATTTGACGATGCCACTCAGCAAGAACTCACGAAGAATACAAAGTAACACACAAGTGTAACAAACAAGCAATTTCAGCACGCACGATTTGGCATACTACAGGTCAGGCAGAAACGTGACATGTTATTACCGAATGAAACAAGGACAGAAGATCAGTTCGTGCAAGTATTTAATTGTCGTCCATTTGATTTTTTGAAAGAAACTTTCTGCAGGAAATAACATATAATTTACATAAATTTACGAAATTGAGCGGGAAAATATCCTCGTAGGCCACGCCTGTATGGAGGCCATGTCCTTACAGGGTCAATGCTAATTTTTCTAGGCACAATTGCCTTCTATGGTGGTCTGTAGTTATTGTAAACCAAACGTACGAGTTTAAAAAGAATAAGAAGTAAAATGGTATACTATTTTTTTAACTTCATCTTTTATGACAGGCAATCATTGTTGCGAACACTATCAATTCCAATATTTCTTGCGGTCATTCACTTATTTAAAGGCAATGGAGCCAGCAATAGCGGGTATAAACAACTTGCCTAACTAGAAGCAAAAAGCCTCTAGAGAGATTCTCCCTCTCGCTATCGAAGACTTTATCTCTGCCTCTGCTTTCGCCTTGACGCAGTATTTACCAGAAACGCTTAGTCTATGTTTCATGCTACGAAACATGCCTGCTAGAGTCACCTCAAAATCCAAACGTGTCAAACTATGCATGTCTGCGTAAGGCTTTCTTGTGAGGCCGCCTTAGTTCTCCCCACCCAAGCTTCTTACTAAAGTCGTGTTAGTGGAGATTTATAAACAAGGAGCTTTTGGGTGCCGAAGAAGTGATCAAATATAACGAAATAAAAGAAGTTTGTTATTATTTTAGATAACTGAAAATTTTGACAATAACAAAGGCTGCATACCAAACACAGATAAATCAACCCTGGTTGCTAATGAAAGACGTTGTACCGATATACATAAGCAAAATGCCACTATATATGTATACTTAATAAGTCGATACAAAAATCTGATTTTCAGGCGTGAAAAACGAAGTATTTTTAGGTATTGTATCGGTCACTGCCGCCGGAAACCAACTGACGCGTGCCCAAACGCACGCAACATGTCTTCCCCGTTCTGGCCTTAACCCACAGTGGCTTGACCTCAATCTGTCCAATGAGATTCCCACTTTAGTAGACTGACCTCATTAAGTCAATTGGCCTTAATCCGCGAGATGCAGACGACAATGTGGTTTCTGCTTCCAGGCATCACTCCGGACCCGACCCGGCTAGGAAATGGATGCACTAGTCCACGAGTCAAACTCCCTCCTAACTCTTGTGTACACAATACATTGTCCTACTTATCTGGTTCTCCCAAGACCTCTCTCCTCTCCTAAGGAACCGGGCTCGGAAGATCACAGCTGTTAGAGTTAAACCTTCTTAGCTTTAACTCCGCTCGAAAGTATTTTCAACCAGCAGACTCTGATCCATGCTTCCAATTAGCAAAACTTTAAACATGCTATAATAAGATTTTCCTCCGGGAAGCCAGTCACCGTGTATTGGCACAAGCTCCGGCCAACCACAGAATCATTTGCATGACAGCGTTAGCTAATTATTCATTTTTATCTTTGGCCCATAAGTATAGCAACGAGCTGGAAAACCAATCTCAAGCATTGAAACAATAAAGTTTCTTGCAGTTTTTAAAATATATATGCGTATACATATTCAAATTTGTGAAACTCCCCATTGCAGGTCTCAAACGATAAATTGGTGAGCATTCATTTGCTTTCGATACATTTTTTTCAGGTCTGTGCATTTGTATGATAATTCACTATGTAAATCATGCGGGTTGGTAGAAAAAAGAAATGCGCTTGTCAAGGCCTGTCGGGTGGGGGAATTGAGTCAACATGTCAGTGCCTGGGGGAACAGCGGCCGAGACAACTTATAAGCTGCACGGGGAGTGTTAGCGAGTTGCTACCATGGTAACTACGGCACATGGATGAGCAACCGAACCAATCGGTGAGCGAAAATCGCCTTCCTATTGGACCTCAGTTCCCTATTGTTTTATACAGATTATTTGACAACTGTATTACAGTTGACTGTTTTGACTATTAACTACTATTGCTTGACCTGTTGTTTGCTCATTTTTGGTTGTTGTTTTTATTTTTATTGTTTACTTATCGTTCTTTTCTAGTGGTTTTCTTACTGTAATATTCTTTTAATGCTTTCTACTCTCCATGACATCAAGATAGGCCTACGAACGCTTTTGATTAATCATAAGCGGGCAACCACAATAAAATAATGGAGGGTAGAGTAAATTCAAGATTGGGCAAGATTGGGAGAAATCTCCAGGGATCAAAGGGGTCAGGGTCTAATCATGATTTTGGACCAGAGAGGAAGAAGGGGATGAGGGAGAATGACAAATAGTTCATGTCGCCCCAACATTCATGCCTCGAGTTTTGCTGGGGGGCGTGGGGACGTAAAGTGCCATCGTTTTGCGGTGGCGTTTGCGGGCTCTTATTTGCGAGCACATGGGCAATAAAAAGGATTATTGCGTGTTGATGTGTAAAATGAACATGGTATATTCATTTTTTATTGTTTTTGGTTGCGTTAATTTAATTAGTGTTTTTTTAAAGTAGCCGATAAGCGATCAACTCATGCATCCAGTAGGAAACCGATGATAGCTCGCCGATTGGTTGAGTAGTTCATCCCTTGAGTGTGTAGCATCCAGCCGGAAAAGGTGATTGATCTTTGTTTAAATACGTCAGGGTGGTTTCTTCGAGCCTGGTCAAGGATGTTGAAGGTGGTGTAGCCTCGCAGGTAAAGTGGTGTATTGGTTGTCCCCTCACTGGTGGTGGTCTCCAGCCCCACCCTCCCCTGTTGACAACTGTGAGCAACAGTTGCCTTTCCGGCGAGGGCCCCACGGAATGTTCCCTTCTCCGATTGTCTTTTTCGGTTATGTGGATTGCTTATATTACAGTTTAGTATTATTCTGGTGGACTCATAGTAAAACATGTGTGTTAACATGGGCCTCCGTTTACCATCTATGTGAACGATTATTACCATGATTCAGCATTCTAGCGGAAGTACAGAGCGTTAACACAACTAGAAGAAAACGGACGCAGACGAATGACTAAGTACCGGCACTAATCAGAAGGAAGATACACCATCCAAGAACCCCAGTGCGTTCAGACGTTACAAGCGCACGGAACTAGTCTGCATAGTCTGATAATATCTGAATAAAGCTTTCTTTGAGAAACTAACGAAGGGGGTTTCTTTTGCAGTGCGATTAATGTTAGCGTGCTGTTTAACCAGCAATTGTGGCTCGTTTAGACATTTAATTTCGTCGTTAATTAATTTTATCTGCAGATTCGTACCAGGAACTGTTTTACAAATTTTAAAATCGCCCACAAAATGCGCAGATTTAACAGTCGATATTCATGAACATAAATATAGTACGAAACGTTTAAGTATCTAACTGTTTGTCACCTATCTATAAGTACTGTGAGGCGCGGTATGACAATTACCTCCGACGATGGAAACTTGTCTGTTTTTGAAGCGTCAGGATATTAAAAGTATGGTGCCCGAGATCGCTCTTTCTTCTCATTTATGCCTGGGGACGCGCATATTTGCTTCTATCGGCAATATTTTTGGGCGCGAAGCGCTTTAGTCAGCACGACGTTGGGAAGTGCAAATGCACTTCGTTTGTCCTCAACGTACGCGCAAATCCAATGCCTCCACAGATGTTTCGACAATCATGTGCTTCCAAAGAGCTTATCTTACAGGCCACCGGTTAATACAAGTCTGGCGAGGTGGTGGGTGAGTGACCATGGCAGGCGAATGCTTCGGGCAATCCTCCAGGTCTGTCATCTTCGACTGCGCAAATATAATAGAGTTTTGAGTCAAGCGGTTACACATTAAACCGACCTAATTGGTGAGGACGGAGTCATGTTACTGCGACAAGTGATCAACAAACGGGACAGAGATCTCCAGATGACGAGAGATGTCGAGCTGGCGAGAAGCTTAAAAAACTATCCCGCTTACCACAGGAGGAGAACGAAGTCCTGGTGCGCAATATGTCTCCCAAGCAACTGACTTCTGCACAACTTAAAGTGCTCAGCCATGAAGCTTGTTTCAAAACCACAGATGCCGACCCGGTCAATCTCGTTGCCATGGTCGAATCGATTTTCAAACAAACCAGAGAATCTAAAGAGACAAAACACATCTTTCGGCAACAGGTTACCTCCTTGGTGATGGTGCACAAACCACGCGCAATCATTACCCGGACGGAGGAGAGTGCACTGAAATCATTGAGGGCTGACACCAGCATCGTGATTCTCCCGGCAGAAAAAGGACGTTTCACAGTGGTGTTAGATAAGTCCGACTACCTCCAAAAGGCCAACGCCCTGTTGGAGCACCGACAGGATTACTTCCCGTGTGATGATGCACCGATGAGGAAGCTGATGTCACAGCTAGACAACATGCTCACAGAGATGCAAACCAGCAAGGCAATCAGCAGGTCGACACGACTGGCGATCAAACCCACAGACGCATCCACAGCTAGGTTTTATGGCCTACCAAAGGTACACAAAACCGTTGTTCCCCTCCGGTTAACCGTATCGTTACGCTGTGCACCAACATTTAATCTGGCGAAATGGCTTTTCCGTAATCTAAGGTCACTTACAGCAAACGCCCCACAATGGTCTGCTCTGCCACCCAATTCCTGGAACGTCTCAAGGGAATGTGACTCACTGACGGTGAGATCATGGTGTCATTCGACGTCACGCCTCTCTTTACCTCGATTCCACAAGACTTTGCAGTCGAGACGGTCAGCGAGCTGCTCGAGAGCCAGTATGAAGAGGCGGGCGAGTCAGTGAAACGGAGACCTCTTGTCCAACTTTTGAAATTCTGCCTTGAGACATACTTCACTTTCGAGAGGACAACGTACGAACAGGTCAAAGGGACACCAATGGGCTCGCCGCTGTCTGGTTTCATCGCAGTGGCAGTTCTCCAAAAACTAGAGACTCTCGTGTTACAAAACTATAGGCCAAAGTTCTGGAGTCGATATGTTGACGACACCTTCGTCATAATTGAGCGGAAATAGTCCAGGAACTCTAAGATCTTCGAAATTCGATTTTTTCCCGACATCCAGTTCACGATAGAGGCCGAAGCAGACAGCCAACTACCGTTCCTAGACGTCCTTGTCCATCGAAAACCCAAAGGGTACCTCAAAACGAGGGTGCACAGGAAGGCCACCAACACGCGCCAAATCCTGACCTATCATAGTAGGCACCCGGCATGCCACAAACGCAGTCGTGTGAGGACTTTATACAAACGGGCAGAAACACATTGTAGCGAGCCGCACAACCGAAAGCTAGAAATACAATACCTCCAGCGCCTCTTCCTGGTGAACGGTTACCCTCGAAATTTTATCGAACGTGGCAGGCAGTCCCAAGCAAACTGGGTTCCAGCGACCGACCAACCAAGGCTATGGCGCGCGCTGCCATGCATCGACGGCGTCTCGGAAGCGGTCTACCGCCTTATAAAATCACTGGGGATCGGCATCGCCCACCGACCAGAATCAAAGATACGACAACTGTTCATGAGACCTAAGGCACCCCTGCCCCGAGACGAAACCACCAACGTCATCTACCGAATAAAATTTAACTCTTGTGCAGCCGACTACGGTAGAGAGACAGGCAAACGGTTGCAGACCCGAATGGCCGAGGGCGGTGAATAGGATGGATCAACACTCCTTGGTGGCAAAACATTGTGCAGGCGACGGAAACACGTTCGCCTTTCAAAATGCAGAAATTCTGGTCGAGGAAATGACCACGTACTTTAGAGAAACAATCGAATCCTGGCACATGGGGTTAACCTCCATCAACCGTTGTGTGGCGCTCCCCACGGCTTACCAAGCCCTCCGAACGCAGCTCAACGAACGGAGTCGCAAACGTGAACACAAGTCCAACATTAATCAGTCCGCGGTGGACAGGCTCGGAGCCGAACCAACACCCGGACCTGACGGAAGGGCTGGCCTAGTCACAGCCAGTTCACCTACTCAGCCTGAAAAAGCGAAACCGGACGAACGTGATGGCGCAGGAGAGAGTCTCAGGCTAGGGTGACAACTAAGGTCGGGAAGGATACTATACACGGCTGAACAAGAACGCCAACCTGGGGCAACAGCTGATGCCAATACGGGAGCGGTTAATAGCTCCACCGCATGAAGAAAAAAACCCGACGGACGGATCATAGTGTCTCCCCCGTCATCCGCAGGCAGTAGGACGGATTGATTAGCCCCCCCTTTTGCCCCATGTCTTCTGGACTGATTGCAGCTGCAAACGGACTAAGAACAAACACCCGAAGGGCGGATGTTACCTGTCACTAAGCGCCCTGTGCTCTAACAGCCAAAGACCACCCCCCCGCCTCCCGCAAAATTCACAACCCCCATTAACTCTGTTTGTCACCTACCTATAAGTACTGTGATGCGCGGTATGACACTACCATCTGACGAAGGAAACTTGTCTGTTTTTGAAACGTCAGGATATTACAATTATGGTTCTCGAGATCGCTATTTCTTCTCAAGTATCTAACTGTGCAAGCCAGATAAATGTTTCTGGCCAATAAAAAAGAAGCATGGAGTTTTTAAGCAGAGCATTAATGTGTGATCCGCTTCAAAGTTCTGGATCGCGTAAGATTCCGCAAGGACACATGGACATGAGGGCAGCCAGTATGGGCGGGATGCAGAAATGTAATCAACACGCATGCAAGCAGCTTCCGACCGATGACATAGTTATTTATTACGCCCAGTTAAATAATTAATGCATCTCACATTGGTTGAACAGTAAAGGTCTGAGTTTTATTTTGTTATTTTTAGCAGAAGAAAAATTGCTTTCAGTGCTTTAAAGGGTACAAGCATAACTAAATGTGGACATTGGCAGTGCTCCACTTTAATAACAGAAGTTGTGAGCGCATCCATATGGCGTAGGTTCATATAATCTGCTCAGAAATGTGAAAGTCAAGCATTTTCATGTTGCAAGGACATAACAATTAAGCAAGTGTGAGTAATCAGCAATCCTATTTTTGATTAGACGACACTTTTTATCAGAAGGAGAACGCTGATGACGCCAATGCAATTGCAGGTGGAGACTTTATTGCCAATAGAGTTCAGTTTGACGAGCATAAACCGGGTGGCATTCTTCGCGACAAACAAGACCTGTCTCTGTCCGACAAAATCCACTTTTCCGAAGAAGGTGACATCAGCCGTCACTAAGAAGCGAAATGTAGGAGTCTTAAAAGCATAAAAAGACCTAGAAAATTTTTCATAAGTCTTAGCTGTAAGCCAGAGTATGAGAGAGGAATTTTTTATTCCTATGTTTTGATCAAGATATTTGGGGCAAAAAATAGCTAATGTAGGCCCACTCATTTTAATTTTTTGGGAAATTCAAGAAACCTGCGATTTGATAATTGGATTTTTCCGCAATAAGTTCAACGTTAATACAGGTTAAGTCAATCTACAGATGAAAATCAACAAAACTTCTTAATTCTGTAAAATGAAAATGCATTTAGCATTTATTCAAGTATATTCCACGGCGTTTCCTAATTCTCCACTCATACAACCCTATAGCCACCGGTTTCGTAGGAGAACCTGCAGGGAATAGGGATAAATGAGTGGGCCTACATAAACTACCATTGCCATAATCCGGCTTTCAACAGCAATTAAAGGTAACATGACTAGTTATCATGCATTACCACTTCACAGAATTGCGTAGTTCAAAGGCAATTACTATTATTTTTTCATTAGCCAACGACTGTGCGTCCTCAAATATCAGATGATCTGAGCTTATGTTTGGTGGGAACAGACAGTGGATGGGCGGCTAAAAGTGACCACATTTTGCTTGACATTTTCAAAAGTTTCTCGACTCATGAGAATACTTCAAACGGAAGTGTACTTTCAACCATTGTTTAATCAAAAAAGGAGTTCAAATAATGTTTGTTGACTAAAAATCCCACTGGATTGGTCGCGCTCGTGTGCAGCTTCGAATAAAACCACTAAATTCCGACAAGCCGCTTGCCAATAATATTTCGTAGCACTTTGCTGAAGGTGATGCACTTTGGCCAAAGTACTCGTTCAGATATTCGCAACAAGTTTCATACGGTTTCCTTCGAAGGGCTTATGCTAGCATCGCATACTAGAATCCGAAGAAGTTAAAAAGGACCTAGTGATTGGACAAGGGCTTTGTAATAGAAAGCACCTGTGGAGCATTCGTGAACCTGCAAACTGTGCCCTTGTGCGGCTGCTAGCAAATGCGCATGTCCCAGTGCCTGCCTACTCCAATCCGGTCTGGCCAATCACCTTCAAGGCTGACTCACATCAGACCCCATTGTGACGACTGCTACGCTCACATACTTTGAACGGTGCCCCCTCTCGGGTGCGGACTCACGCTCGTCCGGCTGCCGATTTCCTCCAACCTATTCGCCACTCCTCTCCCCTGGCGTGCCCCCTTTTATCTTTCTGCATGTAACCGGGCCTGGAGATCGCAGCGGTAAGACCTTACTCTATTAACTCAACCAACTGCGATAGAACACTTGATGACCCCCAACTCGTCCGGCTGCGATATGCAGCGGCCGACAGTCTCAAAAACACATGCAGGGCTTTATTATAATAACTACGCTGTCGGCGTTGTAAACTATTTAGAAAATTTGAAAGTCTATTACCGCCATCCATGGTCACCAAAAGTTCTATGGGACATGATGCCCACAGAAAATATATATTATGAGCTGACGGCTCTGCAATCGGAACTCTTACGTGGAAACAAGCATTCCTAGCATAAAAAGTGAACTCAAGTTCTAGCAAGTGACAAAGAACATTGGCTTTTACCTTGTTCTGTATGATAGCAGACGTCCTCGCAGGTGCTTTCCAGCTGAGTTGCTTTGTTAGCAAGGTGGAGTCGAACTCCATCTAGAGACTGAACGTCAACGTTCTAAAAAAATAATTTGTTTACGTACTCTCTCATCGTCATATGTTAGTGTCAAAGCCTTTGTGCCACACGGGCTCGACAAGCAAAAGCACGTTTGATCAGCGTGGCTCAAAGTGCCTTTCTACACCAAAATAACTTCAGCTCTAAAGGATAATTAGCTTAAAATAAGAAAAGTTCTAGTTCTGCAATGAACCCCAGTGTCTCGTCTAACTCTGGGTGCTCAGACCTATTGCCTTTTTATGCGGTTGACAGAATAAACAGTTCTAATGTATGGTACAGAATCTCGGATTCCTGCACCATTCGCAAGAAGAATTTTCACAGGCTAGTATTTTTGTCCTAATGATTATGTGATTTTTGCACTGAGCGAATCTGCTTTAGCAACCAAATTCAAGAAAAAAAATTAAACCGTCAAAAAAGATGGAGGAAGGTAAAATGCAGACGAAAAATTCGAGTGTTAAGCGAAGTTTTATTAATATAAACCAATATTAGAGAAGCTGCAGTTCCGACGTAGCATATTGGAAGGATGAAAAAAGCGTTTGCCGATACGATGTACTCTTGTTCAAAAGATTATATTTACATGTTTGACTGTTGCATTTAGGAGGGCCAAATACTTTAATGGGGCTCGAATGTTACGGTAAAGGAAAACTCCCCATTTCGAAAAATGGCTTTGAGGCCTCTTGGCAGGCCTCGTGGCAGGCCTCTTGGCGGGTGCAGTGTGCTTTATTAAGATGCAAGAAATCTGATTGAAGTGTGTTTAGGCTAAAATGCTTATCGTTCTCCTTTATTAGCAGGTGAACGATTTATCTGACATCGATCTACTTAGCTTGGTAACAAAAAATTAATGTTACGTTTATAGCTTATCAGGTGGAGTTCTGCTTCAAAGGAAGAAGCCCCTAGTACTTTATGTGGTGGCACTAATAAATCCAGCGAAGAACATTAGAAATTAAGAAACGGCGCTGTCATTAAAAATAACGGCAGACCTTCTGTCTACGAAACATTCGCATTCCCTGTAGGCTGTGGTGAGACATTTTGGTGAGGGTTCCTCTAATGGCCGCCTCCAAGGGACTCTACCAATTAAAATCTATTTAAAACCTTTCAGTAGGCCAAATTACGCCTACCCGAACAACTTGATTACGTTAACCAATAGGGGTTGTCCTACTCGAATCTTCGGCCTATAGGTATACCTCTCTGCTCCGTTTGTCGTTTAGGATGTCTTTGCACCTACATTTGAAATTCATTCAAAACATACAAAACAGCTTTAACTTCTTTTTTATTGCGCAATTATTCCGCATCTACAGGGCCCCTGATGGGCGTTACCCTTCATATCCTTCTAACGACGTATCTTATAGGTGGGGGGATGGATTTTTTGGTATTGGGTGGCGTACGAGGAATTCTTATCGACATATTATCCTTCGGTCTTCTCAGATGACTGTGATGTTCACACCGCAACCGATTTACATTGCAGCAAATTGACCTTGCAAATATTTTCATTCACACGAGGTACCTTTCAACAATTGAAGATTTCGCATGTTCCAGCTATTCTCTCTCCGGTGTTGCTTGCTAAAAATTTTAAATTTTACAGCTGGTTGCCGAGGTTTACTTAATTTTGCCATAATCTGCAAAACCGATGGCTACTTTTGTAAATATGAGGCCCACGTTATTTAGCTGCATCGTACAAAGTGATCTAGTACTATATAAACTTACTGAGACGACGAAAGGCACGTAAGATACAATCGGCAGTGAAACTAGTCCTGTTGCTGGAATATTAATCTTCCACGGTAACGTGACTTCCTCATTCTCGCGGACTTTTGGTTCTACAAAGGCACAAGAAGACATAAAACTTCCTTAGTGCGTTTTTGTGATTTTTTTTGTTTTAGCTTTTTAAGAAAGATGGAGGATGCTATTTTGAGGGATACATTTGTTAGCATACTTTGTGATATCACATTTTGCGACTTTGCTGCCATTAAGGATTTGAATTTTGCCAGATAATCCGTGCATGACAATGCCAGCCTAATCTCATAAAATAAACCCGTAATACAAAAATTTGAACATCAATCACTATGGACATACCGGCTCAGATAAAAGACTGAATATTTTTTATGACCCTATATGTCCACTTCTTCAAACTGCATTCACACCTTTTCCCAGTAAACATAATCTGCCGTTTAATGGTCTTTGAAAGGGCGATGTCTTCATGGCTTGTCTTGCGAAACTAAAGAAATGCAAGATGCGTTTACAACTTCAGATTAGTTGGACACAACGATTTATCCTACTCAAAGCGGCGACTTTGAACGGTCTCCCTAATATCATTTTAGACGCACAAACATGAATAAACCAAAAACGCCCCTTTTCCGTTGATCTACGCTGGCTGATCACTTAAGGAGCACATTCATGCCGTTATACCTTGGGGCTCACTTTCAAACTCAGTTAGCAGCTACTAGTGTAGCAAATGAACATTGCCGGCAAAGCCAAAGAGATCTGTACTGGCCATTTCTGACCCATTAGCTGTCATCAGCCAGTCATACCCCCACCCAGGTGGTGCATTAACTGAGCTGGGGAACCCACAACCTTTCGATCAAAAGTCCGACGCTCTAACCATTAAGAAGTCATTAAAGAATGTCAATTATCCAGATCTAAAACGGTAGACAACGAGCCCGTGGCGCTAGACGTCGAAGCAAATGGTCACAAACTCGAGCCTGGGGTGATGCACCACGTGAGGTTGGGCGTGACTGCCTGCTGACTATTGATGAGCCAGAAATAGTCATTCTAGATTCTATTGTCTTTGTTGGAAATATTTGTGTGCCTCAGGATCCGCCTAGTTAAGAAAACTTTAAGAAGGGTACATTCCAGAAATGTTTCAAAGTCCCGACATCAACAACCGGTAAAAATCCAAATATAATTTGAAGTGTTCAATTTGGAAGCAATTATAGTCTGGGCAACGCAACAAACACGGACGTATTGCACCTCCTTCTTCCCCCGGGAAAAGGTGCTAAACAATATCGACTATGGTAAATAACGCTCTTCAAGCGAGGAGCTGGTAAACTAAATTATATGGAGTATTAGAAACAGGAAAACAAAAGGAAACCAGTCAGCGGAGTCTTTTTCGGCCGTTAATACTTTAACATTTATTTCAAGAGTAATACTACTTCTGACAAACCTTGCGTTACCCGGGTATCTTATAGTCTGTACTTATGTGCTTAAGTAGCTCGTACCAGGTTTTCTTGTCAACAAACAAGACTTAATTCAGCAATAATTACTCTGGCTTACAAAGAGCGAATAAAACCAGCAATAAACCTTCTCATTCCCAAATAATCCCGAAATTCGCGTTGAATGAAGGCTGAGATACAAATGGTCATGTGAATTGTTGCCATGGAAAACTTAACAACACTTTACATGGTGCGAATGCACTATATATAATATTTTTAAAATATCATTCGGCAACCCTAGTTCTCATTATAAAATACGAAATTCATAGAATTTGGTCGTAGAAGATGGTATACAGTGCTATCATTTCCTTTCCATTTTTAAAATTTCCATTGAAAATTGACCAAATAAACTACAGCTCAAAACTCCAGTTTCTCCTACCAAGAGTTTTTCTAACATTTACTGTCGATAGATCGTCGTCCCGAAACGTTTCTCCTTGCATCTACCCTTATAATCTATTTCACTAAATGATTGGGGTCTCATGCCCTATGCTTTTAAGGCTCTTGGCTAGTTCTTAAAACAATCTTGGTGCTCTTTATTACATTCCGCTGTCAGGTAAGTTTATTTCGACGCATTTGACTCCTACAGAGCCGAGTTTACAGTCAATATCCAGTGTCGGTAAATTTTATCTGTTTTAAAAAGAAAACGACTACTTTTAGTTGTGGTCTTGAGTATCTTAAAACATAATCGCAAAATATTGCGGCAATGCCAATTTTCCATATGAACATTTCTCCCCTGCCACTGGTTTTGATCAAAATATTCCTATAACACACAAATTTGACAGGCGTCTTCGAAAGAAAAAAAGAGGAGGGCAGTTTCTGCAAATTTTTGGACAACGATAAGAAAACGAAGACAAAAAAGTGGGAATGAAATACCTGGTTGCCCTTCCGGAATGATATAAAGGTTGGCCGTTTTATTAGACCCACCAGAAAACTGCACCTTGGTGGGCCGTCCTGAATTAAATTTTCCCCAAAGTTTTACGGTTTGGTTATCTACAACGTTTACAAGAGTTCACAGTCCAAATAAATTGGAACTTCTTTTGATGTCCAAAGAATAGAAATATAGCGATACAAATGTGCTTTACATAAAAGCGATTACTATAAAATAATACAAGCCATTGACTGCAAATAGCTCGGCCGGTCACTTAAAGAAATTGCAGTTTCTGCTAAACTTCAGGAATTTGAAAATATTTAGGCTTGTTTATCTTACACAAGTTTAAATGTAGTAACACTCTCAGACCTTTGGGTTTACTATGACGTCGATACATTCATATGCCTACTTAGAACAAAATGCAGTTATGTGTTGGGTAGCGCTTACTTATGCAGTAGAGACACAATGAGGTCCGAGGTTCGCATTCCATGGCCGGCTGCGGAAGGATAGCCTACAGTGAAAAGCATGCATTGGCATTCGACAGTGCTTTGTATAGCTGGGTTAAATGAGCTTTCTCGATGACATATTAAATTTTAAATCTCGCTGATTTAAGTTTATGTCATACATTTGGCATTGTCTACTGAACACTAGATAGCTACCTAAATAGACGTCATGCATTTCCTCTCTATGTCCAATTCCCCCCAACATAGATTAGCACAATGGCTTTTAAAGGAAATAAAGCCTATTCGAGAACGGTTCTCCACTTACACTACGAAGGACACTTTTCAATTTATCGAGGACATCAAGCTTCAAAAAGTTACTGATAAATTTATGATTTCATTAGACGTCGAATCACTATTTACAAATGTACCGCTGGACGAGACAATCGACATTATTTGTGCCCATGCGTCCGAAACACGCCAGTCACCTGCAATACTGCGCCAATTACTGTTACTCTGCACCAAAAATGTTCAATTTCTATTTCATGGACAACTTTACAGGCAAATTGACGGAGTAGCAATGGGCAGTCCGCTAGGGTCCACATTTGCGGATGTTTTTATGGGTTATCTAGAAGAAAAAGCGTCTTCAAGACTTAACAATACAATCCTATACAGAAGATATATGGATGACATATTCACAATTGTTGATTCCAATGAAGAGGCTGGTGACCTCAAATTTATGAACACTTTACATCCGAAAATTAAATTTACAATGGAAACAGAGCAGGATAACAAGCTCCCCTACCTAGACGTCCTCATGTTTAGAGAGGATGATGGTTCCATAAGGCGCTCGGTTTTCCACAAAAAGACCTGGAAAGGGCAATATCTACACTTCATGAGCTTCGTGCCAATTCAGTTGAAGCGTAATCTGGTACAGAACCTTTTTCAACGAGCAAGGAACATTTGCTCTAGTGAGACTCTACCAGAAGAGCTTTCTCGTCTTAACTCAGCCCTTCTCAACTGTGGCTACCCGGCACGCTTTATTCAAAAGTACAGCAATCCCCTACGGCCAAAATTTCTGGAACAGTCAGTTCCAAAAAAGCCCGTCATGATATCCTTACCATTCAAAGGTGACGACATTTCCAACACAATCAAGCGACGATTACGCTGTACGATAGAAAGGACCTACAACGCAGCAAAATTAGTCTTCTCAAGTTCTACCAAAAGTATTCCATTAAAATGGCCAAAGGATGCTCTGCCATTGCACGCCACCTCCAATTGTGTTTACGAATTCACATGTAATTGCGGATGCAAATGCATTGGGCGCACGCAAAGGCAACTCGCAGCCAGGGCCGCTGAGCACTTGCCTAATTGGCTTTTGAAGCAAGAAGACAGAATACCAAGGTCCTCCATTACCAAGCATCTATTAGACAGCGGTCATTCTGTCGACGTTAAAACAGCGTTTCGAGTACTTGTTCGGGCCCGAACAAACCGAATCCTGCGCTATTTAGAAGCTGCATACATACGGTGGGAGAAACCTGACCTATGCAAGCAGCTTGATCATGTCGTCAACCTCCAACTGCCCTGGTGATTGGCCATTAAATTTAATTTCCCACGTGTTTTCCGTTAACTTCTCCCATATGTTGACTTAACGTTCCCGTCCTTTATCGATTAATTTTTAAACTGACTCAGGTTCCTTGCTGTTAACAGTAATTCTGTGAGATTTACCACTCCTGTATGTGTCTTCGTTAACATTCTTATGCAACGACAAGAAGCAGCTGATGAGCTGCCTCGAAATTTGTTGATATCAATGAATTCTGCTGTTTTTGCCTGTTTTCAATTTGTACCGGGGAAAAACACCTTCACATTTCCTATGTGGCTTTTTCGTTCTTTTTTTATCACGTTGCACGATAGACTTTAACCGTATAAGAAAACGCCCACGCTAAAAATGAACCGCATATATTGTTTTAATTTCGTCTACGGGTTTTCTATATCCGCATAAGTATACTAAATAGAAAAATGAACACAGTAGCATATTTTATGCTCGCTCGTAAAAAAAGATAATATAGGTTTTGCGTTTGAAGTAATAGCATACTTCCATTTGAAATAATTTTGGATAAGACTGCCTATTTTCAGTATAAGAGAAGTCACGCATCTCCTTATGTACCCCCACATAGCTGAACTAACAAATACGCAAAAAGCTAAATATTTGAATGGGCATTTAACGATCCTAAAACTTGAATTATTATAGACTTGCCTATTACGTAGAACGTAAAATATACGTTAAAATTCATTTAAATCCGTTACCTTCATGAATTAAATTAAAGCAGGAACATACCGTCACTTCAAATGGCAGTTTAAGCTTTGCAAGAACCTCCTTCTCCTTTGGTAGAGATTGAATACACTCTGACTCGGAGCATTGCATTTCAGCCCTATTATCATAATCATAAATACAAATACGGCTAACATTCATTAGCTAGTACAAAATACACTGTTACGATTTGTCATACGTGGAGAGAGAAACGTTATATCCTATCCGCATATCACATCCAGACGAACACAAAACGATCTCTAGTCGCGTGAGCTGTTGTGTTTGTAGTCAGAGGAGTAAGTAGACAAAATATGGGGGCAAGAAGGCACCCGTCACTCAACTGATGGATGAACTCCGCCATGAGCTCAGGAGCAGGGATGGTGCCTGGAGTTAGAGACGAGATTTAAGTAAAATAGACGCGCAGCTGTCAACCTTATTCTAAGTTATTAACCCATTTGAACCGATGACAAGACAGAGTTAAGATGACCTAACGGGATCTGGCGTAGGCCGGTTGGTAAAATGCAGACCAGAACCGCCTACCATGGTTTTAACTAGCAGTAGTCGTTTGCCATCACTTTCTTTCAGCAGCTCCCAAAACAGACTCAAGCAAACCAAAGCTGTTACTGCTACTACTGCAACTGCTACTCCCGCTACTTTTAACTAGGAGTGCAGCTGAGTGATAGTAGCACTGATATTATCACGGACACTATAATTAGTACTATTATTTAAAACGTGGTGCTGGATTAAGTCGGTGCTGGTCTTATATCTCCTCAATTTCAACAAGGAGTGTAAATCTCGGAATATGCTATTCCCACTCAATACACGTTTGAGGTGCGGAGCATATCAGGGTCTACCTTGGTTGCCGCCCTCTTACTTGTATCCAAAAGGCTTTGTTATCTTATGAGTTAACGAAGCGTTTTTTAGTCATAGCTCACGCTTTATCATACGTTTTTGTCGTACGTAGTCATTTACCGTTTTGAGGCTAACTTTTTGGTTACTGCAGTAGCTTGAGTTTTAGGAGATGTCTCCTGTCCAATAGGAGAGCAATCTACTCCAGAATCAACTAAAATTGGTATATCCTATGCTATAACTGTGTCAGTAGCAGTTGTCTTGTCAATCAACTATCAATTAAAAAGTGCAGGTGCTTTTGCATATAGTGAATTTACACATGTGATCGACGAAGAACCTGATCCGAATAATACAACATTAATTTACGTCAGATATTTTGGTAGCTGATTTGCTTCATTTTAAACGCAGCAGAAGCATTTTTGTCGCTGTGGTAGGTGGGAAATTATCGTATGAGCAAGCAGCAAATCTTACACAGTTTATTCGAGACATTCAGTGACACAAGAAGCAACTTTAGCTATTTCATCTAGCCAGATTCTCGGACCAGGGAGTATAGTATGAACATTTGACTTAACGTCTAAATGATTACATTTAAGGTGATGCAAACTTGTAAGGCAAACAGGGAAAGCTGGTTAAAAATATTTCACTCACACAATTGCAGCATTGCAAGCCGAGCAGAGGAAGATAAGACCTATTGAAGGAAGCGAACGTAAGGCAGAAAAACGCATAAGGATCATCAAACAAACTGGTGTTTAATATAAAACATCTTTTGCCTTGGTCTCGAGCACTATGACAATTCATCCAGCTGAACAAAATATGTCGGTTGAATTAATGTCGGCTAGCTTGTAAGAAAAGGCGAACATTATTGATTGCTTGTTTAACTGATACGCCTGCCAATATAAACGTATAAGCCTGACGAGAATTTATTGAAAGCATACGTACACTCGCCAAAGGTTCTTCTGAATATCGAGATTATCTTTTGTTGAAGATAATTCCACTCCCTGCGGAAACTAAGGATCACTGAGTGGTTATCAAAGTCTGCTTACAAAAGTGAGCCATTTTTAGTCATCCTAGTTTTTGAGTCTGTTTTTACCTAACATAACTCGATAAAGTTATCCAGTGTGGGACTTAGTCTATCCACGGCGTCTTGTAGCATAAGTGTAAACTGTCACCCACAGCACGTACTTGTAAGAAGTGAAACATGCGATAAACATTTTTGCGTGCAGGCATTGTCCATACAGCGGGACACTGTAAATATTTGCAAATGCAAGAACGGTTTTTATAACTTTGAAAATTGAGATTTTTGCGCAAAATGGCATTTGTGGGCATTTGAATTTGAAATTACGATGGTACAAGGTCGTTTGTCGAAGAGCTTTACTGAAGAATGACATTTATAAAAGGTATAAAGTGACAATGCGAATCCAAGGACGTAAATGAGAAAACATGGACGAGAGGATTGGGACGAGGCCTTTATTTTTCCGACGTTTCATATTCCAGTCCGAAACTTTTTATTAGAGACTGCATCAGTTAAGGGTAACTCATAAAGGGAGAGGTGCGGTATTTATAGGCTGGAAGCTCAGCCACCACCCACCTACTAAAATTAACGGCTCACACTTCATCGGGGATAACAGCCCTCTGGTGCGTTACCAACAGTTTGACCGTCTCTCTGGACCACGAGTTATAGCCGACTGAAGCAACGCGATGACTCCCGCTCGATTTTAGTTAAAATCCACTTTCCGAGGTTATAGCCCACTCTCTGACAACTCCCACACCTGTGTCCGATGTAAAGCCAAAAGTCACATAAAGCGAAGATGGGGAAGGGCACAGGCGGCTGACGCGACCAACACTAAATACGCATATCAACAGCAAACGTCGTTAGGTACATAGGTTTCTGCATGTGAGCGCCATAAGAGCCACAGTAAAAAGGAGACATTGGGCCTGACTCTCAGCCACTCCACTCGACAAGACACACACTGGGCTGACTGCGGTTTCCAAGTTATCCCGTCAGTTGTAAACCATCCAAGCCACAGCTTTAACTGTGTAGGAGCCTGCCCCCAGCACTACCATGATCACTCATTCTGTCTGCTCTGTCAACGTGGCCAGTCAATCGATTTTTGCGCATCGCTGATTACTGGTTTACACTGGACTCGCCTCGCCACTTGTGATGACTGATCTACTAAGCGTGAATTGGCAGTCAAATCAGTCAATCGATTTTTGCATACAACTGATTACTGACATGCGCCGGATTTTTGGTCGGCGCTGGCACAAACACACTTCACACTAAGCTCATTCAACAGGCAACGCGGAACTCACTCGGCCTTTCGCCCCGGTGCGCGGCACACGCGAGGCTGTGGCTCTCTGTCTCGCTCCTCATGGTCGAACTCCACCCCAGGCCGAGTCAACCCTTCTGTTAATTCTTTTCCTACTTATTCTGTACAGAAAACAATCTCCTTCTATCTTGGCTTCCACGATTTGTATCTTGTTCTAAGGAACTGGGCCTGGAAGATCGCAGTAGTTAGGGTTTAACTGACTTAGCCTTAACCTCTTTGCGATAAGTGCACTGTGATAGCTTCAATCAAATCAGCTTGTTTTTAGTGAGGAAAGAAATGCACTGAAGATCGACCTCTCTCTCTATCTCTCTCTTCCACCACCCGCAACAGGCCACTGCCTAGCTGATCGGTCGCCCGAAGTGAGATGGGCACAGTGCTTTAATCGCGATGATTAACTTCTGATACGCTAGTGGCTTTATTACAGGCATGCGGATTTTTGTCTGCAAATCGTTCGCATGGGTGGTATAATTTCAGCAGAAAAAGATTTGCTTGCAAGCTATAAATCCACTAACACACCATAGGTTAATCAGACCGATGCGGTAGAGCTTCTTGTGTTCAAAGGTATGTAGTACCCTTGCGATTAAAACGCCCTGCAATTCCCTGTGTACGAAGTACCCGTATCTGATGCTGTCTTGGAAGATGAGTTCCAGTTGGAATCCGAAACGCCCGCGAATAAAATACACGTTCTGAGAGCCACGATACTACCTCAGTTACGATAGTGCTTATGTTAGCTGGAGGATATCAGTCATTTAAGGGAAGAAGTAGTACAGTTCAGAATTATGCTAATTGGCGAATATCATGACCTTGCTTTGCACAGCCAGGAAAAACCCTGCTAGCTAGAAGCCGGTTGTTGCTGTTTTCGTTTTAGGTGCGACAGTCCAAATAACTCCGTCCTGGCAGCTAGAAACTGGAAAACAAAATCTACTTGGAATTTCTCGGTCTTTAGAAAATGTTATTACTATTTTTGTTAAAACATTAACACTAGCATCAAATGTTAAATAAGTTTCTACAGAAATTTCGAAACATGTATTTTCGAAATATTTGTCGTGGACTTTACATTAAATCTATAACAGTAAGATATCAGATTGTATACGATGCGAAGAACAACAAAAAGCCAAAAGATTAATGAATTTGAAGTTTCGCTACTTATCTCGAGCAGATGTCCTCATCTAGCTGTTTATCAGTTAAACTTATAAATACCTGTCATTCTTGCTATCAGAAACCTGTCCAAATATTTGCAAAGGCGTGCTCACGGAACTTTTATCGGACGAAAGGCTTTTATTTTTACTATTCTTCTAAAGCATCTGAGTTTTAAGGAAAACATACTCCAACTTAAAAATATAGTACACATTTCTGTGTCTATTTGAAATAGTCCATCATAACGCAGAATAAACAGCACATGAGAAGTACGATTTACAAGAATGCATTTTCAAGACTTTTTAAAATTCTTTTAATGTGCTTTAATCGCCATTGCAGGATTGTTTTTGGTTAATTATTCGTACCTCAGATGAGAAAATCAAATAATTTGTACCAAAAAATATCCTTTGAAGGAACAGTAGAATAAACCGTAGAAAATATTTTAGCACTGCAGTATCAAGATAATACAGTAATTTCATGAATGTGCCTGTAGTTAAATCTGGAATTTTATTACCATCAGGATATTATAGATTTAAGCCGTCTTCTTTGATGGCCGTTGTTTATATAGCCGTCAATGATTTTGAAGATATGACCTATTGCCCTAAATTAAGCTGAACTATGCATATAATCAAATACTTTGCCTACGTTTACGGCCTAAGCTAATCATGCAAAATACCAATTACCTTTCTGATAAAATATTGGAAGCTTTTAGTCAAATCCTTCACTCTACATTTATTGTATCGATGAGCATTTTTAAGAAACTTAGTCTACATTCACTGAATTGAAAATTATATTCGTATAGGATATTAAGCGCAGCTTAGATGTTTTCATTGAATATTTACAGTAAAAAAGCATACCAAGGAGCCAGGGGACTCTGCCATTGAAGTTCACCAAATTAAAATCGTTCATTAATGTTGCTCGAATTTTCATGGCAAGTTGACACCAACAATAAAATTGCTTCTCGTTACTATAAATTCCTCACTTATACTTCTATCAAGATAACCAGAGCTGCTTCAGTTGTGTTGCATGTATTTCTTGAAAACTTTAGTCGGAAAAAGGCTTATATATCGGTTCAGGAAATATTCAGGCGCCAGTGAGCAAGACAGTGTGCGTTCACCATGGTTACGAAATCAACGTACGTGACCTAGGTTCGAATGTATGCGTCGTCGCAATTTAGAATGGCTTGCGTTCGTTATATGTGATGCGATTTGATGTGCACCTTTATCGAGGACTGGAAAATTCATGGTTGTAGTCAGAAATAAGGAGTGAAAATGTAAAACTCTTTCATAAAATACTGACTCATTTCAACATTTATCCACTGCTTAAATCCCTTTTAGACTCGGTGAATAGAAACCACTTTTAAGATAAAGAGGGAGACATATCGTTTCATAAAATAAATGGAATTCTCTAAGATATGTCCACAGAATGACAAGAAAATGAATTTTATTTAAGATAAACCCAAGGTGCTCTTTGATTCGTGAGTGGGGAGCCATAATTGCGGAAGAAAAGTATCACATCGGGAGTTAATGTGTGCTTTGTAATGGCTATGGGGCTTAAGTGTAAAAACATTCATTGTTTAATCTGTATATTTTCTTACTTTCGTGGAGCTGCTTATAAATTCTAATAAATTAGTTCCTAGAAAGGGGCAGACCATGTTTATTTTTCTAAATTTCTTACTACCTGAGTACCCGGACATATTTTGCCTTGCTATTCTGCCCCTGCATGCTATAGTTACAAGGTTTTCGGCCTTGAAACGTATCCCCCAGCATTCCCTGCGTGCCGAAAATGAAGAGTAGGTCTCCCCTGTTGTTGTCGATTTTACATTATCATCATACAGTAGTCGCCGGTTATTAAGCCCACGGTTAATAGGCCTAGTCACGTATTAAGCCCGAATCAGCTTGGGACGGAATTTTACATAGCAAAATCCGCCGGCTAATAAGCCCAGTCGCCGGCTACAAAGCCCAGTTTGCCAATGGAATAGAGTGAGATTCTCATCTCTCTGCTGGCGAAAAAGGCGGTTTAAAACCCCTGATGTTTTGATCCTGATGTTGGTGCTACCGATGTGGTGCCTCCTCCGCCAGGAATCGATGAGGAAGATTTTCTTAAGTGGGTTAACATCGATGCAGATGTTAAAGTCACTGATGAAACAAGCGAGGAAGATTTTGAGCAGAAATTGGTCAATAAAATCATTCAGAAGGAAGAAGTGAAGAATGGAGGAGAAGCAAATGGTGATGATGAGGAGCCAGTTCCCACTGCTGCACGGATGAGAGCTGCACTCTACACTCTGCAGCGCGGAGTACAGGCATCCGATTTAACAAAATTGGACGATTTCTGGTGCCTGAAGAAGGACATCAGAGAGCACTTGCGAGTGAAATTTCCTCCAAAACAACTGACACTGGACCGATTTTTTAAACGTGTCGCAAATCTTTTTGTTGTTTTGTTATTACGTAAAATGCAGACAATCAGCATTTTTTTCATCTACCTAACCAAGCTCTACACATAATACAGTACGTATGCAATGCATAGTGCCTATCCTGCTTTTGCTAATCAAGAACTAGGACTCTCCGGTTAGTGCGCCTGCCGCTTATTAAGCCCAATTTGGTCTGGGCCCGAGGTGCGCTTAATAACCGGTGACTACTGTATTAGGAAAGGCACTATGTGACAACCTGCGAGGGCTCTAAAGTGAGCTCCAAAGCATAGGGGACATACCTGTTCCGTAAAATTTTTATGAAGCTTCACAATATCATATATATGCATAGGCATTACAGGCAAAGCCAATGAAGATCTAAATGGCCACTTCTGGCTTATTCGCCGTCGTTATTAGCCAGCCATAACAAATTACAGGTGATACACCATCCGAGGCTGTATCCCGTGACCATTTGGTCAGAACTCTATGCACTAACCACTGAACCACGAGTTCTTTGCTTCGCAGATTTCGATTAAGAATATTAATACTGATTGGAATGTGCTTGCCGATGGGTTATAAAACTCAATCATTCCGTTGAACTCTGGAGCTCTCTCTTGTGCCCAACCAGCAACCATCTTAATGGCTCGTGCATTTGGCATCGCCAATAAGCTGAGGAAATATAGGCAGATAGTACAACCTGCTAACAAGGAAAACCGGAATGTTCATGCCTGACCTATTAGCTGTCGTCAAACCGTCATACCCAGACCCATGTGGTGCACCACCAGATCGTTTGATCAGGGTCAAACGCCTAAACCACCAAGCCATGAGCTCGTTGTGGTACTGGCTTGCGTTTGGAAGAAATTGACATCCATTGATGAACACTCACCGACCACTCTGACCTACCTTGGGCTGGGGTACAATTTTTGTTAGATATCACGAGACGTTTATACACAAATGGGGAGTTTGAGGGTACACACCTACCCTTCCTTACAAATCGAATTGATATGAATGAAGTCTAAAGCTGTTCTGGTGACCAATAAGCCTCTGATGCTTATAGAATCCACAGGGTGACGGCTTCACGTATTCAATTGTTTTCACAAGGCAGTCATATGGTCAAAGTACTTATTATTACGCCCAGGCACACGAGCCAACTACGGATACAAGTAGCAATGAGAATAGATTCTTAAATATTGTAATATATATTTTTCCCCCCAAACCTCCACTCATGTTCGACGTAACCCCAGCCCCAAACACTTGAGTGCGGCAATTCCAGCTCCCAGTTAGTCTGCCGAGGGGCAGGCGTGACCTGTTTGGAAATTCTGGAGTACAAGAATACTTTCCAAAGACCTTCTTTCTCTTCATATTTTATTAGTACGAGAAAATACGTGCGAAAAATATCAAGCTGTTTGTCTGAAAAAAAGGCCACAATACAGTATGAAAGTATGAAATCAGTTGTGAAAAAAATACACATCATGCTCGCCTCTGAAGCACGCACTATCACTGTGCGCCCTTAAGCAGAGAATATTTTGCGGACCAGACTAATGGATTCATTTGGCAAAAAGTTGCTCCTGTTTAAGCGCCTTAAAGGTAGGTCGGTCCTTCGGCTCAGCAGCCCAGCAACACAGCATCACGCCGTACAGATCCCCGCTTTGGATCCACTCTGGTTTGCATGGGTTTGCCAGTCGGTTACCATTCTTTAGATATGCCAGTATTTTATCTTCAGGTATCTCTGTAAGGAGAAAGGAAGCAGCACTCGGATTCATTGTATACAATGCATACCTCAAGCAAAAAAACTAAACAGGACGAAGGCACTGAAAACCCGCTTACCGGAATAGGGCAGGCCACCATACGTGAGGACTTCGTACATTAGGACGCCAAACGACCAAACGTCAGCGGAGGAATCAGCGACGTAATTGCAGACGGTAGCTTCAGGTGCCGTCCAGCGAATGGGAAATAGGCCAGCTGCGTACGAGAAAATTAATAAGATTATTTTACCCAAGCTAAATGTAAGTTCCAACATAGCAGCGAGGCACACCACAGTAGTGCAGTCAGCATATGCCACCCCCTAATTCTGAAAGACTTGAATAACTAAGTAAAAGCCTCTTGTTTAGATTTCAAAGTAAAATTATTTTCAACGCAAACAGTGTCTTTTCTTTTAGTGTACAATAGCAGGAAGAGGGTACTTGCTATCAAACGCGTGGAAGTGACAGCCGTATGGCTCTTCAGGCAGTGCTTGAATTACTAGGTGTCTTCTCCGTGCTCCCTTTGGCAATAGGAAGCCTAACTCAGATCACACCAAGTGAGGGCAAGCCATTGTTGTTATTTACTTAAATCTACTTATTTACTTAAATTTTGGTAAATAGTATGTTTATAGTGAGGACTATTGTGTATACGTACATATCCATATGACGCATTGCCATGTCAACAAAATGGTCTTCAAGGGCATTTCTTATTAGTTTTACTCAATACAATGAAACTCAAATAAAACAAGTACGGTAGAGAATATACATGTGATCATTTTCTATCGAATAAATTTTAACATTTAAGGACACGAACATCAATAGAAAGTAGTCATCCGCCAGTCATATCAAAATCCAGGAGGTGCCACATTCGAGGCTAGAACCCGCGACCTTTTTATTAAAGTCCAACGCTCTAATGACAACACCAGAAAATTGTTGTCTTGCTGATTGCGATCGTGAATATTAAAAAAAGTCTGGTAGGTACTCGAGGATAGGTTATCGAACTCATTTATTCCGTGGTGCACTGAGGGTCTCTCTCTCATAGCCCACCAACAGTCGACTTTTAATTTTGGCGGTAACGATTTTCTGTCTGTATTATGCTAGTCGTCGGGTTGTGGGATGAACTGATTCTCTAGATAAAACCTTAGTCAACACAAGGAGATCACTTATAAACAAATGAGTATCAAGTCGTATATTATAATGCTAGGCAGTTAGCTGTCTCGACATTTGCGCACACAGTAACGGAGGAAATTTGTTTACAAAATACCTTCTGTCTTTTCTCAGTTTCCCCACCATCAAATACTGTTTCTGATTATATTGCTCCTAGTTTGATTGACAGTAATGGGATGCTTATGTTGAAATAAGACAACATGCGATTGCCAGACTACAAATAACATTTGAGTATTGAAAGGTCACTATTATACTCCTAAATGCGTTCAAGGTTATGAGCACAGTATACGCATTTGCAATGTTCCTTCGATATGAGACAGGTATGCATGCCAACTCAGTGATTGTATTTGGATAATAATTTTTTTCAAAAAGGTTTGAATGCTTTCTGCTTTATAATTAAAAGAAAATTAAGTTTCATGGTTTCCTATAAGTGCAATAACTCATGCACCATTAGCGTTGGCGAATATGTTTCAGAAAAGGCTAATGTTTGAATAAACTATGTCTGCATTAGCTCAGACTAAGAATAATGCTGAACAGTCCGGAGTAAACAGGTCTTAGCAACCCATCGCAGAGTGACAGACAGTATATATATAGATCAAGCCTGTATTGCTGCTGCTTTAATCTCTCTTGACAAATACTGTGCGAGTTCAAACTCCCAGAACAAAATACAACGGTTTTCTTTCTAGCATTTATTCGACCATCAACTTCATAAACTTTTTCACGTGGGACACGTATACAGTTTGTGTTTTGGCAAAAAGCCACCTCTGACCGTACTTGCTATGATTGAGAGGAAAAAGATTTTTGAAACGTAGGCGAACTACAATTATAAATGTAATAAGAGATAGCTAGGAAAGGAATGATCAAAAGGATAAATTTATCAGAGCCTTAACCGTCTAACAACGGCAAAAAAGTCAAGTCTGCCACCTAACCGGTACGCAAAAATATACAGTGTGCGCAGGCACCACACGAGGAAAACTCCGAAGGGCTAACAGTAGCCTTCAATTAAGATTTCGCTAGTGAATAGCAGTCAACTAGTTTTTTCTAAAAGTTTAAACGAATTGACTTATTATTCACATTTATTGTCATCTATAACTACAATAAGGGAGCATGATTCCTTGTATATTCAAAATGGTTGAAAGTTGCGTTCAACTCTGACATATTACGCAGGCGCTTCATTTGAACACTTGGTGGCGCCTAATATTCCACTCGGGGTCTTGTGTTTATTGAGCGTTGGGTTTCTGAACAGTTGATCGTGGACCTCTGCTGCCACTAATGGCAACACAGCCGAAATTGCAGCCTTATTTGTTCTTGCCAGTCTTTCCTAAGTGGTTTGAATAGAGAGCCCTGCACGGAACCGGCAGCCTCTACAACCAAACAAGTAAATTCCTTTTCAAATAGTTCGGTCTGGCCATTTAGTTGAGGGATATATGCTTCAAATGTTAATTCTGCTGAAATATTTGATTTTTGCCGGCAAGGGCCTGGATAGCCGCATAGTTTCCAGGTTTAAAACCTCCGATTACTTCAACATCTAAGAAGTCCTCAAAGGCTAATACGATGATAAATACATGTCCTCGTCACGCATTCCTTTATGTCCCCAACAAATAGTTAGGCCGCTTCTTCAGTAAAACCTGTGTACGGTTTCAAGGAAAGAAACACCTCACCGATGACAACGTAGGGAGACGAGCTACACAGAGGAGGATCTTCAGCAGGTTCCCCGTTCAATGAAAGGAAATGCGCAAACATATCTAAATGTATTTGGATTCAGCTCATCGACTTTTTGATTTGGCATCGGGTTGGTGGGCGTAAAGTTAATGCTCTCCATAAGTCATTTGATCTCGAACAACAGTCTGATGTAAGCTGCATTAACGCCTCCTGATGTAATTGGGGTAAGAGTGCACATGAATTCCTATTGAAACCCTTTTAATAATTGCGGATCTTAAACGCATTTATTTATTTCGGAAAATATTTAATTAGCTAATCAATTTCCCGTATAGGCGGCTGAGAAATAGAATTTCATACGAAAAATGAATCAGCTTAACTTAGACTTGTTATTTGTCAAACAAATAAACCATCCCTTTTCTTTTTCTTCACTCAACCGACCAACCCTGTCCAAGGGCATTAACCTGAACAGACCTACCTTAGTAACTCCTATCGCAAGTTAGAGAAATTGTGGTTAGATAATCAAAGGCGTATGCAAGGCGTAGCTTGCTGGCAGGGAGACCAATACGTTTAAGACAAAGCAAAGCGCGTCAGTCCAGGTATTTCTAACAGAAAACATCGGGAAATATCAAAACAAAACATAACTTAGTGGTTTTTTCACCGGCCGAATTCGAGATTACAATTTAAGCTTAAATGCTCCACAAATATTCTTATCTGGAGGTTTTTTAGAATTAATTGTGTTTCTCGAGGGCACCTGGAAGACTCGCAATCTGCAGAACACAGACATCTACAGACTACTCTACGATGCTCGTATATGCATTTAAAACTGTTACTTTTCATAAATGGCACATAATACTGCAGTTGGTATGAATAGTCAAAACCTCAACCTAACTGATATCTACAGGCTTGCAAGGATGAATAGCACAACCACAGATACAAGTCCTGCTTCAAATATATTTCTTACATTGACAATTGTATGCGTCAACCATCCCAGTAGTTTCACCTTGAATAATATCCGTGGAGTCGAGTGGGGAAATATCACGCAGCAGTAATACATAACAGATAATTGTAAACTACAAACCGGAGGCGTTTTAAGGGGAGAAGTCGTTTTCACTTACTATTGATATCGCGGTTATCACATCGCAGTACTTTGGCGAGCCCAAAGTCCGCCACTCGAACACTGTTATCCTCGTCCACAAGGACATTTGCGGCACGAAGGTCATTGTGCACAATTTTGTGCTCTTCCAGGTAAGCCATTCCTTCACAGATCTTAAAAACAAAATAAAAAACCAATAAAATTAAGTCAAACAGTAGAGATCAGACCGTTTTATGATGGTCTCTCTAGAGCAGAACCACTAAACAGCCTACAAAGCGGACTCCTATACGATCATTATTTTTCCTGGTCAACAATCTACCTATAAAGTATCCGTAGGGACTACGATGAAGATGCCACTTATAATGATCGAGGTCACAATGGATGAAACAGGTCTCCAAGGTGAATTACGTAGTTTCCCCTGAAAACCGGTTTCAGGCAGGTCTAAGTTACTTCGAAGAGAGCGAGGCTGAGGAAAGTTCGGGAACCTCAAATGAATACAAGGAGTAACCCAAAACACCTAGTAACTAGTATATCTATATAATAGCGGCGAGACAAGTTCCATTACGCCCTTCAAAATGCACGTCTACCTTCAAAAAACACCGATGTGTATGCCTCTTAAGTTTCCCATTTGTATCGGAAGCGATATTCAGATGCAGTCGTGGATGAAAAGTGGTACCTGCACAGGGTATGCAGTAAATATGAATACCATTAGTTTGCAACCTTCCATACCTACCATTAAAGTAAGACCGTAGATTTAGTAGATTGCCACTAAATTCGCTTCCAGCAAGCTGGAGGATAAACTTGCACAATAATTAATAACAAAGCCCTACACAAGAAGTAGTTTTGACCGAAAACATGAAATGAGATAGAGAATCTACTGTATGGAACTGAAAACCTACCTGCGAAAGTATTTTGATGAGATCGTCAATACTGAAGGCCTTGCCCTCCTCGGTTTTCAGAAAATCTAGCAGGGAGCCCTTGGGCATAAACTCCGTTATGATGAGGAGTGGTTCGGTGTTGGGTTCACAGCAGATCCCCAGTAGGCACAAAATTCTTGGATGACTCAGTTGTGATAACAGCTTAGCCTCATCGATGCTCTCCTTGGTAGTTTGCGGTCCTAGTGCCTCTTTCACCGCCACCTGTGTGTTCCGGAAAGTAGCTAAATAGACTCGACCATAATTACCGCGACCGAGGTCCTTCTGCCACACCACCAAGTGCCGACTGATATTTTTGGACCCAAATTCCTTCTTAAGGCTGCTATTCTTGGCACGGGGCCCTGTGAGAGGATGGCACAATTTGCAAGATGGAGCGATGTCTGGGTCTATAAAAATATCCAAAGGACAGCAAAGTTATGACGAGAAATAACAAAAAACTTCGTTTATATTGCATAAACTTCAAACAGACTCAGCTTTCTCATTAGAAGGGGTCAGTCGAGGACCCGCGAGACATATTTTAGAACGGATTTCATAAATGACACCTGGAACCAATATGCCAGTGTATGCATCAAAGTTTATTCGGATTTATCCAAAGCTTTTGTTGAATCGTATTGTGCCAGTCAGTGGAGGGCGTAAGGACCCGGTTTGTTCTGAGGACTGGCGCCGTAGATAGGCACCATATAAGGCTTGTGTAGAGCTTTCAAAGAAAAACTCAATATAACAGTGAAACGTCCAAAGACAAGAACGCTGTATGCAAGTGCACCCAAGCAACAGAGGATAGTCCAGCACGCAATGCGGGGGGTATTAATAGGGATGCTATGGATGCAGCTATATGACCAAGAGAGAGAGAGGAGTACACGATAAAAAGGTAAGCGTTAAAAAGCCTCCATTTTCACGAATGAATGCAAACGTTCGTGTTGCAGGTATTTGCAAAGATTATGAAGAAGGATTTTCGAGCACCGCAGCAACTCGAACGTTATGAAGAGTCCATCTTCAGAGACTAGAAAGAGCTACAAAACGCGGGGTATGCTTATAGTGCATGTATACCAATCAACTTTGAGACGTTGTCAGGGGCAAGAAATAATAAGCAAACGGAAGAGAGGGGTGGGGGAAGCAATTATGAGAGTATTCGTTAAGTAACTCTCAGTGATGTCAAGAATCAACTGAGCGCCAGCAGCGAAATCGAGGGCAATTAAAAAGGATGTGCGCTAAGTACCTGTCATTGACAGACGCCTGGACGTGACTGAACATGACTTCGGAAGGCTTTGTACACCAGCAATAATTCGATACATCGGATGATCGAGTTCCTGTCCAAGGACCATGCTTCAATCAATTCTCGGTACGTCTTGCTTTCGGCGTGGCTGAGTACCTTGATGGCCGCGAAGTTAAACTCCTGGACTGTTTTATAGGTGTGAGCTGCAAATTTTTATGCATGCGCGATCCGAACAAACGTTTAGTTTGGTCTGTGAAGTGACAAGGACAGCTTTGGCATGGGATGCGATACACTACCCCGAATTGGTCATTGGGGTTCAGCGGGTCTGTTTTTATCATAACCCGGCTGCGCATGGTAGCTTTGGTTCGATGCGCAATTCCAATACTGAGTCCCGTACCGATGACCCCAGTCGCTTCTTAGACGTCCTTGGTGTATGCCAGGGCGTGCCATATACCTGATGTTCCTTATATTTGGGTTCATCAGGGCCAAACACATAGTAATCGGTTTATAAACACATGGATATCCATTCTGCATAAATTGATCGCAGCGATATCGGAATGCGCATACCTTTTCGTGTGGCCTACTGTTTAGTCTCAATCCGTAAAAGAGGGTTAAAACGCAGCTTCGTTTGGAAGCAACCAGATGGGTGCTGTGAAAACTGAGAATTTGAGTTGTGTTCGCTGCCGTCCTTTATACCGTCGTCTCAATCTCACCCTTGGACGAGGATAATAAAGAAGTTGCTTCGGTGCTCGATAATCGTCTTTCCTTATCCAGCTTGAATCTCCGTCCAAAACGAAATGCCTTATGAAACGTGTTTCGAGGATGTAGTAGGCTCGTGATACCACGTTAGACCGTCTCGTGACAGAAGCTAACGCTTAAGCGTTTATCTTTAGCCGAAATTTTCGGGACTGCCTGATAATGAGGGTACTGGCTCCGACACCAGCAACCTGAACCAAGCGAGTGAACTTTTCCGAGGCCAAGTAACTCACCTCTACTTTCAAAATATAAGTAGTTAATTATAATCACTATCCTGACTCGGATTGCACATTGCGTCCCTGCCAATCCCATACAAAGTTTTGCATACGCAGGTTCCCTGCTATTAACAAACGCTGTTGGTGACCGATCTTAATTCCCTCCCCCGCCTTCATTGCAAAGCTGGCCGCAATGACTTCATTACGCTTACCTTTTCATCTGCCGGTTCATCGAAAACAAAAAGGTCCTAGAAACATTAAGCTTATCCTGCCTCTTTTTGGATAGGTAATGGTCTGCTACTAGATCTACCTTCATTAAGGTGTCTTTGTATTTAAAGGGTCCGTGATGAAAATCATGCATACTACTTTAGCAGACATTTGTACCGGGTGTCATTTCTGTCTGCTGTCGAAAAGACACGCAATACATGACCCACAGCCTATTGAGACTGAAATATTAAGGAATATGACACGTGCTGTAATGCAGCAAGGTAGCTGAAGGAGAAGATTGCAACTTCATTTGCAAACGAGCGGAAATACAAAAGATGTGCTACCTCAGCAAATCATCACCAATACACAGGATACTTTTTGTTACCAAAGGCTGGCTGAAGAAGGGCTATTTTATTACTTACCATGCAAGATAGTCCTTACTCATTACAGGCGCGGGAATATGATGGCTCTTGAACACGTTTTGTAGACACATACTTCTTTCACTACACAACTTTTTTATTGGCCGTTTACACGTTTGCTCTTCCTCAAACATATTATAGAGCTTTCCTGATGATGAATAATCTTAAACGTACGTTTGCTGAATGTGCTTTCGTGAATACTTATGAAGGTATCATCAATAAATTCTTTCTGACAACCTTCGAAACTACTCCACGGTAAGAAACAGATTTAAAATATAACATATAAAAGTCAATTAAGCATTAAAATTTAGTATCACTACAGAAATATGAAGGTAAATAGCGTTTCTAGTCCACATTTTGCCGCGTAGCACTTATTCTTTTTATTTCCTCCTTCACGTGAGACTATTTATGACTTTACCAAAAATTCTTTCAATTGCCCACCAGTATTGAATCCGATACGGCGTCATACGCCAATTACGGCTTTTTTAATTATATGCGTTTTGCATTTCAAGGAATAGTGCTCACTCGGATAACCTATGAAGAAGGCATTGTAAAAATAAAATTTTGCAATGTATGCAGACATTTTTCGCTCTTAAAACAGCCCAAAATTAGAGTCTATTTAGACCGAAATATACCCTTTACACATAAGCGGCTAGGAGTACAGCCCATAAGAAGAGACAATTACTGCAAAAGGAGTAAACATAATGAAACAATTCCTGATTTTTTTGTAATAATTGTCATACGATCCCTAAAGACTTTAAAATGAAGTAAAAATGCATACCACATTAGTAGTCATATTTACCAAGTATGTTTCTTGCATTTCTCGATAATAAGGTAAATCAAAAGCCCGAATTCTATCTTAACTGAACTAGCTTCAAGTTTTGCTCTATGGCTTTTGCGGTAGAAGTACGTTTCAGAATTTCAGTTTACACTTACTGAGTAAGCACAACTCATGTACCTCAAATGCAGATATGGCCCAAATATTGGCGGCTGGGATAAGCTAACAGAGAGGCACCTGGTTTACATAATATTCCAGAACGTTTAATTCTAAAATTCTAATGCGTTTTATGCACTTCGTCAGAATACCAAATCTGTTTCAATCTGTTGTGAGGTTTCTTTAAAATACAATTCTATTTTTGCTTCTGACTGGAATTTCATCACGCCCTAAAGGTTAGTGATAACCTTTTTGCTTTTTACTTTATCTGTCTATGCTTACTGTCTCATTTAATGCAACGGCACATGGTCATATCGTTCACAAATTTGCTTTTACGCTGTTTATCGCTTTTTTTCCGGCTGCTCAACGCATTTTCGGGTGAATGCTATTTTTGGCATTAGGTGACTCAGCAGCTCACGCACAGTAGTGCTGAACAGTGGTATCGACATAAATCAGAAATTTTGACTGGCATGTCTTAAGGCATAGTAACAGTGGGCCTTGGTGCACATCGAGTCGGCTTCTTCATCGAAAATGGGTGATATGTGTGCACGCTGCACACAGCTGCTGTTAAGATGAGCTGGTCAAGTTAGTTTCTTCCAGACCAGGTGTCTAGATTGTAGTTGATCTACTTTAAGGGGATGATTGGTAAAATGACGAAAAACTTAATCAGTGCATTGTCAATGCGATAATTTGGCACACATGAGCTTTTTAACGAGCTGCAAAATAAGATCTAAGTAGCCTGATACATAAAGCGCAGCAAAGGAAGGGAAGGCAGCTGGAAGCTCCATCAAAATGTTAGCTTGCCGCGGCGAAAGCTCTAAGAGTTTGAGGTAGTCGCGCATAAAAACCTTACCTTGCGCTAAGTCAGGTTGTGAGATATTCACTCAAGTTTGTAGCGCGATTTTATTGGTCACGTTTTGCTCACCGAAATAAATTTGTTGGTTTACTGTCGTTTCAGACACCTGGGCCGGCTGTCTTTCGTTGAAGCGTATGCTAACTTTATTGATCAGCAAATTTAAAATTGCGGCTGCACGTTTTGACCTCGGGCTGAAGAATCTTTCTCGGCTTGCTGCTTGGTCCTCCATGTAGATTTTGCCACAGCTTGATGGCAGTTGGCGTTCTGTTTCATCCCCACACTAGAGATTGCCGGTAACCCTGCTCCTACGGTGATTTCAACTCGGTGCCGTCTTTGTTTGCAAATGCTTAGTTTGGTTTGACCGTATCCTGTCCATTACTTACGTAATGGCGTAAGACTTTGTAGTCCGCGGGTAGATCCAAATGCCTGCTGACAGAATTAGCTCCTTGAATAAAGAAGCTGTGGCCATTCTCTCCGATATATGATGCAAGCTGCGAGTTTGGGTCTAGTCTGCGGGCCGTCATTTGTGTTCGTGTTGGTGAGTCTGAAATTTGCATCCTGTTTCTCCAACGTAAATACAGTCTCAATCGTTCCATCGTATTTTGTAGACAACTCCGAAGGTTTCACTTGGGGCATATTGTGTTTAAGTCCAACCGAAGTCAGGATTTGCAGACGAAGTCGGCCTTCTGACGAAACCACCAGAAGAAGGAGCAGGATTGCCAGCATCGTCAAGCCTGGGGATGAAACAGAACACCAAATGCCGTCAAGCTATGGCACAATCCACTCGAAGTGCCAAGCAGCTGTTCTAACGGTAGCTAAGGCTGAGATGTCATCTTGTTTGAGCCCCCAAGCAAGAACACGACAATGAGAGGGCATATAGAAGGTCACTGCTCGGCGGGGCAGCCACCCAAATCAAGGGCAGGTGACGGGAAGAAGATATGTTCTAAACGACCTTCATCTCATTCTAGTCTCAAGTCTCATACAATCCTAGCCACATTCTAGACAGAATTTGAGGCGAGAAGAAAGTATCTTACGGTAAGTATCAATGGTAAAACTATACACCTCCAGCTTGACAGCCTCAGACATCAGCCCCATCTCCAAGCGCCCTTGGCTGATGAATAAACGGCCTCCGATGATCACATCTGACGAAAAGGCTATGAATGTTTCTACAGGATTTCTTCGACACGCACAGACGGGTACTTTCCATAGCTATCAAATAATAAAGCAAAGCAGGCCAAGCTATGCAGTTTAAAACCAGGGGACTTCAATTACCTATCCTAATCCAAATCTGTCCTTTTGTCGCCTCACAGACGCTGTCCGTTTATCCTTCTCGAAAGAAAGTGCGTCAAGCTCCTCTATCCCATCGCTGATATGAGTTTAGGGTGGAATATCGTAATTCGCGAAACCAATTAGGTAGGCCACGTTGAGTAGGATCCGGTTGTTACGTCGAGAGGGAGGTGCGTAGATGAATGACTAGTACTAACGTTGCTGCGGCGAACCACGATCGGTACGGTTGACAGTGCGCACTTACCAGGAATGACAGTGACGCTATATATATGTGTTGGGGCATGCTTGGATCCACTCTGCCCAAGCTTATTACCAATTTGTTGAGAGGCTTTGACCTTCAACTGGTGAACGAGAGAGTAATAAGGGGTAGTAAAGTCGGTAGTGGATACCTTATCCCCACGCACAGTAGCGTGTTCCTTTCTATGACAAATATGACGTGCTTAAATCTATCAAGACCCATGAAGAGCTGTGGTATGGAATATTGCCAATTGAAAAAATAATGAGTACTCCCAGGACTGATAGTCAAATAGCAAAATGTCAGTGGAAGTGCGGGCTTCATGGTAACTGGGCCCATGTGAGACGTGAGTTGCCCTTACAGTAACTTGGCGCCTATATGGGGTACTGGGTCATTTGTGGAACGCGTAGACGGGATGTTAAGGCTTGTCAGGGACTCCACCCGCGTCTATTGTCGCTCGATCTCACACAGTCTTGCCTCTGACGTCAAGGGGATGAGGGACATAAGGTTGCAACAGGCGATGCACAAGTGTGCCTCAATGCAAATTAAAACCTACGCTATTCACCCCTGCTGCGTTAATTTTGTGTGGAGTACATGACGGATGGTGTTGTCTACGTCAGTGCAACTATAAAACAGTAAATAAAAAACAATTATATAATAAACAGTCCCTTCTTAAGAAAGGGGAAGCACTACGGTTTCTGTAAATTCGTGTGAAGCACAGCAATTCCGGATATGTGCATAAGACGACTGTTCCGTGAGCGTCTTTTTATGTCAGCATGCATATGTAAACTTAAATGTTAACATATAAATATTTTGGAAAACGCAGCTCTTTAAGTTTCTTTTAGAAAGTTTTATAGGCGGTTTGTTCATTCGGATAAAATAAGGGCGGCTTTTTTGGTAAGGCTGCCAAATTCTGGTCAAGTAAATCTAAAATTTTAAAATAATTAATCACTCTTTAAATAATTTCCTACACCGAAAACCTAGGTACCAGATAGAATTTCACATAAGTGTTTTTAAAATGTTTTTTCCTTTCTTGAAAAAGCTGTGACGGGTTGAATGTATCTGTAAGGCCCTCAGTATTCTCCTGTGCTTTCTGAAAGATCCCATAATCCTAACATTAATTCAACAGGATTCAAAAATGATGCAGTAAACTGGAGGTAATCTTCTGTTGTGAGACTGGCAACAGTAGCTTATGTAGGCCCACTCATTAATCCCTACTCCTTGCATGTTCTCCTATGAAAACGATGGTTAAAGGGTTTTATGGGTGAAGCATTAGGACACGCAGTGATATATACTGTAATGAATGCTAAATTAATTTTAATTTTACTGTATTAAAAATGTTGTTGATGTTAATCTGTAGATTTTCCTAATCTGTATTATCGCCTAACTTATTGCGGAAAAACCCGATTATGAAATTGCAGGTTTATTAAATTGCCCGAAAAATTGAAATGGTGGTTAGGAAGTCGTCTACTTTAACTTACCTGAGGTCCTACTTACCGTTCTGGAGTTAGATTATTAAAGCCCGCTGCACGATGCATCGCGCACACCTTCAATTTACATGCAGAACATTTTACTCCCAGCGGCCGCGGGAAGCAACTTTGAATACATTTTTTCCACCTCACACTTACTTCTAAAAATTTCCTTTTCTGCCTATCCTATTTTCTCACCCCCAAAAACTCTATTACGACCATTTTTGCAGAACAAAATGCTGGGACTTGAAGTATATGAGTGGAACTATATAAGCTTCTTTTGCCGTGAGACTTTATACATTCACCCCGAAAATTTATGCTAATATGTCTATTAAAATCCATCTTGTTCAGAGAGCTCGTAGAGCAAAATTCAAAGGATTTGAATTGAAAATCGGTAAGACGCTCACTGTTATTGATTTATAAATGCAAAGACAATATTATGCTAACTAGAGTTTCGGAAGAGCAATCTTAGTTAAAATATTCTGAAAACATTTGCCGAAACGCCTATAAAAATATTTGTATGAAATTAGAGACGCCTTTCACTCATGTATAAAGCAGTCAAAAACTGTAATTGGACAGTTAGGCAAATATTCATTACGATTTATTCGTCTACAAGTATACGAGACGACGTTGCGCGAGGAAGCAGTAGGATTCCCTTAGCAACTTAGTTCAAACTGTTTCATCATCGAGTGGGTCCGAAACTGCAACCCTAAAGTCGGACACCATCTAATTTTTCCAAAGGCCTACGCCAACGGATGCTTGCTACAGCCGAAGCAGTGGCTATAAGGCTAGCAAATCCAGTGCTGTGTTGTCAGAAGACTCTGACACAATCTCTGTCACTTCCATGGCCTAAACTGACAGCAGGTGGCGATAGGATTTCGCCCCTCCCAACAAGCGACAATCCCTCAACCAACACGCTGACATGGCCTACATGCGCAAACTGACATAGTCCGCGTTGGCCAATTAGCACCCGTGTTAGATAGTTATTGATTTTTCTACCTATTCAAACTTTTATTGTTATGTACAGCGTCAATTTCCCTTGCAAATGTTTGGTCTGCTGAAGAGTTGCTGAAAACAATTGTTTGCCAAAAAACTGACTTCTGTATATCGTCAAACATTTAAGTGCCAGTCCACATTTACCAGATGCGATCACCAGCAGTCATTCATTGTCAAAAATTTTTTACATGTAGCCAGTTAGGACGTCTTTTTCTCATGACAAGTGACTGACTTCGTGAGCACAATGGAGCTAACTGTTGGATGTTCCTGATCTGCACGAGTCTTTCTTCAAATGTGAAAGGAGTGTAGAATGGGAATAAATGGGCATGGGAATGGGGGTGAATTAAAACAAAAAAACATACCGGAATAGAATTCTAGCAATTCGTCAAGAGAGGGAAAGGTGTGTTCTGGCTGCATGTAATATTGCGCTTGATCATCAGTGGTGTGGATCTGATAGAACTTCACATCACGCTCCCCCGAAACCTCATAGAGAACGCAAAGGACATAGCATTTGGCATCTGAAAGAGGTTATTAATTGCTGTTAGCTGCCTGAGCGCTGTAAGGAAATACGATATTGAAAAGAATTAAACAGATAGATAAATAGTGTGAACAATCTTGACCAGATGCTTGATCTCATGAAAAGTAGACATGCAACATTGCAACGTAAGAAACATATGAAAACAACGTTATTTGCTGCAAGATACGAGAAGCGTTAGCTGAGCAGACAAAGCGCTGCGTGGAACAAATCTACCTTGGATAGGTGGTATGTCTGATGCAGATTCAAGCCAAAGGGGAGGATAATTTATCGTGGTGGTGGAGGAGGACGATCCACCAATCAGGTTGCAGGACAAGATCGTCTCTTTGTACTTTCGAACGTAGCCTAAAGCCCTTACGAGCAGTTAAATAGAACGTAGTAAACATACAGGAAGGCGCTTTGGCAAAGACGACGGACACTGAGGTGACCATGTCTGGTTAATTACACATAATCCACTGCCTTTATCCATCTGCGATGCCGGAGGCCATGGAATTTTCACATGGATTCTTAGTTAGTTCAATACTCTACCACCGAGTCACGGCCTCATTTTCCCGTAATTTTCAATTAGAAAAAATAATAACGATGGAAGGGCGTAACGATTGAAACACTTACCGTTACCTGATTGGTGAAAAGTCAGAAGTCAACAACACATCGAGAATGTATCTCAAAAGCATAAAGCTGAACCTGACTTCATTCAACGAACAAATAATATGAGTTAGAATCTTAAGTTGTGTAAACCGGTAGCTGTGAACGCCAGTCCGGAAGGGAATTATTTGTCATAAAGGACCAATACAGGCGTACTTGTCTTTTTCGCTACGATGGGTCCACCTAGTCAACATATATTCTCTTACTAGATCTGGGTCAAGTCGTCGTAAGAGTCACACTGATCATAATAAAGCAAAGGAAATTTGCCAATAGTGGAGCAGTAATCGCACCCTCTTCTTCTAAAGGGCACATTACAAGCAGCCTTGAGATTATCCATGCCACAAAAACACCCTGGTGAGGATAAGATGAAGTGTCATCGGTAGATATCGTCAACCGCCTCTCTGTGCAGTAAACGTTACATCTGGGATTGTCTTATTCGACAAAGTCGGCAACCTGATATAGTCCAGCAACAACGGTCAATCTTAGGCTCATAGTTCATTGAATGCGGTTTTATCCGTAGTAGATTAGAAGTCAAGTATAGTATACAGTGGTAGAAATGCTAACCTTCCACTATGCTTACAAGACAATGTATACATTATGTATGTGAGGTGAATTTCTGCAGAAAATAACTATTTTAGACTCCAAGGATATCTCCACTGAGAACCTAAACACAATTTGCATCCTCTTTAATTTCCCTATGAATTAATTTCTGTGTTCCGTAGAGGTAAGTTTATTCAAGGTCTGTAGGCAGCGAGCGAAATCTGGTGGTATATTTGGGCCGAACGCTATCAGCCACTGTGCCATAACTACGTAGTGTACACATGCTGCCAACGGGAAAAGTTGTAAGTTATCATGCTAGGCAGCACATGTAGTACTAACAGCCCAGACACGTCTTTTAATGGTTGGACGTCAACCCACACTGACTGAACCTGGGCGACGTTCTCGCTCATTCAATCCCATCAAGGTTGGTTCATTTTACATGCGTGCTTATAATTTAAGCGCCCATTCTAACGTAGTATAAGTTGCTGTAAATAAAAAGTATTCCCAGTATTTTAGCGAGTAAGTTGGAGTAAAGCCTCGATGCTTTTAAAGAGACCTCTCTCATTAGCATTCCTGTTAGCACATTTTAAATGAACATTTTGTATTACGGTTTTACTTAGGTCCGTTAGTACAATACATTAATTTTAATATCTGGAAGATCAACACCTAGGCTAAATGACACCATTTGGTACAGTCTACTGTGTTCTGTAATTGGGTCGAGGCGGAGCATTTATTTTAGAGGTAAATGTTTACGTGTAGACCATGTTGTGCTGTGCTGTATTCAGATCAACGCACTTTCCACTTAGTGTACTATAGCCATCATTAAAACCTCCGATTTGTCAATATGAGATAGGGCGTGCATGAGTGAACAAAATAGGTTAGCCAAAATGATAACTTTCTGCTGGTCGGCTGTCATTTGAACTTCCCACTATCCTCATTAAATATAAAGGGACTTCTGAGATAAAGTGTGTCAAACTTACCGCTGCCGGGTCGCAGGATATATGTTCCAAGGTTAAGATTTGGTACGAGAAGCTGCTTCAATGCCTCTTCCCGACCAATATTCTGCCATGCATCAAATGCCATGGACTCGCCCGGTGTATCAGTGATCCAATCGTCAAAGACTTGGAAAGTTAGGCCGGTTCTTGAGTTTTTGGCCATCCACCAACGCTCGTGTGATGTGTTCTCTAGATGAAGAATGTCACCCTTCTTGAAATCATTGTTGCCGTTAACTGAGCAGCTGTCAGTCACAGTAAAAACCCAACCATCGGAGTAATCAATCACTGATGGCGTGCCTGGATCGGAAGCAGGCTCTTGGCTGATAATATGCTTTTTGTGATTGGACGAAATGTGGAAGGTCTTCTTAAATTTGTTCTTTTCAATAGAAAGGCAATTCATAAAACAGTTAAGCATGTTTCGAGACTAAAACACATAATCATAACATGTTTATATATATACATATATATTGTAGGTTATCGAGGTAGTTGAGGCAACTGGCAATAAAAGGTTTTGCAATTTTAACGCGCAGAACTTAATCGTGGAATTTTGTAACTAAAAGTTGTGTTTTTTGTGGTGTTGTGTAAATAATTTCCAACGTTTGGTAGCGGTGTTGTGTCAATAATTACCAACGTTTGGTAGCGGTAGGCTACTTGTAACCTCTAGACTGAGCAGATACACTTTGCAGGCATGCTGATTTGCTTACAGGAAAAAAAGTGGTATTTCAAAAGAAGGTATGGACATGCCGCTTAGTACTAAGAAGCTAAGCTGTTTGCAAAATTTTAATGATGACTTTGAGCATTTTTCCATACTTCTGGAAACTAGTTATTTCATATACAACACTTATATCACCCTAAGACAATGCAACCTGATGGAGAAAATAAGATCCCTTGTTTACCAGTTAAGATAATTCTATTTCGCTTGAAGCCCAATTGCAAGGGCCTAAGACCAAAATTAATTCTCTAAAGTGTTTTGAAAGGTACCATAAGTATCAATAAATATGCTAGACTAGCTATTGGAGAGCAGCTGACAGGTTTTGAGATTGTTCCAAACCGTGGAATAACCCTTTTTGAAGAGAGGGTCTATTCCTCGAGTTTGGTGCACATTTATTCATTGAAATATTGGCCAGGACAACAGTTGCACACATTTGCACTGGTATAGTCAAAGAGACGGGAAGCTCAAACTGAGAAAATTCGGCCCACATAGGGAATAATTATTGCATGAGCACAGCGAACCTGCATAAGTTACATTTGTCCGCCTTGCATACCATTTATGGAAGTCTTCTACCTATTATTACGAAGGGAAATCCTCTTGAGTATACCTAGCTAACACTGTCAAGCAGGTTCTATTTACTTTGAAATGTCGAATTAAATGTTGAATGGTATTTCGTCCGTTCCCAAAAACGGGGTGATATCATATAAAGGGATCAGATGCAGACACAATGGATCAAAATACGCGTCCAACTGGTTCTTGGCTCACTTTTATCGATCAGCTTCTTTGAGGCACTCGAGCAGTTTACTGTAATCTAATGAGACGGTTTTCTTCGTGGATCCATTAGACTTCAACAGTACTATATGTTTATGGTAATTAAAGCTTTCACTTTATATTCGTCTACTTTAAAGTGCTACAGCAAAGGATATGAAATTGCATGCGTTTATCGGGGGAAAAACAACTTTTAGGTGTTTCCTAAGATAGCTGAAACATATAAATGCCTGGAAACGTGCATAGAGTATTGCCTTTTATCCTTTTAATCGAATAAGATTTCGCAGCATCTACTACTCTGCAATATTCGATCTGCTTCAATCATGGTACTTGCAATTATAATGCATCACTAGATAGGCCCAATCTTGGTTCGTGATGGATATCTTCTCCCGTTCCACACACAGGTACGTTCACAAACTGCGTCCTCCTTCTCCTGCGGGCAGGTTTCTAAGCCTTCAGGAAGCCCTCTATTCATGCGTTCTAACGTGTCTTCGCCATTTCCGAATGATCAAAGAAATGATTCTGGCTTAATATTTCCGGGATGTTTGTGGAGGAAATTTAGAGGGAATCCATGCTGCTGACTTGACGTCACTTGCTTCTTTGATAATTTTTAAATTATTTGGCCTAATAAAAATCAATTTAGTAAGGAAAAAATGGGTGTTCTCTTCCCAACTCTATCTTGCAACCATTTTCGCTCGGTGTAGCTATTTTAAAATGTATTTATGCCCTTGCAAGGAAAAGATAGAAATGGGGGGCACCTCCTATCGATTTCGTTCATTTTAGTAGTATTCAACCCCACAGACATATAAGAGCAATCAAGGAGAGAGATGGATCAGATTGAAGTATAAGCACTCGGTTCCCTCAAATCGCCGTCAGACTGCACTACATCTCGTATTCCAGAGCTGTTCATCATCACTGTTTTATGCCTTCCACAATGGCCTAAATAACAGTTCCATCAGAACCAATCCCGAAACCCTTAACTTTATATTGATAAACTGTGAATTTTCTGTTTAACTTTGAATCCTTTCTGCACAATAACTTCGAAATTGGATTATATCTTGAACCAGCATCATTTCACATGACGGTACAATGGTTTCCATTTCCAAACATTTGTAATGAAAACTGCCACCAAAAAGAATAAGCAGGACGATGACACTTTCAGGGTAGCATTTTCCGGGAAAATGGCCAAACCTCGGTCACACTTCTACACACCAAGGACTGGGAATGGTGATAACGCATTACCAAGTTACATTTCCAATGTCCATGACCGAATGTGATAGTCTTCTCAATGAATTTGTAGTAGACGCTAAAGATCATGCAACATTTCGACATATGCGAAAGGCTGATACTCCATCGCTAAACGGTATTGACTCAAGTTGTGAAACTGATTATCGTGTAGTCTATTCTGAAGTCATTTCAGTTAGAATTGGATGCGGGCTTTTTAACGGTTTTTGTTCTGACCAATAGCAAAACTTATATATTGTAACAACTGACTACTTAAGTAGTATGCCTTTTGATCATTGATTTTGACTGCTTTTATAAATTCAAATATATTTTATGGGAAACATGCACGAAAAAATTATTTCTTGTACTTGTTTGATAGAAAACTACACCTTCTTCAAAGTTTGTACTCAAAAAAGGGTAGCTTTCGAATTTAAAAAGGTTGCTCCATTGCCGAATAATTTTCTAAACTGCTGATTGCTACACTCAAATTCAAGGTTTAAAAACTGAGCACTGTGTACATCCTGTGTAAGGAAATGTGCATTTTCGCTTACAGTTTTAATAAGAATTTACATAGTATTCATTCAATATTGAAATAGATTTGGAATGTTTTTTTATGCAGTGTAGGCAGCACTAATTAATTGACGGACACAATGTATGATGAATGAAGACCTCAGAATCGTAAAACAGTTTATAGTTAGCAATTTTTTTTAAAACTGAAAGCTATTGTTTGTTTGAGTAAAAAATTTAAAGAAGGCGTAGTTTGCTATCAAACATATTAAAAATAAGTTTTCCGTGCATTTTTTCCACAAAATATATTTGAAAGGCAGTCAAAATCAATGCTAAAAAGGCATACTACTTAAGTAGTCAGTTGTTACAATAGATACGTTTTGCTATTGGTCAGAACAAAAACCGTTAAAAAGCCCACATCCTATCCTAACTGAAATGACTTGAAAATAGACATCACGATAATCAGTTTCACAACTTGAGTCAATACCGTTTAGCGATAGAGTATCAGCCTTTCGCATATGTCGAAATGTTGCATGATCTTTGGCATCTACTGGAAATAACATTTACTGATGCGTTGATTTTAGTAAAGGAAAGTTAAATGCTAGTCTTTCAAATGCGTGGCTTTTACTCTTATTTGTTGAACGTCTTTTAAAGAACGGCAAATGGCTGGTATCTCATTCAGTACGCAAAACAGTGCAGATTTGATGCACGATTCTTAAATCAGCTCAAACTATACCGCAGGCATGAAAAGCTGCAGTAGTTAAACCTAAACGGGATTTTTCTGTTTCTGTCCTCTGATGATGGGCTTGCTGACTGACTGATTGGAAGACCGGTTTACAAAGGAGTGGCTTTCTTCGCCCTTAGCGCATATTTCTCGCACAAAGTACAGCAAACTGGGCGCGAGATTTTTAATTTGCCAAAACCTGCTCTTTGGATGAGGTCGGGAGGTTTGTAATTCCGCAGAATGTAGCTTTTTTAAATGTTAACTTCTCTCTTATCAATACAACCTCAATACGTATATAATAAAATACGGAGATAACGTCAGTTCTTTATGTAGGAGCCCTTTTAAATGACTAAGAAAATTTGTGTAAACAATCAACATAGCGCTTACAAAATTCGTGCTTTAGAGTTTTTGACATTCTGTAAATCGTGCGGTATTAAGCATGTGAAAACAGATATTGTCGGACATTTAGAGGACATACTCGATTTACAGCAAAAAACAAGCGTAAAAACCGGCAATTGCTTTATTTTGCGGAAATATAGCTCTTTAGTCTGCAGGCACTGACAACTGAGAATAATTCAAGAGAATTCAGAGGTTACTAGCCAACAGAGACATTTCACTTAATGTGCGTGCAGCCTTCACAGTTGACCTTAAATAAGTGCCAAATAATTGACTGGGAACTTTTATCAATAACCCTGGACAGTGCTTATTACCAACTTACTGAAGAGCATACTAAACAGCAAACGTTTTCAGCAAGTTATTCCTCATTACTTCATTCGCTTTACCATCCGTTATTCAAACAACGCTTGTCATAGGTTTACCAGGAGAGATTTCATGACTGGCCGATAAGTAAAAAAAAACATGAACTTTACCATAAACGTTCAATCTTGCTAGTCTGTTTTGGTCAATATAATAAGCTTGGGTATCGTCTGCCTTCCTGCGACATGTGCAGCTGTCTCATTTGAGGTACGACATGTTATAATGCACGAATGTTGATGTCCACATCTCCTTTAGAATTCGATATCACCCCTTTTTCTGCAACTTCTCGACGTATTTTCCTTTACTCCAACGTACTAGACATGATGGGCATACTGTCGTAAATCTCATTTCCGATTTCATAAACCAAATGCAGACATCTACTTAACTTAAGTATGTACCAATCAAATCACTTCCAGTTAGCAACGTGAACTCGGTCTGAACCTGTGCTCACTACAATCGCGTAATGACGTAAAGCATCGGCCTGGTCGACCACTTATAAACCCATGACACAGTGCCGGTAGAACAGTGTCAGCAGCCCCATCGCCGTCTCCACTGTTCACAATGCGCATTCATTCGCTACGTTGACATTTTTAACCGCATGCGTTTCTACGGCAATAGGTCATTCTTAATACAGTTCCTCGATAGCAGTGTCACGCATGTTGCATTCCTGCAAATAAAATCCTGAGGTTTTTTGTCTGGTGGGCAAGCTCATGCCTGCGCCAAATGTATCCAAGCTCAGTAGCCCTGGCGGCACTGGGCCCCTTCGCTGCATCAGACTACTTACCGACTGAAGCAGTGAATTGGTGCCTGGGAGCGGGAAGAGGCTATTTGGTTGAGCATCTCGACGCATTTACGTCAACATAGGTACTTTATCCCGTTTTAATCTATCGTGGTAAGCTAATGCAGTGTCTCGGAAGGTTTCTAATTTACAGGATAATTCCGGCCTCACATTCCGCCTAGGACGTGTTCTCTTACGATGACGGACACGTTAACTGAGAGTCAGACTATAATGGCCTTAACGGCACTGGCACTCAGGGGGATCCATATCCGGTGCGGTAGTGTGATTTGGAGCGTGCACATGACTGCGCCGGCCACCTGCAGCCTCTGACGCCTAGGGTCTTCTTGATTTGGTCCGAACACCAGTCTCTGATGGAGGAAGAAGAGCAAGCTGATGAGGAATTCACGGGCCTGCGTCAACCATGCTGTTGCCCACGTGTCATCGAAATCGATGCTCTAGCCTTCATGAAACAAACAGTTAGGCAAAGGATTACAGAGGATGGTTGTAGTCCAGTCCTCCAAAAATGGATTTTGCATTAAGGCAAAGTATTAAAATCAGCAGGGAGTGGATACATAATTATCAGTGCAATCAAACATTTCTATGATAGCAATAGAGACATTTTTGGTGCCGTCCGAGGCATGTAGTTTCAACGTGGAATATAGAGTTATAAAATTATCAATTTTTCGTATTTACATCCCTCCACGTTATTTGAAATGTATCGCTTGATTTCTTCCCAATAGTAGGATGGGTCGTAACGCCGGCTAGGATGTAATTTCATGTCACGTTAATTATCAGCCAGTTCTTCAGATTACGAAGTATGTTCATTGAAAATGGTGCTTTAAAATGATGAAACATAACAAACTTTAAAACTTCAGTAAGCTATGTAAGTTGAGTTAAACGTAGAATTAATTGCGTTAACTTTATTTCAAGAAAAGGTGAATCATATTCCCCAGATAGCGATAGCGGAAAACATGAAATGACCAGATGTGATCCTCCGAATAAGGGATTTGCACCTTCATTTTGTTTTCGTTGGAACATTAGTTATCTCGATACAAAAAGTGTTATATGCTTGAATTGAAGAAACTTGGACAGCCCCTATCACTCAAGTAGTAAATAGGGCTTCAGTCAAGATTACGTAACAAGAAAGTCTTACTTAGCAGATCGGGGTTATATCTGTGAGTCTGCAAAACGTCAGGCCCGAAACAGAAGGCGTTAAAGTATTGTTCACGGAAAATTTGATGGTTTATGTAAACTAAATAATTTAGTACTACCTAAGAAACCTTATGGAAGTTGACGATTCTCTTGCTCTGCTTACATCCAGTATATTCTGCACGGCGAAGACCTCTCATATCAAACAATGTACCTTAAATTATTAATCAGATAGGATAATTACGCGTGCTCGGACAGCATGTGTTAGCGATTGAATTCAGGAAAGATGTTCGACCGTTTTCATTGATAGTGGAGTATAAGAAAAATCCGCAGATTTTTGCCTTTTACGAATGTGTATTTTAAGAATTACGCACGTCAGTGAAGCCTAAAGTCTGTGCCAAATTCAAAAAAATGGGTGCACTTTTCGCACGCTTTTAGTGATCTATGACAAGTTAATCTAACGTGTTCTAGAGCTCTCAAACAAAGATAGGGCGAAGGTTTCATCGCTCTACTCTTTTGTCACGCAAAGCTTGGTCCTATCACGGAGCTGCTACAGAGAATCCAATGATTGCATAGGTGCAAAGACTAAATAAACCTACGTCAATCGAACAGGCTTTTCTTTCTGCAAGGTGGTTGGGGACAAATCCAACGGAAAGTGCTCTGGCAGCCTGCTGCTATAAACTAAACATCACAACTCATATTGCAAGTAAAATGTTTCAGATGATCCTATACTTAGTTCGGCAGACCTCGTTTTTCCGATCAGCAGCTACCTGAAGGTGATTACGAATTTGATGAATTTCTTGTCACTTCGGATTTTCGAAATGCCGATAAACAATAGTGTTGCATCCATGCATGAAACGTTCTTAAAAGTCACATAAATGCAACATTCCGCGATGTAATGAATCCTATGAGATTGTAGTGACCTCCCCTTGTCAAGCCGTGCATGCATTCATGTGATTTAAGTTCCTAGCATGCTCCTGGGGCCAGCCGCAAATTCCGTTTGAAGGCTTGCCCTGCGTGCAAGTGTGTACTCACCAACACCTGCCTTTCTGGCTAGGCCCATCACCTCCATGACGAATTCCGCGTTCGCACACTTCGGATGCCGGCCATCGCGGACGGACTGTGCTCGTCCGACAGTCAAACTGCTCAAGCCTATTCTCCACTTACTCTGTACAAGATACATTATTACTTCCACCTGACGTCTCCAATTTTCTCTTTTCAAAAGGAACCGGGCGTGGAAATCGCACTGTCAAGGGTTCTAGCTAGTAACCTAACCCAACGCGAGTAGGTTATTCCTGGAAAGGTGTATAGAAATACAAGAGTGCTCAGGGTCAAATTATTGGATTAACCACTTCTATTCGCATGGTATAATCTAGACCAGTTAAGGTACTACCCGAAATTGTGTGCCAAGCTGGTTTGGGTGGAGCTGATTTTTACAAGTAAGACGCTGCTGAGGCCGTAGTTTTTGAAGAACTTTTGAAAATAATTTGGCAAGTCTTCACTATTTAGACTGCGCTTGCGGAAAATTAACAGTTCAACTTTTGCTGTAGAGTCTTGTAAAAACGCATTTTATACATGGTCCTTGACGTGTGATGTGAAATTAGATTGGAGGTAAACATCATAGTAATGACCTTTTAACCCATGGACCATATCGCACGTGGCAGTTACTCCACTTACGTACCTAGCTAGCGCTCTTTTCTCATCTATGAAATAATGAAGCTCTGACGTGTGCAAAGCTCAGCTCCTTAAGCCGCCTCGACTTGCGGACTGCTGAAGGAGAGAAGGAAAATGGTTTTCCAGAACCAGTGAGACTCACTCCATGTAAACAATTATCGTGACCCGTGGAAGCTCATCAGAAGAATAAACAGCTAACTCACGCCAAGTTGAGCTTCCATCCTGTCATTCATCAGATTGATCCCGCTTGTTTTCACAACCTAGAATATCTATTATCCTTTAACTAGTTGATAGACAACCATCCAGGAAGGAGAAAGCCTCTCGTCGCAAAAAACCTGGCTGGTAAATGTTAAGATATTCTCGCACCGAAAACGCCCCGCTGCTTAAAGCAAAGACAACTATCTGCAATCGGTGCAGATAACGGATTCAAGAGCGGTCATAACGACAAACAGCAACAGATAATTGGAGCATCAAACATTTTTAGATGCAAACTATAGTCCAATTAAACAAAATTTATTTTAGGGAACCGACTTCATAGAGAACGCAGAACGTGGCCCACAACGTTGTTGCAGCGCCGAATTCCGTTAGGTTATGTGGGGAAGACTGCTTGAGATAAGACAAAACTAACATACAGACAATGCAAACGACCTGCGTGCACATAGAACTCATTGACGTTCATTCCCATTATGCAATGAGGGGTGGCAACTGAAGAGCCCTCTCGAAATTTATGAATCCATTAAATTTTGCTGTTTATACAGTCTTCAAATTTTCACCAGGAAAACGAAGCTTTTAAACGAAGAATTGTGTACATTAAAACCTACTGCAACCCAAACACATCCAAACTGCGCAGCCGCTCAATCACGGCGAAATCGCGCATAATTATGTGCTTGGTCAAACATTTTAAAATTTGGACCTACGATCTGTGATGATGGCAATAGACTTTCTCGAGGAAAGAGGAAAGCTGACCTCTGTCGTCAACTTCCCCGGCCAAATTCTCTAGAAGTAAAAATCTGCAGGCCATACAAACTGCACCACATATGTTTATGATGGACTGTGTTTATTTACTTTTGAATAAACAAAGAGAATGGGTCAATATGCAAGAACATTGACCATTTATATGAAAAAGTGCTGGCAGAATGTTTTCGTAAATCTTTCTCGTCCTCCTACGTAAGCATCTTGATAATAGACACTTCGAAGATACGAGGAAAATTATGGATATACTTAAACAGGTTCTTTTACCGAAAAGATAATACAATAAGTATAAACTGGTATAAACGCCACTGTGATGAGAGTCTTTAGGACATAACGAACTGAGATGACCTCTAAGGATAACTGAAGAAACCTTTACGCCAAACGCATTTGAGCGCGGTTCTAAGACCTGTATATGACATTTTGTAGACATTGATGACGGAAAATGCACCAAAATAGAGAGATTAAAGGAATTACTAAGTGTGAAACAGGACTGTTTCCTCCCGTAGATCCTAGTTAATTTCCTTTCTTTTACGAACGCATACTCATCCAGTCAACACAAAGGAAACACAAAAAATGATCCCTTAAATTTATCGAAGGTTATAGGAGCAGCTATAAAGAACCTTTATGGGACAGACCATCATGATACACAGATGTCGAAAGTTGATGGTGCTAATTTAAGAATCAACCGAGAAGTACAGGTTTTACGACGACCACGCAAGAATTTGATTCCGCAGTCACCAACGCTTCAGCCTTAGCAATATATTTAAGTGTCAAACAAATTATTTTGACTTCAAATGATGGTGTCCGAATTCACTTGATCCAATTGTGAAGCGCTGAGTGACCTCAACAAGACTTGAACCGAAGCCAACCAGAAGAAGAATGTAGTACAGCAAACACTCTAGCAACCTTAAATACGGGGCCCATCGGGAGCCACGACTTGAATCAAATTAAGGTCGCTCTGCGTACTGCGACCTATGCAATCTACAAAGTCTGATACAGCAGGTCTACTTACCCAGCCACATGCAACGACCGAGGGGTTTACTAGCCCAGTTGATTAGACCGCTTGCCATCCACCCATCCTGCAGTCTTTGTCAGAATTTTCGTCAGAAAGATAGATAAATTATGAAAATCCGACAATAGGTACATATTAAATATGGGGCAACTGCTTTCAAAACTAACTTAGCAGAACCGGCAAAGGCAAAACAACAAGGAGGCAAGACGTTAATTTTACAGCCCTTGCGATCTATGTCCACTGTCAACGAACATTTAGAGCTTGAAACCAATTTTTAGGCAATATACCCATTGTCAATGCGATAAAATATGCAACAGGACCTGATGTAAATTCGATGCACAATCAATCTTTTGTACACAAATACTAACCTGTCTCGCTTACGCAAACATTATAAGGGGGCGATAAACTAGGTCAGCTGCAAGGTGCCCTTATAAGTGTTAACATAGGATAAAACTGAGACTTAACTTGTTATTCGATAAAAACAGCACTTTGGTTAATTGCCTTTGAAGATGAGGTCAAATGAGTGAGTAGTTAGCCAGGAAGATAAGTTTCAAAGGTATTTTTTCCACCAGATACTCATTAAATTTAAACTGCTTAAACCAGAGATAAAAAAGGGAGGCAAATCGGCTGTCAGAAATATTTATCAGGCAATAGTTGAATGTTCTAGATGTTACAAACACAAAATTACCTTAAAACAATTTCACACATCAGCAGGCACCCATTTTACTGATACACTTAGCCATGATCGTCTATTTTAAGTTCATATTCGTCACAATTACTCTATAGGAGCATTTCTTACTTTGTTCCTTTACCGAAATGGAGGCATGACCCCAAATATAAATATATTTCGGAAGAGTACGCCATATATATCATACTGAACGTATCAAAAAACACAAAATACAAGTGTCCAAGATAAGAATAGAAACTGGAATATTACACTTATTTTTATAAGATGGTAACAGAATTTGTTTCTTTCTTAAGCAGACGGCTTCCTGATGTTACCACAAAGTAAAAATTACGCAACAACGGACTAAACTACTGCACCCGGACAATTAGACACAGTGACAGTAGATACGACCAAGTGGACCTGTACACTTGATCTTACAAAATTTCAATCTTGCAACAGCAAACGCAATAGAATTTATATAGTCAGTACCAGATAGGTTGCCTTAAAATATTACAACGCATTTCCTATATTGTATTCGTATGTTAAAATATTTGGCAACTATACCTCACTGGGAAATGAATAAAAGAAATTCCTTTAAAAATTTTGATGCTTGCATATTCACCAAACTTTCGTCGGATAAAAAATGCAAACAAGTGAACTTGAACTTATCTTTGCCCATCTTCCAGATTTCTCGGCTGCAGCTATAGACAGGATATCATTCCCATTAAAGACAACTATAGCTATATGATGAAATAGTTTAATTAATTCGCCCAGTTTATTCTTTATTTCCTTCATCGGTCCGACTGTTTATACGAATAAGTTTTTTTAGTGTTAATGGTTTAGAAATTGAGAAAGTTACACTTTGTATAAAAATGGTAAATATTGTGTTATTCTATGCTTAGAATTGGACTTAGTAAAATTTACTAAATGCTCTTTCTTATTTTTCTGCATATATCGAATGTAACGGTTGTTATTTTGATGCATTGTTTTTGGGGAATATACTCAACTTTCACAGCACACATACTTAAGCAAACCGTTGCGTTACTATGCTTCGTTTCTTAAAGATGCCTGAGCAATATTTTAAAATAAGGTTTCCATAAAAAATGTGATAATCAAGTCGAATATATTATTGAATTCTCGATGTTTTTTGGTATACCGGATCATGTTAAACACATCAAAATTGACGTAAGCTTCCGTTATCTATCAGCAGACCTTAATCCTCAATTAATATATAGTGAATAATATTTCCAAGTGCCCTTTTGAAAAAAGGCCCTAAGATGACTTACGGACAACTTTTTCTTGCAATCCTTCCCTGCACTGGGCATTTTAATTTAGTGTTTACAACGCGGTAACGGAAAAGGATCAAGAGTGTGTTTAAAATGTAGTGCGCAAAAGAGACGTTAAAACAAGGAGTTTTCTTCAGTCAAAGTTGAAGGCTAAATAGCAATAATCTGGAAGAAAGAAAACCCTGCGATGCCCAAAAGCTCACTTCTGCAGTATAAAGACATTAAAAATTAAGTTTGACAGTGAAGTGTGTGAATGTGTTTGCTTTCAAAATCACCAAATATCAAATTCCGAATTTTGGTGAGCACATTCATATTTCTGAATTGCTTCTCTCGTAATCAATATGGTATCAGTATAAACCTGGCCTGCAATAAATGTCCGGGCTAACTGGCGATATGATGTGAGGTAAAATGGCATCAGCACCAATTATTTTGTAAGAATTTTATGCAATAGATCAACAACAGAGCGGCAGAACCCTTAAAAATTGCATGACTTCGATTTGCTCGTATTCAGTTGGAAGCTTTGGTTGTGTTCCTTATTTTGTTCAAAGTTTGGTATGAATTTTTTACAACTAACTTCTTCTCCTGCCTCTAATTAAAGGTAAAGTGCACGCTCGTTGGCCAACAAAACTAAGCTGTGGTTGCGTGTGTCACAAATATAACGCCAGTGACTACTACGACTTTTGTCTCGCATGCACTTTATGACGTTACTAAATTAAATCCTTTGTACTACTTGACCACCGGAGAATCTCGTCTTCTCGAAGTTCACTGTTTTCCAGACTCCGGTCCTACAAATTCTTAGAAGTTATTTGAGTCCGTGTATATCAACCTGTGGAAAAATTACATCAGAAGATTTAGCTGAGTAGTTGGCGTGTGTACCTAGGCTTTCAGTGAATTCCGTTTGGGTCAGGTATTTATGTGGAACCCGAATACAAGTTTAAACGTGTCCCTTTATCTGTACGACTTAGTCCTGGGAACAGCGAGGATAAGATAGTGATCGTAACGCGCTGATGCGGAATTTCTTTTTTGACAACCCGCTTTATGGGGAAATAGGTGGCGTCACTATGTGCTGATATCTTGGATATCTCTTGCCTTATACCTCCATTAGCACGGTAGAAAATTTTCAGCTGAGCTATTAGATCAATAAATTAAAACGCGGTCACTATGTTGATGATATCTTCGACATCGGCCCAGCACAAACCGATGTAGACAAGCTCCGAAATACTATCAATCAAGCCGAATTTTCTATTTAGTTCGTGGTAACGTCAAGTTCGCGTCCGTTTTTGGACGTCCTACCAGGCCAAAAGCCTAACAGTAGCGATTGAAGAACTGTTTTGCAACCGTATAACCTGAAGTGATTATTTGACAGATTTTTAAAGTTTCGTACCCATACAAAAAAAACGTTATATAGTCCGCCATGTAACGCAGAGAGCGAGGAAAGTTTTCTCGCAGACATTATCCTGATGAAACTTAATACAATCCATGAGCTGCCTTGTGAGAAAGGGTATTGGGAATGATTAATCACAAACCGTATGGTAGCGAGAAAAAATTAATTCCACGAAACTCACCATGGAAACGAATATGCTATTCCTAAGAGCCCTCTTTCAAGGGAATACACCAGCTGAATTTTAAGGAAGGAGCCTTGACCAAGCCATTAAAAAACCTTCTCAGTAGCGAGAGTTCGGTTATTATTCTCGACCAACCCGGTTCTGCACGGGGTAGGTAAGGATAGGATATCAGCTCAGACCACCCCCATGTGCGTCTACTAATTTACTCGCTCTAGCGAAGCAGATTATATCGGTCACATGAGTAAGCGCTTACGCAAAATAATATGGGAATACCTCCCGGCATGGCTGAGTTAAGGTGTAGCCAAAATCATAAACAGCGCCATTCTCGGCCATATGGTCGATTCCTGACATCCTGTGCAACACAACGAAGCCTTCGATGTGGTTTTTAAGGTTCCACCAAAATATAAAATATCCCTGAATCAACACTTAATAGCACCAACAGGAGCGACCGCTATCAGGCCTGGAAAGGCGGAATTGAGTTCACATAAGAACTATAGCTATTGAGAGAGAAAATGAATGATGCGACCCCACGCTAGGAACACATCAAGATAAAATGAGTCCAATACCCTGCATATGATGAACTTGACTACGTACCTAGCGTATTGAAGAACAACAATTGGAGCAAGATATCCGCTATTGATAATCTTAATTAAAACCAGTTGAAGTGTAGCTGGTTACATTTTTAAACCAATTTCCAGAAAAAAGTGATAAATACGAGCTATATAAATGCGTAACAACTAGAATTAGTTTGGAATGTTGTGTACAAATTATAGCATGACAAAGTTGTAAATAAATATAAATATAACAAAGAGATACCATGGTTCCCCCGCTTAGGCAAAATGCTAACGTACAGCAATGCCGAAGTCTAGTACAGCATTAGAACACACGAGTGAAAAAGAGTCGGGAAAATGAACTCGACGACCGCTACGCGAAGTGCGAATATAAGTGGCAACAGAGAAGTAAGGGTCCGGGATGGTAGGTGTGGACGTGCGCAGTGAAATTGGTGCAGGTGCAAGGGGAGGTGAGAGAACGTGGGTAGGGGGCCAGCACTTTGTTTTGCTTGAGGCAAGTCCAAATGCTCCTCGCCCACAGCATTTTTGATCTGATAAACAATGAAAACGTCCTCCTTCGCACCACGAACAATCCGGCGAGTCTGAGCGTTGCATGAAAGAACGCTGAAAGGACCTTCGTTTGGCGCCTCCGGCCGTTTTCATACTGAGTCGCCTCGGACATCCGAACGGGTGCAGTTGGCAAGACCTTTTTCAACATAAGACGCAGTCAGAAGATTTCAAGGCACAACAGGATAAAAAGCACATAAAGTGCCACAGGCGATGCACAATGTTTGATGGACTTTCGACAGCACCACAAGAGCTTGTGGTGAGCATCTTGCCTCGTAACTGGAGCGTAGTGCAAAATACCAATTTGACCGTGCTGCAATCCAGATCCGACTTTAATGTCGAGCATTTGCAAAGAAGTGCTAGATGTAGACAAGTCAGCTGGGCTCTGTGCGGCACGCTGAGCGTCTTTGAGCTGGCGGCGTAAATGTTCCACTACGCCATTAGTAGCTAGATGGTAGGCCACGTCCGAATTTGTCGCCAGTCAAGAAATTTGAGGAGGTTTTGGGACACTGCAAATTTGAATTAGGCACCTCAGTCAGTCGTAACCGTGGCTGGGGCACCAAAAATGGCAATCAAACATCTCAAAGAATCCTTAGGAAGGGTTTCTTCTACCATATTGGCAAGGAGATGGCTTCGGCCCAGCCTGTAGCGGTCGACACACGTCAGCAGATAGTGAAACCGTTGAATGGAGACAAAAGACTTACAACATTAAGGGGAACATAACTGGAACGAGCGTTGGGCCTGGAGACGATGCCGGGCGGATACTTGCTGTGGCGGTGGACCTAGTTCCGTTACCAAATTGGGCACAAGCAGACCCCAGCTTCGATGTCTTTGTTTTTGCTAAGCTAGACAAACCTTTCCGTGAGTAGCTCCTGTGATGCTTGGATCCGTGGGTAGAAGAGTCCATGAAGAATGTTTAAAACATCTCGACGTATCAGGGGCTGCACAAAAAGGGTGATTAAAAGCAATCGAGATATCACAAAGGGTGTTGTCGGTCCCAGTGGTGAGTGAAACATCCGCGAGTTGGGGATTAGTAATGGATTCATCACTAGGATAATCAATTTATGTTTGTTCATCAGCCGCAGTACTAAGGTCGATCCTCTGGGAGAGTTTGAGTGCAGAGGGGGGAAGGTCTCGAATATAAGTTTGTAAGGAAAGGGCACCTTGAGCTTTAAATATACAATTTATGCATTTATTTATTATTTATCTTATTCCTCATGCCCTTTTATTACTACCATCATGACTGGTGTAGGTCCTATTCTTCGTGCCTTGTCTCCTTAATGTGTATGAACAATAAAAAACCTACACACAAATACTCAGTTTATGGTAAACTGTAGGCACAATACACTATCGGATTGATCGCTACCAGATTATTGATAAAAGTTATTTAAAATCTGTATTCGCACAACGTAAAGGGACTCATAGATAACAACAGTAGCTATTTGTTAATGACACAAACAAAGGTATCGTAAATTATGCTCACATTGCCTAATTATAAAACTATTTGTGTACTCGAGGTCTTCGTGATAACCTCAGTGTCTTTGTAAACACCAATTTTTTTTATTGAAGATCCCAATTGTGGAAAAAACATTTTTTTCAATGTAGCTCCATGAAAAAAGTGACCTTTTCCGCCCATCAGTGGCGTGTTTGACCTACTTCCTAACTGCTGCTCACTTTTCAACTTTTGCCACCTTTACACAGATAAGATGTAAACCTGTATGTCTGGGCGCTTAAGGCGTCAAACAAAGCATGCGTTTGATCGAGAAATAGATGAACTGAGTTGATGCGTATAGGTGAATCTGGTTAGCTGTTGCAAACTACACCGTCAAAAATTTGGCGTCACCATAGATTTTCGGTCCAAACACGAGACGTGAAAACTACCTTCAGGCATTCCTGACATACTCGTTGCTCACCCAATCTATGCGAAATCACGAAGTATACGTTAGTGGTTATCAACTCTCTAGAAGCTACAGAGAAGGCGTGGAGGGGCAATCGCTCTTTATCTTTATTCCAAATAGCGGCAATTTCCGAATTATATGCCATCAAAAAATCTTGAAGCTCTATCCTTTGCTAGCTCAACTATGCACACATGACTAATAGTTTTTACAGTTGAGTACCATCCCTGAAACCAGATTAGGGGCAGGATATCACTTCCTTTACCGAATAAAACAAGGCTTGCATGATGAAAGATGACCTTATCATTGCACACTTAAACGCTCCCATTCTTGGCTAGCAAACCAAGTCCTCTTCGGGTTACCCAGATACAGTCCATGATAGTTTGCTTCAAATGGCAACGGTAACGTTTTATACCAGAATTTATAATCAAGAACACATGTTAGAATACAACTGTATCCGCACCCGAGAGAAAAAAAAATAGGCTTGCGCCTTTGAACACCCTATTTGTCACATTGAAATCTCAAGAATTATAAACAATGTCAACAAGTATTCAGTCAGTAAAATATAGATCGTCACATGGTGCAGTGGTGTTTTAAGGCTAATTTTTCACATAGTTCCCGTTGTGCTTTGGCATGTGTTTATCAAGTCGGTGTTTGAATGTCTTCATAGATTGGGATATAACAATCACCTCGGGAGGTTTATTCCATGGTTCCATGACGCGATTAAAAAATACTTCCTCATATCCAATCCTCCTTAGGGCACACACAGTTTGAAGGGATGTTCCCGGAGTTTAGTTGTAGTGGCGAGTTGGAAAATGTTGTCACACATGCAAGCGCAGTCAAAGCCACACACGATACGAAAGTTTTGTATCAAATCTTCGCGTTATTGCCTATAACTCAAATGATAGAGATTACAGTTACTTATGCGGATCTCATATGGTTGTGAACCTTGGCCTCTTTCTTTTTTTGACATTACGCTTCACTCTTTCAAGTACATTATAATCCTGCCGCATTCAAAAGTCGCCAGGTTTGAATAGTGTATCGAAGATGCGGCCTTATGAAGGTAGCAAAGATTTTAGAGCAACAGTTTTCATCAAAAACCGTGAATGCCCGCTTGATGGCGTACAACATTGAAGTTGCAGTTTTAGCGGCCTTACAACATTTTGTAAAAGGTTTGAGGTTGTCTGTCATCCAAATGCGGAGATCTTTCTGCATTTCTGTTTCTCTAGGTAGGATTTCGTTCAGATGGTAGGGTCGCGCATCAGGGACCGAATTTCGATTCCCCAGGCGCAGCAGAATGCAGTTGTTCGAATTGAAGGACAGCAGCCATCTATGCGACCAATCGTTTGATCGACAAAGATTTTCCTGGAAGTTCTCTTCATCGGCAGCACACTTGATGACCTTCCATATTTTTACATTATCTGCAAGCATGGCACACTGACAGTCCAATTCCTGTACAGAATCATTAACGAACAGGAATAAGAGGGTGAGTCTGAGTACTGAACCTTGAGGATCTCCGCTCTCGATGACTGTGGGCCTCGATTTTTGTCGTCCTACACACACCATTTGGGAAAGACCAGCAAGGAAATTCTCAATTTACGTAAGAAGTTTGCTTCCGATACCCATCTATGTCAACTTGTGCAGGATAAGTTGGCGTGGAACACTGTCGAAGGCCTTTTGGAAATCAATGTAGGCTGCATGTACGCTTTCTCTTGCATCAATTGTGCTGCAATGGTGCTGAAATTACATGATCTCATATGAATGCGTGCTAATGACCATATTGCATTTCTCTAGAAATAAGTCTTGTTCTCACAGCCTGACTTCCCTAAACCACGTTAACGAGCATCTAAAGAGGTATTTCTGCAATGCCATCCACGAACGCATTGCGGGAAAACTCTAGCGAATAATGGATTACGTTCGGTTCATTCAGAACATTGTTCGGCCGGCGTTCGAAACATTTGACAAAAATATTCCTCATCAACATTGTGGTGCCTTTCATCGGTTCTTTTGATAAAATAATCATTCATTAAAATTTTTCTCTTGAATGAACAAAGCGAACACTCCTCCATTGTGGATAAAACATGAATTTCAGATCACCTTTTAAGAATAAATAAAGTTTCGAAGCGTTTTTGACAAAATGCAAATGCCAAACACGGCCAGATATCCAAAAGACAACCACGTGTCTGTGGTCGGTGTGCAAATACTCCAAAAGATGTATTTACCGAAATTGCTAGAAAGTTACGGGCATGCTAAGAGCGTTCAGGGGATCCTTCATTCATTTTGATGAGAAGATTTTTATCACGTGTTTTGAGTACGGGTTCGACTGGTAATAGCAAATTTCATTCTGGCGAAGCATCCTACATTAAACTTCAAAAGCCACTTGCCAGACCAGACAGCCATTTTTAGCAAGGTCTTCTTGCACTCTGTCAGCAGAGGTAATAATTTTCGAGGTTTCGATATCATCTAAAAGCACCATGTTGTCACACTCATTACCGATGAAAGCGAGAAGTCAATATAAGCCCTACTTACAGACATATTGAAGCAAAAATGCATATCTTACAGAGCGGTATGCTGACCTCTCATCATTTTCAAAGAGAACGACCGAGTAAGGAAGTCTGTTTCCGTCTACGGTCACCTATTTGAAGTTTGGAATAGATTGTCTTCTGTTTGCACAGGTGACCACGGAGATGTGTCATTTCTGCTTACACACAAACTCAACTACCTGCAAAACACCGTCTACGCCTCTGACGCGTTTGAAGATCATGATTATATGCCACCTGAATTGCACCTACGAGAAAAGAAAATTCTTTAGTCTTTCTAGTCAACAGTCATAACGTAGGCATTGCGATCTGCTGAATAATTTGATCGCTCTTCATTGGATGTTTTTCAGCATAATAACATATTGGGCTGCGAACTCTTTCCCGTTTTTGCAACCTTCGCTGTGGTCTTCCAGGTCGCTATTAATGGTTATTGCCAAATTGTAGATGGGCTCTGGAGTCAGGTGGGTCGCAGCTCGGTGATGTTGCCTTGACTTCTACTGTCTTCTCATGTTGTCTCGGATGACCCCTTCTTAAGTCAACGATAGATTATTTTTTCCAATGGCCATAAACATCCCGAATCCTCAACGTCAGGTCCCAATCTAACTAACTCAAATGTTGGTACCTATTAAGGCAGTTTTTTCTACTATAGTTTTCTGGAAATCGGTGACCCGCTGAACTCACTCACCGATTTAGGAGTTTTTTTTTACTGCCGATGACAATTTTTTTATAAGAGTTCACTGTTTATCATTATTATTTTTATTTTCACGATAGCACTAACTTTGTAACGATAGGGGCCCTTGGGCCTTAAATATACAAATTATTATTATACAAACATAGATTGCTCAAGCCAGTTGTGCCACACCTAAATCCGATATTCTAACGCCAACCAAAAAATTGTTCCTACCATTTGATCAAAGAATATTCGTAAAAATAAAGGAAGAATTTCCCGAGCGCCACCAAGTTGCCTATAGCCCTTGAAACACGTGGCCCCGCCGGCTCAGAGGGGTCAAGGAGGGGATAACCCCGTCAGAATTTATTTAAGGCTAGTTACTAGTGCAAAGGTAATTTCCTGGCATACATCTCTTTTGAGGGATCAGCGAAGAAAATTAAACCAAAATTTATAATATTCACTGGATAAAAATTATCGTTAAACTAATTTTAGTAAATGAATTAAGCGAAGGGGCTCCGGATGGGCTAGGCGGGGAATAGCCCCTTTAAAAAACACTTGCATTTCATTGGGTGCCATCAGCATAGAACTTCACGTGACTGAACGCGATTAACTAATTCACTTGACGTCAATACTGCGTACTGCTTTTTCATTGCAAGCGCCATTTTCTCGTGAAGCAGGCCGTTTCTCACACCGAAACGCCGGCTCTCATTGTTGTGACTGTATTTCCGATAAATTTGCTAATATCTTGCTTTTTTCTTCTAGCATGTGGAAGCTAACATCGATGAGAACTATAAGAAGACGAGCTTAGTGCGATTATCTTGCGTTTATACGTCAAATTATCCTCAAAGGTCGGACAACTTTGATATTCTGGTACGTAAACCAAGTCCTTTTTATGTTTTTTACGCATGTCTGTAAACTTGTATGTTCAATGTCTTATTTTTAGTTACTTCTGAAGAAACTAAGTAAGCTAGAGAGTATATAACTTTTGCAGGGTATTAAAGCTGAATGTATGACGCTACAATTGTAGAGATCGCCGAAGGAATCGAACTAATGACAGAAGTCCATATTGTTTGCTTTCTAGTGAAATGCACGTGACAACCCGCACCCTTGCGACAGTAAAACGAGGACAACTCAAGCACCGTAGGTCATCTGGATTCAACTGATGGCAACTGAATTTCTGTCAAGCTGCACACTGATGGAATTCACCAGTGTCGCATATGTTCTGTGTTGTGGGTACAAGAGGTAATTGCAGTTGACTTATAATGAGCCTTATTTGCATTCCCTGCATAGACACAGTACCATTGTTCTTCTTTTCACTTGCATTCGCTATTTACCCTTATCTCCCGATAGGCTTGTGGAAAACCCCCAAGTTGCTTTTCCTAGTCGATTTTGAGGCAATTTTAAAAAAACTCCTAGAATTGAATTATGAGCCTTTCTATCAGGTTTTACAAAGTGTACCAGTTAACCTCTAATTAACCAATTACTTTTTTCCAGAAAAAGCTGCACATGGCAAACGCAATGCTTCGTGTATTTACGTTCGAAGACTCGGGAAACACACCACAGCAGAAATTTGACTACGAAAGTATTGTTGGTGCCCATGTGTATGTATTGCTCTATACGGACTCGAAGGTGAACGTTTGGACAACTCTTATCTGTATCTACAGTAGATTACATATCTGATGTAAGGTTGGAAGGTGGGGGACTTATCACAAATTTAAGGGTAATTATTTAGTTTTATTGGGTTGAAGTGAGGCGCAAAATGATGTTTGATAGAGTTATCTTCCGTTCAGATCAGAAAACTTGGAGAAAATAGAGGCAAAACTGGGTGAGATTCAGCGGTTTTTTGAGAACCGAGAAATTCTCTATGCTATTAGACGTTGCGAAAAAGAACTTCTTGTTAGTGCATGTTGCACTATAAAAGAACACTCATGAAGAGCAGGAATTTTTTAGTTATATCTGTTCGCAAAAGGGAACAATTTGTTTTGTGGCCTTAAAATTGAGGTAAGTGTTAGTGTGAGATTATGCACAATTTTAGAAAAAGAAATAAAATTAAAAATCATATTTTGCAAACCTGCAAAGTTTTGTGTCATAAAACAGTGAATGCGAATGAGAATTTTATTAGCATATAGAAATTGAATCGATTGTAAAATCAATAAAAAGTTAAAGACAGTTAATATAACACATATATGGGTGAGTTGTCACGGGATATTGCGACACAGTTTTCTCAAAAATCACCGTTGATTTTACTGCCACTCTGCTTTTTATTTGTTATTGTATGACTGAGCGTAGACCTTCCTGATGCGACTTTTATGTCTCAATCTGTGGAAACATTCAAACAGCACCTGGATATAGACATGCTATAGCACAACGTAAACTAAGTGACAAATTACCCTTGAAGAGTAACATTGTTCATAATTCTTGAGATTTAATGGGACAAATAGGGAGTTCAAAGGCGCAAGCGTATTTTTTCCCTCAAATATACTGACTGACTGAAACTCATTTTATTTGGCTTCGATATCAGTCTTCTGTGTGCAGCCCTGATGAACGGTTTGCTTAAGACCATGAGGATCACATCGACCAGCAAACACCTTTCATATGGATTTGTCAAGATTTTTATGGATATTAGCAGCTTATTCAATCATCATTGACCTATTTGAAGCCATTTGGAAGCGCACTTATTGAGCTATTATCCTCTTTATTTGCGCAGTTCCATTTTAGTTAGTTACTTGATTAAGTTGCTATATATTATTTTAAAACCGGGTGCTCTAAAGCTATTATAGGAGTTCCGTTTTTCCTTTATAGATAGGGTTGATGTTGCTTAGCTCTCAGTTGACAGGCAGAACCCACTCCTCTCCTAGAAAGCGGGTAATTCAATTGGCCTGTGATTACATTTAAAACGTTTTTTTGGTATGCAACGAAGGATCAGGCGATCAAGTGGGCTGCAACTGACTCAATGTTTTTTACTTTGTCCGATGTGAACGACATCGTGCTTATTTTATCTGTTATTGTGGCACCATGTTGGCTGACCTCCACGTCAAAAAAGGCGGTTCTCGGTGACGCCGACATAATTAAGACAAATAAGAGTGCCGTCTTAGATGAGGATTGGGTTATTTCGGTTCCCTGGTTGTCTTTTTAACAAGGAATGGAAGAATTTTTTTTGCTTTATTCGCATAAGAAAGAGACATTTTGAATAGTTTGTCATTCATGTATATAGTATGATTAGTTCATCAGTCCTTTGAGGTTATTTTATACCAGGAACCACGATGTTGCTAGAGTTCCTGCAAAATGTCGACACTCCCTGTCAGTTAGAACGTTTGGGCGTCTTATTTGTTCTTTAAAACAGTGTAAAGTTAACGGTGTATCTACAGTGAATGGTTATTAGACTTCTTCTTCCAAGTGTGTAAACATCCAAGTGTTAATTAACATCCTTTTACCCAGCGAACGATTTCCTGTTATGCGTTTGCCCACGGTATTGCAGATGTTTGTCATCGTGTGCTTATAAACATGATGTACGGGTTTCAGGTGCTGAGAGAATAAACTACTCTGAAAACAGCACAGTATGGTCACTAGCACTAATAAATATGCTTTCCTCTACTTCTAGCACACTATTCTAAACTCGAGTGTGCACGCAATACGGAATATATTAAAGTTTTTCTTCGCTTATACGTATTGAGAAAAATGCTCTGTGGTAGAGTAACGTCTTCGTTGCCATGTCATTTAAATGATGAAAGATTGTATCCATTGAGGCCGAGGCAGTCCAGGTTAACCAAACGATAATTAATCAATTGTATGTTTAAGGCAGATGGGGCCCTGTTCTTACAATCTTAGTGCAGTGGTAAAATAACAACGACATGGATAATAAGGGCTCCATGTGAGCAAATGTATAAACCACACAAAGGAATAGTATGAAATGCAGATCATGTCACATCCAAATCACGACGATTTTTCATGTGAAAAAAGAGCCAGCAATATTAACAGAGGATGGTGGACTATGAAAGAGGCAGTGAACAAAGCTCCTACGAGGAATTTAGGACAGAGTTCAGTGCGCTCCAAATTTCAAAAAAAATAATGGGAGAAATATTCCTTCTCTGAAAAATAATAGCTAGATATATAGTATCGATATGTTGCGGTGAGATGTTGATGAGAACGTGCGATGGTTCAAAATGCTACTCGCCATGGCAGAGATCACGTAATATACAGACCTACGGTTCACAGCCATTGAAGAAGTAAAACGGGAAGACCCCATCGCAAACAGCATGGTAGAAACGAAGATATGAAAGTGAGGTATCAAGAAATAATCGCCGAAAATACCAAAACGCGACCTTGTGGGTTACCGAGTAGACCAACAAGTTGACGATAACAGAAGAACAGGGTTTCAAAAGGGAGAACGAGTGGCAGAATTTGGCAATATAGATTAAAAATAGGAGGGAACAAAGAACGCCTGCGAGGATTGACACTGCAGTGAACAATGTAAACTTACTTATTAACTAATTAAATATCAAAGTAAAGCAGGACCATTTTCAAAGTTAACTAGTTACGTGTTTTTGAAGTTAACGAGCAATAATGACTTTGTTACTTCGGAGGTCAAAGAGTTACGTAACTTGGCCTATGAAACCGCTAATATATTCGACAACCCAATTTCGAGTGGATGATTATTCAGGTTGAATGCATATTTAGGTACACAAACCCGGAGATGGTTGCATATGGAGTCAAAGGGCCGTGAACTTGTCACGGACGAATAACGAGTGACAAAACATCGATATAGTGAAGTTATAGCTATTATACTAGGGGATAACGTCTATAGTTCACATCAAATAAGGAGTATAGGCCACAGAACCCCGCAGAAGTATAGTGTTTGCTAATATTCTTCTATCCATTAGCATATATTCTAGAATGAAAAAAAACAAGCATGCGGTTAGTTTTAACTTTATGTCCCGAAGGGAAAACCATATGATGCAAAATCAAATAAATCTACAGGTTTTAAAAATTCCATCGACATGAGGCGATAAAACTGTATTTCTTGTTTAAATTAGGTGAGCTTTTTATGCTTGACCGTTCTAAATGTAAACTCTTTTGAAAGACTAGAGGTTCGGAAAGGTTGGAGAGGCCAAAACCCATGAAACTACTCTTGCATGAGAAAAATGTCATCAGCCACACTGAACTCTAACGTGAGAGCGTACGCAGGTCTGCGCTAATTTTATCAATGCAAAGATTGAGGACCCGAGACTGTGCCTTGAAAATCGCCACTCATGATCAGTTAACTTTAACTTTGACTTTTAAGACCTAATGGCTGTGTTAAGACAAATAGGAACCAATGAAGACGAGGAGATGAAGCCAGATACTGAGGGCTTCCAGTTTTACCAGAAGACGTCTCTGTGGTACCGCAAAATAGGGAATGCTAAGGTCATCGTAAGTAACAACCACTGCTTGTTGTTCATTGGAAAGGATGGTTCCAAGGTAAAGGAAAGCTTATTAACACGTTTTGTATAATCTTCTAATTTCAAGACCATTTTGCGAGGCACTTCAAAGCTTTTTTTCTCCGAACAAATAAAGCCTTTGATAAATAATACTCTTTTAAGCTGTTGCTTGAACACGTCGATAACTATTTGCATCCAAAAGAGCTCGCCAATTGAAGACGAAGGGAATAATATATGGCTTCCATGAGTCCTGAAAGAATCTTTTGAAAAGATAGGCTGGGGATTAATAGGTAAGCATTTAGGAGAAGATCAGCACTATCTTGAAAACTGAGCTGGGGATATCATCAGTTCTTTAGAGTGTGCGGTTTGAAGACAAACCATACGCTAACGAGTTAATCATGAGAAGATATGGATGACACTGAGAACCTTGTCTGAATACGGCTGAAACGATAGAACCGGTTCAGATTTCATCGCATGATATTTTGAAAAAAAAGCTTTCAAAAATTCGTCCTTGGCAGTGTCTGCAAGAGTGAAGTTTCTGTTTTCATTGTGTAATTGAAGAATTGCATGGCCTTGTTTGGAAGTGGACTGACGACGGAAGAGTTGAGCAACGTATTTTTCAGAGCTTACTTCGCTGAGTGTGCAAGATTTACCCTGTCTGTCATTAACAAGACGAATCTTATCAACTAAATTGACAATCTTTGCGATGCTTAGGTGCACCGATAACGAATAATTGATCTTTCAACTGTCCCTTCAATTTCCTTAGTAATTGTTAAAGGAAAGTGAGAAATTGTGCACTCTAAGGGGTAGGCCTTGGTCATTTTATTTCGCATGAATTGCAGGAATAAGCTACGACCGACAAGAAGTCATAAAGCCTTGCTGCGTCATTCGTGGAGACATGTAGCCAGACCGAGGAGTCAAAATATACATGGGTGTCTAGTGGCTGCTGGTGGCCATCGAGAGGGAACCTCAACACACAAGGGAAAAACTGAGTTCTGTAAACAATCAGCCAGCGTCCTTCTACTGCTGCATACATATAAATTACATTCAGCAGAATGCTACCCACGAAGACAATGTCTGACTTATTAATCGTCATCAACTAACCATACTTAACCACATTGAAGGCTACAATAAAGGGTCGAGTCTGCGATTTTGAGTTCGAACTCTAGGCTAAAATTTAAGTAAGCTGCAAAATATTTGTGAAGCTTTCCCTATTGCTGTTTAGGCTGGGTAGTATTTCATGTTCGGAAGAATGTGGAGCATTGACACTTTTCCAAGTTCCGTTAACAATGCCAAGCAAAGTAAAACGGATACTTTCAAATAAGGGCTGGTGTTACCTTAAAAACTATGCAAGCGATCACTGAAGAAGGACACGAACACATATTCTTAATATAATGGAAGGCATCTCGCATCAAGCCCCTTGGGCCTTAAATATACAAATTATTATCATTATTGTTCGCCCACTATTTTGTAATTCCCTATCCTAGTAAGTGCATCAGTAAATTTCTATTCCCCGTTCTCTCTGCATCTTTAAGTCACTTTAAGTCACTTTATTAAGGGAAGAAGGCTTTCGCCCTTGAGCTCCCTATTCATAACCAAAATCGCATAATAGGTCCACCGTAACAATAGTACATAATACAAATGTACAAATTTAGGCTAAACATCAGCGATAAGTGTGAGCCAGTTGCAAGGTGCTGCTACTGACACTTTGTCCATTATATCTGCCACAGTTTCTCAGCAAATGAGAATCAAGTTTGTGTTTAAAAATGTTAACAGTATCTGAGTTGCCTATAATTGAGAGGGAAAAGATCAAGTTCGGTCAGTCTGTCTTCATAAGGCAGATGACTAAGATTCTTGACCATCTTCGTAGCCCTCGCCTGCACTCGTTCCAGGTGCAGGTAATCCTTCTTGAACCACGGACGCCAGGCCTGGACAGCATACTCCAAGTGGGACCGAACAAACGCTCTGTAGGTTTTCCTGAAGAGCTCCTTGTCAATGTTTACGAATCCCCGCCTTATCGCAAACAGCACCTGTGTCGCGCGTTTAGCTGCCTTTACACACTGAGTAGATGGTTTGAGTGAGGAATTTATTAGAACACCGAGATCCTTTCGTTCGTTCACATTTGAAAGCGGGTGCCCACCGAGGAGGTATTGGAAGGAATCGTTCTCCTCATCAGTCCTTCTAGTACGGAGTCTTAAAACCACACACTTAAAAATGCTGAAGTTTAAAAGCCAACGAGCAGACCAGCAGCTTAGTCGATTAAGACTCTCTTGAAGCGCTTTCCTATTAGCGTCAGACCTGATGGCTCTCCAGAGTTTGACGTCGTCGGCAAACATGATAGCACTGAAACCCAGGTCGTTGACACAGTCGTTGATATAGATAAGGAAGAGCAGTGGCCCTAAGACAGAGCCTTGGGGGACGCCACTCAGAACATATGTAGGGCTTGACTTTGAGTCACCGATGCACACAGTTTGCGATCGCCCTGTGAGAAAATCTGTGATCCATGCCAGCAGGTTTCCTCTTATGCCAATTTCTGACAATTTATACATTAGACGCTTATGTGGGACGCTGTCGAATGCCTTCTTGAAGTCCGTATAGATGACGTCAACCTTACCATCTTCATCTAGTGCGCGAGTCCACTGCTCAGTGGAGAGTAGAAGGCTGGAAAAGCAAGAATGGTTCTTTCTGAAGCCGTGTTGGAGCCCTGACAGTAGATTGTTCTCCTCCAAGAACTCCATTGTCGTCTTCTTAATTATCGTTTCCATCACCTTACAGCAAATGCAAGTTAGGCTGACGGGCCGGTAATTGTTAACCTTCGTTCGGGCTCTGCCCTTGTATATCGGGTAAATATTTGCCATTTTCCATTCAGATGGCAGTTTTCCTTGTTCAAATGAAGAACGAAAGATATGTGCTAGGGGCTCTGAGAGTTCGCTTGCCAATTCTTTCAAGAACTTGGCTGGTATATTGTCTGGACCGGATGACTTTGCTTCTTTGAGGCTCTGCAGCTCCCTCTCAACTACAGATGTTGGAAATAGTAGAGAATGAAGTGCCGGACCGGCGTTTACAACAGCACTGTTGGCATTATCAAAATGAAGCTCGGTTTCCCTAGTGAATACCGAGGCAAAGAACCGGCTACAGAACTCGGCTTTCTCGTCATTCTCAACGACTTCTCCGCCATCATCATTCTTAAGTACTGCGACAGGATCCTTGTTTTTTAATCTACTGTTAATATAGCGGAATAGAATTTTGGGCTTTTCTTCGGCCTGTTGGAGGATTCTTGATTCAGAGTTTTTCCTGGCCTGGCGAATTGATTTTTTTACTGCATTTCTTTGGCGTCGGAATTCCTCGAGGTGTACTGGCGACCCAGTTTTCCTGAATAACTTCCATTTCCTATTCTTCTTCTTCTTCAGTTGCCTGTTAAGGTTTCTCGTCAACCAGGCAGGACGACTAGTCGTCTTGTGTACCTTGACCGGACAAAAGCGCTTAAGCAGATCTAATGCAACCCTCTTGAGTGATCTCCAATCCTCCTCCGGATCCCCCTTGAGTAGGCAGTCCCAATTCACGGTCGATAGTGCATTCTTAATTGAATTGAAATCTGCCTTCCATATGTTTGGCTGGTCCTCCGTTTTCCTCAGCCGTTGAGTATGAAGTGAGTAATCCCACATTAGCGTCGTATGATCACTCTTACCGAGCGGAGCACTTGAATGAACTTCATCTATGTAGGACAAATCCTTCGTGAAAATGAGATTCAAACAAGTAGCCCGCTGGTTTTCTCGAAATCTGGTTATGCCCTTAACGTTCTGAACTAGAGACAGGTCAAGCGTGAGTTCCATTAATTTGGAACTAAAGAAAGTTGACGCCGCCTCAACTGTCAGGCTGTTCCATTCAATTGCAGGGGCGTTGAAGTCACCAACGATGAGAACCTCCTGGTGGCTAGCAGCTTCTTTCACCAGACCAAGGAGTGAGTCGTCGGCTCCGCTCAGAATGTTTGGTGGCCGGTAAACGGCCAGGAATTCAAGGTTCTGTGAATTCGCCTTCTTGATCTTTAACCAGGTGGACTCATACTCCAGGGCTAGAGTGTGTTCTCTTTCTACAACAGAGATTTCAGTTCTGACATACACGACAACCCCACCTCCTTGTCGGTTTTGGCGGTCTTTGCGGAAAAGCTGGTATGCAGGAATCGAAATCTCCGAATCCGCGATTTCTGCTTTTAGCCATGTTTCCGTTATGGCAACTACATCAGGTTTCCGCTCCGAAAGTACTGCCTTGAGTTCATAAATATTTGAGGGAAGACTTTGGGCATTAGTGTAAAGAAAGCTCAATTTAGACTTATTCACCACTTTATGCAGGCGGTTGCCTCTTGCGTGAGATTGCATGCAGGGGGCTGTCGGTGCTGATGGAGACGGACTGTTTTCTATCCCGACTAGGCTGTTAGTGTTATCGGCTTTCTCCAGAGGAGTGACCTCGGCACATGGACGATCTCCCCGTTCAGAATTCGAAGATTGCTCTCGCCGAGTTCGCATCTCCTGTGGAGTTCTACTTTTAGCAATCTCCATTTCTACCGTTCCGCGGGGGAAAAATCCCGCTGAAAAAAAACCGTCGGGTGTGAGTATCTAAGTATTGGTTTCCTGCTTAAAAATAGCTGGACCTCAGCCTCACTCTTCAGAACAACCTTCAACGGTTTTGGTTGGCGTTGTTCATCTTTTGAGTCTGTTATATGGCCCATTCGTAATGCGTTTAGAACTTCGACTTTTTTCTCACCCTTTAGGAAGAATTTCAGATATTCTTTAAACAACGTCCTGTCCTCTTCTAATCTTGATTTCGGGGTATCGGAAGTACCTTCTGTCATGCCTTTTATGACTATGCAGTTTATACGAGTGGTAATCACCTTCCGACTGTCATCCCCTTCTGCTTCTCTAGGGTTTGTTAGGACAGATTCGCTTCGAGGTTCAGCGCTCCTGTTCGTTTTGGCCTGCGAAGGTGCCCTTTTTGTTTGGCTCGTGCTCAATCTCGGCCTACTTATATTAGCACTTGGGCTTGGTCGGCCTTTTTTGGGAGCCCGAGAGCGCTTCTTCGTTCTCTTGGAAGTCAGTGGGTTGACCGTTTCCCCTGTCCATGGCAGACTACCAACTCCGTCAAGCACCCTGGCTGCCGGATCATTTTTGTGCTTAGACACTTCGGCGAGGGATTTTGTCTCTCCGTACGTCAGGTTTCCTCGCTCAAGTTCACGCATCGCCGGTTTCTCCTCACGAGGGAGAAATAGAGAAAAAAATTTCAGCTCCTCCATCTCCACTCTAAGACTATTAACTACCTTCTCAAGGTTTGTAAATTTGTTCAAAAGGGTAAAATATGATACGGAGGCTTCATCTTCATGAGTTACATCCCTTAAACTTTTACGACTTTTAGTTCGCTTGGCAGGAAGAGATTTCAAAGAATATCTAGATCGAGCTTCCGTAGTTAGTAAGGGAATTTGGAAACCATCAGATCATCCTGTGATGGCGAAGTGAGGTAGGCGTTCGACTTCTACGCGGGGGATCCAGGGTTCGTAACCGGGCGGTGGCGTGACTTTTTTTCCTTGTTGCGATGATGTCGGGATTTCGAATGCAGGCACTGGCGAACATTCCTTCCCGTCTTCCAAAGCTGTATAGCACATAGTTTCAATTTTTTCTGTCAAAATCTTTTCACAACAGACCGTTAATGAATCAAATAATAAAGTGGATTGCTTTTTGACTGTTAATAACCGATTTTGATTGCTGTCATCCTGTGTCTTCGTGGAAGAGTTGATTAGACGCTCAACTTGATGTTCGTAAATTGAGTCTACTGAACTCAAGAGACTTTTAGCCCTTTTAGCGGGGGGTGATTTCATCGCATCAATCTTGCGACTTCTGCCCTCGAAATTGCGACTAGGGGTTTTAAACCAAATTAAATTAGAGTCAGCAGTTGACGCTGGTGGTGTGGTGGTAACGACTGATACCGACGAACGACAGGTTTTGGGTTCGAGTCCCTCTCGCGCCGCAACTCTTACAAGCTGATCTACACGTTTATTTTTGTCTCCCATTATAGATCAGACTGACGATAAAAGAAATTAAAGCTCTGTGCAATATGTATAAAGCGTTCAACTGTATAAAAAAGGTTATTGAAACGACTCAGCCGTTTGTAGAGAGCTGGAATCCGGGAGAATTGTTGACAGAAGGCAGTGACGGAGATGATGCTCGTTTTGACTAATGTCCTGTCGTGTCTTCTGAGGGTGAAGTTATTGCGAAAGTGAATCCAAAAGCTAACAACGAAAGTCCGCCAGAGGGCTAGGTGAACCGAAATCCCGAAAATAATATTTCCCACGAAGGACGAGAAATTGAAACCGCAATTTGAAGCGGTTTTCATAGGCATGCGGGCATTGGCTTGTCTGCCTCTGCCACGCTTACAGTAGGTGGCCAATCACCATCGGCTGATCTGTGTGCCTTCATTTTTACTGAAAATGCATGGCTTCGTAAGATGTTACTTCGCATGTGTTTGGTAAAGAGATGATCCTGCTAACTGTCGTTCTGATTTCGGTGTACTGCGTTAGATGTTGCCTTTTCTCACAGGGAGCGCTTTTAAAAGCTCCCTTTTCCTCATTTTGTGAAGTGCAATGCGCGGGAGGGAAGATTAGCCAAAGATGTAGTGCCGTTTATTTCTCGTGTATACATACTTATGTTCTGTATGGGGAGTAGAGTTATATAGGGTAGTGTATTGGGTCCGCTCCTATTTTGCCTGTTTTTCAACGACGTTTCAGATTGTTTTCAGTATGCCAGACACTTCATGTACGCTGATGATTTAAAAGTTGCTTATCGATACAAACCGGCAGATCGCAACATCATGCTCAAGCTGATAAAAAAAGATTTTCAGGCCTTCGCCCAGTGGTGTTGCACATGGCGCCTCACCTTTTCATGGCAAAAATGTTCCGTTATGGTTGTTGGCGACGATCATCAACCGGAATTAAGCATCGACGGCCACGAATTAAATGTCTCAGGAGTTATCAAGGATTTGGGCATATCCT